>JAHBOF010000049.1:0-674720 GCA_020736565.1 Coprinopsis sp. MPI-PUGE-AT-0042 | reverse complement strand
CGGCTCTTGCATAGGAGCTCGAGTGATTGTAGGTGAAGCAGGTGGATGGCACCATCGGGCTTTGCAGTTGTAGCTGGCTTCTCGCTCGATGTCACCTCAGCAGATTTGTTGGAGCCAGAGTTACGACCTCGCCCAAATAGCCGTCCAAGAACGCTAGTTCTTTTCTCTGCCTTATGAGTCGTTGGCGATGGAGGTGCGACAACGGTAGTAGCTGGGGCAGCAGCGGGTACAGCACAGGCACCGGGATGGCGATTGGAGCAAGAGCAGGAGTGGCAGTGGACGTGGAGGGAAGGGGTAAAGGAGGAGGTAGGGAAGCCATCCGATTGTTGTAGGCGAGTCGTGCACCTCGTCTTCAGACGCTTTTGGAATAGGAGTCGCTTCATTCATCTTCTGTTCCTGTTCTAGCGAGCTGGGGCCTGTACATGGATATCCTTGTCGACGATTTGCTTCAGCTCAGTCTCTTGCGTGGCTGCACCATGAGCGTGGCCTAAGACAAGTATGAGTAAAAGACGTCCGATATCTTGAGGAGTAAACTCACATTCGAAGGTAAATCTCTCGTCGAACCTTCAGCTGGGACTGAGAACACCGAGACAACGTTCTCGTCGGAGCGCTTCCTTGACTGCTTGATAGTCTCTTGCTCGTACGATGCAACTTCAGGAGCCTCGGCGGGCAGCTTTTTCGTTTCAGCTGGGGGGATAGACTCGTTTTGGATGTGAATCGGTGGAGGAAGATACGTAGGATGCGCCTCTTGAACCGGTGCACTTTCTTCTTGGGCTGCAACCTTCAAGACACCCATCTCCTGCAAGTTCTCTGCCTCTAATGTGCCAGGCTTCCTAACCTCCACGTCCTCCCCACTCTGCGCAGCACCTGTTGGATCCTCCAATTCCTTCGCCAATTGTGCTAGTTTCGCCCTCTTTTTCTGCTTCTTGCGCTGTGACTTTGATAGCGAACCATAGGCATTCGGAGAGGCGTCGGCTGTCTCAGTTGTTGTCTGCGTCTGAGATGTGCTGATGGCAGTGTGGAAGTTGGCTGAGATGGGGTTTCCATCTGTTGAACGACTGGAGGGATGGGAGTGAGGACAACAGGCGGAATGGGAGTGAACGGTGGTGATGATGAGTCAAAGAGAGCAGGTGAGACAGTGGCCCTTCACTGGATTTGGACGCAGACGGCTGGGCAGAGATGTAATCCGATGCTTCATTCGCTGGCACAGTGTCTCGCTTCTCCTCAGACTTTGTCTCCTCGTTCAACTCTGTGCCAGTGAAACAGAGTACTGTTGGAGGCTAAAGATGTTGGACTAGCTTCTGAAGCTATGACACTCAGACCACCTATCTCTCTCGCGGTCGTCGTGCCTCCGGTACTCCTAGTGACTTCTATAGCGCGAGGTGGGGCAACGGCATATCGATATTCCTCCGCATGAGGAGAGCCATCCGAGCTCTCTCCAGTACTGACACCCGCCACATGAACATGCCGTCCGGTCACGACCTGCCCTTCGCCTTCTGACGATGAATTCGACAGCGAGGTGTTATTGGTGCTGCGCCGCGAATTGGCGAATCTGTTGATACGTCTGACGTGTAGGTGGAGTTTCCATTGACTTGAGGTGCGGTGAAACTGTAGAATCTCTAAAGTTTCGGTACTCGTCCGAGAGGAAAACAGAGCCTGGAGCGGAGGTACTGAGCGGTGATGGCGCGTTGATGGCTCTTGCAGAGTCACCAGGTGAGGTGGATCGGAGGGATTTGTTGACAAGCGTTGGAGGAGGGATGTCGGTCGGACAGGAACAGGTGCTCCTACCACCTGAGGGTGACCTCCGCTCCCAACGGGCGATGGGAGTTGATCGTCTGAAACTGCACATGGTCAGGAAGTAGGTGTGTGAACAAAAATGCAGGTACGTACAACCGTCGTTTGCATCTTGCCAATCCTCATCGGGTCTGTTGACTGACCCAACTTCCCCGCACTGGGCCTTGTTGCTGTATCGGAGGGCGAGATAAACGCTTCTCTTCGCGAAAGGATGGGCTCTAGAGCGATGTTCAGCAAAAGCCTACGTATAGCCGAATAACGTACCTGTCTTGGCCCTTCGTCCTCATATGACGGCGCCGTGTCCATGAAGGGAATTGGCATGCCAATCTCGGACCCAATGGCGTGTGCAGCCGGGATGTGTATCGAATTCCGCCGTCGAGGATGCTGGCCACTACTCCCTTCAGAGGATACATTCGAATCGAAAGAGCCGGGAACGTGTATTGAGCTCGCAGAAGCTGCAGGATGTGGAAGTGGTTTGCCGTGAGTCTCTTGTTGTTGAGCTGAATGGATATTAGAAGGAGATCCGCAAGAAGAGAGACAAATCTCACCACTTCCACTGCCTCCATTACCAAGTTCCTGCTCCACAATTCCGCCTATTTCGTTCCCAAGTTGCGTCCAGGTATGGCCAGTTTCAACCATAGCCCGTCCCCGCAAAGAGAGGCCGTCTCTGAACCTGGAATCTTCTGTAGACCAACTCTCGTTCTTGCTTGCCAAATGAGTCTCACAGGCTTGCAACTCTGACTGTGCAGCTGCAAGCTTGGTGGACGTTGGTATTGAACGGTTCTGGTTCTGAAGGTTAACAGAGCTCGTCGAAGCAGAGAAGCGCGTAGACTGGGCGTCGACGGCTTCGAGTTCGAAGCCGACTTGTTCGAAGCCTTTATCAACCTTGTCACTCTGGAAAGAAATATGTCCAGCTTTCGCAGTGACTGGAGTAGATGAAACTTACAAGATTTCACGGTCACGAACGATGTTTCCCACTTCTTCCTCCAGCTGCTGGAGACCCTTGAGAAGATCCCTCCAGTCCTCTATTGCTCTTCTGTAGCCTGCTAGCGCGTCATCCGCGGCAGCAAGCACGCCTGCGACATTGAGTATCGCCCTCGAGGTTGTCGGTTCACGCGCGGCGGCATAGGCAGTGAAGCCAGCCAACGACGAGCTCGATGCATGAAGCAACGATGTCCACTGTTTCGAATACTCTTTTTCCTGGGCTGTAAGGTTTGAGAGTAGACGAGCGTCTGCGCCTCGATGGACCATGGTCAGTCGTCGTGGACGTCGGTAAGTACCAAGCTCGGCGAACACATCCCTTCGATCATAAACGCGCTTCACCGCCACTGATGACGTCGTTGCACAATGGCGTTTCTTGGACATCGAATCATCGTCACCTCTTGAATGTTCTACCTCTGAACCGAATTAAAACTCGATGGGTGTACCGAATCGTCACTTTCTGCATCATGTATTTCCTCGCAATCAGACCCATGCTTGCCCATTGCAGCCGTTCAATAGGTTGTGCGCCACACTGCCAGCTGTCAGGAGATTGTATGTGTACATGTAAGCACCGAAGCTCGAAGCTTCAAATGCGTATCTCATGTCGACCCTAACAGAGGCTTAGGGGCGCACTCTCCGATCATGCACAGGAGATTTGCCCAATGTCATCTGGATAGCATCTACCTAGCTTGAGACCTTCTCCTAAGGCATGTGTTCACGAGGGGTTAATCATAAATGTCAGTCTACCATTGACCTCTGCAAGGCACGCCACCCCTTTCAGCTTTTCTGAAATATTCCCCTTTGTATTAAACAGTATTGACTCCAAACCTCATACTCGTCACCTCAGGATTTCAAGAAACGCCCAATCCGGGTATGATGGGCGCCCACAGCTCCTCGCACGTCTCCTGGTTTAAATTTGGATTTCGCGATACCCGAGAAGCCGCCCTTCTGCGCTGAATCACCCTCTGCTGACTGATATAGCTCGGCTGCGCGGTATGATCCACCAACTCGGAGAGCATAAAAACCGGCTGCTGATAGCTCTGTGCTATTCGCAGCGCTCATTCTCAAAAATGGCCTCCAACAGCACGATCGCTGTGCTACAACCTGTGGTGGAGAGGTATATCACCGCGTCCGATGGAACACGGATCTTTGCTACGGCGGTTGGTCAAAGCCATTTGCCCAGTCTCGTATTCGTCCACGGATATGCTTTCAGTGCTCTCATCTGGGCGAGCATAATGGCGAACAGCGATTTGTTGAAGAATTTTTATTTGGTTAGTGAATACTGTCTATTGATACATGGTGCTGAATTATAAATAGGTTGCGTACGACCTACGGGGGCATGGCCGTAGCGGAAGCCAACGACCCCTGCTGGGTATTTGTCCCATCTCTTTGCTGAGGACTTTGCAAACATCGTTCGAGAGTTTGGTTTAGACTCACCTGTTATATTGGCTGGTACGCCTTCGTCTACCCGACACTTCTATCGCTGACATGGCGCCCTCTCTTTATAGGAGCTACGGAGGTACGCCACTTCTGCGATACGCGTGACGTTTGCACTCTAACATTCCATTAAGGCACTGTTGCCGCAGACATATTCTCCTACCTTGATCCAGGAGCCATTTCGGGAATTATCTACACCGCCGCGGTACCGTGGAATGGACAAGCGTTCCAAGAGGTGGCACACCCTTATCTCGTCAACGAAATTCAACCAGGCTTGGTCAGTTTTGACAACGTAACCGCCGCTTTCGACTCCCGCATCAAGATCGCAGAGTCCATCTCAAACAAGCCCGAGAAAGTGCCTACTGAGAGGAAGTGGTCATGGATTGGATCTGCAGCCCTCGTCGGACCACTTTCAACGCAGCTGCTCTCACACGCCAACAGGACCCGAGCCACTACTCAAAGCGGGCGCAGCTGGGTTTCCTACTTGTTGATCACGGGCGGCAAAGATACGTTCATCCAATCTGATCTCCTCAAAGCTCTTCTGGAACGCAACTTTACCAATATGGCTACCTACGACTTCCCGAAGGTGGACACTCTATGTTTTACGATTTCGAAGAGGAATATGTGCGTGAAATCGCTCGATTTGCAGCTTCTGTGTTTGGGAACAAGACAGTGGCTCAGGAATAGCGGTCGTAGCTCAGTGGTCTATCATATACCTTATGGTTCACAGACAAGGGTTGTCATTTTTTACGATCCCATTCCAAATGGGATGAGATTTAGCTACTTGCAGCGGCGCCAGGAAGGGGGGCAAGCCCATGTTCGTTGCCTTACATTTTCCCATTTTGAATACTTCGTCCAATTTGAATTCGGACATCATGGGCGCTCGCAGGTCCCTTGCGCATGTATCTCGAGAAACCGGGGAAAGCATCCTTCCGCGCTGATTTATCGCTGATATTGAGCGCAGATCGCAGTGGAACTCTGCCTTATTAAGAACCTTTGAGGTCTGGATAAAAGCTCGTGCTTGCAGCCGCTGATACTTCACAACACTCTTTCTCAGAGATGGCCTCCAACAGCACATAGCTGCCTTACAGCTGTGGTGGAGAGGTACATCACCGCGTCGGACGGGACGCAGATCTTCGCCACGGCCGTTGGCCAAAGCCATTTGCCCAGTCTCGTATTCGTCCACGGATATGCTTTCAGTACTCTCATCTGGGCGAGTATACTGGCGAACAGCGATTTGTTGAGGAAGTTTTATTTGGTCAGTGAATACTTTTTATTGAATCATCCCGTCTGTGGCTGAGTTATAAATAGGTTGCATACGACCTACGAGGACACGGCCGTAGCGGGAAAGCCAACGACCTCTGCTGGGTATTTGTCGAATCTCTTTGCTGAAGACTTTGCAAATGTCGTTCGAGAATTTGGCTTGGATTCGCCTGTCTATTGGCTGGTATGTTAATTGTCACCATATCCTGTACGTCGCTGATGCGAGATACTCTCTCCTCTCAGGAGCTACGGAGGTATGCTACTTGTGCGACACGCGTAAAGCTTCCACCCTAACAAAAAACCTTTTCAGGAACCGTTGTCGCAGACATTTTCTCTCACCTAGATCCAGGAACCATTTCAGGCATCATCTACACCGCCGCAGTGCCCTGGGCAGATGCCTTCCAACAGGTTGCGCACCCTTATCTTCTGAACGAAATCATGCCAGGATTGACCACCTTCGACAACGTAACCGCCGCCCTCGACTCTCGTATCAAATTTGCAGAGTCCATTTCAAGCGAGCCCGAGAAGGTGCCCACCGAGAGGATGTGGTCATGGATCGGATCTGCATCGCTCGTCGGGCCGTTTTCCGCACAGCTGCTCCTCGCACGGGAACAAGACCCCGAGCCGTTGCTCAAAGCTGGGGCGGCAGGGTTTCCCACTTTGCTGATCACAGGTGGGAAAGATACATTCGTTCAGTCTGATGTCCTCAAGGCTTTCTTGGACGTAACTTTACCAATGGCTGTCTACGACATCCCCGAGGCTGGACATGCTATGTTTTATGATTTCGAGGAGGAATATGCGAAAGAAGTCGCTCAATTCGCATCATCTGTATTCGGCAACAAGACAGTGGCCTAGGAATAGCGTTCGTGGCTCAACGGTCTATACACCCTGTAATGTACATACAAGCCCATTCCAAGATATAGCTCATTTACATAGGAACGCGCAAAGTCAATTGTTGAATTTTGCAAGACACACGGCCTCCACCTCATTGAACATGCTGTTTTGCTAAAACAGTGTCATTAGTGCTCAGGAAGGAATGGAGACAGATTCATGTTCGTTGCCCCACGTTCTCTTGTCAACTTGAATTCGAGCGCCATCGGTGCTCACAGGCCCCTTTGCGCGGCGTATCTCGAGAAACCCGAGAAAGCTGCGCTGATTCATCCTCTGCTGAATTGAAGTGGCACTCTTCATTATCAAGCAACTTTGGGACTTGTATAAAAGCTCACTGAGGTTGGAGTTGTTGATGCTTCCCAGCACTCTTTCCCAAAAATGGCCTCCAACAGCACGATAGCTGCCTTACAGCCTGTGGTGGAGAGGTATATCACCGCGTCCGATGGAACACAGATCTTCGCCACGGCAGTTGGTCAGAGCCATTTGCCCAGTCTCGTATTCGTCCACGGATATGCTTTCAGTACTCTCATCTGGGAGAGTATAATAGCGAATAGCGATTTGTTAAAGCAGTTTTATTTGGTCAGTGAATAATTTCTGTTGATGCACCCCACTGTGACTGGTTATAAATAGGTTGCATACGACCTGCGAGGACATGGACGTAGCGGGAACCAAAAACCTCTGCTGGGTATTTGTCGAATCTCTTTGCTGAAGACTTTGCAAATGTCGTTCGAGAATTTGGCTTGGACTCGCCTGTCTACGTTGGCTGGTAGTTTATTGCCACCACGTTCTATACGTCGCTGATGTGAGATGCTCTCTCCTCTCAGGAGCTATGGAGGTATGCCGCTTATGCGGCACGCGTAAAGCTTCCACCCTAACAAAAAACCTTTTCAGGAACCGTTGTCGCAGACATTTTCTCTCACCTAGATCCAGGAACCATTTCAGGCATCATCTACACCGCCGCAGTGCCCTGGGCAGATGCCTTCCAACAGGTTGCGCACCCTCATCTCGTGAGCAAAATCGTGCCAGGATTGATCACCTTCGACGACGCAACCGCAGCCCTTGACTCTCGTATCAAACTCGCAGAGTCCATTTCAAGCGAGCCCGAGAAGTGCCCACCGAGAGGATGTGGTCATGGATCGGATCTGCATCGCTTGTCGGACCGCTTTCAACACAGCTGCTCCTCGCACGGGAACAAGATCCCGAGCCGTTGCTTAAAGCTGGGGCGGCAGGGTTTCCCACTTTGCTGATCACAGGTGGGAAAGATATATTCGTTCAGTCTGATGTCCTCAAGGCTTTCTTGGAACGTAACTTTACCAACATGGCTACCTACAACTTCCCCGAGGCTGGACATGCTATGTTTTACGACTTTAAGGAGGAATATGCGAAAGAGGTTGCTCGATTTGCAGCATCCGTGTTTGGGAACAAGACATGGCTTAGGAATAGCTTTAATAATAGCTCAGCAGTAAATACATCTTATATTAATATATATGCAAGACCCTGAGGAGTCATGTCTTCCATCATCATATTCAAAGATACGGCGAATAAAATGAGATTCAGCTATTTTCTCACACGGGAACGAGCGGAGTTGAACTTTGCAACGCACCATCTCAAAGTTGAACATGCCGTTTTGCTGAAACACCTTTCTACTCGGGTAGGAATAGTAACAGACCGTTGCCTCGCATTTTCCAAGACTTGGCCCAACTCGGGTACCATGGGTACCATGGGCGCCCGAAGGCGCCTTTCGCGTCTCTTGAGCTGGATTTCGCGATACTAGTACCCTAGGGGCCATCTTTCCGCGCTGAATCATCCTCTGCTGACTGATTGAGCGCCGAATAGCAGGGGGGCTCGGGATTATCATGCAGCTTTGAGACCTGGATTTTGCGATAAAAGCTGAAGAAAATGGCTTTTGATACTACACAGCGCCTTTCTCAGAGATGGCCTCCAACAGCACAATGGCCGTGTTACAACCCGTGGTGGAGAGGTAGATCAACGCGTCTGATGGAACACAGATCTTCGCCACGGCTGTTGGCCAAAACCATTTGCCCAGTCTCGTATTAGTTCATGGATATGCTTTCAGTGCTCTCATTGGGCGAGCATAATGGCCAACGTCGATCTTTTGAAGCAATTCTGACTGGTAGGGGCCTTTAGCTAATGTTCGCCTGTCATTAGGTCGCGTACGACCTCCGAGGCATGGCCGCAGCGGAAAGCCAACGACCTCTGCTGGGTATTGGTATTTATCCCATCCTTTGCCGAGGACTTTGCAAACGTTGTTCACGAGTTTGGTTTGGTCTCGCCCATTTACATTGGCTTGTAAGCACCTTGCCCCTATATGCCTTGCGCTGCTGATGTGAGATGCGTAGCCTCTCATGTCAGGAGCTACGGAGGTGTGTAATTTGTGCGATGCAAGGTGATACACTGACAAAAGACCACATTCAGGCACCGTCGTCGCAGACATATTCTCCCACCTGGGTCCAAGAGCCATATCAGGAATTATCTATATCGCCGCAGTACCCTGGAACGGACTTGCATTCCAAGAGGTGGCACACCCTTCTCTCATCAGCGAGGTCCTGCCAAGCCTGGTCTCCTTCGACAATGTAACCGCCGCTCTCGACATCCGTATCAAGATCGGAGAGTCCGTCTCAAACGAGCCCGAGAAAGTGCCCGCCGAGAGGAAGTGGTCGTGGATTGGATCTGCAGCCCTCGTTGGACCGCTTTCAACGCAACTGCTCTTCGCCCGGGAGCAAGACCCCGAGCCGCTGCTCAGAGCTGGTGCAGCAGGATTTCCGACTTTGCTGATCACAGGTGGAAAGGATACATCTATCCAGTCTGGTGTTCTCAAGGCCCTTCTGGAACGCAATTTTACCCATGATCACCTACGACTTTCCTAAAGGCGGACATGCGATGTTCTATGATTTCGAGGAGGAATATGTACGAGAAATCGGTCGATTTGCAGCATCCGTGTTTGGGAACAACCCACCAGCTCAGGAATAGCTCAACAATCCATATACCGTCTGGTGCACAGATAAGATTCTATAACTTTTACGATCTTGTACGGATAAATGATGAATGGGGTTCAATTCCCAAACGAGAATAGGACGGGGAGATAGCGGATCAAGCGCAGGAATCTCAGCAAGCGCTCTACTTGACCATGACCACGATGACGGACTGCACTGGTCCATCGACACTCCCTTCACGTATAACCTGCTCTTTGCTCTTGTTACGTCCTGTCAAAACGACGGGCATCGGTCCTATTTGACTGCAGAGTTCATGGCACTGGTTATGCCACTGAAACAATCTGGTGCTTGATGCTCTTCTATCATCACACCGAACCCCACTGCCTCCTGCTTCTTGGATGGAATCTTCGTCGTGGCTGCATACCATCAGCTGTTTCTGCATCAATCTGTGGAGAGAGGCGCTTCGCTTCCCGAATCATTAGTGGTGTTAGCCGCTGAAAGTAAGGTTCATCAAGAGAATCCCGGACCATCACCTTCATGAATATCGTCTTTTCTCGTGGTAGGGAGGACATCAGGTTCTGTGGTCGGTAGTCCCCGAATGGAGGAGATCGAAGGAACAAAGT
Organism: Coprinopsis sp. MPI-PUGE-AT-0042; assembly: GCA_020736565.1. Classification (NCBI taxonomy): domain Eukaryota; kingdom Fungi; phylum Basidiomycota; class Agaricomycetes; order Agaricales; family Psathyrellaceae; genus Coprinopsis; species Coprinopsis sp. MPI-PUGE-AT-0042. Next base: position 664,777 of record JAHBOF010000049.1, on the reverse strand, counting down.
CGAACAGACATGAGAAGCCGGCGCCCAAACATGGCTGTTGTGCCTGACGTTCTTGCTGATCTCCCACTCAGCCTAGGTATTCCAACAGCGGTGCATATATAGACGGTAAGGCAGGCAATGATCTAAAACTCTACTCTAAAATCTCTCTGTTTGCTGTGAGGCTGCGCCGAATTCTGGCATGGAAGGTCGACTACAGGTAATCCCCGACGAAGTCTTAGCTTCCGGGTACATTAGTTCGAGGTATACCAATGTGAGTTGCACGTCAAGTTTCGCTATTGCATATCTCTCATGAAGCTTGGCGCTCAGTATTTGATATGTAATGTATGCTTCCCTTCCCAAACCGACCAATACTCACCCTACGGACGGTAGGTGCCAGCTTGACAACTTTGGTGAGTGTATCGCGTTGCCAAAACGATGGCTACAACGTTAGCCCCACATTTCTAGGTTCTAGAGCTTGTCCAAACGCTTCAACTCGAGGTAAAATTTGTGGGGTAAACGTACTTGGAATATACTTTACTGAACGTCAGCAGGTCGAATTGGTTTGGAAAGGACCTTCGGTGCCTGTGAAGACCCTTTACTTCGTCAATCGATATTTCCCGTTCGTCGCTCTTGCCGTCTTGGTTCTTTGTTAGTGTTCGAGTCTCAGTCGCCCAGCTTTTCAACTGAAGTCCCATGCAGACAATGATGCTCCTTCGGGTCTTTCACCGCGAGCCTGCCAAATCTTGTTCTCTGCGTCCACTGGTAGGCTCCTTGCTGGGCAATAGTTCATCCCATACTCATAAACGTCTACCGTTAGTGGGGATGGCACTCACCATGCTCGCTGCCGATAGTCAGTCATTGAAATGGTCCTTTTCCATGGCGGGGGTTACTCACCCGTCCTAGTTCTTGTCTACATTCGACTCTATGCCCTTTCTGGTCGAAGTCGCGGTATGAAGGTCTTTCTCGTCGTCCATATCTCTGTGGGTAGATTGTGTATGGCCATTTTACTGTCGAAATACGATGCTGACCAATGTTTTAGGTGGTTGCTGTCACTTGCTTGACCTGCCTTGGACTATATATCTCGCAGGATCGCTGGATTTCCTCCCCGGACGCGGCGCTGAAGGCATGTGTGGGTCAGACGCCAGGGCTGGGTCGGTTTATGATGGCATGCGCTGTAACTTTACTTTATAACTCCCTCTGTGAGTCAGCAAGGATTGCTGGGTCCGTGCTTCAGGACTGAAAGTTTCAACAGTCACTGCAGGTCTTTCTCTATGGTTCGGGTTGCGGATTCATAGGAGCATAGCCAACGGCGTCTTGAGGAATGTGCTCTATCGTGACGGAGCGGTATACATCATCACGATTGCAAGTGAGTAAACTGCCGGGAACAGAAGGAGTTCTTACGAGAGCTTGCATAGTCGTGTCGGTTGCCAACGCCATAGTTGCCTCATTTGCGCCGGTAAGCCGCGGCTACTAATAAATCAAGACTTTTATGCTCAAGAGACGTACAGGAGAGGTATCGCTTGCTCCTAGTCGTGTACGTCCTCCGGCATTTCCACTTCAACTTCCTTCATTAATTCACGTGGTTCCACAGACCGCAAGGAGTTGCACACAATCTTCTTGCTTCTCGAATGGTTCTCCACATCCGCAAGTCCAGGATGAAAGATATAGGCTTTTCTGTCGAGCTAAACAATACGTTTGCTTATCACCCGTCCCAGCCGCGAGTGTCGCAGCTGACGATGACATACTATAAATAGGTAAATTCTGGCGGGGTTCCTGCTCCAAGCAGCCAGCTTCGTTGAAATGTTGACAGGCGGGGTCAGTCTGAGTCAGCTCTCCTGGCACCCTAGCATAGACTAGATCGCTCAATTCTACACCTCTCCTGCCTTTCCGGGTATGTGACCCAACCACCAGTGGCCTGCTTTTGAAGGTAGGTTCGATGATGCGTTAACTAGGTATAACTACGATACGAGTACGACGCTCCTGAAACGGCTCATGACGTGGACTTGTATCTACTCATCGATTCCTTGTCGCCATCTGGGCAGATGCAGATCGGATGAACCTCTTAAACGGTATGGGAGATTTTTGCTTTGCAAGGTTTAATCGAAGAGCATGACCACTACGCAGAGACAGTCCGGCGGGCCGTTTATTGAGCCTCTGTCTCCATGTATAGAGGCTGCGCTTTCGGTTCAAGAATTGGAACGCGATAAAGTATAGGGACTTGTGTCTACGAGTCTTGACATTTCCATTCGAAGCGAACATCTCATAGGCAACTACTTGGCGCCTCACATGTACAGAAGAACCGAGAGAGGGACTAGCCTGCACCATCTCACTTGGCGGATAAATGCTCGGCCCTATCCCAGCCACGGTACGCTCTTCATCCGGTGCTCTTGGGCCTATAAAAGCTCACCGGACCTGGTCAGGACCGTCCTCACCTTTGTACAATGAAGCCACTCCCTCTCTTCCTTGCCGCCCTTGCAGGGTTCCTGCCATCCTCGTCAGCCCAAGTCCAATGCCCAAACTTCCCAGATCCTCGTCCTGCACCAAGCAGTTCCTTCTGAGACCACACTTCCCGACCCATTCAAATACCTCACCCTCGATCGCCGAGTCAGCTCTGTTGACGAATGGTACAACTGTCGACAGCCCGAGATCAAGCGCCTCTTGCAAGAGTACCAGTTCGGGTTCTACCCTGATCATTCAGCGGAGACGGTAACTGGAAGTCGTAGCGGCAATACGCTGACAGTGAACATCAGTACTGGGGGAAAGAGTGGTTCGTTCACCGCTACCATCGCCCTTCCAAGTGGTGCGAGCCCGACAAACAAGGTTCCTGTCATGCTGGCCATTGGAGGTGTTAACAACGCAGCGTACACCAATGCTCGAATTGCCGTTATTACTATCAACTACGGGAACGTTGCCCCTGATAGTAACGCCAAGACAGGAGCGTTCTGGAGCCTGTACAATGGCCACGACATTGGTGAGTGACTGACTGGCTTTGGCACACGAGGCATCTTCTAACCGTGTTCTTAGGCGTCTTGACCGCATGGGCCTGGGGCGTTCACAGGTAGGTATATTATGCGATATGATTCCCGATCTAATCGTTTCTTCTATAGAACACTTGACGCAATCAACGCCGTAGTACCAGAGATTGACGTTACAAAGACGGCAGTCACAGGTTGCTCACGTCTGGGCAAAGCGGCCCTTGCTGCTGGCCTTTTCGATGACCGCATCCTGATCACCGTTCCCATGTCTAGTGGAATTCAAGGGCTCGGTCCCTACCGCTATTGGCAGCTCTCTGGTCAAGGTGAGAATCTAGAGAACAGCAAGCAAGGTGCTCCGTGGTGGACATCCAGTACCATCAGCGGATTCTTGAATAATCACCAGAGGCTTCCTTACGATTCTCATATGATTGCTGCCGCCATTGCGCCAAGGTATATAGTCATTGACGAAGGCCAGAGTGATCCATATGTCAATGCGAGGGGACCGCCACTATCGTTTATCCAGCCGCAAGGGCCGTATACAGATGGCTGGGAGTGGAAGACCGGATCGGGATGGCGATCCGAAAGGTCATTGTGATACCTCAGGGCAGTAAGCATAGCTACATCTAGTCCAGTAAAACTGGACGTACTGACAGATCATCAGCGCGAACGTGGTACCATTCTCCAAAAGGTCTTTTTCAACACGTCAACCACTAGGGACTACAACAACCTGTCACCCTGGTCTGCAACATCGACGGCCTATCCTTGGGCCACAGCGCTGCCTTCTAACACTGCTCCATCTACCAAATCCAACCACATCAATCGCCACCACTATTTCAACGCCACCTATCTCGTCAACGTCAGTGTCTTCACCCTTCCCTACGACAACTGCCGGTTCGGGCAACTGTGTTGCTAAATGGGGACAGTGTGGTGGGACTGGCTGGTCGGGAGTTACTTGCTGCGTCGCCGGCTCGACCTGTAGCAAGGTCAACGATTGGTATTCTCAATGTACTTGAGCTACGTCTCTCCTTCCAATTCCTTTATTTATCCCGATGATCTCGCTACCGAAGTAGTACTGAGGAGACTGTGTTCGCTGTCGAAGCGCCTCCGCAAGATTAATGACTCGCAAAGCATAAGGGGGGTCTTAAGGTGTCGAGTGGTAAAGCGTAAGGCAATTAATAATGTCGTTACTGTGTTGAACGTTAATGTAAAGCGTGTCGATTCCAAAAGTGAATGAAATGCAAATGAGATGAAAACCCGGAGTGCATACAGCAGGCCACGACACACGTTCAAAACCCTTTGAACACAGCATCATCATCCGAATCATCATGCACAACCACGGGCTTCTTCTTCGTCCCCTTCCCTTTCGTGGCCTTCCCTGTGCCTTCTCTGGAGCCTGACTCTGCTGGCGCGTCTTGGCCTTTTCCACCTTTCTCTCCAGACTCTTTATCGTCCCACTCCCAAATTCTTCATCATCCTCATCCTGTTCACCACCCTCTTCAAGAGTCATGTCAATAACATCCACATCCATCGCCATTACGTCTGCTTTTCTTCCACTCCTCCTTGTGTTAGGCTGGGTTTGGAACCCAAACGACTCTGACTCTCGTCTTCGTCACTCAAGAACAGTCGGTCCTCGTCCGCGGATTGTTGGCTCTTGGCTCTCCCCTTGCCCTTTGTCTGCGTCGGGACTACGGATCTGGATCTAGATGCAGCCCGGGAGCCTGCCCTGGACGGTGGTTTGTTCGCTGTGCCGAGGGTACTGGAAACGCTCCCAGTCCGAGCTCGTTTCTTGACTGGCTGGACGAGGGCTTCAACTTCGTCTCCGGAGTGCTGGCCGTCGGACATTTCTCGGTCTTCATCGAGTGTGGCGAGCCTCTTCTTCCCTCTGGGTCCGTTCATGGCTTGTGTTTTGTGAGCTTGGACGAGCTCGCCTTTCGATGTGCTACAAAGGAGACAATGGTTAATGGACTTGGAAAGCTTGAAAGCGAACGAGGAGACGTACAAGGTCCTCTGAGTTGTTCACAAACAAATCAACCTTTGGTTTCTCACAGTCCCGGGGGCAATTTTCTATCATTCCAATAAGCATCCTGCACTCAATTCACCCAAGCACAAACGCACCTTTTTAAACTTTTTGAAATTCGCCATCCCCTGCCACTCTGGATTCATCTCCCTCTCCTTCCGATTCCCCCGTTCCCTGAACACCGGCATCTCACAAATCGTCATGAAATTGCCCCTTACGCCACTATCATCACCAAAGTCCTCCAGGACCTTCCACTGGTCCTCTGGTGCAGTCTCCACCTCGACCTCTTTCAACACCACCGGTTTCGAAATCTTGAGCTTGTTAAACTCCCGATCGAAATCGTCTTCGTGTTTCTTGCCCTTTTTGGTGGAAGCGACAGCTTTGAGAAAGGCGGCGTCCTTGTCAGGTTCGCCCAATGGTGCTCCTTTTGCCTTGTCTTTCTTCTTGGAGCTTTCATCTTTGCCGTTTACTGCGACTGGCTTCTTGGAACTGGGATCGGGAGGAAAGGCACGCCGTTGGGTGTGTACATCTGCCTCGGTTCCCCTCCATCAACCCGATTCTCATCCACGGCCTGCTTCTTTGCAGTGTTGTCCCCCATCTCGGCATCCCCATCGACATCTTCGATTCCTCTCTTCTTCCCCCTCACAACAGTGCCGCCCTGAGTCTGCCTCATGCTCTCCTCTTCCTCTTCTTCCCGCAAGGCGTCTAACCCGCTGCTCCCACCACTGGCAAGCCTTCTCTGCGTCCTTCCAGTCTGAGTTTGAGTCTGGGTATCACTCGTATTCGAGTCGCCGGGTATACTCCCAGAGCCATTACCAAACGTCCCACCACCTTCTCCTTCTCCACCACCACCAGCAGAGTCTTCTAGGAACCCAGACTCAAGCCGGGAAGGATCACTAGCTTCGAACAATGCTTTGAACTTTTTGAGTGGAGGTGGGCGGAGGGGTAAAGAATCTTCGAGGACTGAGCTCTGTCCCAACAACGAGCCAGTGGCCGCAGCTGGTGTTGGATCAACGGATTTCTCACGTGTACGACGTTTGAGGAGTCGCCGTTGAGGTAGAGGAGTCTATGAGGCGTGTCAGGCGGGAGGAGACAGGGGAGGTAGGGACGTACATCCAAGTCGAGAACGGAAGGGGCTGGTGGTGGAGGGGGCGGCATGTCTCCTGCGTTGGGAGTCCCAGAGGTATCTTCAGGCTGGGCAGACGGTGGACGTCGCCTTAGCAAGGGCTATGAACGCGCCATCAATAAACACAACCTAATGCAGTGAGGAGTATCTGCGTACTCGACGAGGGGGAGGAGCAGGCGCATCCAGGTCCAGAAGTGAGGGTATAACAGGTTGAGCAGGGGGCGTGGGTACAGGAGTTGCAGCAGGTGTTGCTGATGTCGAAGCTTCACCTGCCTCGCTCTCGCCGTCCGCTGTGATTTTCGATCTCTTGAGGAGTCGTCTGCGAGGCGCTGGAGCAGGTGGTGGGCTATCTTCTTTGGCGTCGGCTTGACGTTCCTCCATTGAGGTGGACATTGTGATATCAGCTGCAGCAGAGTCAGTTTTGATCAGCAAAGAAACGAAAAAGTTGCAGACCAACCTGATGTGTCCCCACTCCTAGAATTCTCCGGAATAGATCTTGAAGCACTGCTGCTTTCCAACAACGTAGTGTCAACATTGAGAACAGCCTCGACAAGGGTGTCGTGTGACACGAAGCGAGCACCAACCCTAGACTGGCGTTAGAAATGTTGACGCTCTGTATTGTTACATGCCTACCCTTTTGCCTCATTAACCAACTCTGCCCAGGCGTTCTTGCCAATTGCGGCCTCGAGCGAGCTCTGCTCACCTAGTAGGACCAGGCTCTTCCCCTCCTTTGCCAAGCCGCGCCGTACAGCCTTTTGGAACTTGTCAATCCCAGAAGTTACATCGAATACCTCGATGGAACCTTCTCCCCTGTTGATAAGGGTACGAAATTCAAGGGACACTTCCCTCGCCTTCTCGCCTACACAAAGGAATCGGAACTTTCTGAACAAGCCAAGGCGTTCTTCGTTGGGTTCCCAGACTTTGAAGACTTTGTGTAGGAGGGAGTGAGGACGAGAATGTTGGACGGTACTTGGTCACTTGAGGAAGGGTAGGAAATGAGTCTGTGGGACTCGACAAGGCGGATGATCTCCTCCAGCCATTCTGGCTTGACAATTTGGCAAGACGCGATGAGGGAGGTGGCAAGGGAGGGGGTTGCAGAGTAGGTGGAAGTCAGATGATGTGTGACTTCGGCTGCTGGTTCCAAGCTGTAGTTTATTCCTAGGGCGTCTCAGCATGGCGCTTCGGTAAAGGCACTAAGGATAGTCACCTAAAGCAGCACAAGTCTCCGGTGGAACGGGCAACTTGCCCTTGGGAGCGCTTGAGAAGACGCACACTCGGATCCATACTAGCCTAAACCACAGTGCAGGTGACGTGTCATTAACCCTCAATGGAGGAGAAAGGGCTTGTGCTGCTCACTTGGCTTCGATTCCACCGGCAACAGACACCGTGTCTCCATCCTTCAACTCTGCAACCTGCGTTTCCAGAACCTGTACCCTTTCTCCACCTCTGGTATAGCTCCAGGGTTTTTCTTCCCATAGTATGTCAAAGCTGGTGTGAATCCTGGGTTGCTCTAACCAATGTATGTCAGCAAAACTGGCCTACAGCAACGAACGTGACAAACTGACCGCATCCTGTGCAGACATTGGCGCGACCTGAAACTCTCCATGCTCGTGCGATATCTTTTTGTTGTTCACAATAAAGTGAGTGCCTTTCCTCCCAATCAAGTACGAGGAACCAGGCTTCAACGATTTGGTTTCTGAGTAGACGTTAGCGCTGGCGTATCCACTACTGTTCATCCCACTTACTCTGCGCAGAAAGGTCCCCAAGATCGCCGTCGAACGGAGCTGTAAGCAGCCACATTGACTAAACAACTGGCGTCGGTGTGCAGAACCTTTCCAGGTCCTCCGATGCTCAAGTCAATTAGCGGTTCGTGTTCAAGCGCGTTCAAGTGCCGCGTCTTGGTCGCGCTGATGGAATTCAAACTCAGCACCCAGCCCTGTTGTGGTCCCGAGTGGGCGCTTCTTGGCTTGACGCCATTGAACTTTCGCCTGCTCTTGCAGATGCAAGGAACTAGTTGGAGCTTTTATTAGCTGGAGAAATGACCGTCTTGAGTGGGTTTCAGGTACGAAGATCCCATTGAATTTCTACGTTGCTCTAAGGTTCACTTTTGCCGACAGAGACCGCACTTTTGCAATGCCGACGAACCATTCTTAATGCGTCGATGACAGAAACTTATACACCTCGTTGCGTCGAATGGCCCTCTAATTGCTCAGGGCGCCAGTCGCGGACTCAGGGCAACCATAGGGACATGTTCTATTCCAACTCTACCGAGCACATAAGCCCGGCATGGCTTCCCTTGGAGCATCCTCTTTACTCCTGTTTTTCTTTTCCTTCTCGGGGACGCCCGACCAATTACAATTGACAAAGTTTCAGTGTTGACTGCGACCAGTCGTCCGCCACCCAGTCTACTTTCCAATGAAACACAATACGGCATTCGATCTCCTTACGTCCCTCCTCTGCCCTTTCTCCTCTGCCCTCCGCATCTGGAAGATGGAAAAAGCTCTTAAGGAAACACCGCCCACCTCCCGTATGCCGACCGGCTCCTGCTTCGCAGTGAACCCGTCTCCGTTGATCATTTCCTGGCACAACTCCTGGCTGCCGCAGAGCGTAGCCTGTCTCGCGGGATCGGCTCTCACCCATCACCAAAGTATTCTTCTTCAAAGACCAGTCGAAACGTTCAGAACATGAGTTCATCGTGCTGGAATGCAAATTCCCCTCTTCCGAGGAGACCTTCCACATCGTCATTGAACGGACCCATGGCGCGGACACAGGCTCAGCAGAGACCCGAACGGAGCCTGCAAACACCAACACCAAACCGTTACCATTACACTCGGTAAGGGACCAGGTGCACGGGATTGTTGGCCTCGATGCCCTCAAGCCCCTCAAGCCCATTGCTATCTACCACCCTCCCACCCCCATCCGGCTGCTTGAAGCTGCGTGTCTGCTGCAAGTGCTGCATCAAGAAGCCAAGAACTATGCCCTTCTCGATCGCCAGTGCTACTGGCTTACAGCAACCGTTTGGGATGTCCTTTGTAAATGGCATCGTGACAGCAACACCTTCAGTGAAGAGGAGCATCAGGACGTCCAGTCTGGCACCTCCGGCCTCAGCGGTGCTGGGAGATGTAGAGGTTTTGAGATCATCTCTCTAAAGGCGGAGGACATTGAGCAGCTGAGCAAAAAGCTGGATGACGAACTGGCAGTTCTGGTCCAGGAAGTGAGTTGACTTCTTTCCTTTGAACAACCATTGATTGCTGATTTACAACTTTTATGCAGCTTGCGACCGATGCAGAACGGGACAATGCGAAGAGGGCAACGGAACGCAAAGAAGGCAAGGAAGAGGGCGAGGAAGAGGTCGAACGGTAACGGATTGCGACATGATGAAGGAGTTTTGAATGTCGTTGATTGTGGACATTTTGGTGGTTGAAAGGAGCAATATTTCATTAGATGTAGGCCTGTTTCGTTTGAGTCAATTAGCGGTTAGTGTTCAAGCCCATTCAAGGCCGCATCTTGGCTGAATGCAAACTCAACCCCTGTCGCGGTCCGGTAGCCGCTTGACGCCAAACCTTCGCCTGCTCGCACAGATGCACGTATCTGGAGCTGCCACTGGCCTTTCAGCCAGCTGGGGATGGCCATCTCATATGGCTTCCAGGTATGAAGTTCTTGATTACAGCTTTTATGCCGCTCTAACATTCGTTGGCCGTTTGGTTTCAAAGTGCTGCATTATCATGATAGGACCAACAATTAATGACACAGTTGACTCCAGGACCCGCCCTTTGGCAATGCCGGAGGAGAGCCCTTAACTTGTCGATGGCAGGAACTTATACATGCCTTATCATTCATACCTCCAGCTCATTGCGTGGAATGATCCTCTGGTCGCTCAGGCACCCAATCTACTTCCTGATGAAACGCGACACGGCGCTCAATCTTCTTGCATCCCTCCTCTGGCCTTTCTCGTCTATTGCCCGCATATGGAAGAGGGAGAAATACCTTGCAGAGCGCATTGCAAGTCTTCCCAAAGCCGACCAAGCTTTTTCACGTGGACCCCGCATCCGTCTCGCGCTGTCTAGCGATGTTGATGGGTTGCACCAACCATGGCCGATTCGGCTGGGTCGACTCTCGCACCGTTCGCAAAATCCATTTTTACAAGAACCATTTGGGTGGTCAGAGTACGAATACCTCGTGCTGGAATGCAAATTCGACTCGTGCGAGGAGACCTTCCATTTACTGGTCGAACAGTTTCATGGGTCAAACATAAAGCCGCTGGAGACCTCCATGGAGTCGACAGCCACCACGTCGCTGACACGGCCGCAGGCTCGAAGCATCCTGTGAAGGATCGGGTTCGACGGATCACCAGCCTCGAAGTCCTTAACCACCTCACGCCCATCGCCGTTTATGAACCACCCGCTGCCATCGCCCTCCTGGAAGTATGTTGTCTGCTCGATCTGCTGCACACGAAGTCAGAAAGCTCCGCGCTTCACCGCTCCCAGTGCATTTGGCTGGCAGACGCTGTCTGGGCTGCTGGGGAAGCGGCATGACAGCACCTTTGATCTTCTTCCCTCGCACTCCGCACCTAGCGGCGCTGAGAAATGCTGTCAGATGCCCATCGCTACCCTAGAAACAGAGGAAATCGAGCAGCTGAGCAGCGAGTTGAGCATTCAATTTGAAAGTTCAATTGAGACAGTAAGTCGGATCTGGCCACCTCCAAGCAAGCACTGATTTACGCTTTTCATCTCAGATAGAGGCGAGCGATGCACATTGGAAGGCTCATCAGAGGCAAAGGAGAGGGCGCAGAAAAGGGAAAAGGAAAAAGAAAAGAAAGCAAAGGAGAGGAGAGGAGAGGCAAAGATGAAGGCGAAGAAGATGTTGAAAATGCCCCTGAGGTATATATGTGACGCACCGGGGTGCTCTTTCCAGGCCGGTATAGGCGTCATGTTCTCTAGATGTAAGTGCCATGCGCATGTCTACCCAAACGTTATGCTCACCAATGTGGTTTCCATCTGACAGGTGGTGGGCCTTGCGACACCGACAAGAAGCTTTATTACTGCAGAAAACAATGTCAAAAGGCCGATTGGAAGAACCGCGAGCCGTTCTGTCAGTCCCGAGCAGAGCGTTCCGTCATTGACGACAGCGAATGCTAGGCCCTTGCCACTTCCCCACCTTTGCGCAATTCGAGTACGGGTGGGTGACGGGTGGCTGTCAAGATGTCGGACGGGAAGGTGATCATGCATAATTTGTCGACGATGGATCTTGAGATGAAGCAGGAGATTTTGAGGATGTGATGATTATCGCTGTCTCTAGCATCTTAGCGGCTGAAAGGGGTGGGAGACGCAGAAGGCGTATTTATTACGTACATCGCTCGCCGACTGATGTTATGATGCCAGCGGCAGCACAGCTGAACGCGTACGGAAAAGGATAAGAGCGCCATTGGCCTCTAATAATTTTAACTACGAGAGTAGGGGAGGGATATAAACTCATCCAAACTTATCTACTAGCCCTCTTCTGAGTCTTCCAGCTGGCCGGGTCTGATGCAGATGAAGTTTCTTGGCTTGGACGACGCCACACTTGCCAGACATTCAACCAAGCTTGAAGTCTGAGATCCAGAGAGGAAGGACGCAATCAGCCAGCCCTTGGCTGTTTGTGGGGCTAAACGCAATTTATTTCATGTGACTAGCTTCCTGCTACCGTACTCCTGGCTCTATGGCCCACAGAGCAAGGACGTCATGGTTCATCGGTCTCTGAACCACCCTTCTCAAGCGGGATGAGTTTCATTAACGCGTCAGTGATGATGATATTTCCCTTTAGCTTTCCTCAAATTTACCGAGCTCAAAGGGCCATAACGACCTTGAGCCTCGGGTTTACCTGTGTTTTCTTTCTGGTTTTCGGGGACACCCGGCCAATCGTTGTTGTTGTGTTGTTGTTGTGTTGTTGTTGTTGAGAATTCCAAGGTCAGTTGAGGCCTGCGGCCTACTAACCCCCAACCTGCCCCATAGAGGAAAGCCATGGAAACCTCGGGACGATTGGTAGCCGGTTCCGTCAGGGCGCAACCGTTCAAGGCCCAACTCCCCCTGCAGGCGGAGAGTGGTTAGAATGTTTTCGCCGAGACTTCCCCAAGGCCGTAGGCTTTTTGTATAGTATACGCCGTAGCATATACCATATGGATGGGGAAAATGGAATATAAACCCTTGAGCAACAAAGGTACAGAAGTGGATCAGGTAGGCAAGATGGGCTCAGACAGACAAGGAGTGGGAGAGACAGGCTCGATCCCGGATAGGGGTATGCGGCGAGACGGGCTCAGCCAACAAAATGTATGAAAACTGTAGGCGAGAGAGGCTCAGCCAAACAGAAGTTGACGAGGCGGGCTCGAGTCTACGTAGAGAAAGTGAAGTGGCGAGACGGGCTCGAGCCACAAGTGTGACGGTGGTTGTGAATGAAAAGTGAGTGTAATTTACAAAGTCTCACATCTCTGCGGGTGACCTCCACTACCCAATCAACTTCCCAATGAAACGCAACATGGTGCTCAATTTCCTTGCGTGCCTCTTCTGGCCTTTCACGCCCATACCTGACGTCTCTAAGAGGGAGGAATACCTCAAGGAGCGCATCGCCAGCCTCTGGTTTGCCAACCAAGCCCTGCTTCAAAAAGAATCCGTGTCTGTCTCGCAGTATCTATTGATTTTGATGGTTGCAACAACCATGGCCGATCCGGCTGGGCCGACTCTCGCACCGTTCGCAAAAACCACTTTTACAAGAACCATTTGCGGTGGTCAGAGCAAGAATACCTCGTGCTGGAATGCAAATTCGACTCGTGCGAAGAGCCCTTCCACCTACTGGTCGAATGGCTTCATGGGTCAGACACAAAGCCATTGGAGACCTCCATGGAGCCTACAACCACCACATTGTCGTCATCAGCCGCAGGGCCGAATGAGGGCTGGCATCCTGTAAGGGACAGGATTCGACGAATCACCAGCCTCGAAGTCCTTAACCACCTCACGCCCATCGCTGTCTACAAACCACCCATCACCATCACCCTCCTAGAAGTATGTTGTCTGCTCGATCTACTGCACAAGAGGTCGGAAAGCTCCGCGCTTCACCGCTCCCAGTGCATCTGGCTGGGAGACGCTGTCTGGGCCATATTGGAGAACCGACACGGTAACAGCTCAGGTATTTCTGATCCGCTTCTTGCACCTAGCGGCACTGCAAGGTGCAGCCAGATGCCAATCACTACCCGGAGACGGAGCGAATCAAGCAGATGAACGGTGACTTGGACGTTAAACTTGCGAGCTCAATTCAGAGAGTGAGTGGTATCTGCCCTCTTCTGAGCAAGTACTGAAATACATTTTGTCTGCAGATCGAGAGTAGCGAGGAATGGTACAAGGCGAGAAAGGCAAACAAGGACGCGGCCGTAGAGAGGGTAGCCGAGAGGGCAAAGAACAGGGCAAAGAAGAAGCAAAAGGAAGCGAAGAAGAGGGAAAGGCTGAAGGAGAAGAAGAGGTTGACGAAGCCCCTGAGGTATATGTGTGACGCATTTGGGTTCTCTGTCGAGGCGGATATAGGCACCACATTCTCTAGATGTAAGTGCCATGCACATGCCTACCCAAACGTTATGCCAACGATTTTGGTTTCCGTTTGACAGGTGGTGGGCCCTGCGACACCGACAAGAAGCTTTACTACTGTAGTAAACAATGTCAAAAGGCCGATTGGAAGAACCACGAGCCGCTCTGCCGGTCCCGAGCAGAACGTTCCGTCATAAACGGCAAGTACGGGGCCCTTGCCACTTCGCCATCTTCATGCAAGTCGAGCACATGCATGACAGGCGCTAGTCAAGATGTTGGATGGGAAGATGGTCGTGCATAGTTGGTCGACGTCGGATTTAGGGGTGAAGAGGCAAAGTTAGAGATTGAATAATCATCATAGGCTTTGAGGTCTTAGCAGCTGAAGCGGCTGGAGATTCGGAGACCCAGGACTTGGAGTTTATTATCACCGTCAACCTACCAAATACTATGATGCCAGCGGCACCACGGTTGGTGGTACACGAAAGAGTATAACAGTATCCTTAGTCTCTAATCCTTCTAAATACGAGAGTATGTAAACTCACTTATCCACTTGGCTTGAACAACAGGCCAGAGTACAAACAGCCACTCCTTGACATATGCAGTATTTTCATGGGATTAGCTTTCTTCAACTGCCACCTCCTACTCTATGGCCCACGGAGTAAGGACTTTATTGCAGGACGCAGCAGTATTTTGAACGCGACTCTACCGAACTGAGATGGTCATAAATTCCCTTGCCCTTAAGCCTTGGGCTTACCTGTGTTTTCTTTCTGTTTTTCGAGGATGCCCGGCCGATCTCAATTCATAAAGTCTCAGTACGCACAGACCGTCTCGTCGACGGAACTCAGCCTGCTTTCCCATGAAGCCCAACTTATTCATCGACCTCCTTGCTTTCCTCCTCTCGCCTTTCTCCTCTATCCTCCGCAATTACAGGATGGAGGTTTCCAACCAGAACCGCATCACTAATCTTCCGCATCTTGAGCAACTTCTACTGCATAATGCTCCCCTCAATGTTTCATCTTACTTGAAACAAGCCATGGTTGTTGCAGCCTTTGGACGGCCGTCAGGGACCCACTGGATCAACTTGCACACCGTCGAAAAGATCGACTTTTTCAAACCGCCTGCTCAGTGGTCAGAGCGCGAGTTTCTAGTCCTGGAAACTAGGTTTGGCAATTCAGAGAACACCTTCTTCCTAAATGTCAGACGCAGCCATCGTATATGGGTATATTTAAGCCAAGGAGATCCCTCGATGGAGCTGCCAATCACAATGATACAACCATCCCAAAGTTTGATCCGCCGTTTCAACGGCCGGCCGTTGACGGCATATTTCAATGACAACCCGACCGTTGGCAAGCAGTGGCAACGGGGAATCAACGGAACCTCGGCCACGTTACCGGGTTATTGACCCCTCATTTTCGGCCCGTTCCAGCGCCGTTAAAACGAATCCAAGGTTTGTCGCAACAATTTCCGGCCCAGGGTTTGTTGGAATATGTTTAAACGTGTTCCAACGGCGGATCAAACTTTGGGACATATCCCCCTGACCAAATCCTCCGCCTAAACGAGGGCTTGCATCCGGCACCGGACCAAGTCCAGAGGATTACTGGCATTAAATTCCTCAAGCCCACCTACATCTATGAACTTGGGGTATCATGCCTGCTCGATTTACTGGACCACAAGATGGAGAACAATCTTCTCCTACACCATTGGTGCTTCTGGCTCGCGGGAGCAGTCTGGGCCATCCTCAAGGACCGACACGGCCATGGAAGCGCCCTTGCAGAAGACGAAGGGGGTCAACCTGACGACTCTTCCTCTGCCAACTTGCTCCGTGCATCTGCCGGCCCTGGAAGTTGTGGTTCGATGCCGATCATTGCCCTAGAGGACGAGGAGGTGGCAGAGCTCAGTCGGGAGCTGAGCACCAAACTTGAGGACAGTATCTCCGAGGTGAGTGGGCCTCAGCATCTCCTTTGCTTTGCTTTGATTGCTGAGCCACGCTGTACTTGAAGATCAATAAGATGACAAGGGAGGGGCCGTGAACGCCCTGGAATTGGAGTACACGGAGTTTGCATACCAATCACTTCGATTTTTATCTGGATAATCCACCAATTGGTTATCCGATTCATCGACTCGACATGCAACAAGTTTTACATATTCGCGTAGGCCGTTGCTTAAAGAGATGTTCATGGCAATAGCGAAATCTTGAGTGTGGCGATGTGGAAAGGCTCAGAAGCCTTGTGCGTGTGCAAGGACGATATATCATCTCATTTATATTCTTTTATCATGCATTTCCCCCGTAGTCCTCGTCTGTTCTTTTATCCTGCCCCTGCAAGCCAATCGACTCGGCTGAAGGATTCTGATAGGCGCTTAAGCGCCATCGGTAGATGCCGATAATATGGAATTCACGCACCTTCTGATCACGGTCAGTCATATCACCTTCCCCAAAGACCTTTCTCCCATCGCCCACATTGGTCTACAGATGTCCAAGGAGCTCGTAGAGAAGTTCAACGCGCTCCCCCGTAGATCCAAAGCACCCTCCGGTCTCGTACCCAATTCTTGGCACTTTGACGTCCGCTACGTCCAGCTCGAGCCTACACCTGGCCATGTCATGTTCCTCATCCAGCCAGAATCACACTACGCTCATATGGAGCGTCTACCCATAGGTGTATCCCCCCGCCAATCCGGTTTGGAGTACTTTCCCGATACGGCCAAGGAAGCTGCGCCAGGGCTCGTCAAAGCACTCCTGCATTCATTTGTCTACAATCTTGGGACCCAAGGGGCTGCTGGCGCGTTTGCACCTTGGGAGCTCATGACAGAGGACAAGTCTCTCGCTGCGGCTGTTGGACGGGAATTCAAGCGTATTGGCGTCCAGCCTGAAGCGTTGCATAACGTCGGGGTGTCTAGTCGGTCTACTCTCAATGCTGCAAACGAGGCGTTCGGGAAAGTGTTCGAAAGTATCAAAGCATCCATAGGTCTCCAAGATTTCGTTCGTGACGCCATACACACTCCCGATTCCATTGTATTCGTCACACCTCCGTGCCAAGTTCGACCACGACTTCTGTTAAAGGCCAAGACGATGAAGATGACACTGACGAAGAAGACACCTAAAGAGGGTGATGGAGTACTGCATGCAGATGGATAGAGGGAGCCCTTCGGATGGCGGGAGTACGACGCGGGCGTGTTCCATGAGAAGATGATGAAAGGCTTGGAAAACATTGAGAAACTGCTCATAGACAAGCCTGAAAACGTCGTCAACGCAGAAGCCGATCGCGGGGACGGCGAAGCTGCCCTAGACTATGGCATCAGGTAAAACGCCTCTCGTCTACTGCTTACATTTCTGCTGACTTTGCCATCCAAAGACTTTCCGTCGGTTTATGTAGCAACGGCAAACCCCAGCGCAAACGTGCACGCGACTACCTGATCAAAGCAGCGTACTCCTCCACCTCATCCGACACCACCAAAGCAATCGCCCACAGCCTCCTTATTGAATGGTACACTGAAGCCCGCTCGGGCGTCTCCATCCGCCTTCGCTACCTCTTTGCAGCCAGACACCACTGCAACCTCGCAGCCCAGCTTTGTGCTCGCGTCTACCCAGTGCAGAGGCACGAGCGTCCCCGAACGTGTTGATGTTTATGAACACGACGTTTAAGACGCTGTCGGAGACGTGTATCGAGTTGAAATGTGTGTGTAAGGATGGGATCCGGGCGATGGAGCAGAGGGAGGCGCAGATGAGTAGAGGGACAAGAAGATGGCGAAGAGGAGGTTGAAGAACCCTCTCAGGATATGTGTGCCGCTTCGGGGTGCTCTATTCAAACGGATACAGGCACCATGTTCTCCAGGTGTAAGTATCCTCTATATCTGCCCAGTGGTTACTTGACGATGTTGGCTTGCATGTGACAGGTGGTGGGCCTTGTGATACAGACGAGAAGCCCTACTACTGCAGCAAGGAATGTCAAAAAGCCGATTGGAAGAACCACAAACCGTTCTGTCAACCCGGAGCGGAATGTTCGGTCATCGACGACGGCAAGTACGAGGATCTGGCAGCATCGGCATTTTCACACAAGTCGAGTACTGGCGCACGTCAGGTGCCTATTAAGACTTCAGATGAGAGAACGATCATGCTCAGTTCGTCGACGATGGACTTAGACATGATGAAGGAGTTTCAAAGGCTGTGAATAATGCGGCTTTTGAATTTTAGGTGCTCGCCGATTGATAGTAACGAAGGTTTGGAAACTCGTAGGGTCTGTCTCCATAGCTTACCAAGGGTTGTGACGACAGCGACACCATGGTTGGAGGCGCATAGAAGAATGTAATAGTTTTGAGACAGGTCAAAACCCCATAAGCACGAGCAAAGAGATCGGTATCAAGTCCAACTCCACGTGTGAGGCTTGTCAGCTGCCAGCTGGGCAACGCCACACTTGCCTCGAAATAAGCCAAGCTTTGAAATCTGGGATTCGGAAAGGAAACGAGCGAGGCGACCCCGCAAGTCTTGGACAGATCCTGAGATATACCCCATCTGATTTATGCAAGTTTGGTAAAAAGAAAGATTGCCCAGGGAAAAGCGAAAATGATGTATTCGTGAAGGATGAGGTCGTGGGGTGCGCTCGTAACAAAATAGAATTAATAATACATATGCCTCTAAGGTTCAACGAGGAGATGAGGAGGAAAACAAGAGAAGGAAAAAGTAAATGACGATCAGAACGCGACGTGAATGTTCGAGAAAGGGGAGGCTGAAGGGCACCGACCAGGTTCGATGGGAGGTTAACCAGTAGCCTCCGAAGAGGACGGATGGCTTTGCTGAACAGAAGCCATAATGTAATGGCTCAATTGGGATTCTTGTTCAATAGCTCGCTCAATTCAGCTTGCGATAGCTTCATAAGAGCCGACAAGTCAGGGAATTGAGATAGAGGGGCAGACATTGCGATAGGGCGTAAGGAGGTGAGAGGGTCAACGTCGGGACCGGGTGCAGTGACTGTTGTCGCGTTCGCTGTTGAGTTTCTCTTCTGGGCAATGTCAACGCCACGATCCCGTGGGCGGAACTTGCCTCTTGCTGCTGGTCGGAGGACAAAGTATGCGATTGCGTGATGCCGGAGTCGCTCTCAATGGTGGCGACGCGTTTGCTTGGCCTTGAGAGTATGCCGTTATGCCACTCGCCTCATTGAGCCCACAATTGACGTGGCACTGGCAGGGACAACATGAGGTGAGCTTGAGCTTGGAGGTATTGAGTTGAAGGTGACATGAGGATTGGAAGGGCCCTCATATGGACGTTGCCATTGGAGGCGACCTTCGCGATTCGTATAGAGTCCGCCAGCGGATTGATAGGCCTGGGGCTGAGATTGTGCAGGCGCGGTATAAGGAGTCTGGTAGTAGGCCGGATACGTCCAACCGTAGCCGCCCTGGGCATAGCCGTATGGGGCTCGCTGAGGCGTATAGGTCCACGCAGCGTTTACGAGTTCCATACGGATAGAGGGAAGACGTGGATGGCTGGGCTGCAGGTATCGTGATAGTAGGCGTTGAACTGGTGCTCGCCGGCACTGTAGGCGTTGCTGTCGTGTCCCTCGACGCCCCAGAAGTTGACGCATAGGTCTCTACAAGTGGGCTCAGTTAACCTGCTCGTAATATTCGCATATTGAGCACCAGGTGCCAGAGATGATCACTACTCACGTCCGTACTCCACTGGCGTCTGCGCCTCTGTAGGTCTTTGCTGTACAGGACCGTCGGTGCTACCAAAGACGAACAACCCCATTTGAATTCACGATGGAGGCCGCGATCCCAAAGTACTTCGACGGACCCAGTCTCTTCGATGACGCGCAAGAGTGACACTTCGAAAACACCGGAGGAAACGCGAATCTTTATGCGGGACATAATGGGAAGGGCAAGCAGATCGGTCTTGATCTTTTCCTGCTTTGAAGCCTTCTTCTGAGCGGCGAGAGCCTGGTAGCATGAGATGAGAACAAGAATACATTTCTATGGGAGGCCGATGGTACGTACCGGGTTGTGTTGCGGACACAAGATTTGGTATTCGAGTTTCTTGATCCTTTTCAAGACCTGGGCCTCCGGCTTGGGGCGAGAAGGCACTGGCATGAAGAACTGCCCGGCAGGATCGACTTGCATTTCCATAGGGTCTGGAACGATAGGCGGAGTTTGCAGTTGCATGAGGACGACTTCCTTCTCAACCTCCCGGACTATGGAGAAGACAATGCCCAGGTCGTGCCATCTCTCGCACAGGAAACATGAAACGCCTTTGGACATTTACCCTTGGTACACTGGACAGGAGCGCCATGAGCTTTTGGTCGGCTTTTGCTGCACGCCGAACATTTCTGTGGCAATGGTTAGATGCTGGGACCCAACGGTCGTCTGAGCCACCAACTCACCAAGTTCCATCGGTCTTTTACTATTGCGTCGACTCCGTGCACGACTCTTGCTTTTGATCCGTCTGGCAAATTGTGTTCATCCACCCAAGTCTCGGGGATGATTGACGCGCACTGCTCGTGGGCCATCCAGACCTTGGGGTTACCGGTAGCCTCAAAAGCATCCCTCCGATTGACTGGCGGATCTTGTACCCTAAGCAGGTGGTCTTGTCCATGGAAACACAAAGGCAGCAAGGGAACGGCTCTTGCTCCGCAGGCTTCGGACCCAACTTTAGTTTTACAGAGATCTTGGCCGGGGGAGGGTTAGAAGCTGGGGCTGTGGGACGTGCAGCGACAGTCTTTGAGGACCCACTGGCTTTAGGGAGTGACGGTTTCAGCTTGATCTTCTTTGCTTTCGGTTGGTCAATCCTCCACCTTCCTCTTCAAAGGAATTTTAAGAAGAGGGATGACATCTTCGCGAGTTTCCTGTTTCACCGGGGTTGTGGATCCTTCTTCTTCGTTCGCTGGGTTTTGGGCGCCAAAGAAGATTCTGATTTGTAAACTTGCATGGCTTCCTCTGCCCGATCGTGAAGAAGTTGATCAACATCGATGCGCACACTAGAGTTGTGGTTAGCGAATCCGTATCTCAGCCCACAAAATGGCAAAAACTGACCTGTCGGAGACACATTTGCATGCCTTGGCAACTCGGCCCATCTCGATCCAGCATTCCAGAGCAAAGTTGACACTCTCAGCGCAGTTGAAGCCAAGATTGAAGCCAGCGTGATAACCCCTCGGATAGGTGATCACAAACTCGCCTTCCTGCTGAACGAGGAAGTTGGGACGGCAATTGCTCTTCGCCAGAGTCATTGGGGAGGCAAGATACGATTTGTGCCTAAGGAATTGCGGGCATTTCTTGGCTTCCGGAAACAGGCCTTGATAACAGCGTTCAGCTTACCGAGCCATGCGTCACATGAGCAACTCACCTCGCATTACGGTTTCAAACGAGTCCGCTTTGGCTTGCGGAATCGCATACCAGAACTTGGGGGCACCGAAGTGGATGTAGTTGATGCTGTACAGGTCCATGTCTTCGACGTGCCATGCAAAAGTTGCGCGCCACATGCCGAAGTAGAGGTAGGGATGTTCACGCCAGGAAGCCCCTTGTCCGACGAAGGAAGCAGACGAGAGAGGGCTGAAGGCAGTCGGCCAACATTCCAGACCTTGTCATCGTCGGTAAAGAGAGTCCCTGGATAAGGACCGTTTGAGTTATGGCCACGCGCGTAGAAGGATAAAACACACCTTGCGTATCCGCTCCGTACCATGGCGATTTGCCCAGCCCACAATTCCGCCAGAAATGACGTTCTAACTTCTGACAGTATTCGGGGTTGTAATCCTCCCCAGTGGTATTGGGAGGCAGCCAGTCAAGATGGGGCTGGAAAGAATCCACGAATTCGTTGTCCTTGACTGCTCGATCTGCGAGGCTGGCTTGCCGTTCCTCTCGAGTCTGCGGGGGCCGCTTGCCTTTGGCCTTGGGTTCCGGCTTCGTCTTGGCCTCATCTCGTCTTCGAGCGATGGTGGTTTGGGTGAACCGAAGCCCTCGCTGGGTGGTGGCGACGGCACGGCAGAAGGGCCAACGTCCTCTGTCCCCTCATCGTCCTTTCCGTTAATGGCTACGTCATGGCTGGATGAAGGCTCTCCTTTCTTCCGGCCGCGACGAGGAGTGCGAGTCGACATCCTCGCGCCTCGACCATCCAGACCAATGTCCTGCTTGGCTGGTGCTTTATACTCATCCTTGCCGCACCACTCCGCCCATTCCCTGACGCTCATCACCTTCCGCTTCTCCATGTTCTGCTGCCGGAACAAACCGCCGCTTCCAAGCATGACTTGTTCAATGGGGGATCTAATCTTGACATCTCGTAGCTGTGGCTTGATATCAGGCAACGATTTCGTCCTGAAGGCCGGATGAATCACGTTAGGCATTAACTGAAGAACAGCAACCACGTACCATTCTTTCGGAGGGATTACTTTAACGATCCCACTCCTCATACCCCAGCAGTTGACCTTCTCCATGTACGCCTCAAAGTCTGCAAACTCTTCCATGGTCGGCTTGAAGACTGGTATTCCTCGTGAAGCACTCGCATCGTCGTTTGGGTCAAGCCATGTCTTGCCATCCGACCTAGGCGATGGTGGGAGTTGAACTCCTTCGGAGCCATAGAAGTGGTCCGGTTGCACGATGGGGAATTCTGGGCTAGGCGAGTGGCATGGTGTGAGCGATGATGACCTCGACGAGAACGACATTGGTGGTCGAAGGGCGCTTAATTAGCAAGCAGCTTTCCAGGCCGTTGTTCGCCCGCCAGCGCGAAGTGGTTCTGTGCTGGTTAGATTGTCTTGAATTGGCCAACCACGGTTCCTGACAGGAAAATGCTCCTCGTCGTTGTCGTCGTCGTCGATGGCCACAACGAACAACTCTTCCGTCGCTTCCAGGTTTCAATAATTCGGCGCGGCTGGAGTTGGCTGGCCGTCGGGCTGTCGGAGCCTCGATTTGGTCCAGCTCCGGGCGTCCACGTGATCCATTCCTGTTGCGCAGAGCCCCCGACTTTGAGCTGTGACCTGCTGGAAAGCGCTCGAACGCTTTCAATTTGGAGCCTCCTTCCAAACCTTCATGTTCAGAACAGAAAAACCAGGTCGTGTTTTTAGCCTTTGATTTACTACCCAAGCTTCTGCCCAATGTTATTTCCTATCTTCGATCCTACTTGTCCAGGAACTGTGGCGATTGCCAAGCGAATAAGATCAACTGCTCCTTACTAGCGAGGCTCTGTGCATAACTTTGGGATAGCTTGGGGAGTCCAGAGTGAGCCAGACTCGCCTGCAAGCGGGTTTTATCCCGTCCCACCATCTGTACCCTCTTTTCACCAGCCGATTTGAAGCTACAGGAAGCAAGAGCGCGTCGATTCCTTGCCCACTTGTAGGCCTAGATTGAAGTCTAGTTTACCCAGCCCCGTGCCTCGTCTTCCTTTCTCAATACGAAGATCTTCGCCCTCTTATAATAGAACGCAGGCGCTAATTATCCCCGCGAGAATCGACCATGTTGTTTGTCAGTCTAACGCCTCCTGCTTTCAATTTCGGGTTAACAAGGGAATGTGACCAAAGATCAACGACTGCCTGCCTGGCGGCAGCTTGCGAGCCTCCTGCTCTCTGGGCTGGGTTACAATTTCTCCAGGGGTGGTAGCATTACCTGCATGATAACTTGAGTGTTGTAATTAATCAAAATTGAGTAGGAATAGCCTGAGGCTGCGTGAGCGTCTCATCACAGCTGCGATTCTAATCTATCACCTTGTTCTGCATGTATGTATACGGAGGTCTTCAAATACACCGGGTCCTGCAATGATGATGCAGGGTGCATACATTTCTAGCTCGGCCCTAGCAACACTTTGAGGATCCGCACTGCGAGCGCGATCCCAGCGCTCAGTATTGGCATGAATCTTCCCTTGATACCATCACAACTAGACTTTGAGTGTATTTCTACTCCATCGCAACAAATGTACAAAAGCGATGGCTCTCTCTACAGAAGACTCTATAGAACCCAGATCGGAGGCCGTATGGAATGTTTCCTACCTACATGTTAGGCGAAACCATGTCGGTAAAAGTTGTCCAAAGGGCCGACCGCCTCGAACATCGCGACAGTACCAGGTTGTCTCGAGAGCTCCGTGCTCGCAGGAGATCCTGGCGCAAAGCCACTCTGCAACCGTGACGAGAACGTGAAATAGTGTCAACAGGCATTGCCGGAATGGACACCGATCACAAGGTCGTTTCCGAAGGACGACTGATCCTAATCCACCGAGAAAGCCATGCCATCCCCGACGAGTGCGAGGTTGCCATTTCACCAACAAGGCTTCTTCCTGCACTTTGTTTAAGCTGTATGCAGCAAGATGTACTATCTTTAGGTCCAAGGATTAACAATTGATCAGTTACAACTGGCGACCGACGACGTCAGGTACCTGAGATTGACTGTCCATCACAGCCATCGTGGATGATGCTTCGAAGAGGAGCATCTGCATATCTCTATCAAGGTACAATGAATAATATCACGGCGAGGCACCATAGAAGCTGATTTCCTGTGGCCTCGAGTGCTTCTCTATCAGCGCAGAATATGCCAAAGGGGGGCATTTCTTCTTCAAGAAATGATAGAGGGCCAAAGCTTCAGCAAAAGCTCGGACATCGAGGGCAACTCGGAAATGGCAGAAATCCCAGAGAAAAATGCCATACATATATTACCTCTCGGTAGAAACGTGAAGGTGCACGCCCGGAGAAGCAGCGATGAAAGGGGGCAGAGTAGGAGAGGAAGCAATGCCTTTGACCGTGACTGCCGTGGGCAGTATGGGGACAGCGGCGAGCTCGGCGGGATGTCCGAGTCGAAGCAATGACCTCCGATCAGCCCTTTGCCATGTTCAAGCCATGCCTCCCTAATTCTCCTCACCCACATGTTGCGTGAACCCGCCGGACGTCAGTTTCGACGCGTCTTCGAAGATGAACCGTACTAGGAGTTTATTTGGCGGGGGTTCTTCTGAGGAACCATGTTATCGAAGTGGGATTCGCTCATCAGGGCTGTTCCCCTTGCAACCGAACGCAAATCCCACAATCAGTAAGCATACTTGTCTTTCAGAAGATCAGGGCAGTGCGAAGCTGCCATTCACCCTGGATAAGGAAGGCTCGTCCGTAGGAGGGACATAAGGGATACAATGACAGTTGGTGCACAGGCTTCTCCAGGAATGATCCGCAGTGAATAATAACATGAGTTTCGACCAGAGGAACAGGGGCGAAAGGTTCATTTCGCCTCGGACGACGGTGGCAACATTTGAATCCTGAATTAACGGGACGAGTTGAAAAGGTGAATGCAGGTTCAACGGGTGGGTCACCCGATAAGTGCTTTGCTGTCGAGGCCGGTAATTCAACGAATTGGCATGCTGATATTTTTAACTTTCGTCCAGGTATACTGGTCTGCCAACTACACTCCCGTAGTAACAGCTCGAGAGGCATATGCATATCAGTCTGAACTTTTTGGAGGAAGAGTCCGAGTTCCGCCTAAGCAGCGACCATCACTTTTGATAAAGACTGGCAGAAGCTCTCCTGGAAGCGCGGGCAAAGCGTGGCTGTTCTCAGGTACGAATCCCACAAATGGATTCCTCGATATGTAAACCGAAGATCTCTATCGAGTTCAGATCGCATTTGACAATTGTGCGAATCGACTCCCTGTTTAGACGCCGCTTGTCTATTTGAGGAAACTTCAAGCCAAGGCCTCGAGGAAAAGGGGCTTACCTAAAGTACGGTGCATGTTTTCTTCCAGGTTTTTTACGATGAGGACGGTGTTTAACGTGTGGGCTGGCAGAAGCGATCAGCTGGTCAATGTTACGGGGCGAAGTGAAAGATTCTCTGCCAAAGGAACCGGACAGGCCCATGCCGTCTAAAAATCACCTAATGGTCTGTTGTCGTCGGAGGCTGTCCATGTGTCTTCCCACCTTGTCGAGCGCTCGATCTTGGCTCGATCTTTGTGAATCTATATTTAATGGTCCAGTGGTCCGTGTCTTCCCCCTAATAAAGCCAGAACATAGCCTATTCACAGTCACCTCCGAACATCCCCACCTCACTACCACCTCCTTCCACTTACCCCATAGTGCTGTATAGCAATGCCAGCCATTCGCGCCCCTTCTGTCTTGCATGGTACGCGTTGTCATACGCACTGACCTCTCTGTCTCTAACGCCCATCCTCAAGGCATCCGGTCCAGCAGTCATTGTAATTTCTTACCCAGCTTCGACGAGCGACCAATGCTGCCTCGAGGCTTTCCGTCCAGTTCAGGAGACCTCTATTCTGACTTCATACCACACCAATTCAATGGTGCGCCAAGAACGTAGAGTAATCACACCCTCGATTCTGACACCCCTCCTTCCAGATTCTCATTTATCCATGTATCAGAATGGACCTTTGTTGTTATCGGATTTGGAAACCTACGACTCGGGTACGTTAGCTCTCCTTGACTTCTCCAGATGTGTGCTAATGCACGTCCTCTCAGCGGTCACCTGCCCTCCACCCTTCCTCACCCCTTCAAGTGAAGACATTTACAGTTTCACTGGCAAGTTGCTTTGCTAAAGGGATATAGGTCTTAGTTAACATCTTGACCTCTAATAGGAACCTCGGATAATCAGCGATTCTCTTTTTCATATGACAGCGCTTCCTCATCATCGAGCTCCCCCTTCATGTCTCCTGAACATGGCCTGCCGCTGCATCTGATGTCCCCTTCCATCTCAATCACCAGCGACTCACCGCGCTCGGAATCAGGAGGTAATTAATCTCTTTCATGGAAGGCCAAGGGTTGAGGTCTCACTTCGAATTACAGCTCTCTCCCCACCACTTCAGGACTGCTCCGGTAACATGTTTGACTTTGACTATGGAGCATCCGCATATGCTGGGGACTACTCTTCGACTTCCTGGTCGCCTTCCCATCTCTCACCCTCGACGCTTCCCAAGCCTTCTTCCTCTCCATGCCCTTCGAACGGTGATATGTCCGACATTGCATCTTCGATTTCTCGGGATGTATCTCCTCTAAGAGGGGAGAACGAAAAGCCTGACCGCCGTCGCTTTCCCTGCCACATTATCGGTTGTGAACGCAAGTTCACCAGCCAATACACGCTGAAGGTGCACATGGAAGCTCACAAACCCAAACCTCGCGTCTCTTTCCCTTGCACTGAGGGCTGCTCGGAACGCTTCTCGCGACAACACGATAGGCTCCGACACGAGGTTGCCAAACATGGCAAGGTCTGCGAATTCCTTTGTGACGATTGTGGACGTTTCTTTTCGACCAAGAAAACGCTAGGAAATCACAAATGCCCTGTCGCCCAAGGCGGCACTCGATGGGTGGCTAGCTAAGGCTATGCACGGCTTAGCTTTTTCTTGCCCCACTTTGGATTTTGCTTTTGCTTACTGTACTATGTTATCCTTGCTGTGGTGGCCGTCGCGTCATGAGCTCGCATTCTACACGGACGGACCCTTTCTTCATGAGGCGAATATGCTTCACATTGTTGGCGACTTCGCCACTCGGACACTACCCATGGACTGTAGAGCATCATTCATGGACAACAAAAAACTTCAAGTATCTTATTCGTTGTAAAGTAATCCTACCTTATGTCGTATGTTGGGCCTGTAGGCACCTTAGGGTGTTGCACATAAATATTGGGAGCGTCAATTCAATAGCCTATCCCCTTCCTGTGCCTTTCTTCGCTTCAAGCTAAATGTCTGTTGTGTCTTGACGGGATTTCACGACATCTGCCGCCGCCTCGTTCCGCGTTCCCCAGGCGTGTCCCACCATCTTAACCCGTTTGAGTAAGCGCGAGAAGCCAAGACGGTCGTGCCAAGATCACTGCCTGCCGCCCACTTGGGCGCTAATCGTCACGGGTTTAACCTCTCACCACCATGTCTCCCCCATCACGCCACGGCCGTTCGACGCGCCAAACAGCGAAGTGGGATCGTCAACGGTCGTTTGGAGTAAGGAGACGTCCCAGACGCGTCGTTCCAGGAGCAGATCCTGCGGACAATCCTGAAATCGCTTTATCGAGAGCCCTAAGAGCGTTCTGACACGAGTTGATGTAACTGTACGTGTTGGGGTTATCTAACGGGCACTGTCGTCCTAACAATAGCCAAGGACGTGTTCAATATGGGTGCATGGGAGATGCTCTCCGATGAGTCGAGAAATGAGCTGTCCCAAGCTGCTTCCTCCGACAGCTTTCCTAGGTTACAAAGGCTCCTTGGCTTGCCCGTATCCTCAATCAGCCGATGCTATGGACGTAGAGCAGGACTTGGGCTCGTCTGACACTGCTGGACCGCATCCGCCGTTTTCAATACCCCCATCTGCTGTCAGCAGCGGATACGTGGCAAGACCAACTCCGTTCAGGCTGGCTATCTCCAGAGCATCAGGAGAAAGTCGAAGGCTTCCTTGCCAGTGTTCGAGCGGGCAACTTGACGGCTCCGTGAAAGATGAGGTTTGGCTCTCAGACGACACACAGGCTCAATATAATCCCGAATTTTCCTCTGGTACCGGTGCGCCGGGCACGCTTACCTCGTTCTTAGCAGGGTTCGTTCTTTCGTTCACCTGGGTTTATGCTGGAACCCTTGACTAACCCTCTGTATTCCCCCTCCACTTGCCAACTGGCTCCTAATTTCCCAGAGGCGCAGCGCTGATCAAATTCACCGCCCTCGTCGAAAATGGAATTTTACAAGTTGGAGATATCCTTGCCTACCGACGCAACTTCTCTACTCTCGGTATCACAGTGGAGAAGGATGCAATTGTGAGTCACTTGCAGTCATCAAGCGCATAGCCCACCCAACTCAATACTCGTGATACGCAAGATCTCTGCCATTCATCCAAAGACACACGCACTGACTGTGTTTGACAACCGCTGGAGTGGCTCAGGATTTGCCTGTTGATCTTCTCGCGTTGGAGCCGGGCAGCCCGACACCCCTTACTCTCAAGGTATAAGGGAGCTATCGAATATAACAAGTCCTACTTTACTCGAAACGGGCCTACTCGACGCGAATGGGCGTCTGGACAAGTCGCAGTGCCCGAATGGCAACGCATGGAAGTCGATTTCCGTATGGCGGAGGCGTGCTGGGGCCGAATTGTCGGCGACAACCAAGCGGGGAGGCAAGGAAAACCACGGCACTCTTTTCTACCTCCGGAGCGTTTACTACAGCGAGCAATAAAATTCCGAGATCAACCTTTTTCGCCCTTTCACCCGTTTGACCAGAAATGTCTCTTTACATTGCAGCCTTGCCTCGGATGCCGCTAGGTAGCCCGAGTACCCATGACCGAAGATATTCCACCAAATGACAGGGCCGTATGGATGCAGGCACAGAGGCACTGCTGAAAAGCTTCCCCTCAGACCTGTGCTCGTTGACGCAACCCTGGGAGATCATCAAACACTTTTCGTAAAGTTACCTTCCTATTCAGTCGACATGCGCTAATCCATTTACGGCACCAATCTGTCAGATGGCGCGTCAATTCGTGTACTTGGCTAAACTTGACCAAAGGATTCGCTTCAAATGACTGAAATTGCTTCGCTTTACAGCTTATCTTGGAATTCTACACGGTTACAAAAATAAGGAGCATCATGAGACATACTAGTACGACAGGCTGCCCAGTCTCCCTTTCGTGCCTTTCTTTCATATTCGACTTCGAGGCAGTGCGGCGGGGTCGATAGTGGGCATTGCCAATGGCAGCCACAGCATTGAGCTACATGGCCATTCCAATTTCCGGCGGCGTAGCACAAGGTCTCCTGGCCATTCAATTCGTCTGACTCTGAAACCATGAAGCCACGGAATTTTATCAAGGCTTCTGCGCTTTTCTCCCTCCCCGCTTCTTACCGCTCTGGTCTAAGTCAAGCAACTCATTCAAAATTCCTTCGTTGTGCAGTGCACTGATGAAACCTTTAAAGAAGGGCTCGTAGTCAAACGTCCGATTGATGTGTTCTGCCTGTAGATATCTGGGTCACGATTACCTTCCAGAGAAATGAACCAGACTCACATGGTTTGCTTTCGTTTTTGACAGTTCGTCTTCGATCGTCACGATCGCCCTGGCTATGCTGCGGACACAAGTATCCCAAGCTGCCAAGTAACTCTGCCTGGGACATGTTCATGATCGTAACATCCCTCTCCATTCTCTTTGAAGCAAATTCGGAGGAATAAGGTTCACCGGGCTCCAGCAAGAGGGCCCCCCGGCCATTTGCGCTGACTGTGGCTTCCCAGAAGACCAGATCTACCTTGAGCTTGTCAATGAGGTACCATGCTGGGCCCAGGCAGTGTCAGCGACTTACTTGGGTTTCCCAGCCTGTTTCCAGTCGCTTTTCCAGACTTGCCTTCTCCCGCTTGAGAAACTCTAGCTCGTCAAAAGTGACTTGATATACATCATCGACAACAGCGAGAAGACTGAACCGAATATTACTGCCGTCGTCTCCAGAACCTCCGTACTTATCCATCTTCATCCTCAGTGCTGGTCGGACGACATCTGTCCAAGTATCCCTGACGTCTCCATCGGTTATCGGGAGCTCGCCGACTTCGAGAGGACCAGACTTGAAACCGTCTAGCTCCCAGACCTTCCCGAATGCTGGGACGTATCCAATGAAGTGGTAGCTCTGCTCTGCTTGATCATCGTCCTTCGCGGCAGAAGGCAGTTTTCTTCTTGACATTGTCAGCCTTGAGCCGTTTAGCGGGCGGCGGCTTGGACGATGTCTTTTTCCGCTGCTGTTTCTGCTTCTGTTTCTCAATATCCAGCGTACTTAGCGCAAGGGCACTCATAGCGCCGCGAATATCTGCCGGCCTGGAATGCAAAAGATAGGTCAGGGACATTTCTAGGAGACAAAGTACCCATTTACCGAGCCAGTGAGTTAGTGGACTCGGCGGAACATGGGTACATTCGTCACTGCCAAGCCTCGCATCTAACGAGGAATGAGGACAGTGGCCATTTGCAAAGGAACAGTTGGAACCCTACCACAGGAGACATATGTGCCGTCTCTTGCTTGAACTGGGATAGGTCCGTGCCAATATCAATTTCTGGGCAATTCAGGACCACATTGAGAATGGCATGGGTAGCGCAAGCGTCATCGCTCAGCTGATTGGCGAACCAGACGTTTTCAGCAGCAGGATCATTGAATTCTGCCGGCCGATGGGAGTCTTTGTGCCATAGGAAGCAGAAGATGAGACCATATGGTTTCAAATGATCCAAAGCCCAGGATTCGATGCCGTAGACCTCGACCAGTTCCGTGCCTCGAACGCCAAGCTTCCGAACGAGGGACGTGAAGACACCTGTAACGGTGCCCTTCCAGTCAAGCAGCAAGAACTGTGTAAATGAATGTAGCGCACCAGGGTCAGATTCGATAACGGTGAATGGTCCGCCTACTAGATCCAAGGGCACACTGGAATCGTCTGCCGAGGATGTGTCCATGCTGTTGCGGGGAAAGGAAATTCCAACCTCCGCGTCAATTGATGCTGTCATCATTTCCGTTCCCCACACTGTAAGTTCCCCATGTTCTGTAACACTGGCTCTGGACGCCACGATTTCAGCATCTATCTCACGCACACTTCAGCCTGATGCACGTTGATTCTAGCCTTGGCACGGCACGGCTATTATTCCAATGTTGAGCTCACAAGGGACATCCGGTAAAACGTCGGTCTTTTCGAGCCGTACGCTTCGTCACGATTCGCTCAACGGTATATAAAGGACCTCGGCGAAGAGTACAGGGGTACACTTTGACTGCCAACATGTCTCTCCTGAAGATTTCTGGAACCAAGATTGTCAATGAGAAAGGAGATGAAGTCGTTCTGAGGGGTGCTGGCCTGGGGGGATGGATGAAGCAAGTATCTGTTTAGAATCTTGCACAATCGTGTACTGACCCTCCTTGTAGCATGGAGAACTTCATCTCGGGATACCCTGGATGTGAGTTCCAGATTCGCGAGAGCCTCGCGGAGGTTATCGGTTCTGAGAAATCAGAGCTTTTCTTTGACAAGGTAAAGATCTTAGGCGCTTAACTGAGTCTCGATCACTAAACCTCGATACGCTCAGTTCTTGGAGTACTTCTTCCAGGAAGATGACGCCAAGTTCTTCAAGAGCTTGGGGTTGAACTGCATTCGGATTGCGTTCAACTACCGCCACTTCGAAGGTTCGTAGTGGGCCTTTTCAGTATGGATTATATCTTGTATTCACCCGAATCACAGATGACATGAACCCTCGCGTTCTGAAGGCATCTGGCTTCAAGCACCTTGATCGTGTCATCGATATCTGCGCCAAGCACGGCATCTACACGATCCTTGATATGCACACTGCTCCTGGTGGGCAGAACACTGACTGGCACTCTGACCACGGAGGCCACATTGCCAACTGTACGTGTTTCACATCCTCGTTCGCTCGAATTCCCAATAACCGCAGCCGTGTAGTCTGGAACTTCAAGGACTTCCAGGACCGCAGTCTTTGGCTGTGGTCGGAGCTTTCAAAGCACTACAAGGGCAACAAATGGATCGCGGGTTACAACCCTTGAACGAGCCCACCGATTCCAAGCACACTCGGGTCATTGATTTCTACAACAAAGTCACAAGGTCATCAGGAGTGAAGATCCTGATCATATCATCTTCTTTGACGGCAACACCTTTGCTTCTGACTTTTCTCACTTTGGCGACGCTCACAAAAACTGGGACAATACTGGCTACTCCATTCACGACTATTCCCTCTTTGGCTTCCCCGGTGCGCCGAAATACGTCGGTGATGAGGAGCAAAAGCGGCGCCTTCGACGTAGCTACGAAAAGAAGAGGGAATGGATGGATGAGCGTGGCCTCTGCGTTTGGAATGGAGAATGGGGACCCGTTTACGCACGTCGCCAATACGAAGGTGGCTTGACTGACGAGATTAATGAAACCCGCTACAAGGTCCTTCAAGATCAGCTCGAGCTCTACGACAAGGTATGATACGATCTCCATTGCACTTGGTTCACCGCTGATGGCTGTTAACTGTTAGGATCGTCTTAGCTGGTCGATCTGGCTCTACAAGGATATCGGTTTCCAAGGCATGGTCCATACATCCCTTGAAACCAAGTACATGACTCTATTCAAAGACTTCCTCGCAAAGAAGCACAGATTGGCGACTGACGCATGGGGAGCGGATGATTCGCAGGTCAAACACGTCTTCCAACCCCTGATCGACCACGTTATGGCAGAAGTTCCAGAGGAGAACCGCAACATCTACCCTGCGCCAGTCTGGAAGGTCACCGACCGCATCACTCGCCTCTCTCGCAATATCCTTGTTGCAGAGTATCTCGTGAAGGAATGGGCACAGCACTTTGTTGGTCTCAGCGAGGCCGAGATTGACGAGGTGGCCGCAAGCTTCAAGTTCGAGAACTGCCTCAAGCGAGAGGGCCTTAACAAGGTTCTCCAGGCTTCCGCTCCTGAAGCGATCGGCGCCTCTGCGGTATAGTTGGCTCTTCCCTGATCTGACTGTAATTACTTGTAGAGGAAATGAATGTATTTGTAGCTGAAACAACGATGGCCTGCTGGGCGGTGTAAATCAACGTTCACCTGACTGATGGGTAGGACGAAGATGGAAGTCAAATGAGGCTATCACTCATGTTCGTTGTCATATACTTTCTTTTATTGTTATAAACATGCTTAGAACAAGAGCAAGGGTATCCGTATGAGGGCAAAATGTATACATCCCGTTTCTTCCCTTATTAGCAACCGGCGAGGATGCTCGTGAGCGCCGACTTCTCAGCAGAGTCGACTGAGAGCTTGTAGTAGTATTTGACTTGAACCCAGGCCCTGGCGTAAGTGCACCTGTAGCTCGAGAGAGGAGGCATCCACTCGGCGGGATCTTTGTTTCTTGACGTTAGATGGGATGTCAGGAAGGAGATCTCAGATAAGACACACCTTGGTCTCCTGTAGGATGAAAGTACAAGGAGATTGCCGTCAGCGCCACAGTCGCCGCGAATTTCGCCAGATGGCAAAAGAGAGCATTGAGATCCAAAACTAACCTTTAGCCTGGTTGAGACTATGAATGAAGGAGTGATCATTAGCGTTTCACGAAGCGCCGGCGAAGGTGTGAACTCACGAGTCAGTGACCGCAATGAGCTGAGGGCGGGTCAAATCGTTGGCAAAGGCTTGCCTTTGGGCGGTGGACCAGTTGCGAGCGCCGGACACCCAGGCCTGAAAGCACGTTGAATGATTAGGGCCTATTCGCGGAACAAAAGAAAGGATAGTACTTCTTTCAGGGGGACAAGGTGGTCCTATGACAGCCATCATGGTCAGAACGATTTGGAAACGGTGAAGATGCAAGATTTGTGACTTACAATGTCAAGGTCGCTAGCGAGGTTGGTAGCGACATTGTCGAAAGGAGAGACCCAGTTGCCTGAGGTAGATGCGCACGAAGAGTCCGTGACGACATTGGTACCGTCGCGCTTCAATACAGCTGGCGAAGACGCAAATAAGCATACATAGCCGCCGGCCCTATAGAGTAGAGACCAAAAAGGGTAGAACTTGCTTACTTTCACGGGTGTTGCAGGCGCCCGAGACTAAACAAGCAAAGCTGTTAGAGGCGATAGCTCGTAGATTAGAGGTCACGAGCGCTTACTCGTGATCCAGTGAGGGAACAGGTCTCGGTTATAGGCAGGAGAGTTTGATTCAGCCTCAACAGTCACTGAAAGGTATCCTGTTAGTTGGATCAGCCTTATCAGCGAGGTCTGAGGGTGCCTACATGAAGCCAAGTACGACCGTGCAGTTGCGCCACTGACAGGTGTAGGCAGGGCACGCCTCTCGTTATCAGTAGGGGCCGCCGAGGAAAGAATAGCGAGGGGGAGCACGGCAAGGAGCGTCGAGAACTTCATTATTGAGGATGAAAGACCAGAGGCGAAAGGGAAGCAAAGCGAACAAAGCTTAGAGAAGAGTCCCCCTCTTAGTCTCGCTTAAATAGGGAGAAGCAGCATTGGGTTCGTCTCGAACTTGATTGGTAGATGGAGTGGTTGCTGGACGACAATCGAACTATTCGAATGGGCGCGACCTATGTTAGGCAGTTCGCACATGGGCCGGGGGCTCAGCTGCTTCGCTGCAATGTGTGCGCAAAAAGATAAGGCCAGCGCCTGACAGGTCAGCCAAGCGTAGCAGTAGTATCGCTGAATGGACGCAGTCATGTTGAACGCATTTAGAAGCGCCGTAATGGATCTGCAAGATAACGCACATGTGACGAGAAGTGAAGAAGGCGACTGTGGGCATAATTGATTGTTGGAATGCTGTCTAGTCAAGGCCTACGCGCAGACAGAGGGACTCCGATATGAACGTTGGCTAAAGCACTTGAGCAAGATCGGTTCCATGCAAGTCATCGAGGCACCCAGACTTGCCTAGCACGCCACCTAACCTTGTTCAAAGTTGGGTTATGGGCGCATCTTTTTGGTTCTCCATGACTTGCCTTGCGTTCCTAGCGTTCCTAGCGTCCAAGACAGGAGAACTGAATTGAATCGCGGGTAGCGTGCACATGAAGAACATGAGAAGCTACGCCGCCGCCATAGCAATAGCAGCGCAATTTAGCACTGAAGCGGAAACCGACCCTGAAGGTCTATAGGCCTCCAAGATTCGATGAATGACAATTAGGGGGACTAAGCGTTTGCAGACTCACCGACCACGAACGTGAACAAGCTAAGTGTCCGGCTGGAACTTACCAAGCATCCCACGTCGAGAGCCTTCAAACAGAACACGTTTGGAGCTGCAGATGACATTCCATATGGAAGAGGGTGCAGCATACGGTACAAAGAAAGTCAATGGAGAAAGAAGTGTACGGACTACCGGCTCTGCTCCCTCTGAAAATCATAGGTTGCTGACCAAAATGGCCGAGCACTAAGATGCCCGAAATTTCTTTCAGCACTACTTTGGCACAGAACCAGCCATTAAAGCTTTAAAAGCTTGTAGGCGATGGCTTGCAATTTGACTTGAGTGCGATAAAGAAACAAGAACGAGATGCAAAATTCGAACTGGAGGTGCTTAGTAATGTGTACATGTATTTGTCCTGGGCCACCTGCCCCTATTCACAACGGTTAACATTGAGCTAATTAGTGGTTGGGTAAGTACGATATGTGGTATAGTAGTCTACATCTAGAGGCAGCTTTATCCAGAGAAGGTCTCGGAGCCTACGTCAAGCCCGAGGTTGTCCTTCGCAAAACTTCTCATGCTTTTCTCCATCTCCTCCTCGAACCCACGTTCGCTCACTGTCCGTCCAAACACGCGATGCAGCCAAGCTGTGAATCTGACCTTCCAGAAAGCCAAGTCAAGTGTGAGCATGACTACCCGGTAGACGAGATCATGCCACCATTCTCTTGTTCGTTGCCGAATGGTTAGGTTCTTGTTGCCAATCTGCGAGCGCGATGCCCAATCGCCAGTTATTTTGATACGGTTCACAGGGGACCCAAAAGATTGATTGTTTCCTGGGGCTTGTTAGTGTCAATATAACGAGGGACAATGAACAGAAACTCACCTTGCACCATACGCATATTGCGAATGAGAAAAATCAGAACTTTTGGCATCCTATCAGTGTCGACCAGGAATTCCTTGAGCTTTCGTTTCATGAGCACGCTCGCTTCGTAATTTGTCATCTTCGGCTGAGGTGGAACGTTAGGTTCCCCCTCTCCTGCTTTGGCTTTCTTGCTGCGTCCCAGAGAGACGGGTTTCATCAAGGTAAAGCTGGCCAATATTTCAGGGGCTCCCATTCCCCAGGTGGTGGCAACCTCCTTGACGCCATTGAAGTCACCGGACAGCATCGCACGCCAAAGGCCAACCCATTCACGCTTGAACTCTTCTGGTACGCGCACATAGAGGCCGTGGTCGATGAGCACGAGCTGGGGTTTTGTTGGGTCAGAAGGTGAAGGTCGCACAATGACGTTCCCTGGATGTGGGTCGCAATGTACCCAGCCCCACGAGAACATCTGTGCTGAGAAGAGTTCAACCATGGTCCTCATCACGCTTGCTAGACCACCCTTCAATGGCTGCTCAGGTATTTGGAAGGTGGATGCTGATGTTGGGGTCCTTAAGGGAGCTGATGTGACAAGGTTGGTGGCGGAGAGAGGATCGAAGGTAGGTGCAGGATTCCATTCCGGTTCATGTTCACCCATCAAGCGATAGATTCCTGCCTTGTCGCTCAGGCGGACTCCGTCAATCCACTCGGCTACTAGCACCTTCTTCGTGGAGTGTTCTGGGAAGACTTTAGGAATGTACACTCGATCACGAAGGCTGGGTTCTTGAGAGATGAAATGAGCGGTTTGCATAGCGTTGTCGGCTTCCGATTTGAAGTCTAGTTCCTGCCTCAAGTGGTCCGAGACGAAGTCTGTCGCAATAGTTTAGTACATTCGGCCCAGGATATGAAATGGAAGACTGACCGACGACGAAATATACGGGAAGGTCAAAGGCCCAATGCTCAAACATCCACATAACAAACCTATAGGCACCAAGATCCCATTCTATCTGCTTTGCGACAGACGGCTTCTGGATCTTGACTGCCACCCATTCTCCCTCCTGTAGGACCTCTCCATTGGGGCCAAGGGTCGGCCATGTCTTGGCCTTGTGGACCTGCGCTATGCTAGCACTGGCGACTGCCTGTTCATCAAAAAGCTCAAACACACCCCCAGGTCCGCTAGGCGGCCGACCGAGCTCAGACACAAAGACATCTTTGACCACGGAATAGGGTATTTGAGGTGCGTCGTCGAACAGACTCGCGAACTTGAGTTGCATGGGTTTAGGGAGGACGGCAGCATTAGCGCCAATTGCCTGGCCAATCTTGATGTAAAGGCCCCCATTGCTGGTTAATAGGTTATACATCCTGTTGGCCACCCGTTCGTGAAGTTCTGGTATATGGTCGCTGTTCTCTGCATTGAAGTTGAGCTTGTAGTCTATTGTGATCATTGCACACTATTTGACCTTTAGCGCAGGAAGGTCCACATGGAAGAGGCTACTCACCGTCCATAATGTCCGCAGGTTCCTAGATATGGCAGAGGCGTTCGAGTACTGGTCCCAAGCATAAAAAGCGCCTAACCCGAGCCCGGTGTATCCCAGCCGCTTGGTATACCGAGTCAGCCTAGTCTGCTGGGCTGGCCTGGAAACTTGAGTTGCATAAGTACGGATAGAGGGCCTAAGGCATCTCAACGTCGACCGAAGATGGGAGAAGGACATGAAGCTGAAGCCCCAGCAAGGTGCCCGGACTGACCAACATATTTGTATGCCAGTGATGTCGTCGGCAAAATGTTGGTGACGCAACGATCATTTGTCCGCGCCGATGGGCACTGCCGGCAAAACGCGTCCACGTCTATCAATCGGCGCGGTTCAGCTAGTGTTGCCGGTAAGGGTAAGTACTTACCGATTTACTTACCTTACTTACCCCTGCTCTGATGGCAACGACAAGTAAGTGGAAGTAAGTGAAATGATGAAATGATGATATCAAGGTTGTGTGTGATGAGGCTCGGGCAGGTTACAGTGCAATTCGACGCGACACCCCTTCCTATCTGGTTCTTTTTTATTGTATTGCTTAGAAAAGGGTCGCTATAGATTGATTTTCCAAAATTAATCGGTGTTCCTAGGCAAACTAACAGAAATCTCAGGCACGGGGACCTCGCAGCCGGCCGCTGGAGCCACCTCGAACTGTTAAAGTCATTCAGTTGCTCTCCTTCAAAAGAGTTGGCGTTTGCCATCTTTTCGGAACGTGGTTGCGGATGAGGCTGATTATAGGGACTGCTACCTAGTACTGGCAGGGCGGCCATGAGGAGCTTGTGGAAGATGGGAGGTAATATACTAAGTTCCAGGAGTCTACCCAGAATACTAAGTCTTCGTCGTTTATAGCGCAGTGAGGGATAATTATATTGATCTTGTCCACCCATTACAAGGCTTCGCCGACCAACAGGAGAACAGTCTCAAGCAGGCGCGACGGCACGACACCGAGGGTGGGTTGCATTGATGATATCAACAGAAGCTTACTTCCCACCCTACTTGCAAATCAATTTCTTGACGGGTAAGCCCCGGTAAGTGGCACTTAACTGCACTTCACTTCACTTACCGGCAACACTAGGTTCAGCGCTTAAGTGGCATTGTAAGCGACTGCATAATGTTCTCGATCCATTGCACAATCAAGGGAGAAAACGATCGGTGACTTCTAAACACGAAACACTTCAAGATGCTCACCCACGCTGCCAGTTTTAGGCAATCCCCCATGCTTCTCTTCGCTGATCCTTTTCATTTCCTTCAACATTTCCGGCCCCGTAGTCGACGAACCAACCATGATGGCCTCACCAGTGGATCCGACGATAGGGACTTGAAGCTCCCCAGTTACAGACCTCTGGGAAGGCACCGTCGTATTGAGATCGTACTTTTCATCGTCAATGACTGAACATTCCGCCCCAGGACGACAGAACGGTTTATGAGTCTTCCAGTCAGCCTTCTGACACTGCTTGCTGCAATACGAAGGTTTCTTGTCAGTATCACAGGTCCCGGAGCCTGAAAGGGTGTGAAATAGTCAGCCCCAGTCAGTGTCGTGGAAGCTTACGACTGAACCTACAGCGAGAAAGCATCCTACCAGCATCAGCCACTATTGGGCACCTGGGTGCTGCGCAGCGATAGCAAGTGGGATTATTGATCCTCTTTCTAGCCATCTTCTTGGCTGTTCGATTGAAGGCAGCTTCTCTTACTTCGAAGACACGAATAGCATCCGTGTACCAGTATCTGAGCTCGGGGGCTCCCTGGGACATTGGTATGGGGTCCTACTGATGAACCCGAGCACATCTGGGGATCCACAATCAGCTACAGATGATACACGGGAGCACAGTTGTGCAGCGACGTTGCAATGGTGCGCTGCGGCGAAGAGATAACGTGCCCGGATGCCCCCATTCTTGCATGCGTCGATGTACCATGGGATAAGAATCCCATGCGCAATCGCTCTGACCCCTTCCGAGGCAGTGGGAGAGTACGCCGCTTTTGATAAGGTAGTCGCGAATACTCTTTCGGTTGTGATTGGCATCTCCACACAAACCTGCCCT
The DNA here is from genome assembly GCA_020736565.1 of Coprinopsis sp. MPI-PUGE-AT-0042. Lineage (NCBI taxonomy): Eukaryota > Fungi > Basidiomycota > Agaricomycetes > Agaricales > Psathyrellaceae > Coprinopsis > Coprinopsis sp. MPI-PUGE-AT-0042. The sequence continues at coordinate 625,205 of JAHBOF010000049.1, read as the reverse complement.
CAGCCTACAATACCGCCAATCCTTAGTTCGGAAAGCTGCACTCAGGTGAGGGGAGAGGTCCTTACCTGAGGGCAAAGTCGAGGGCCGCTCATCCATCTCCACGATCTGCAGCAGACTTGACGGTATGTGCCGGCTTTTCTTCCATGTGCCTTTTCAGAACTGGCACTTGGCTAAAGACCTTGCTCTGGAGGCCTCACTATCGTAATCTTCGCCATTAGATGGTATGCCCCCGGATCTATGTCTGAAGTATGCCAGTAATTTGTTGATGTATCGCATTTCATCGGTAAGGCCGCTTTCCAACCCAAGACAAAGTGCAGAATCGGACCAAGGGGGCACAGTGTAGTCAAATGTGATTGAGCCTGGAGTGTTGACCATGGCTGCAGTATGCCCTTGCAGTCCTAGATCACTTTTACGAGCTTCAAAGTAGTTGCGAAAGGCTTCTTGCGCATTGGAAATGGTTGGTCGGTTAGCTATCCCGATATTGCAGAGCGCGTCAGGATGGACACCCACGCGCCTCAGCTCGTGACCAATAGCAGCTGCGAGAAATGTGTCTTCAGTCGTAAACCACCAGGGAGCACCAAGTCCTCGAGTTTTAGTGCGGCTGGCTAGCTTGTTGACGAACGCGTGTAACAGTCCCTTCACCACAGTAGGCGCAGCCTCTTTGGCGGACTCGGGAAGAACACAAGACCACTGGCGTCGCTCGCGATGCCAACAGGGAGCTTTTCTAGATGAAAGAGGCGGGAATGAGGTTGGAATATAGTCAGGACATGAGAGGGATTGGGCTCCGCTTGAATATATCGCATGTCGAAATGCCATTCGTTGGGCTTAGCATGAGAGGGGATTGAGATTGTTGCCATGAGTGACAATGAGTTGAAGGCGTCCACGAGTTCCTTTGCCATCTTTAGGACATTAGCTGAAAATATAAGGCAAGTTATATTGACAGTACGACTGACCGCGGAGGGTAGCTTAGGGTTGCTGGTTAGGAAAAACTTTGCCTGGCAGGGGTCTAAATATTACTCGCAGCGGTAGAACCAACGGCATTTGCCGGTAATCGCGCTTCAAAAGCCCAAGCTGTTGTTTTTAGCACTTCCAGAGCTTTAAGCAGATTTCCGTACGCATATTAACCTCTATCTTCCTTTCCCTGGGTCACTTCAACGTGATGGTTCCAAAACAGCGATCCAAGGCTTCTGCCGAAATGTATTCTTAGCTTCCACATCAGATGATGCCCGCACGGACCTTGTAGCTGCGGGCGCTTGTTGGGTTGTATATATACTGAGAAGCATGCAAGACTCCCTTGCTTCTTTCTTTTCCCCGAGGTCGAGATCTCCGTACCTCCAGGCAGCCAAAGCGCACTATTATTCCCGAGATGCACATCCAAGACGAGAATACGAGCCCTGGCTCAACGGAATCCACTCCTGGAATGACTCATCTTGGTAGCTACATCCGGGTGTTTGTTGATCTCCTACTACATGACAATCTAATAGATGCACGTAGTACAGGACTTTAGGGAGCTGAGCTTGGCAAGTCGCAGCAGTCAAGTGTTGCAGCAAAGGGCCGAAAGAGGTCTTGTCCACGTAGCCGCTTCCGGTATGGTCTCCATTAGAATCAGCCCAAGAGTATAACCCAATTTATGGCTTTAATTCAAGGATCGAGGAGAAGAGTCGGGCAAGACCCGACTCACCGAAGAGATCAACTAGACGGAGCGGAGCGAATGCGCTCCCACCATCATCGAGAAATGCGAGGAGCATCTCAGCATTTTCGGGAGATGCGAACCAGGGACCAAGAATGGGAGCGGATACTCTCTTGGTCCCGAGACGCAAGGCGAGAGCAAGAACGAGAGAGGCAGTTTGCTCGCATTCAGGCGCTATCTCAAGAACGAAGGCGGAAGCCTGCTGAGCCGATTGGATATCCATGGAGCGTAACCCGTGCTGAGATGGATTTTATGTCCACATTTGACAGCGCTGACGCTTTCAGGTTGTGGAAAGAGATTATGGTCTACTGGTTCCCATCCCGATCAGGGTTCACTGTCATCGAGAATTGGGTACCTCCTGATCCTGAACGTAGATGGACGTTCAATCCCGTGCAGCTTGATCTAGCTGTCTTGTGGGCGGGAAGCGAGAGCCCCTTGGCTATCGTTCAGATTCACCCTCCGGAAGAAGGGCCAATACGACAAGCATCGACTGAGGTTAGATTGAAGGCGTCAGCAGAGAAAGTTTTTGAGAGGGTTGCAATGTGGTCGAGCCATCCTCACTTGCTAATGATCAGCGGCCTGGGAACCCAGTGGAATGCTTTCATGGGCTCGACTGATCTAATGGCTCGTGAGGGATTGATTGGAGAGGGGAGCGACTGGTTTGGGCCCAGCTGGGAAGACTGCGTGACTTCTGAAGAAAGCTTCCATATCATGAGCCTGTGCATTTCCGAGATCAAAAACTATGGTGAGGATTCCATTTTCTGGGTTAAGTGGTGGGTGCTTACTGTTTGCCTAATTCTAGTGTCTGTATAAGCCTACCGGCCACATTGCAAGGGCGGATGATGTCTAATACAAAGAGTAGAGAAAGAGGAGGAGTCTATACAAAGGCCTTGCTAGAGCCACACACTGCTGCACCTCTCTTCCCTCAAGTAGACTTCATAGCTGATACCCGGGCGCTTAATGTATTTGATGGTTTCACACGGCTCACAGCACTTGCCCAGACTTACCCATGAACTGCTTTTACTGCACCTCCACCATGACTAGCTCTCCTTATTAGCAACCATTGCGCATGTCACAGAAGAATGCATCAGGCGCGTCCTCGAAAGGTGACGACACAAACACAAGTCTTCGATTCGAATCTCGACTGACCGTGGCTGCACAGGCTGGGTTTAGGCGATACAAGGCTGCCAGAGGTACGAAAGTCACTGTGAATGACCGACTGTAATTACTACAAGTACTCACGATGGCTCAAGCCCCGGCGGCAAATAGTAGCACGTTTATGCCTGGGGCCCACGATGCCCAGCTATCAAATGAAGGGACGATCAACGTGGTGGGAGGGAATGTTCACAACCACTATCATGCACCGCATGCCGATATTGGTTCACTCTTGAGGGCCCTTCATCGTCGACTTCCGAACTTTCGAAAATTTCAGATTGACACCCTTAGCAAAGCCACACTCGGCACAGGGCTTTGGCTTCTTGCAGATGGCATGTATCAAGTGTGGCTGGACCTAAACAGCGGTCTGGTTATCTTCTGGACGATAGGGATGCGTACGTCTCGCATTGTCACGGTGTTCAACTCCAGATGCACTGACCGTATATTAGCGGGCGCCGGAAAGTCAGTTCTTGCGTGAGTGTCTCCGGAAGTTTTGAGCTCTTCAAATGGCACTTACGCCCCAATTGCAGTGCTATCGTGATCAACGAGCTGGAGGCCCTATCCAAGTCGTCGGGAGGTACAATCGGCGTTGCCTACCTTTATATTCGGTACACTGAAAGAACCAGTGTTCGCGAGCTCTTGGAAGTCCTCGTCAAGCAGACTGCCGAACGTCACCCAGATTGCCTTTCCCTTATCGAAGCGGTCTACGCCCAACACTTCCAAGAAGATACACAGCCAGCAGAATCTGAGCTCCTGGCTCTCCTTCAGAACCTCGTCAAAGCCAAGCGAGCGACATTCTACATCCTCGATGCTTTGGACGAGGCTCCCGTCGATTTTCGCCTCAAGCTCGTGGCAAAGCTGGCGTCGTTGGGGGTTAAACTTTTTATAACATCAAGGCCTCTGGAAACTCTGGAGGCAGACTTTCCGGAGGCTCATTTCATGCCCATTGTGGCACAAGACCATGACCTCGACCTCCATATCGCCGAGAAGCTCAATAGCCGTGGGGGATTTGGGACATTCTTGCATAATTGTGACCCTGAAGTGAAGCAAGGAATATTGGTGGCAGTCAAATCTAAAGCTCAAGGAATGTGAGTGGCACGCTCACGTTGCAGGATTAACTTTGGTCTCACAAACCCTTGCCGGAAGGTTCTTACATGCATCCCTCCAGATGGAGGCCCTCAGCCAATGCATAAGTATTCGTAATGCAAAGGAAATTCTCGAAAAGTTCCCAGACAATCTGGAGGACGTATACCTCCAAACATGGACGCGCATCAACAACCAGCCCGCAGAGCACGCAGCCCTGGCAAAGAGGGTTCTTCTGTGGGTTCTTAATGCAAAAAGGTCGATGTCGCTAGCAGAAGTGCGGCATGCGATTGCAACTTGCCCAGAGACGTCTGCATTTTCTCCAGACAGAATGGTGTCGGAAGCAACTATTGCTTCGCTTTGCTGCGGCTTGGTGGCCATAGACCAAGAGAGCAGGCTCGTAAGGCTTGTACGTGAGTAGCTTCAAACAGCCCCCAGGACCTATACTGAGAACTGACTCCGCCTGAGTTAGATTATACCGCGAAAGAGACCCTAGATGGCCTGCTATCCAAATCCTTTCCCCATCCTCATAGCATGTTGGCCTTGGTGTGCATGACCCACCTCTGCAAATCTGGAATGCCAACATCGGCATTCAAAAACCAACAGGACTTCGATGTTGCTTTGCATTACGACCCCCTTCTTGCATACTCCCACTACGCGTGGTCTTTTCACACTCAACAAGCGCTGGATATCGACGCTGTATCGACTCTAGCCATGCAGTTCGTCATGGAGTGTCAGAGTTTCCCAGTCACGATGCGCCATGCTGAGATCTTCGACCTTTTGGGTCCTCTCCATGTCATCGCCGTTTACGACCTTCCCCTTGCTCTACTACCGTCAAACAGTACCCTGAATCCTAATGCCGCAACAAAGATCGATCGTGCTACCCCGTTAGCACTCGCAGCCTCCCTTGGCCATTCCAAAGCTGTCACCGATTTGCTCCACCTTCCGGATATCGAAGTCAATGCGGCCGACGCACACGGGTGGACGCCATTAATCCACGCTTGTCAGTATGGCCACGTGTCGACGGCACAGGCTCTCCTCTACCATCCGGAAACCAACGTCAACATTGCCGATCTTGACGCCTGGAGCGCGCTGATGACTGCAGTCGGCCATGGTCATGAAGAAGTTGCACGACTTCTACTCGACCGCGGCGACACCTGGGTAAATGCAACCAATGTAGAAGGGTGGTCTGCGTTGGGCTTGGCTTCCATGCAGGGATATGAGGGCATGGCCGAGCTGCTTTTGTCTCATTCTGTCATTGAAGTCAACTTTCAAGACCAAGACGGGGGTACAGCCCTGATGGTGGCATGCCGTCAAGGGTGGACTGTGGTCGCAAATCTCCTCTTGGGCCATCCAGAAACCAACCTCAACTTGAGGGACAAGTACGGATGGACGGCCTTGATGCACGCGACGCAGTTCCAGAACAAAGCAATCGTGGAAAGCATCCTTGCCCATCCCTCTACGAATGTCAACCTAGGCGCCCACAACGGACGGACTGCCTTGCACTGTGCATCTGCGAATGGCAATGAGGCCTTTGTGGAGCTGCTCCTCAGCCATCCTGAAACAGCCGTCAATCAAGCTGACAACGGCGGCTGGACACCCCTTGCCTATGCTGCTGACCAAGGCTTCGAAGCCGTCGTCAAAGCCATCCTTGCCTCTGCTGGCGTCTGCGTCAATGCTACCGACAACTACGGGTGTACAGCTCTCATGATGGCCTCTCGCCAGGGCCAAATGCTGGCACTGAATTTGCTTCTTGAGGACGATCGTGTGGACGTCAACCTTATCGATACTAGCGGATTGACAGCATTGATGTGGGGGTGCTGCGGGGGGCAAGAGGGGAGCGTGGCCCTTTTACTCGACCATCCATATGTCATGGTAGACTTGACAGACGAGTTGGGAAGGACGCCCCTCATGTTAGCAGCTCTTCATGACAAGCCTGGAGTCGTTGAGCAGCTTCTGGACTTGGATTGGGTTGAGGTCGACGCCATTGACCATACGGGCGTGACGGCGCTGTGGGCAGCCTCACACCTCGGCTTCTTGCAAGTCGCCATCCATATCATCCTTTCCCATCGAGCCGACGTCAACATGGTAAATTTCGAGGGAGATACGGCCCTCAAGGCTGCAGCAGCAGGAGGACATGATATCATCGTGTGCACACTCCTCCAGGTTCCTGGGGTCGATATTCGTTCTGTCGGACAGGATGGGCGTACGGCACTGACGGCGGCTATTGAGGGAGGTTTTGAGACCATTGCCAGCCTCCTTCTGGATTTCGAGGCAGAGCAAATACTGGAGGCAGATATCGCGGTGGCCGGGCCGGACTCTGATGCGGAGGGATCTGATGAGGAGTATGAAGACGCTGTCGACACATTCTAGGCGCTCGACCTCCTTACATAAGACAAGGACCAGGCTATACTGTAAAGCTACCGCTGGGATGAGAGCGAGGGGGCTCGGTTTGAGGCAATGGCTGGGAGAAGGAGTTTGGCTTTCAGGACATGGGTTTCTACTCCGCTTCGTTTTATTCAGATAATTTAGAGTTGCACGTCATCTAGATGACGGGGTCGGAGAACAACTGTACTTTTTGCACCAAAATTATCCATCCTGGGATTGGGATACAGACTGGGTGTGCTTTATGATACACGCTCCGCTAAAACACTCATTGGAGCTCAAGGGCCGATATAGGATATACATAATACCTTACGGAGTACGTCTCCCTCCCTGGTTTCCTGAGCCATTGATTCGTGAGCAGAAAGGTTGTGCATAAACCAAGAAAGTACTTCATTACACCCCCTGATTATACATATCCTATGTAGTTGCTAAAGTTAGTCTATCTATGAAAAGGGGGTTTTCTGCTACCTTTTGTCCATCAACCACGAGCCCGGGATCTCCTGCCTTCAGTACAGTCGGCGTCTTGTCGTTGGCAACGATCCCTTGAGGAGCCGCCTCCGCAAAGACACTGCTACTTGCGCTTTGCCTGCGTCCTAGACACCTGAGTCTTCTTCAACGCCTTGAGTTCGTCGTGTATCGAGAACCCGAGTCTCCTCTGCGTCTTGGTCGCCTTTCTTCCACCTGTTTGTCTACGTGCAATCCCAATCAACATCTGTCTTCACGTCACAAGCACACATAGCTCACCTCTGTTCCTGACAGACAAAACTCTCCGGGGCGCCTTCCCAATCCTCCAAAATATACTTGCCCCCTTGAGCAGGTTCCATATCGACACTATCTCCCTCCCCGAACAGGTCCCTTGCAAGCTTGGTATGGCTCACACCCGCATACGTCGTCGGACACCTCGGGTTGACCAATATCCTCGCCGGTCGATATAGCGAGTTTGCTATGCTAAGCTTGGTATTCCCAGAAGCGAGCTCAGGAGACGGCACGTCTTCTCCCCCATCTTCGACCGGCATGGCGTCGTAATCCGACCCAGCGTTAGCGTCTGCATCGAGTTTGGCGCCCTTGGCGTTTTTACGCGTGTCGGCTGCGGCATCGTTGACTTCTTCCTCGTCTGGGGTACCCGGGTTGAGTTTGACGTCGTCTCTGCCTTGTTTTGCGCCGCCTGGTGCCGGTTCGGCGGCAGGAGCGGGTTCAGCAGCACGTCGTTCCATGAGAGGATCCAAGGCGGCTACTTCGATCACCTCTCGTTTTTGAACGACGCCATTCGCTTTATCCACCTCGTTCATCGCATTCAACGCACTCACAACCCACAGATCGCGACAGAACCACGCCTGGCTGCTATCCAAACACGGTGCGTCGGGGTCACGTATCGGTGCGCTCTGCGCCGAGCTCTCGGAAACGTTGTGGAAGTCGGTGCCGGCGCGATAGGCGATGCCGCGGTAGTAGGATTGGGCAGGGTCGACGACGTGCGTGCCGGACTCGCAGCAGAATACTTGGAAGGGGAGGTGTTGGGCGTAGCGTGAGGCGCCTTGTTTGTCTCGTGGTGGGACGGCGTCGGGTTTGGAACTTGATTTGGATTGGCGGAATTGGTCGCCTTCGATGTCGCGTGTTCGCCAGCTGTAGAGGTTATGAGTATATGGGGCGATAGAGGGGAGTAAGAGAGAGACGCACCGATCGGAAAAGATGAAGAAACCGTTATGTTCTGCCCAGTCCATTCCACAGACCATGGCTGCCTCGTTGTCAAAGCTGATCTTGATCGTCTCGAGGATATCGCTGGGACATGTGAATCCTTTAAGCCAGATGACTCGCGCGAACTGGATGTTCCTCTTTTGCTGGAGATCATGCAAGGGTTCCAGTGCGAGATTCCTCATATGCGCCTCTTCGCGCGGGTAATAAGCGGCAGTTGGATCGACTGTCATCCCTGGCACCCTCCTTATCCTAAACGGCACCCCGAGCAAGGTGAGGACTGCCTCACAGAGGTCCACCAACGTCTCTGTAGAGTCTGTCGAATCGTAGTCCAGCATGGAGACAAACAGATTGTGTGTTCCCAGACGTTTTGCCATTTGGACAATGACAGCGAGCTGGTCGACGAGAAAGTGGTCTGCCGAGTGGATGACGATGGCAATGTAGTAAAGATGGTCTTGCTTGATGAGGTCGTCGTAGGCGTTTTCACGCTTGTTTTGGCCGCCAAAGGGACGGACGAGGGTCGGGCAGAGGTGGCCTACCCAGCCGTTCAGAGAGAGAAGCTGGTCGATGGCGGAGAGGACATGCTGGGTATCCATGTTTTGTGTTTCTCGGTTGTGGATGCTATTGAAAGATTAGAAAGGAAATAGGAAAGGAATAGAAACATACTAGGGCAGTTGGTATCTCTCCCAGTAATCCTGCATGCCATTCGAAATAAGCTCATCAAACATGTCCTCCGTCTCGTCTCTCCCTATCCGAGCCTGCAAGAACGGATGTTTCTGGACATTCAACGTCTTGTCTCTCGTTGTCGCTCGTTCAATAAAGTTGTGTCCTTTAATCTCATAGTCTTGCTTGGGTTTGCCGGTTGACGGCGGCGAGGAGGGGAAGAATATCCAGCGAATGGCAAAGACGGCGGCAAAGAGAAAGGCTAGCCTTAACAGAGTCCTGCGACGGATCGCCATGGTTGCTCGTCCCGCCGTTAACGAGAGGGAGAGAAAGAGCTGGCAGCCATTGAGCGTCAATGAATGAAGTGTCGACGTGAATAATGTTCACACGAACCTGTCGATCAGCGCTGATTACTCCATCTGGTCTGATTCCTCCTGTTTTTGCGAGAAATATCTTGTATGTAAAAATACAGCTACGCAAGATGCGTAATAGGGTTATTGGCCATGCTAGGGAATGCTCTAAGGTAATGTCACTTCTGCGCCTTTCCCTCTACACCCTTCCCACCCTTCCACTTGCCCATCAGATCCCCCAAACTCGGCGTGTTGGCCTTCTTTCCCCCACCCATCTGCCCAACAAGCGTATCCTGCACTGTCATCGCTTCACCACTCAAACCCAACGCAGCACCCAACCCACCAGCCTCCATCTTCCGCACGCTCTCTTTCATACCCAGTCCAACGCGTGCAAGGCCCTCTAGAACAGGCGTGTAGATGGAGGCATGCGTAGGTCCTACGACGCCTCGAAGGGGGATGGACCCGTCGACGATGGACAAAGCAGCGATAGCTACAGGTATCCCGACTGTACGTGACATGGCGGATTGATATTGCCCTTGAGCGATCGAAGAGGGCGAGGAACCGGGGAAACAGGATGCGCCGTACGACACCAGCGACGATGTGTACACCGTTTGAGTGGGCAACGCTCCGCCTGCTGCTGGAGAGGCAGAAGAGGACAGTTTGTCGATGGCTATCACTTCGTGTGTGAGGACGACCATGTCTGGTTCGTTTGGTGCGTACTGCAGCTTGGATGCCAACAGGTACGCAAAGATGTCCAGGGGAGTTTGAGCGTCCTTGGGGAGAGGAGGCATCGCGCTTGAGGAGTCAGAGACAAAATTGGATGCTTGGCCTGGGATGAGGCCGAGGAAACGGAGTGCGTCGGTAAGTTCTGGCATGTCCTCTTGCGAGATGAGCTCTTGCAACCCTGGGATTGCGCCGTTGTGTGTTGGGTGTTGGGCGAGGAGACATTGGCGGATGAATGTGCCCCACGAGTCGAGCTGGATGGTGGTGGATTGAGAGGCGAGCCCGAGTGAAATAAAGTTGTTCATAAGCTTGGAGAAGCCGGGGTATCTGAAAGGAGAATGTCAGGCCGTGCATTGGGATGGAAGAGGAGACAGACGTACCTCAGAGTACCACGAAGCAGCGTGTTCAACTCGTTCAACTTCAAGTTGTACGTATCAGCATACTTCAAACTGTCCCTGTTCGGAAGACCTTCGAGAGTGTGCTCGAAGGCATCTCCAAGGTTAATCCCCGAAAACGCAGACTTGAGCAGCGAGTTACCAGGAACTTGATGAATCTACAAGCATCATCAGCCGTTGCCCACTTTGACCTGAAATTCAATAAAACGTACCTTGCCACCAAGCTTGAACACAGCATCATTCTGTGTAGCTGTCAACACGCCCTGCGGCCTCCAGCTGAACTTGTACCGGAGCGGTACATTGGATACGTATGGCGCAGGCAAGCCACCGCAGAACGAAGTGAAGGAGACGATTTGCTGGTTGGAGGCCCGGATGCGGTCGAATAGCTCGATGGCGGAGCAGTGGTCGATTCCGGGGTCGAGCCCGATCTCGTTCAGGAGTAAAACGTCGGCTTTCTTCGCGCTGCGTTGGGAAGAGGGTGAGTTTGAGCACAAGGAGGATAGTGGAGAGAGACGGACCTGGAATCGAGCTCGGACATCTTGTCGGAGATGTAGGATGCGGTGACGAGGTGTGAACCGTGCGCAATACATTCCTTGGCGATGACTGGGTGGAAGTTGACTGGCAGAAGACTAAAGCGGCGCAGATGTGGTTAGCTTGGCTTTACGTGGTAGGGGAATGGGGCACTCACGAAATCACTACGTCCGCTTCCTGGATGAGGTGGATGTAGGTTGAGGGGTTGGACATGTCTACCATACGATAGCTCACGTCTGGATGGGGAGCAGCCAGAGATTGGAGTTCGTGTAGTGCATTGCTGGCTGTATATCCGTCACATCAGCTCTATTTTTCAACGCCTACTCGTGCAGAGATACTCACCAATGACCAAACGAACACCTCCATCCACCTTGCCTCTCTCGGCAATCATATCAACCGTCGGCTTCGCCACCATCCCACTTCCCAACAGCAAGATGTTCTTCCGCTTTGCGCTCCCTTTCTGCTTCTTCTTTGCGTCCTTTGACTTTGACTCTTCCGAGGACGCCACCTTGCCTTGTGGCATTGCAGGGAGTTTGGAAGAAGCATGGAACGCGTCAACAGAAGGCTTCAACCACTCGTGTTGTGGTGCGAGTGAGCCATGTCGAGCAATTGTAGCTCTATCCAACGCTTCTAGGTTCTCAGCTCCCTTCTCTCGTGGTTCGAACGTCGATGATGAAGAGGAATCTGAACGCTTGGATGAGGAGGTGATAAGTGACTCCAGGTACGGTCCGAGGACTTTGGAAAAGTGCTGAGAGGCGTCGAGCGGGATGGACGCAGGGAGGATGTCCACTGCCATCATCTTTACTGGTGGGAGGTGTGATGTCGACGCCGAGGAAGACGATGAGAGGGAGGAGGGCTTGATGGTGTATGCCGGCTCAGAGATGGTGGACGAGCGTGATAGACATTCGAGGCCACCTTCAATGTCGCAGCTGATATCCCCAATGTTCTCCATCCGACCCCTGAATTTGCCCTGACCATCTTCCGACGCGTCAAAGTCTCGTGCAGTTTGGAGCGCTTGGAGGAGCTGGGTGTTTGACATGAGTCTGGGGAAAGAGGGGGACCAGCCTGTGCCGTTTAGGAGGAGAGTGAGGTAGGGTGCGACCTGAGATGTGTTGGTGAGGTGAGCATGATAGAGAAGGTGGTGCTTACTCGTTCGTGGAACACGCTCTTGTAGGATTCCGGAGAGCTGTAGTATCGCTCTCGAGAGTAGGGCTTTCCATCGTGTGTGAAGAGGTAGTCTTCGGGTTGGGCGTGTACGAGGTATACTCTGTTCAGAGGGGTATCTAGGAGAAGGCGGGATCAGTGACGGTTCAGGGGCAAGTGCCTGAATTGGCTGATTTCGAATATCGAGGGTGCGCGTGGCGAAGGAGACGGATGGAAATAGACGGGCGGAACATGTGGAATCCAAAATAAGAACACGACGTACTGGGATCACGAACCAACGCGTCGAGGTCTTGCACGCGAACGTTCTGAATGGGCAGCTCGGAAAGCATCGAAAGACATCCTTGCGAGACTTGGCCACGTCTGGTTCGAGGGAATGGGGTAGATACGGATAAGCTTTTCTCGTACCATTTGCATGGAGACCGGTACGCACCCAGTGAGACCGATCACAAAGGGCCCAAGAGCGGGTGGAGTGCCATTTGAAGCGATAAGGGAACCGATAGAGCGGAGCTGGGTACGAGCTTCGTCGAGAGAGGGAACGCTGTGGGGACGTGGTGTGTAGAGGAATGGAGAGGCGATTCCTTGTTCGAGGTGTGAATGTGCCATTGAGGATAGGGATTCAAGGACTCCGGCCACTGCACTTTCATTAGCAAAGGGTGTAGAACGGAAGGTTGAAACGCACCTCCGGCAAACCAGCCAAAGCCCACTGTCCGCTTTCCTGCCGAGTCTGTGAGGAGCTCGTAGTCGATTAACCTGGGGAAGGCAGAAGACATCTTGGCCTCCTTTGGTGTTCCGTCTGGTGCTGCGAAACGCGCAAGCAGCGGTGTATTGTACGGCTGTCCTTTATGGGTATGTGAGAACATAAAGTGAGTCTGGGGCTTCATGGAGAAGCGTGGCCGTTGCAGCAGGCCATTGTCCAATTCGGGGAGGGGTACCTCCTTGATACCGATGATAATGTCTGCGTTGGGCAAGGAGGGGTCTTCAGAGACCTTGGCACCTGCATGGATGTACTCGGAGATGGGAAAGACGCGTCTGTCGCATGGTACAATGTGGACCTCGACCGGGAGTTTGGAGAGGAGTCTCTGGACATCGTCTGGTGTGAGAGGTGTGCGACGTTCCCAGATTCGTTTGGGGTCTTCGCGTCTGCGTCGTGGTGGTGGTCAGTGTCAGAAACTGGTCGACGCGCCAATTGAACTGACCTGATGCCAATGACGAGGTTGCGGCCGTTTGCGATGCGTCGGGAGAGCATGACTTGTTACAGACTGACCTGGGCTGGAGATGCTTTATATAGACAGTTCTGGGGTCAGTAACGAGATCCGACCCGACACTTTGGATCCGACGGCGCTTAACGTGAACGTGCGGTCATCCCATCATTTAGGGGCCACGGTAACTCAACACCTCTAGAGGGTGTTGAAGAACATGTGCAGCTGCTGTATACCTCCATTGGTTGACCACAGGAGCTTTGAAGATCCCTTTTGAACGGGTTTAATTACCCCAGGCACTTCTTCAACTTTTCCGAAGTCGATCAGTCCTAATTGCTATCAAATTTTTGCATATGCCCTGTCCACTAGCCTCAAGACTTCCCAAGAAAGGGGGACCTACCTCTCAAACTCAGCCCTCCAATATCGCGATGGGTCGGAGGATACCAGTTCCATCGAATCCCCTCGAGTGGACCAAAGAGACATATTCGTAGAAGCAAACTGCGACCCTGACCAAGGTCATCATTAGCCTTCAATCATAGTGGTGCTTCTCGAGATGAACTCGAACTAAAGTGCATGGCGTCGTCATATGCCAAGAAAGGTGAGTTTACTTTGCGAAGTAGACGCTCCGTTGATAAAGGAGCTTGTTGAAAGTAGGCACTGCAAGAGATGTGCAACGAATGACTTGGAGGTAGAGGAGTTATATGTCTCTGGGGCATAATACCGTAACTGCCTGTCGTCTTGAATATGACACAGGGTAAGCCAATCCTACAGCAGGACCCCGGAGAGCCACGGTAACACCTACATCGCTATCCGGACAGAAATCGCGGCCGTAGGCCGCGAAACTTACATCCAATCCGGACAAAAACAGGCGCAAGATGGCCTTGAGATGCATTTTTTATCCGGACATGGAGAGGTGATTGGACTCGATCTTGGATCCCTATCCGGACATTTGGCCAACGGTCATCGCCCATAATGTTGAGCCACCGTCAAATTTGCGTCCCTCCGGAAGCCACTCAGTTCGAATCCCGCTCTTGCATCCTTTTTTGCCTACAAGGCTCGCAAGAAAGGGAGAAGAAGCCAAGGCATCAGGGAAGATGATTGGATCATTCTTTGTCCTTTCGTGCATTCCAGAGTTTCGTGCACTGTAAACTTACTTCTTACACATGCTGGGGTGGCTCTAATACTATCTCTGAATGCCGTGGCAGCGAAATTTTCGAAATTTTCGCGAAATTCATTAAGAAATCCCGATTTTTTGAACCTACATCTGACAATCCGGACAAAAATGGCTCGTTGGGGGGCAACTTAGATCGTATCCGGACAAAATTTCGCAAAATCTATCCGGACACCAACCCCTTTCCGAAAATCTAAGTTCAACCGAAGCTCTCCGGGGTCCTCCTACAGCCCGGGCTTCAAACTTCAAGCTTTAAGCTCTTCGCTTGACCATCAAGGGTAAACATCACTGATGTCATTCGAGGGTACAAGCGAAAGGTAACCAATGTGTGGACGCTCTTGCTATGAATGCTTTATGGTGAGACCAGAAGCACTGAGCGTGGGTCCTAATCGTGATTCTACGCTTGACCTTATCGAAGAAGCTGTCCCAGGTTCGAGGGGTTATTAGACTCTGTTTTTCATTTCCCGCAAGACTTCGACCCGAGACGGAGTCGTGTTTTAAGCATGAGCATCTCCAACTTGTTGGGGGCCCTCTCAATATATTTCGTGCGAGACTTTGACAACATAGAAACAATTTGGATTGGATCATAGAACAGATATTGGGAAAAATTCGATCATACTGAACAACTATTCGAAATGGTCTTTGCCACGCCGATTTCGCATTTCTCGTGCAAGGACGCTCAAGGGCAGAAAGTGATGGTATAGTCGGCAAAGCTGGAAGCGGGGCAGGTGAAGAGCGCGTTTCCAGAGGCTTCATCATAAGCGTATGCATAAGAGTTGGGGCATCTGCCCTCTAAAAAGGAAATCGGAGTCAGCGATTGTCCATCCGTATAGAAGATCGGACGTACTGAAGTAGTCGTAGTAAGCGACACCAGAACGAGGGCAAGTCTGGGGGGTGTTGAACTGTCCCGAGCAGCAGTTTCGGGAATTGGCTGCAGTGAAGCGAGGGAAATGTCAGGAAAGTGCAAACAGAGGATTAAAGGTGTTTCATACCTGGGTTTCCGTCCAAGTTGGCAATGCAAGCCGACTTGCATCCGAGAGGGAAGCCGGTATTGTCAAAGGGTCCCCTGAGAGGCCCAGGGCCTATATTTTCAAGTTAGAATGATGGGAAGCTGTAGAACGATAGAGGCGTACAGTCAGGGCCAAGGTCGACGGGGCATTCAGCGACGGGGCAGCCCCTGTTGTTGTTGATTCTGTGTTCTTGAGGTTAGTGATGTGCCTTCTGATGGGTAGCTATGTACATACCTCATGGGGAGGTTGGCACCGTCGACAAGGGATACTGATCATAGGGCTTCAGGATTGGCCGATTACTTTGCATTAGGAGGCTCTCACCGTCATAAAAGTCTTTATTTCCGCTAGCATTCAGGGTGAACTCCGCAAGGGACACAGGAGGGACACCGGGGTTGGTGCATTGAAGGCCACCGTTGCATCCTCCAGAGATACAAGTGTTGGGACCAGTCGCGCCATTGGAAAAGTTACAGTTGCGACGAGCCTGTCGTATTTATCTTGAGTTGAGAGCGAAAGAGCGAGCAGGATGAAGTGGTTTGCCTACCCAGATGCGTCCGGCCGTCCAGTTGTCAGGGACGGTGATATCCACTTTGGTGAAAGACCTAGCCTCCCATCCAGTAGGATAATTGGGGCGGGCGCCAACGCCGGTGAACATCTGAAAAGGAGTGTGAGTTGGGTCGACTTTAGGAGTTGTGCGTGGCGTACAGCAGGCCTGAAAGTAGGTGTCAGCGAGCGATACATGGAGTATAGAGATGTACTACGTACCAAATAGTGAAAGGGCAAGCGTTGTAGACCTGTTGTAGATGCATGAGTGAAACAACCTTATTGACACTTGGTAAATGCTTACGGTGATGATTCTTGCAGAGGCTCCGACGGCCATGAGGAGGGTCGCAGCACTGAGTGATTTCAACATGCTGATACGAGCTAAGAGCTGAGTAGTTTGAGAAGGTTTGAGTAAGGAGAGTTCCTTGGTCTTTCCGCTGCATGTTATGTAGAGCTTTTATACTTGAGAAATCCTGCCCCGGTGTTTTTCCAATATGTTGGAAATCGAGCACCATGCGAGACAAGAACTTTCCGGGACTTCTGTGGCCCGTCGAGTACGGTCGAATGGCCTCGGGAGTTGGGCGTGACCGGGACTGGACTGATAGGTTTTCGCTTCGTGAGACTACTAAGCTATCGACGGGCGCCGGGGATGTCGCCTCTTCTCAAAAGCGGAAGTCTGGATTCCATCCAGACACAATTTGGAGAGCTCTCGAGAAGGATTTAGCTTGGTTCTGCCCGCTATGTCCCTCTGAGCGTCTGCGATCAATGCTAAAGAAGCAGTTCGGTCAATTTCAAATTGAGGCTCGACACCTTCTGATTGATCCCGTCCGTAAGGCCTATTCAGGTCAGCATATGGGCAGTCTCAATAAGGACCTGCGTCGGTGCTATATTGGGAGCAGCAGCGCTTGCGGCGGCCTCGTGCTGTCCCGTGGGTGCATGCACGCAACCCTCTCTCTGAAACGGCGTCCCATCCAATCCCGCCACATCACTCACCACGGTTCTGATATACATGCCCAATGTTTCCTTCTGCCCCACGCTTTATTTGCAACCAAAGGTCATTCCTTTCCCGACCTTCCTGGAAAAGAACCATAATATTCTGAAGGAGTTTCTCCGAGCACCGTTGAGAAAGGAAGCCGCAAGGCATAAATCTCGAACATCGGGGCGATGGTGATCCAAAATTCGGAGCCTCTATTTGTTCTGATGAACTGAACATCGCAAGAAGAAAGCGAATGGTTCTGATTTGGAACTGGAAGGGGTTGACGGTCGGAACTCTGCTTGGCCCAGGCTCCTCGCCGCATCTTGAGTAGGTTGCAAATGGCGCACGATGTGAGAGACAGAGGCTTGTAATAAAGATAACGACACGGCTAGCGACGGTTACACAAAGAGATGGCGGCGTGCAGACTCAAGTTGAAGAGGGCAACAATGGGACTAAAGGATGAACGAACCCACTGATCCTTGATTCGGAGATTCAGAACGGGGATAAGTGTCCAGTTCAGCGCTGGTGTTGATTCTGTCCGAGCTACATTCCGTAATACATAGATTCGGGATCAAACAAAGGCTATGTAATTCCAAAGGGTCATAAGATCACTCAGGCTAGCGCTTGAGTTTGGAGCGGAGACCGAATCGACCTAACTAGTTGATGGCATTACTTCGGATCCTTGATCCCGTACACTATCTCTGGCTCAGTACCTTCACGGGCAGCAATGAAGTTGAGCCCACAAGAGAATTCGGCACTCCTCACGGTTCATGGAGGTTCTCGACTTCCTTGCACCGGCCCGATAGCAAGGAAGGCGGGCCTTGCAGGCTCGACACAGCACCCTGCTTCTTGCGGTCTTACCACAAGTGTAGCGGATACTCGAAAGGGACTCTATTCATATTGCCTGATATCAGCAATGGGGGTGGGGGGTCTTCAAAGCCTCTCCACAACTTGTTGGGATCTGTTTGTTCGTAGAAACTATCCGAGACGGACCAAGGCCGCTGAGCTTGTCAATACAACTATAAAGCATTGTGCCACCCTTCCCCCAGGTGTCTGGTGGGCTTGGAACCCTGTTTCATGCCAACTCTACCTTTGAGATTCCTAAGCTGTAGCCATGCGGTACTGAATCTCCCAGGCGACTGTCCCTCCTGCAGGAAACCTGTTAAATTTGAGCACATAGATTTCAACTCATTCGACATATTGCTACAGTAAGTTGGACGAACACCAGGCCTGACTTAATCAAGAATAAGTGCTCGTGAACGAGCTAGGCAATTGACATCTACACACTAGATAGTAAAGGGACGTGAGTTGTAGACCTGTTAAATCCTCTTGAGGTGGAAACACTCGACGACGTCTGAGTGTTTACTCACCGTGATGATACGAGCGGACGTGCTAACGACCGTGAGGAGCACAACACCAGCGAGCAACTTTAACATATCGACGTGAAGAAAGCTTGTTAGGTGTTAGTAATCGAAGGGTTTGAGCAGAAAATTCCCCTTGTTCTCTCCTGTTCTAGACATGAGCTTTTACAGTCGAATGTCAAAACGTACCGTATCATACTCTGGTATCGAACTGGGCAGGAATAACAACTTTAGTGGAAATGGGATGGCACTGAGAATGGGATAGGGCAAGAAAGAATGGGATAGAGAGTTTTTCGGTGGGATTGGAATTGAATGGAGCTGGCCCATTAAAGAATGGGGTAAAGCCAAACACGCGGCGCAGCTACGTTGTCCATGTACATGTCCGCTTAGACTCGTGCTCACCGTCTAGAATGGCATGCTCCGTTCGAGTATTACTCTCGCCGTGAGCTCACTAAATCAACCAAGTATTGACCTTCAAAGACTTAGAGAATATCTTGATACCTCCCTGGTACTCTTTATAAGCTCGATAATCGACTGCGTTTGAATGTTTCTTACGAAATTTTGCTGCCTCGTCGGAGTTCGCAGCCAATCTTGGCCGAGCACTCAACTAGCGCTTAACGCTCTTCTTCCAACGATGTTCAACAGAGGATGTCTATCACGAGGTTCAAGCAGCTTCAAGCCAGCAACTGGTGGCATGTGGAACGCGTCGAATCCTGCCCGATATGGTTCCTCCTCCGCAATCCCACCAATGGGATTGAGATGCCATTGAATCCCTCGTGGCCCCATTGAATTTCGCGCTATCCTATTCTTTTTCGAAAATGTTTCCTATCCCATCCCACTATGGTTGTATATAGTCCGATCTGGGTGGAGAATTATGCAATAGAAGTGTCTGTCTTGATCCCCGTTGCCCGTAGAGCACGGTCGAATCCCGTTGGAATCTAAGTCTGATCATTTCGAACAATACCAATTTCTACTTTGTGGATTCAGAAAGTCATGGTACCGCCCAAAGACTCCACCAGAGGCGCCGTCAAGCACTTCCAAGTCCTTTTTGCGACCTCTGAAAGCGGCCATCTGCGTCTGTTTTTCTCTTTGGGTGCCTGTTTTTCAAATTCAAAGAAGTACTGAAATAGAAGATGGAGGTCGATATTTTCATCCCAAGCCACCAGTACTGGTCAACGATTCATTGAAGGTGGTACTGTGCTCATAGGTTTAGTCTCGGCCTTTCGTAACCAAAACCCAGTACCTCCTTACGGGGCCTGCTTACGCAGGTTTTATCTCGTGTACGTGCACCAAACCCGTGTCAAGAAAGCCTCTTCATTGGAAACGTTCATGGCTGTTCGTATTGAAATAATGATCTACATACTTCCGCCGATCAGGATCTGCGATTCACTGTTTTTAATGCGCTTCGTATACCGACAGGCACATTAATGGATGCAGATCGTCTTGTGATACTCTCAGATCGAGAAGACTCTGAAGAGAGCTGATAGTTTCTCCGACCATCATTGGAAGACGCTGGTCAGAATTGCGCCCATCGCGGTGACATGATGCTCCAATTCTCTGACCATGTTGGCCGACCAGAACATAGTCATGTTCTGACGCGAAGGATTTCTAAAGGAGGTACCCTTGAGAATGGATCACCCATCCCCACATATAGGACGTTCAAGCGAGCTTCAGGGTACGAAAATCCAATCAAATGAAGCTGAAGACAGAGGAGTCCGTCTTGTCCTCTGCACTGGCGAGAGAAGAGGTAAACTTATGCTGGAGGAACTATATCCAATTGCTGTTGGATTCACTTGACGTGGGCCTGACTTAGGCCCTCTGCTCAATGTACTTGCTCGAAGTTCGTCGCGAGAGCTAAATACACCCGGCCATGACCATTCAAAGGTGATGACAGGTATAAATAACACCGAGCCGCCGGTAAACAAAGACACTGCGTCCAAAGCTTCATGGATATAGAGGTAAATCGATCCCTGACCTATTGCTCCAACAATGTAGACGTCCTCTAAGTCGTGAGTACGACTAAAGGTGGCGGTTACAATGGAGAGCGGACAGATGGAGTGCTTGAAGACAAGAAACGTAGGAGCTTAGAAAACGCAACAGGGAAGCAGAAGGCGATCTTGGACATGGCAAAGACAGCAGCGGGCCTGATTCTACATTCTATGACGTTCAAGCGTGGGGCGACTTATGCTAAAGAATTGAGCATCGAGCGCCGCTGCTGCTTCTGTCCGAGATGATACGCCAGGTACGGGACGCTCATACCGGAGATCAAGTCAAGGCTGTTTCAGCGAGGTCATGGGCATCGTAAAGTCTAAGCGCTTAAATTTCAAGTTGGAGCGGAGAATCAATCATCGAGATGGCAGTGCTTGGTCTTCAAACCTCCGCTGACCATCTCTGGTTTAACATGGACGGTGGAGACTATGAGCTCGGCTCACGATCAGGGACTCGTCGCGGTCCATATGGCTTATTGGGGTCACCGCCCATGCCAATGATCACCCCGCCAATGAGGCTCTACCAACCGAAACGCAAAGGAAGCGGCTCTCAGAGCGGAGAGGCTCCGGTGAAAAGAGGGCGTTGGGAAGTGGCCACTCCTGGGTCAGCATCTGGGGTCTCATTAATCTCCGGTACCTATGCAGGCGCTCACGTCAATGGTGGTACTTTCACACTCTCTGGGCGCGATACTATCACTACGGTGCACCACCATCACTCACCTGCTCCGCTGGGCGTATTGGAAATCTTTCACTCGTCCTCTCTCCCGAACTTTCGAAACATACAAATAGACACTTTCGCAAAGGCCACCATAGGGACTTGTATCTGGTTCACAGAAGGCTGCCCATTTCTTCTCTGGATTAAGAAGGGTAAAATCCTGTGGGGCGTCGGTATTCGTGAGTGCGCTCATATCCAGGCTAAAATCTCGTGCTGATATGCACTTAGCGGGGGCAGGAAAGACCATTCTTGTGTCAGTAGTAATGGCAGTGCGGGCATCTGGGTTATGACTCACGCTTTGTAGATCCATCGCTATCAACTACCTCGAGAAGGTTGAGGAGACATCAGGAGGCTCTTTCTGCCTTGCTTTCATCTACTTTCGATACAGCGAGCCCCTTTCTATCCAAGACATCTTGGAATCGCTCGTCCAGCAGATTGTCGAGCGTCATTCAGATTTCATTGCCCTTGTCGAGAATCTATACGCAAAGCACAAACACGAACGGACCACACCAAGTCAGTACGACCTGGTCCGACTCCTATCCGAATTGGTCAAGAACGGAAAGACCATATTTGTTGTCTTGGATGCATTGGACGAATTAGCGGTGCAAGATAGGCCAATTCTCCTTGAACTCTTAGCGTCGGTGGAAGTCAAGTTGTTCATTACCTCACGCCCGCTGGAAACCCTACAACAAAACTTCTCGCAGGCTCAATTCGTCAAAATTGAGGCGCACCCTTCTGACATCGACCTCCATATCAAGGAATCACTTCGTCGTAATCCCGATCTCAAGGAGCTGGTTGAGGGTTGTGAATTCGAGAACTGGATTATTGAGACGATTCATGAGAAATACGGGGGAATGTAAGTTTACGCCCTTCCAATGCCTTGGCACAATCTGACATACTTCACAGGTTTCTCCACGCAAACCTTCAGCTCCAAGCACTTGGTCGCTCTTTCAGCATCCAGGATGCAGAGGAGACCTTAAGCCAATTCCCTGTCGAGATTGGCGGCGCATATCTTAAAACCTGGGAGCGGATCCTTGGCCAAGGGCCTAAACATGCCAACCTTGCCAAATTGGTCTTCCTTTGGATCCTGCATGCAAATGGTGAGATGGATATCACCGTCCTCCGGCACGCTATCGCAACCTGTCCCGACCGACATACTTTCCAAGCCAAACGCTTGATCCCAGAAGCCTTGTTGATCTCAGTATGTTGTGGCCTCGTGTCAGTCGACGAAAAGACAAGAGTCATTCGCTTGATCCGTACGTTTACATCCCCTTACTCCCTCACTGCATGGCATTGAATATTGACTGTATTCAGACTATACTGCCAAAGAGATCATCTTACCCCTTGTACTGGAATCATTCCCCCACCCACATACGATCCCCGCACAAGTCTGCATTGCCCACCTGACCGTCTGCGGCTTCCAAAATGTGACCTTCACATCGGACAAAGACTTGGACGAAGTTCTCAATGAAGACCCTCTCCTCAAGTATGCCCATAACTCATGGGATCATCACGCCCGACAATCCCGGGAGAGTGCCATCGTCGCCACCGCGCTCACCGACTTCGTGCTTGGCTGTACCAAGTACCCTGGCTGGGTCTACGGGTTCGTGATGGACCTCATGAGTCCTCTCCATGTCGCCGCAATGCACGGATTCGAACAACTCATCCAACCGGCGGCTCAAATGCAATCTCCCAACGCTCTGACAACGTACTACGAGGTCTCTCCGTTGATGTTGGCGTGCGAAAGGGGAGAGGAGCCTTGCGTCGTGCTCCTTCTTGCACTTCCCTCCATCAACGTTAATCTCGTCGACTTCTCTCAGAGCACTGCGTTTATGATCGCCTCCGAACAAGGTCATGTTGCCATACTTCGGCATCTTCTCAAAGTCCCTGACCTGAACATCAATGCGAGACACGTTGACGGATGGGACGCATTGCTATGGGCTGTCTGCTTTGGTAGGACAGATGCGGTGCGACTTCTTCTGAAAGTGCCGGGCGTCGACGCCGATGGGATAGACGATGACCGGCCGCTGGTAAACGCCGCACATAGGGGACACACCGACATCGTTAAGCTCCTCCTAGACGTCCCATACATCGACATCAACAAAACGAACAGGGGAGGAGGTACTGCGCTGCATTGCGCTGCTATCAGCGGACGGATTGAGATCGCGAGGCTCCTCCTTCAAGTCTCCAACATTAATGTCAATGCCATGTCGGAAAGCGCTGATGCCACTGCACTCATGTACGCCTCCAGGGCCGGGCATACAGAGGTTGTGAACCTTCTTCTTGCTTTCCCTGGGATCGTCGTGGATGCTGTTGACCGCGATGGACGTACTGCGTTGAGCAGCGCGTTCCAGAACGGGCATCAAGAAGTCGTCGTCCTCATTCTAGACTTTTGGATCTCGCGCTGCACGCGTGAGGACTGATCGGCTGGAGGATATCCTTGACTTTGTCCCTCTCCGTCTGTCGCTGGATTCAGTCTTCTACAGAATGTGTGTTTGTGTGTCGCGACTGGGGGTGACTCTGTCACCGTTTTACCTACTTTTGTATGTCATAGTAACCGGTTCTGCATTGCCAATCGCATGCACGAGCACAGAGGGTCGGTGTCCAATGATATGATTTCACAAGCGAGTAGAAAGGTATGAAATGAAAGGGGAAAGGTCGAAGGCAGCTTGACAACTTTAGATATCATCTTCCGGCCCGTCCTCGATGAGCTTTTGATAGTCCTCGTAGCTTGCAAACGTAGGCAAGCTCCTCAGCTTTTTACGCCTCGCTTTGATCTCCTCTGCTGCGCGTTTGCGTTTGCCCGTCTTCAGGCTGTTGCCGTTTGCGTCTTCTGTAGGAGGTTCGTCGATTGCGCCCTTAGATTTAGCTTTGGTGGATTTGGAGGAGACACCTCCCCATTCCTCGTCAGAGTCGGAGTCGACTTGGAGCATTGAGAGGTGTCCAACGGGGATGTCATCGTTGAGTGAGAGAAGGTCGTCATTGTCGGAATCTTCGACGAGTGAGAGGGCATCTTCATCGTCCTCGTCCCCATCCTCGTCTTCTCCCTGTGATGCTTTGCCAACTTTGACCTTGACATCCTCTTCCTCCTCTTCCTCTTTGCCAGCAGGGTCGTTTTCATCCGCATCCACATCATCCTCGGCGCCAGAATCCAACTCTGAGAAACCTTCCAAGTCGTCCTCATCTTCTTCTTCCGACATATCGCTCATGTCAAGGTCGGATTCGTCCCCTGCTTTAGGCATCGAGGCCTGCATGACTCTCCATACTTCGTCTTCGTCCAGGTCTGACCCTTCATCCTCATCCTCTTCATCCACATCCTCGTCATCTGCGACTGTGCCCTTGGACCTCGACGAGGAAGCATTGGCGTTTGTTGGTGCAGTGATAATTTCCTCGGCTTCGTCCTCGCTGGAGCCAGAGTCGGAAGAGTCATCCCCGCCTTTGCGCTTTGCGACTTTGGCGCTCTTGGCTTTGTCACGGGCAAGTTTGGAGGAGAAAAAGTCGTGGAAGAAGCGCTGTTGGTTTGGGTATTAATAGCGTTCATGGTCCAAACGACGTGAAAAAAGTCAAAGTCAAAGGACGAAACCAGCGGTCGGGGAGGAGCTGGATGGGACGAAGGGAGGATAGAAAGGAGGGTGAAAGGGGTAATTGTGAAAGATACATACCTGATCAACAGGAACCTCTTCCCTCCTCTTGTTCACAAACTTTGCGTCGTTCATACGTCCCTCGGCGAGATGTCCAGAGTCGCCTTTGACAAGTTTGACACCCTCTAAAGCAGAAGCGGCGGGCTGCATCGCGCTGGGTCCTTTTCCTTTCACTGCTCCTTCTCCTAGACCCAAAAACCCGTCAGTCAATTGAAGAAGGTATGATGAAAGGATAAAAACTCACCATCTTCTCCACCCTTGACCTTTTTCGCATTCCGATACACGAACCGATCCAAGAAGTGCATCAAGGTGTTTTGTGAGAGGTCTGCTCCGACGCTTAAGGGTTGAGACAGAAGGAGTTGGCGTGCGCAGAGGGAGATGGTGGGGTGGAAGTGGGCGGTGAGAGGGAGGAGTTCGTACAACGGTGAGGAGGCGCTGTGGGCGTGCGAGGGTTGGCGGGTTAGAGGGTCGTAGCTGGTGTTTTGGGATGAGGAGGGAGAAGACAGTTTAGACGGGGAAGAGTTGAGTATTGAGCGGAGGTTTGGGATTGTGCTGAATAGCTGTAGATTAAACGGGAGTTAACTTGATGTCTCGAGAAGGGTAGAGTAGACTGACCTCGCCGAGCAAGTACAACCCTCCGACCACAAACTCTGTCGTCCCATTTCCACTGCTTACAAGCACCTGCACGAATCTTCGTATCAGCGCTACCATCCTCTCCCGATCCTCCTCATTCTCGTCTCCACCGGTATGAGCAGATTCTACCGCATCACTGCCGCCTTTTTTGGACTTCTTGGAACGCCTCGTTGTCGAGGTTGAGGCAGATGACGAAGGGGAGGGGGACGAGATCGTTGTTAGGTGTTTGATTGATTTGAAGAGGAGGTTGAGGTACATCGCTTGTTTTGAAGAGTCGGCGAGGCGAGGATCGTGTAGCGAGCTGTAAAGTGTACGGTAGTATCTGTCTTTTGTTGATCTTGAAGTGGTTTTGAGTCCTCCTTTGCTGGTCCCGTCATCATTCGATGAAGACGCAGCAGATTCCAGGGAAGCCGAGATTTGTTGGATTAAGACCAGGGCTTGGAGGGAGGTGTTGAATGTTGAGGTATGCGTGATCAAGAACAAAGTGTCAAGGTGTTTCTCGATCCGGCTGTTGTTGTCGAGTGGGGCAAAAGGAAAGGCGCGATGCATTCCCGTTAGGATCGCAGAGACGAGTTTGGAGTGGGCATCTTCGAGTTCGGTGAACCCTGCTGCGCCTTTATACTCCTTCCCATCGTGTTTCTTGTTGAACCGTTGCTTTTTGGAGAGAATGCGGCCTTGTTTGTCGACCTTGACTTCTTGGTCTTCTGTCGAATCGGCTTGTGGAGGGGAGTTTGATGAAGAAGAAGGAGAGTCTTCGCCGAGTATGTCTTTGAACAAGTCAAAGTAAACGTCGAGAAGAGCTGAGGCGACACTTTTGTCGGTTGATGAGAGGACGATTTGGTTGAGGGTGATGGTACCGTAGTACCGTGCGTGGGTGTTGACAGCCGGCTTCTTTTCTTCCCCCTTTGGTTTGGGTTTTGGAGCGTTGTCGAACCTGATGTGCTTTCCCGTGCTACCACCACCAGGGAGAGGTGCTGCTGTTGGGGCTGCAGGAGGACGAAGTACCAAGGCGGAGATCTCGCGGACAAGCACGCCCTTCATGGCTGGATGTGATTGAAGGACTTGGAGGATATGGTAGGATGCTCGAGAACATATTGATTTCTCTGGGTCGCCGAGTTTGTTTGTGAGGAGACGAAGTAGATTGTGCTCTTGTTCTGGCTTTTGTTTGAGGAGGGCTGTGAGGAGGGAGAGGGATTGTGTGCGGACGTAGGGTAGGGGGGTCGAGTGATAGAGCCTGTGCCATATGTCAGCCAACTCAGAAATGGAGCACCGAAGAAACATACCTCTAGTATTTGAAGCACAGAAAAGAAGTACTTTTTGAGCCAGTCTTCGAAGAACCACAGCATCAGGTACTCGTCGCTTATCTTTGGATGCGACAGTGGCTGGTCTCTAAAGTACCGGAGCTTGCGGTCTGGTGCCCCACCTCCAACCCACCAATCGACGATACAACCGGAGAGCTTTTAGACTCTCTTCTCGTCCTCCTTTGCCCTTTCCGCGTTCTGCCATGGATTTGAGCGTGTCAAGGGCAGATGTGTTGGATATGGGATCATTTTGGACTAGCAAGGTGAGAGCAGAAAGTCTGTCTGAGAGAGTACCACTCTGGACGACCTTTGAGAGGAAACTGGACTCTGAAGTAGACCCATTTTTCGTGGTGGTAGGCTGAGAGAGACGAGCAGAGTGTAGAGATTCAGCCTTTTTGTATAGAGCTGTTATTTCAGACTGAGCCAGAGAATGGGCCTGGGGAGGAGGAAGGCCCTTGTACCAGTGAGCCATGGATGATGATGGCTCTGGTCAAAAGATTATTGAGCGTCTAAAATGAGTTTACGGCCCGACAACTCCGATCATTTCTTTTCCTCTTGACTCTCATGCCGACTCTGCGGTCTCTGCCTCCAGCTAAAAAGCGCAAGATTGCAACAGAGGACAATGGTTCCAAGCAGCTCGAGGATGAAATTGCAAAGGCTGTCGAGGCTGGGACGTCGCTCAACCCGCTAGCAGACCTTGTTGCACTCCTACTATCAACTCCAGACCCCCAGGACGTCTCGAAGGCCATCTATGCTCTCTATCGCTCTTTTGTTCTGGTCATCACCTCAGGGAAGCTTACTCCTCCGTCGAGCGACGCCGCAGCCAAGACGGTCAAAACATGGATATGGGAGCATCTCAACACCTACACCGATTTTCTAGTTGGGCTCATGAAGGACGAGGAGAAACATCTGAGAGTATCGGCCCTCAAGATCTTGATGTCCCTTCAGAAACATCTTTCCTCCAAAGTCTCCACCGACGGCAACCCACAGTTTCATTTGGCGCATTTCAAAAAGATTGTGGCAGGCTTGGTGCTCTGTCCGAGATCGAAGAGGCAGGGGAGTCAAGATGTTGGGCCGCCTGGGGTGCTGGATATGGATGTGCTCAATACGTTCTATGAGACGTGGTTGAGCGTACACGATGATATTCGGTGGTTCTTCCTACGTGAATCTGCGTGAGTCGTTATTGCTCGTTGCGGTGCTCGTACTAATGAAGCCATAGAACGCTCTTGAATAAAACACCCTCGTCTTCCAAAAGCCCATCTGTGGCAACAATTACCCGGAATCTGCTCTCTATACTCGAGAAGCTGGACACATTTCCTACAGACTCGGCAGAGCTCAACGCTTGGTGGGTCCCCGAGTTGGGCACAAAACCCCCAAAGCCAAAGAAACTCAAGGGTGTGGAAGGCGAGGAGGACATGGGGTTGACTGGTACGTGCCTACCCTTTTCTGCTATTCCATCGCAGCCTGACTGAACTTCGACGACAGAAAAAACAGAGGAGGACGAAGACGACGACGACTGGCGCAAATTCTTTGACGACGAACCTGCGAAAGACGCCTCGAAAGACACCAAAAAGCCAACTGGACGGCTACACGAACTTACACTCCACCAAAGTCTACACCATCTCGGATCGCATCGCGCAGTGTTCACGAGGTGTTGGCTTGTCCTGTTACCTCTCATCACGTCCGCGCCTGAGGGGGACGTTTCCTCGACGAAAACACCAGCAAAAGCCATGTCTGGATCCGAGGGAACGACAGGCGAAAGCAAGAAGGGTACCCGAAAAGCGCTATCGACGAGGGTGCTGAATATCCTCCACGCTCACATCCTTCCACACCTCACACGCCCCATTCTGGTCATGGATTGGGTGGGCAACTGTGTCGATATGGGCGGCAGCGTGGGGTTGTTGGCGTTGAATGGGTTGTGGGGATTGATGAAGGGGTATAATCTGTGAGTTTGTCTTGCTACGCTTCCTTTCGATGTACCGCTTGGACTTGGGGCCTTTGGAGGACACTTTATGGGGACGGAGATGGCCTCCAGAGATGAAGTAATACATACTAATGGAGGACTTTTCAGTGACTACCCGTCGTTCTATACACGACTATACGCCTTCCTCGACCGGGATGTTCTGCATCTCAAGCATAGGGCGAGGTTCTTCAGGTTGACAGAGGTTTTCTTGAGCTCAACGTAGGCCTTTTCATTCCTGCACTCTGGAACTTTTACTCACAGCTTTCTCGGCCCCTAGCCATGTCCCCTCAACCCTCCTCGCTTCATTCATCAAGCGACTCTCCCGGCTCTCGCTCAAACGCCCCACCAGCGGCGATCATCATGCTCATTCCCTTCACATACAACGTCCTCAAGAAACATCCAGCATTGATGGCCATGATCCATCGAGATTTGAGTGAGGATGAAGGTACGTCTTCTTTCATTCTGTCTCTATTTTAAACGGGACGCCCGCTAACACTCGCAAACCAGATCCATTTGACCCACTCGAACCAACCCACTTTCGACCAACGCACTCTCTTCGTCACTTTGGGAACTGTACTCGCATCGAACGCATTATCATGCGACGGTCTCAACGCTTTGCAAGATCTTTGCTGAAGCGTTTACGAAGCCTAACTATTCCGTGGAGGATTTCTTGGATCACGGCTATGGGACTGTGAGTGCCTTTCGATCTTCACCTATCTGAGGCAGGATGCTGATAAACCTTGGCTTTGGCAGCTCTTTGAGACGGAGGTGAACCGGAAGATCAAGAAGGACCCGCCGCTTGCGATGCAAAGTGGCAGGAAGATTGATTTATTTCCTGTTGCTGTCGAAGACGTTGAAGTTGAGGGAGCTGTTGGAGATGGAATTGGCGGGGATTTGGTTAGTGAACTTTGGGCATTTAGCCAGGATTGGGGATGGGACGACGTGTGATGCTCGGGCATTCGTGTATCTAGGTACAACGATGTCAGGCGTTTGATTCTCATCGGATGTGTGTGCCGGTTGTGGGCTCTTCTTTGTCATCAATTGTGACGCCCACAAGTCAAGCTTGTCGGTCAAGGTCCAAACTATTTTCTATTTCTCCATTAGCTTTGATTTCTCTGCCTCTCACCTGCGCTCGCCTCTCAGGGATATGCTCGGGCTACTTGAGGGGTATTATCCTTCGAGATTCCCATCGAGTCCTGAGCCAGAAGAGGAGCAGGAGGCAATCTTGACCGAGTGGGGTGAGTGTTCATTGCCTTGTTTTGTAATCTCGTCAAATGGCAAGTCAGGTCAACTGGGGAATGAAGCGGCGGAGCTTTGTCGGCCATTAAGACAGAGGAAGAGTTCACTGCCCTTGTACTTCAAACCATCAATGCAGATCCTGCGGCACCAAGAGAATATCTCTCCTACTTCCTGATCTACGCGACCTCACCTAATATTGGGTACCCTCGATGCCATCACTACCCTCCTCAAGCATGGCGCTAGGATTGACCAATCAGCAATACGTTGGGCTATTCATACAAGGCCTAACGAGCGGGGCTATTCAGATCCTTCAGATGTACCTGGAAGCTGGGGTGGAACATCAACCAACAAATCATGAGTTCTGGTGACGCCTTGTGGGAAGCAGTGGCTAACCAGAACGATGATCTCGTCAAGTGGCTTTTGGAGCATGGTGCGAATCCTGCGAGTGGCGAACTTGCGTATGGTGTTCCCGGCCTGGCAATTTGCGGCTATGAAAGCGTCGCCTGAGGTTGTCACTATGCTGGTAGAGATGGGGAAGCTACCAATCAAGAATAGTCGGGCACTGGAGATGGCGGCGAAGGTAGGGAGAGTGGACAACGTTGTCCAGCTGCTGGAGCTGGGTGCGGAGGTGAACAGTGTGACGGTGCGTAGCAAGGAAGTGTGGTGGATTGAAACGAACGAGATGGACGAGGGCATTGGAAGTGCGTTGCATTTCGCTGCATCAGCTGGACACGTGGAGGTTGTGAGGTTTTATTGGAATGGGGAGCTGATCTTGATTTGCAAGATTCGAAGGGCTTTACACCCCTGCAGAGGGCGAGACAGGCATGGAAATTTGGAGTGGTCAAGGTGCTTTGGGACTCCCGTCGTTGACGTATTTACAAGTGCGCTATGTATGATACTTGTTTCTGAGCAATATGATGATTCTGGGGAATTCTCGGGAAACATCAATACCACTCTTTCTCAACTTTCTGCTTCAGTCCTCCATCTGGCCAAGAACGCTCTCCAGGCTGGGCGACCAAACGCGGGCAAATACCGATAAGCGCCCATGATCCAGATCCGCGCTTGATCCATTCCCCTCATCTGAAAGCCATACAAACTTTGGCTTCTTTCCATCGCTGTGTGGTCGATGGTAAGCCTTCTAGCCTTTTCACCGTTTCCTCGTTGCTTAATATCTGCTTCCAGATGGCAGCAATGCCAGTCAGGCAAGGAAGCATTGGCGGGTCTACGTTCGGGCGTGCGACCTTTATGCCGGGGGGCTGCAGTCTGCTCAGTTTAATGGGGGGCGTTTTTACAAATATTGGAAGAGATAACATTACCCTGGTTCAAAACCACTATGGACCTTCTGTGGCAGTTGATCTGGCTGCCATCCTGTAATTGCTACCCCTGCCCAACTTTCGCAAGATCCAGATTGATACATACGGAAAGCAACGGATGGTACCTGTCTACACATAGTTGATGGGCAGGTCTTTCAAGTGTGGATGGAGAAAGGAAAGATCCTCTGGGGAATCGGAATGCGTGAGTTAACTGCTGGCTCTCTGAATCTGTCCCGCGTATGTTCTGACCTTGGATTTCCAGCAGGTGCCGGAAAGACTGTTCTCGCGTGAGCTCCTCCCTCTCTACCCCCCATAACCTTCTACTGATAGCAGTCGCTAGGTCGATCGTGATCCATCGTCTTGAAACTCTTGAGGGGGATTCCGGTGGGACCATCTGCGTTGCCTATGTCTACATCCGATACAGCGAGCCTCTGGGTGTCCGAGATATCTTGGAAGCCCTCGTAAAACAGATATCCGAACGGCACAAGGAGATCGTTTCTCTTGCCGAACTGGTATATTTTAGGCATCGACGCGAGCGTACCCAACCCACTCAGAACGATCTTCTCGGGGTCCTAGCAGAGTTCATCAAGGTCGGAAAGAGATGCTTCTTCATCCTTGACGGCTTGGACGAGATGCTCGCTGAGACGCGGCGCATACTCATCGAGCTGCTAGCGTCTCTGGACGCCAAGCTGTTCATCACATCGAGGCCGCTGCAGGCGCTGCAGCGGAACTTCCCGGACGCCGCCTTCATCGAAGTCTCTGCTCAACCATCAGACATCGATTTGCATATCAGGGAGTCTATTCGTCGGAGTATCGACTTGCAGGAGCTGCTGGAAGAAGAAGATATTAAGCAGGAGGTGACGATGACGATTCAAAGGGGATCTGCTGGAATGTAGGTTCTGCCTTTCCGCACAATAGCGATACTAACCCTGTGTAACCAAGGTTCCTACATGCCACCTTGCAGCTGGAGGCCCTCAGACAATGTCTGAGCGTGCAAGATATGGCTGAGACGCTTGAACAATTCCCTGCCAGCCTCGAAAATGTATACAGCCAAACTTGGGACCGGATCCTTCGTCAAGGTGCTCGGCACGCCCAATTTGGCCAAACTCGTCTTTTTATGGATCATTCATGCAAGGAGGAACCTGACCATCGATGAGCTTCGACGTGCGGTGGCCACATCACCAGAGAGTCACGCCTTTGACGCAAAGAGAATGGTGACAGAATCATCTCTCATCGCGGCCTGCTGTGGGTTGGTGGTTGTTGAAGAGGAGAGTAGGCTTGCTCGGCTCGTTCGTGAGTGCTAGGAAACTGTTGATATTAAAATCTATTAACCCTTGGAACTTTAGACTACACTGCCCAGGATGCCCTCAAACCTCTTATTGCTGCTTTCAATCCCCTTCCTCACGACCTGATCGCCTCGGTCTGCATACAACACCTCAAGACCTGCGGGTTTCAAGACGTGTCATCCAAGCAAGGGAAGGAACTCGATAACACCCTCAATGGGCTGCTTGACGCGGATCCTCTTCTTACTTATGCCCATACTTCGTGGGACTTCCATGCACACAACTCGTTGGCTATGCGGCCGGCCATCGATGCTTTTATCCTGGGATGCCATGCCTATCCCCTGGTGTTATTTGGCCACGATGAATACGACTTACTCAACGCTCTTCATGTTGCCGCCTATTACGGCTTTCCAGCTCTGGTGAGCTCGATTTCACAGGCGCAAGATTACAACGTACAAACGCTACGCTTTCGATCCTCACCTTTGATGCTGGCTTGCCACCGCAGCCAAGAGTTGTGTGTCACGGAGCTGCTTGCTCTTCCCAATATTGACGTGAACCTATCCGACGAGCCTGGTTGGACGCCCTTAATGGCAGCGGCGGAGTGGAACCTAGTGGGGTTTGGAAGGGCTTTGCTGCGTCACCCCAATACCGATGTGAACGCAACTCGAGAGGGCGATCTCTGGACGGCATTGCTGATAGCATGTTGGCATGGGCATGAAGGGTTTATCAAGCTCCTTCTGGCAGATGAATTGACGGACGTCAACTATCAAGCTAAGGAAGGTGTGACGGGGTTGATGCTGGCCCTCAGCGCAAGGCCATTTAGGCGCAATCAAGATACTCCTCGACTTTGATGAGACTGGAATCAACCTGGTTGATTGCGAGGGGCGAACACCATTGAGCTTTGCCTGCGAAGAGAAAGGAGTAGAGGTGGTCACCCTGCTCTTGACCTATCCAACTATCGACATCAACCGTGCCAGGCCCGATGGTTTTACGCCTCTTGCCCTCGCTGCGTGGCATGGCCACACTGAAGCCATGGAACTCGTCATGGCGGCCCCTGGTGCTGATGTCAACCTGCAGATGATGGACAAAGGGTGGACACCGTTAATGGCGGCTGTCGAGAATGGCCACGAAGAGACACTTCAAGTCCTCCTCGCGCGCTCTGACACCAAGGTCAACTTGGGTCGTTTTGACGATGGTTGGACCGCCCTCATGATTGCATCCTGGCACGGCCGTGAGGCGAATAATTGACCTTCTTCTCGACTCTCCCTCAATAGACGTCAATAAACCATCCTTGAACGGGTTTACTGCTTTGATGGCAGCTGCCTGTCAGGGGCACGAAGGAGCCCTTCGACGTCTCATGTTGAGCCCTGCTATTGATCCCAATGCAGTTGACGATGACGGTGCCTGCGCTCTCAAGATTGCCGTCGACTATGGCTATATAGAGGGGGCAAGAGTTATCCTCGCGGATCCTCGAGTCGAGGTTGATCTCAAGGACAAAAGCGGGGAAACCCCCATCTTGGCTGCCATGGCGATGGAAGACGAAGCTATGGTCAAACTCTTGCGCGATTTTGGAGAGAAGGTAACAATTGAGTAGTGGAGGGAGATGTTTTGCTAATGTACATGTGCGGTGGTGTTCGAGAGTGAAGAATATGCTGAAAATGCAATATTATGTTGTCGACAATAAATAGGAAGGTTGCGATGAGTATGGATGTCAGCAAGGTCACGATGTCCGGAAAAGATTTCATGCATTTACGAGTATAAGCCTTTCAGTAGGCCCTTGACCTTAACGGGCTCTGCGAACTCCACAGCGTACACTTCCTCGTTCTCTCCGTCATCCTCTTGATTTTCCTTCAGAGTGTCTGAGCCGCTCTGCTCATCTCTCCAGCGCTCCAGCACGAACTTACCTTCAACAGGGGCGACACCTCCATCCCTTGTGCCCACTGTAACATGCAACCGTCTCTTTACTTCTTTTGGTAGCCCTGCGACGAGAGAACGGGAGGTCTTCCTGTCCTTGTTGCTCATCCCGGTTGAATCGTCGAGCGACAGGTTATTTGTGTTGGCAGCCAGGTCGTCCTGCTCCTCTTGACCTGCTGACCCGTCTTCCGGGATGAGGGCTGAGACCTCTTCAAAGGTGACCACCATCGCCTTCTCGGACCACACAATATGCTTGAGTGTGCCCTCAAAGACAGGAGGCACCAGCATCTCGTTGACGGTGGCACACCTATCCCACAGGGTTCGCACTGCCTCCGCATCTGCCCCCGCCTTCCTCCCTTCCACTCTGAGCGATCGAGTTGCGGTGAACGATGGTGACATGGGGCCTCTTTGTCACCCTCTTGCCCGACTTTAGCTTGTCCCACATCTCGACCAACTTTGCCAACTTGCCATTGGTACCGCTGTCGCCCGCCTTCTGAACCAGTTTCTCCACCTCACTGTCCATCAGGGTTGTGACATCGAACTCTGGCAAGAGGGCAAAGTACCGTGCGCCATCTTTTCCGCCTTTCTTCTTCCCTCCTGCCCCTCCCATGTCACGGTCGACCATGCCTTTCGGTTCCTTCTTCTTTGTCTCTTTTCCTCCTGTGCCGTTTTTCGATGATGTTCCTGCCTCGGCATTGGCATGGTCGCTGGTTCCAGCCTGGTATTCCCGCACTTCCGCAACCACATCCTTGACACGATCGTCCGTTGGCATCTCTAGGTTCAAGATCTTTGCCACACCCTCAGCAGCCCTCGTCACTTGACCCAGAATCTCCGCCAACTCGTCCTGCTGTTCCTTCCCCCTTTCCAACCCCTGCAACACCTCGTTCTGATCAGCGATCGGCATCTCGACGACATCGTCAACCTCGGCGTCTGCGAGCTCTTCGCCGGTGTTGATGAACATCCAGACGACCTCTTCGTGTTTTGATTTGGAGGAGGGGTCGGGCACGAGTGTTTGGTGGTTCTCGCCGCGTTTGAGGATGCGGTCTGAGCAGATTCGGTGGACCATGGCTGGAGGGAGGGAGTGGGTGTCCCAGTAGAGCGCGAGGAGGCGGACGTCTCTGGGGAATCGGGAAGTGGCTATCCCGTCTTTGAGAGCTGTGCGGTGCATTTTAAGATGGTTGTTTCTGGGGGAGTAGAAAAGGACTGGTAAGGGGATGGATAAGGACGACGGGGCCAGAGAAGAGACGTACTTGTCGGCGATTACAACGTCAAAATCGTTGAGGAGGCTCATGACGTTTTTGACAAAGGCTGGCGAGGCCTTTTTGGCTTGGACATTGTCACTTTGGGTGTGTCCGAAGTTGAAGAGTTTGGCGAGGGCGAGTGAGACCGTGGTTTTACCTGGAAAACAGAGGTGCGTTCAACAGTCAGATTCTGAAAGGTATGGGATAGAACTCACCGCATCCAGGGATGGCGATTGGGAGAATAATCGTCTTCTTGAAGTCCTTCTTCTTCTCGGCTGACGTGCTGGGCCCTGCAGTGATCCCTCCCTTTCCCTCACACCACTTGAAGTACCTCTCCCGGCTCGAAATGATGCCCTTGTTCTTGCCATAGTCGACATAGAGCTCTGGGTTTCGCTTGATATCCTCGATAACCCACTCTACAAAGGCCCTCGTCTCGTCCCGCTTGACCTTGCCCTTGGGCAAAGCGCTCATCTTCATACCGCCGTCGCCGTGTTTCGCTCGAGCACCGAGAAGGGATTTGGTGACTTCTCTCCAATCTCGATACATCATGTAGGGTTCGTCGAATTTGACCTTGAAGAAGAACGAGCTGCCTCGCTCGTACGGCGTGTACCCTTCCTTGGTGCGTTCCTTGCTCCCGCGTCCGGTTGGTGAGCTGGCGACCTCGGTACGGACGACGAATCCTTCGACAGCTTCGCCGTTCCATTTGCCGGACCTGCCGACTTCGTCCGTGAAGCTGTGGACTTCTTCGATGCTGTCAAGAACGATGGTGGGTGTACGGATGAAGCCCCATTCAGAGGCAAAGGCGTCGACGGCGTCGGTGGGGAGCGTTTGGAAGTGACGGGAGCAGAGGTTGATGCCGTGGAGGTGAAGACCGGTGATTTCTGGTGCGTAGGGGAGAACGTGTTCCTCAAAGTCGTCATCGCAAAGCTAGGCGAAGGGGAGCGTGTTTGAGGGATGTAGGAAAAGCGGTGTAAGAAGGCGGAGACGTGGTGGTAGAGGTGAAGGGTCGATCAGCGTGATGCGTGTGGGATGAAGATGGTTGAACGCACCTCAGCGACGGCGGTCCATCCTCTCTCAAACAGAACCTTTGCTAGGTCTGCTTCAACCTTGCCTTTACCCTCAAGGTAGCGGTCGAGCCACATTCTTCCTCGTGCCGCATGGGATACTGTATCGTCGCCTTGTCCTGAAGATGTCCAATGAGAGGGTTGTTTGGTAGTTAGTCGCAGAGGAATAGACTTACCGACGCTATGCTTGGACGTGACAATTAACCTGGTAGGTGTGATTCCTGCAATGAATATGATGCAACCATTGGATTTGAGGGAGAGCGTGTAAGGGGCTGCAGTGTGTACTTTGAGGGATTCCCACTGGTTTCGTTAGGATTAAGAGAGGAGAAACAAGGTAACTTGACCTACAGTGTTCCAAGGGACCTCTCCGATGTTGAAGAATTTGTCGTAGCCTCTGATTACAATCCTGGCCTTTGCGCCGTCTTCCGCCTCAACCGTGACGACGTCCTGCTCGCCTACTTCGCTGTCCTTCACCTCCGAGGTGAACAGACCCCGCGCTAGAGTAGGGAAGGGAGATGGAACGTCATAGTACTTGAACTCATTCATCTTCCAGCTCGTCACGACGAGCCCAAGATCTTCGCATCCTGGAACGTCGTTCTCCGTTGATTTGACAAGTTTAGGTGATTTTTTGGAGAGTGCGGAGAGCTCTTGAACCAGGTCTGAATCTTCGCGTTTATAGATCCGCTTGTGCGCGCCGGGGACTGCGATAGAGGCTTGAAGGTCATCTCGACCGGGAGCAATCGAGTCTTCGCTGAGGGACATTTTGTGACCCAGATGGAGTTTAGCGCGCAGAGACACTGGATGCAGAGGCAGTAGGGACTGCCTAAGACGGGAGCAGCAAGCGAAGGTGCGGAGGAGAGCTATGGTGGTAATGGCTTATATCGTGCAAGCAAATGACTCTGGCCTTGTCACTGAAAGTCGCAGGGAACCATTGGCGATCAGATCAGACCCTCGCTGAGCGCTGATCTCGGGCCCGACAAAGCCAGAGTGGAGTTAAGCTTGACTCGGTGACACTGCCACCTTCACCTTCATGCGTATCTACAACCAACGGACACCTCGAATCCCTAATGGCAGATGCCAACTCTCTCATGGATTCCTCTAGCAGCCTTGCTCAGCAGCGCGGGGCCACTATTCAGGAGCTGCCTCTTGTGGGTGGTGCCGTCCAGAAGCTTCGCGTGTCGCTGGGTGAAGTAGCTCACCTCCGCCAAAACAAGGAGGGAGCGACTTATCAGGAAACCCTGTTAGTGAAGGGCGGGGAAGGGCAACTTGGGGAGCTTGCGTCGAGGTTGGCAGCAGGCTAAGAGTTTTGCTCTGCCTCCTCATTAGCCTCCCGCTAGTCAACCTTCTTCTTAATCCGAGGTGCGATCGTCTGGCACTCTGTTCTGATTAGCTACCCACACCAATTTCTACCCATAGCGATGACAAGCTCTCCTATCCCGACACTTCGACTCAGTGAGACAACAACACTGCGTTACGATTCGGATTATGCACGCAGCGCGAGGTGCGCTATATGGCGAGTGTTTTAATAAGCCCTTTGATCTGCAGTTATCTGCAGTGCTGCCCCCTCCGCTCCTGCTGGAACTCCAAGATATTCGGAGTTCATAATACTGTGCCTCGCTCAACCACTAAACGTTCGCCCCAATGACTTCTGACGAAAGGTCGGGTCCCTCGAGCAGTTTTATGGCCTGTGAACACGCCTGACACTCCCATTGCCGAAGTCTTGGGGCGTCACTGACGACGCAGGGCAGCCGGCAGGTCCTTCACAGGGGATTGAGAACAATCTTGCCCATATGTCACAGTGCTCCGCCGTTGGTGGTTGAATCTTTTTCCTTTAAAGCAAACGAAACGGTGCGTCATCATTATTTCGTCTCTCTTTCTCAATCTTACTTCCTTCTGCTTAGCGTCTTTGAGTTATGTCGCCTCCGAGTAATGTTCAAACGAGGATCAGCAATGAGGATCCGCTTGGGGTTCGATCAGAAGGTCAGTTGCCATCCCTCTGTTTCGACGTTAGTATCCTGAGGCTAACAGTGACATAGTCTTTTGGTATCACCATCCGGGAGGCTGAGCGTCGTCTCGAGCTCTGTGGCCCCAACAAGCTTGAGTGTGAGGAGCAGAACACTCTTCTCCAGGTTTGTCGCGCTTTTGCCTCCTCACCCGGTCCAAGCCTCTCACCCGTTTCGTCCCCCAGTTCTTGTCCTCGATGTGGAACCCCCTGTCATGGGTCATGGAGCCCGCCGCTCTTGTCGCTATCGCCCTCTCCTGCTCATTGCCAACTCTGCTTTTGGTTGCTATGAGGAACGCAACACCGGAAACGCTGTCAAGGCCCTCATGGACTCCCTTGCCCCCAAGGGCAAGGCACATCGTGACAACACCTGGCAGGAGATCAAATCCACCATTCTCGTGCCTGGTGATATAATCGCCTTCAAGATTGGTGACATTGTCCCTGCTGATTGCCGTCTCACCAAAGCCATCAACGCCTGCATCGACCAGGCCGCCCTCACTAGTGAATCCCTCCCCATTAACAAGAAGACCAGAGACCAGTGCTTCTCGTAAGTTCCTGCACGCCACACACTCTAAAAAGAGCCTCCTAACACAATTTTTCATTTCAGGAGTTCGACAGGCAAAAATGGTGAAGCCAATGGTGCCGTTATTTCGACTGGTGCCAACACTTTCTTTGGTCGTGTTGCCTCCCTGGTCAGTCAAGACGACACTACCACTGGTCACTTGTAGCAGATTCTCGCCCAAATCGGATCTTTCTGCCTTGTCACCATCAGTATCTTTGTCATTGCTAAAATCTTCGTCCTCTATGCCAGCTTCTGTTACCAGTACCGGTTTGGACAACATCCTCGTCCACTTGATTGTTGGTATCCCCATTGCCATGTCCACTGTCCTCTCCATCAGCCTCGCCGTTGGTGCTCAGCAGCTCGCCAAGTAGAAGGCCAGTGTCACCTGTATCACTGCTATCGAAGAGTTGGCTGGTGTCACCACCCTCTGCTCTGACAAGACCGGTACTCTCATCACCATCAATCGCAACACCATCAAGACTTACGGCCCCTTCTTGAAGAACACTACTGTGACTAGCAAGTAGAGTCTTACCAAGTAGCTTGTAGGCTATAGGCAGTGACTTAGTTCGTAGGTTAAAATGATATAGATTGAGGTAGCTACGAGAGTCCTTATATACATAAAGAGTGTACTAATAATAGAGCTGTGTAAGGACTGAGTAAGCAGTCACATGTGTGACAAGTAGGTATATGAGTCAGTATGAGTTGTAAAGACGAAAGAATGACGAATTCTGTAAATAATGCATAGCCTCATTAGAATGTATCTGGGAGAGTCTAGACCAAAGGTCACGAGTCGAATCTAATCTACATCAGATAAGATCAACACTCCCCCTCAATGAGTGCATCTCCTAACGAGTGTACCCATTGGACTAAGACGAGTAGAACTCGAGTCCTAGTAATCCCCTGAAATATTCAAACTTCACTCGTCCTAACGGTTTGGTGAAGATGTTGGCTATATTGTCGTTGGTATCGACTCGCACGACTTCAATGTCTCCATTCTCGATTAGTTCACGAATGTAGTGAAATTTGACATCAATGTGTTTCATGCGACGCTCCTGAATAGGATTGTTGCTGATGAAGA
This sequence comes from Coprinopsis sp. MPI-PUGE-AT-0042, assembly GCA_020736565.1. Taxonomy (NCBI): domain Eukaryota; kingdom Fungi; phylum Basidiomycota; class Agaricomycetes; order Agaricales; family Psathyrellaceae; genus Coprinopsis; species Coprinopsis sp. MPI-PUGE-AT-0042. The sequence goes on along the minus strand of JAHBOF010000049.1, from coordinate 585,183 downwards.
TAGCACCATTGTTGTCGGAACAGATAGGGATTGGTATGATGATCGGCATGCCAAGCTCTTTGAACATATGCTTAAACCACATCACCTGTCGACTACAGTCAGACACAGCCATGTACTTGGCTTCGGTGGAGGAATTAGCTACAGTCTTTTGAGCATGTGAAATCCAGCTAATGCTAGTGTTTGCCAACATCACCATGTTTCCAGTCGTAGATCAGTGTTTGACCAGATCCGCAGCGTGATCAGAGTCTGAGTAGGCGATCAATCCATTTTGAGATGCGCCATCAAGAACCAGAGCGTAGTCCATAGTTCCTCGGAGATATCTGCATATGTACTTTGCCTTGCTGATGTGTTCCTCGGAAGGATTAGCTGCAAATGGAGACAGCTTAACAACGGCGTAGGCGATATCTGGGCGAGTGCCCAGCATCAAGTAGAGCAGAGATCCAATGATCGACTGGAAGTAGTGGCGTCGTTTCGTATCGACAGGTCCAGTATGTTCGAGAGGCCTATAACCCTCAACCATAGGTGTAGGTGCCGGTCGGCAATCCATCATATCAAAACGTTCCAGGACTGTGCCAAGATAGGCAGATTGGTCCAGACGGATATTTTGTCTGTCACGTCTGATCCTCATTTGTAAGAACTCGGTTGGATTTTCGAAGTCTCGACATTCCCACTTGAGCTTGAACACCTCTTTCTTGGCATTAACAAGTCTCTTGTTAGGACCTGCGAAGATGAGATCATTGACGTAGGCAATCATGATGACAAAGCCACCATGTCCATCCTGAAGGATGAAGATCCCAGTATCGGTCGATAGTCATTTGAAGCCAAGAATCTTCATCGACTTTGCAAGTTCCATGTACCATTGCTTCAGACCATAGATAGCATGAAGGAGCCGGTACACCTTGTGCTCTTTGCCCTTGATGACAAAGCCTTCGGGTTGACGCATATAGATCTCCTCATCTAGTTTCCCATAGAGGAATGCTGTCTTGACATTGACTCTGGTGATGTGCCAATCCTTGAGAGCCGTGATGGCTAACATGGTTCGGACTGATTCAAAACGAACCACCAGTGAGAAAATCTCGTTGTAGTCAATGCCTTTGATTTCTTGGAAACCCTTGGCAACAAGTCGGGCGCGTTTACGACCATCAGATTTGACGTCGAATACCCAGCGATTGGTAATCGCTTTTCGACCTTTAGGAAGATCGACCATTTCGAATACTTCGCATTCAGAGAGTGCCTTTAACTCATCTTTGCAAGCATCAATCCATCCTTTCTTCTCCTGCAGTGGCATCCACAAGATGTCTTTAAACGTCCACTTGCGTGGAGCGCTATCGACAGAAGGAACTGGAGGCAAAACCGCTTTAGAAAGCAGGAAATGCATAAAGTTAACTCCCCCTTCACGCGCTAAGCGTTCTAAGTCCTCAGGTATGTCAAAAGTTGAATCAGAGTCACTTTCGGACACTGGAGTAGCAGGTATTGGTGCAGGAACACCTTTTTCCATGCTTTCAGCACCTTGATTAGATCCAGATGGCTGTCTGTCATCTTTATCAAGTGCTTTTCTCCTATCCGTCTGATGCTTTTCAGTTGGAGTTTTATTTCCATAGACATCGCCAGGCTGAGACTTGGTTTGGGTCCGATCCCGCGCAGATCTCCTAGGTGCATCACCTGGAGGATTTCCCGGCGCAGGGTTTGGCGGGTGCTGGTCGGCTGGTGGTTCACCAGCGTTCCGATCATCGTCACAATCAGGACCGCTACCTCTTTTAGGGTTTTGGGAGTTTGGGGATGGACGAGGAAGGAAATCATCGTCGTCATCATCATCTCCAGATTCAGATGGAGGTCCATCATTGCCAAACGAGGAAGGTGGGTAGTCTTCAACTCGTGGTTGGTCTTGAGGTGGTTTGGCATCAGAACACCTTGGGAAGTGAAGTTCATCAAAGTGAGTGGTAGTCGCTTTGAATAGAACATTCCTTGGCAATCTCATGAATAGATACGCCTTCATGCCTTCTGGGAATCCTAGGAAGATCATATACTCCGATCATGGAAGGAGCTTGTTAGATCGTTGTTCCTTGGGAATATACACCCAGGCACCGCATCCAAAGACTCTCAATTTAGAGATGTCTGGAGCTTCTCCTTCTACAGCCTTGTGTGGAGTAATCCAACCTAGACGCTTGAGAGGCGTCTGGTTATACACGTAAACGGCATATAGAATGGAAAATTCCCACCATGATTGGGATAGGCAAGCGTCGTGACGCATTGACTCAGCCTTCTCCATGATTGTGCGATTGAAGCGTTCAGCACATCCGTTCTGCTGGTGCATATACGGGGCGCTGATTGATAGCTTGATTCCTTTCGATTTGAAGAAACTTTTCAGTTCATCATTGATGAATTCTCCACCACCATCCACCTGCCATTCTTCAATCTTCTCTCCGTATTGGGTTTCGACCATCGCGACAAAGTCCTTGATTGCCTGCACGGACCCGGCTTTGGTTCGGAGACAAACGCATGATGCACGGCTCGTGCAGTCATCGAAGAATGAGATGAAATGTTTGTATTTGTGGTATGACTCGACGGAGAATTCTTTTAGATCCGAATGAATCTTTTGGAATCTGCGCTTCGCACCCTTGCTTGAAGCCGGGAATGGCTCAAGCGACATCTTCCCTTGCGCGCAACCGCAGCACAAAGGTTCATGTTTGGGAATTTCCACCATAGGTGGGAAGTTCGTGGTATGCTTTTTGGCTCGTTTGAGCACTTCCCGCGATGGATGACCAAAGCGCTTATGCATGACCTCGTAATTGACAGGTGGTCCAGAGACCTTCTGCACTTGCATCGGCGATCCATTAGAGTTCTTTACAGATACCCAATAAATCGTGTCGTCTGGATGAAGTGGATGACCCTTAACGAGATTTCTCCCATCAGAATCGTTGATACCCATGGTTAGGGAATCGCCCCAAAGAGTAGTATTGGGTTGACTCAAGAAAGTTTCCGTAGAGAACAATCGAGTTGATAGATTGGGGATGTGATAGACTGGTTTGATGATAGATTCCACATCTCGATCATTACCATCAGCACCTTTGATAGTGTGATGTACTCGAAGTTTTCCAATTCCTTTTATGGACAGGGTTGTACCCTTGGAAGCGGTGTTAACCGATGGGCTGTTCTTAACTATTTTGTAATCAAACAAGTCCTCTTTCGAGTGGGTAACATGCATTGATGCCCCAGAGTCCATCATCCAATGTATGGATGTCTCGAATTTCTTACAGGAAGCGCAGTGCGCATCTTTACACTTGGAAATGTTCGATGAATCGTTAATCGAAACAAGAGAGTTAATTGCACAGCAAAACTCTAAGAATACATCGTTGTCTAAGCTATTCATATCTAGTTGAAGAGGCTGTAAAGGCAACAAGTTAGCCAAGTGTTTCCTGATAGAAACAGAGGGGACGTACTTATCGTCATCAAAGTGCCCGGTCCTCAGAGTGTCCCAGTCTGGTAAGTAGATGGATGGTTTTGCATCTGAAAGGCGATCTGATCCATCACGATCTGGATGTTCGCTTCCCATCCCGTCATCGGAGCCCCAGTCGGAGACTTTGTCATTGGGGTGGAGCGGATCCTCCAGTTCTCCGTCGCGGATCCTCTCCCAGACTGTCTTGGGGGCGCCGAAAAGCGATGAGTCCTTGACTTCGTCCCACTTCTCCAATGCTGGGCACTTGCCTTCGTCGCTGAGGGAGACACTGTCGTCGTCTTCGCCCAAGGCATCAGTGTCGCTGAGTCTGTCCAGTGCTTGTGAGCTGTCCCTTTCCATGGGCAATCCAGATTGATGCACCATGGCTGGTTTGGGAACGTCGACCCCTTCTCCAGATCCACCTTGTGCCAGTGGAGGAGATGGGAGTCAGTGCAGAGACGAGCTGGTCTCATGCACCTCAGGCTGTTCGGAAGGCTCAAGGGACCGTTGACGTTTGGAAGGCCTGGGGGAACTGATGCGGTCAATAAGGGCTCGCTTCCTCGAATGATTGAGGTTGCGAGCGGTTTTTGGTAAATTGAGCTTACCATAGTTCTTCCTGGCGCGTTCCACGTCTGGGTAGCATGAGGTGTTGGTAGACGGAGCGTCTTTGGCTTTAGCAGCCGAGACGGGGAGATGGGTGGATGGAGTGAGATCGACGGGGCGTTGGACGATAGAGGGTCCGGTTTCCACAAAGGAAAGAACCGAGACCTTGGCCTGGGGAGGCATGGAGTGAGAGAGACGAGATGGTCGCCTAGAAAGGCAGCCGATACCATGTGGGAACTGTGACCTTGCGACTTCCTTTCCTTCTCCTTCTTCTTGTTACCACCCTTGGATCCGCGCTTCTTCCCCTTGTTCTGGGAAGAACCCAAGTTCTGGTTACCCGAGTTGCCAGAATCCTTCTGCTGCCCCTGTTGTTGCTGGCGGAAGTTAGGGTTCCCCCCTTTCCTCTTGATGCCGGTGAACTTGTTCAGGGTAGCCGGGTTGGCTACGCGGTCGTACTCAGCCGTGATGGCTTTGATGATGGCATCGAAGGTGAGCTTCTCCTTTTTGTGGTTAAGGAGAATGGCGATGGTATTGTCGTACTTGGAAGGGAGGCTGCTGATCAAGATCATGGCCTTGATGAACGCGTTGATAGAGACATCGTTCGTAGCAAGTTGACCAAGGTAATTCTGGAGCTTGGCGATCGCAGGACGAGGATCTCCATTCCCGATGCGGAATTGGATCGCTCGTTTGAAATCTGCAAAGATCGCAGCGAGGCCCAGAGTACAATAGAGCTCCTTGAGAGCATCCCATCAATCCCTCATTGTATTTTTGCCCGAGACTTGGGCGCAAACATTTTTGTTCATGCGGAGGAGGAGAGCTCCCATGGCCTGGTCATTGTCTTCGTCCCACTTCTTGATCTTCTCATCCTGAGCCAGCTTCTCTGCTGCAGTGGCATCTGAAGCAGCTTCGTCAGGACGAGTGCCATAGATATAGGACGCAAGATGTTGCATTTGGAGGTATTGCTCCGCACGCATAGCCCAATCCATGTAATTGGTTCCATCAAGGATGGGGACGTTGTTGAGAGCGTTGGAAGACATTGTAGATTGTTGAGATCTGTCAAAAACAAGTTTCGTCAGCAACGTATATCACAAATCAAAGAAGCGGCCATAACAGTGCATTCTTTGCCCCATTCTGCAGCCATTACAGCGCAGAGTAAAGGCATAGGTTCGACCTATCAGCCACTTGGTTAGACATGCATAGTCGCAGCATTTAAGTGCAGACTTGTAGCAGTCTATGGAGGCAGCCATTACAGCGCCAACCAAGTTTGTAGTGCAGCCACTACAGCGCATCTACTGAGCTTCAGGGCTCATAACCTGAAGAATACTACTGCAACTAGCGAGTAGAGTCTTACCAAGTAGCTTGTAGGCTATAGGCAGTGACTTAGTTCGTAGGTTAAAATGATATAGATTGAGGTAGCTACGAGAGTCCTTATATACATAAAGAGTGTACTAATAATAGAGCTGTGTAAGGACTGAGTAAGCAGTCACATGTGTGACAAGTAGGTATATGAGTCAGTATGAGTTGTAAAGACGAAAGAATGACGAATTCTGTAAATAATGCATAGCCTCATTAGAATGTATCTGGGAGAGTCTAGACCAAAGGTCACGAGTCGAATCTAATCTACATCAGATAAGATCAACACTTCCCCGTTGAGGTCAGAGGATGTCATCCTCCTTGCCGCTTACGCTTCCTGTACCGAGAACCAGGATGCCATCGACACTTGTCTTGTCGGTGCCCTCGGTGACCCTGCGAAGGCCTGTGCTGGAAACACCCTCCTCGACTTCAAGCCCTTCAAGCCCATCGACAAGAATACCAAGATCGCCTGCCATGAGGACTCCACCAGCAAGCTCAAGCATGTCTCCAAGGGTATGGCCAGTGTCATCATTGAGCTCTGCACTTGCAACAAGACCAACAAGCAGGAGAACCACCTGGAGGCTGATGTCAAGGAGTACACTACTTGTGGTCTCCATGCCCTTGCCGTTGCCTGCGAAGACCTCAACAGTGACGACTTTGAGGCTGAGGGCAGCGGCTTTGAGCTCATCGGTTTGCTTGCCATCTTCGACCCTCCCTGTGAGGATACCAAGCAGACCATCGAAAATGCCCTCACCCTCGGTGTCAAGGTCAAGATGGTCACTGGTGACCAGCTCACCATTGCAAAGGAAACTGGTTGTCATCTCGGTCTCAGTGATCATGTGTACCCCGCCAAGGTGTTGAAGGACGGACCCGCCCCCAGCTCCAAGCATCGCAGTCTCGATGAGATGATCATGGATGCTGACAGTTTCGCTGGTGTCTTCCCTAAGCACAAGTACAAGATCGTCAAGCGTGTCCAGGCCCTCGGCCACTTGTGCACCATGACTGGTGACGGTGCCAACGACGCCCCCCGCCCTGTCCTGTGCCAACGTCAGTATCACCGTTGAGGGTGCTACTGATGCTGCTCTCGTGGTGCGGCCGATATTATCTCGACTGAGCCCAGTCTCTCCACCATCGTCCATGCCATCCGCCAGTTGCATATCATCTTCGAGCATATGCACAACTACTCCATTTATGCTTGTGCTGTCACCATCTGTATTGTCATCTGCTTCGCCATCCTCGCCTTTGTCTACAAACTTGACTTCCCTCCCTTCATGTGTTAGAATACAATGCTCATGTCATGGTTTCTTCCTTACATCTCATCGTAGTTACAGAGATTCATTAGTTTAAGATCGGACGATTAACATCTATCATTTCATATACATCGTATCTATCTTCTTCATCTTCTATCATTCTATCATTTCTATTCGATGACTACGATCTCTTCTATTTATCTTCATCATACATATCTTTGTTGTACAACTACCATCGATACTGTTCATCGATGGGTACTGTGTTATGATCTCTACTTTGCATAGCCTCCATAGGTATTTAAGTAGCTACTGCAAGTGAGGAGTTCCCTATCGAACTATTCCCCACTTGCAGGTATGTGTAACAGTATCATCCTACAGTACTCAATCTAACTATCGAACTATTCCCCACTTGCAGTGTGTGTATCGTTGAGGTTTTAACAGGTTATGAGCCCTGGTGCACAGTGCTAAAGACAAGTCGTCAACGCACAACGCTACCACTCAACCTCCCTCACGTTCGGTCAAGTCTACCACTGGTAGCATCGCACTCTCTAAATCTTCATCTCTTCGAACGGACGACTTCGTCCACGTTCTCGTTTATCTCACACGTCCTTCGAACGGCTACTGCCACATTGGGAGTACTCTCCCTTTAGAACAAAGAACGTATCTGGACTGGTCCCGATCCTTACTGGGAAAGGGTTACCGCGAGAGGTTGAGAACACTAGGTTCAAAAAACCACGTAGGAGATAGCAGACCACCAACAACATCGCAGCTCGAGCGAGAGAGTTGGAGAACGGTGCAACACCCGGGGTCTTATATATTTAGTCACTAAAAACTGCTACGTACTTCAAGTTCACTTGCCCAAGTGCCCATTGCTTTACCTTACAGTTTTATTTTTCAACCCCTTTTACATTATACGCTCCATCATGTCAACTTCCGTCGAGAACCCTCTCTCTGCTGCTACCATTAACAGATGGAAGAAGAATGTCATCAACCACACGCTCACCATAAACGTGAGGGACATTCTCTTTGGCGAGGAGGATGAACCCGACAGAAACTCTTCAGATACAGAAGAGAGGAAGGCCTATAGGGACTACCGCAAGCGTCGCACCGCACTTGCAGGCTATATTCGAGGTACCCTCGATGATGCCCAACTTGACTCAGTCCTTCGCAATGTTGAGGACGACGACCCAGAGACCATGTACGACACTCTCCTTGATTTCTACCAGCCACAGACTGCCCAGTCCAGAGCAGCAGCTTTTCAAGAACTCCTTGCTCTACGCAAGACAGAGACTGATTCGTACAGCGATTTTGGTTCCAAACTCGTTGCCCTCGCCCAGCAAATCAAGGACCGAATCCCTGAAGCACCAAAGCTTATCCCAGAAGGAACTGTTGATGTATCAGTTACCCTTCCAGGTACAACAGCTGCTGCAACACATCAAGTCGTCGTTACCCCAGCCACACTCTCAGAAGGCTACACTGCTATTGACGTTATCAACGACCTTATGATGGCCATCGCTATTATTGGTCTTCCCCATGACAAAAACTCTACCTTCCTCTGCAACACTCTCACCCACCTCGACTCTGTCAAAGGACCCAAGGAAGTCCTCGACCACCTTCGCATGGCCGACATTACGCAAAAGAACGATGAACTGGCTGAAGAGGCTGCACTTGCAGCGTCCAAGCCAAAGAAGAAGTCTTCGAACAAAAAGAAGACAACTTCCAAGGCTTCTACTTCTTCTACACCCAAGAACCCTAAGTTCACATGCAAGGTCCATGGCGCCAACAACTCACATGGCGACGACAGATGCTACGATCAGCAGAAGTCGAAGAAGAAGGCAGATGCAAACGTTGCCCAGGAAGATTCTGATTCGGAGTTGGACCCTGAAGAGAAGGTTATGATGGCTGCCGTTGCTCACATCGCAAGTACCCCTCGTCGTCGAAAGTTTAAACAGACCGCTGACCATTCCTGGAATGCAGACTCCGGCGCTACCCTCGCATATGACCCCCCACTTGAAGTGGATGCGCAATATGGTTGGTTGCAAGATACCCGTCAAACTAGCCAACAACCACATCGTCTATGCGCAAGGTCGAGGTGACGTCTTATTTAAGCCTGCTGGTAATCGCGAGTCTGTACTTTTCGAACGTGTACTATATGTCCCCTGTCTGCAAAATAATTTATTCTCTATACTCTCCATCGTTAAAAGAAGTAAAGCCAGAGTGGTCATTGAGAACGACACCCTTGAATTCTCTAAAGGTGGCAAAGACCTCTTCACTGCTACTATTCATGGCACTACTGGCATACTTGACGGTGTAACACTTGAGAAAGGAGAACAGGCCTATGTAGCCGCTGTAGACAAAGGACTCTGGCACGATTGACTTGGTCACATTGGGAAAGATCGACTGGATCGACTCATATCCCAAAATCTTGCTGACGGCATTGTAGTCAAAAAGGGAACAGATGTCAAGGAATTTTGTGAAGCATGCATTGCGGGGAAACAGCATCGCCTTCCATTCCCTAAAGTCTCCCAAAAACCGCTCTCCAGAAGTACTTGGACGTGCTTTCAGTGACCTTCATGGTCCGCTACCTAGATCTCTTCGAGGGTATCGCTATTGGATTACCTTTACTGACGACTGCAGTCGCAAAGAAGGTGTCTATTGCCTGAAGAAGAAAAGCGAAGCATTTAGCGTCTTCAAGGAATGGGTTGCAAAAGTGGAGCTTGAAACAGGCCAGAAACTCAAAGAGTTCCAAGAGGACAAAGGGGGCGAGTACATCTCAAAAGAATGGGATGAATGGATGAAAGCTCGGGGAATTAAACGCCGACACACAGTGAAAGGCACCCCACAGCAAAATGGCGTGGCAGAGCGGATGAACCGTACCTTAGCAGAGGGGGTGACTGCCATGCTGAATCATTCGGGATTGCCAACCAGCTGGTGGACCACAGCTGTCCTATACTATGCTGAAATCCTCAATGTCACCCCAACATCCTCCCTATCTGAAACCACCTCACACAAGGTATGGAGTGGGAAAAGACCAGACCTTTCTATGTTCAAGGTCTATGGCTGCAGGGCATTTGTAAATGTTGCCCGGAAGGATCGCGGAAACCTAGATTCACATACTATCCCGTGCATCTTTATAGGGTTTTCAGAAGGGTACAAAGGCTGGAGGTGTTATGACCCGGTGGGACGAAAAGAAATTATCTCGAGAGATGTCATATTCGACGAGACTTCGTTCCCAGGCCTATCCACGAAGACAAAAAGTAGTGGTGCCACCGGTAAAATTCTCTGAGCTTTGGTTTCATGAGCACGACAGTACTCAGGAGGGTGATGAAGAGAATCCACCTAACTCTGTAGATCGTCACTCACCTTCGTTGCCTCCACCACATAATCCTTCCGACTCGGATGATGATAGCTCTGATGATGATGGGGATCGTCAAATCCCTGAACGTCCTGAAACTCCCCGAGCGCCATCCCCTCGTACTCCCTCTCCAAAGGTCAAAAGAGAGGAGGATATGACAAAAACCCCGTCAAAGTCTTCAACAGAATGGTTTACACCTCAGGCATACGTCTCCCCCACCCCAAAGGCAAAAGACGAGCCAATCTCCCCTGACGATGGGAGAACTGAGAAAACACCAATTCCTGCTCTGAGACAAATACGTCGTCCACCTAGCCCCTCACCTACTCCCACACCTGCGCCCAACAAGGGCAAGGCACCTGCTGTTGCCAAACCTAAGCCAAAAGCACCAGCCACTGGCCAGGCTAAGGCTACGGAAAAGCAGCCTGCAGCACCAAAGTCCAACCCAAACAAGCCTTTTGAGGTTGCGAAAGGAGACCGTCCTGTTCGAGCTGCAGCTCGTAAAATAGTTGACTACCAAGTCCAAGCAGGGAGCAGCAGGAGAGGAACCGTGCCAGTTGCACGCAGGGAAAAGTCAGCCACTCGGCCTGACATTCCAGAGGACGATGACTCTGAGACTACTGTAATTGGTACAAGGACTCGGTCTGTGCAAGAGGCGCAAGATCGAGGGGGTGCACAAAATTCCAATCCAGCGCCACTTCCACAACAACCTACACCAATCGCAGCTCCTGCACCTCAGGTTGGAGGCATAAATCTCATGGACCTTCGTTCTGGCTTCAACCCAAACCCTGCTCGATTTGCACATATCCCTGCATCCTCATCAACTCGCCAATACTCGCCTATGTCTGAGAACCGCTTCGCACCTCTCACTGCTACAAGCATTGAGGAAGAAGATGACAAACCTGATCTGGAGAAGGCCTTAAAAGCTACTTCAGTATTAGAGTCTGTTTTTGACGTCTATGGTGTTACAGACAATCACATTTCTATGATAGAGGCAGTCGACATTGCTCTTGATATAGTAGGCGAAAAGGCTTTTGGTGCAGCAACTCGACCAGACGACGCCCCACGAAGCTGGAGAGAGGCAATGGCAAGGGATGATTCGAAGAAATGGTTGGAAGCTGCGCAAACTGAGATCGACGCTCTTGTTGACAATGGAACTTGGGAACTAGTGGAGCTACCTTCAGACCGCAAAGCCATTGGCTCTCGCTGGGTCTTCCTCATTAAGCGAGATGCAGATGGGAGAGTTGAACAGTACAAGGCACGACTTGTTGGTCAAGGATATGGTCAATCCCATGGCATTGACTATGATGAAGTCTTTGCCCCCACAACTCGTCTAGCCTCGCTCCGAGCCATCCTAGCTCAGGCTTCCATGAATGGTGACCACATTGAGTCCATCGACATCTCCAACGCCTATCTCAATGGCAAAATCGAAGATGCATTCGAGGTCTACATGAAACAGCCAGAGGGTTTTGAAGTTCCTAGTCCTAATGGCAAGAAATGGGTGTGCAAGCTAAAGAAGGGTCTATATGGTCTGAAGCAAAGCAGACGACTCTGGTACCAGAAACTTGCAGACGAACTCGAGCGCATTGGTTTCATCCAACTTCTATCCGATCCAAGCATCTATACCTGGGCCAAGGATGGTGTTCGAGTCACGCTCCCAGTTTTCATTGACGACATTACCATAACGTCGAAGCACAAGTCCAAAATCCAATGGGTCAAGGACGAACTGCGAAAGGTCTTCAAGCTGAAGGATCTTGGTCCAACAGCATACCTTCTAGGCATAAAAGTCGAATACGATCGCGAGAACAGAACCCTCCGCCTCTCCCAAACCCAGTACATCATTGACATGCTTGCTCGTTTCCACCTCTCAGAATGCAGACCAGTCACCACGACTATGGAACCTGGCATCACTCTCAATAAAAGCCAGCTTCCCAGTTCAGATGAGGAGAAAGAAGAGATGAAGAAGGTTCCATATATGAACGCTATTGGTGCCCTCATGTACCTTGCTATTGGAACACGACCAGACATTGCCTATTCTGTTGCCAAACTTGCACAGTTCAATTCAAATCCTGGACTAGCACATTGGAAGGCAGTCAAGCATCTCTTCCGCTACCTACAAGGGACGAAGGACCTAAAGCTTACCTACAGAGCTGATGGGGATCGACCACATACGTCTGAGCTCTTCCAGACTTTTAGCGATGCAGACTATGGAGGATGTCTTGACACTCGCAAGTCGACAAGTGGTTTTATCATGAAGATGGGTACAGGTGCAGTCAGCTGGTCTTCCAAGAAGCAAGCAACGATTGCCAACTCGTCAACTGAGGCTGAATACATATCTGCTTCTACTGCTGGACGCGACACTATCTGGATGCGAAGCCTGTTAGGCGAACTTGGATTCAAAATGGACCAACCGTCTCTGCTTATGGTTGACAACCAATCGGCATTGAGAGTCCTCAAGAACCCTGAGCATCACAGTAAGATGAAGCATATCGATATCAAGATGCATTGGATCCGGCAGGAAATTCGTAGAGGGGCCATTGAAGTTCACTTCCTTCCTACAAACGACATGATTGCAGACATCCTTACCAAGCCGCTGCCTCGACTTGCAGTCGAACGCCATCGTATGGCAATGGGACTTTTCTAGTCCATGGACATTACATTGAGGGGGTGTGTTAGAATACAATGCTCATGTCATGGTTTCTTCCTTACATCTCATCGTAGTTACAGAGATTCATTAGTTTAAGATCGGACGATTAACATCTATCATTTCATATACATCGTATCTATCTTCTTCATCTTCTATCATTCTATCATTTCTATTCGATGACTACGATCTCTTCTATTTATCTTCATCATACATATCTTTGTTGTACAACTACCATCGATACTGTTCATCGATGGGTACTGTGTTATGATCTCTACTTTGCATAGCCTCCATAGGTATTTAAGTAGCTACTGCAAGTGAGGAGTTCCCTATCAAACTATTCCCCACTTGCAGGTATGTGTAACAGTATCATCCTACAGTACTCAATCTAACTATCGAACTATTCCCCACTTGCAGTGTGTGTATCGTTGAGGTTTTAACATCATGGTTCTTATCATCACCCTCAACAACGGTACCATCGTGACCCTCTCTGTCGATCATGTGCTCCCATCAGTGAATGCTATCCAAGACCATACAGGACTTACAAAGTTCATGGCTGCGTGAAGCCCGTGAACAGCTGCCGTGAAGTCACAAGGTCACTGACTCCCGCCATCATGATTCGCCTAGTAACTCACAATAAAATGTCTAGCCACAGGCTGTCTTTGGGTGCTTCTGGTAACCACATAATACTCGCAGTTAGCTGCGCACTGCAGAGTCTTCCTTGATATTCGAAGGTACAATTTGAATTGGCACTTACGATTCAATGCAACTGCTCTCAGGTCCAAACCCACGCGATGCGCACCAAGCACTCGCCATGAGAGTAACAGCGAGATAGATATGTTCTGCAAGGCATATGGATTAAAACTCTATTAGCACTATTTACATGGCCACAAGGGTTATCCATTGATGTACACTGGCGTTCCAATGGCTTGTGCAATCTTGAGCGTTAAGGTTGCAAATGGGAGGGGAGCTTTGGTAGCCTTTGGTAGATTGGGGAATGGTGACGGTGATAAAGGACACCAGCTGAGGAATTAGACGAAGGACCTGCAAAGGACGGTGAGGTGTGGTGTAGTACTGAGAAGTAGGTGGTAGATATTCCGAAGTCCCTATCTCAAGAAACAAGGCGTTGGCGGGCAGTGGATGCCACTCTCGATTAGCTTTGTTGACAAAGGTTGTGGTAGGTGATGGCAAGATGAAAGGCTGACGATGAGGAAGAGCAATGGAATAAGAGAGCTGAACAGACACACCAGGTGGGAGCAGAGATTTCCGACCATGGAGTCAGGCGAGTTCACAGATTCACGATCTCGGGAGCTTTGAGAGTCCTGTATATTCTCTGCTATCCGACCAGCAAAGTGGCCACTCTTTGTCAGCCATCAATCCTGCAAAAGTCACGTTGGGGCTTGGTGCGCCTATACACCTTGATGGCAGGGCACTCTATGTGGAAAATTGGGCATCTCTATTCACTTCAGTCACCCTGGAAAGGGGGGACCCAGAGGTTGGTTAATTCAAGGCTGTCCAAAGACCTCAGCCCCCCCCTGCCCACTGGGCTATCCTGGTTTGGGTGACCCTATGGGCTGCCCATCCCATCCATTTCTATTTTTGCTGCCGTTGGACAACCCATGCTATCCACAGTGTCTGGGGTCCAATGTTAATGGGCTATCCAGACCCAAATATATTGCTATTAGGGCAGGCTTGGACAGCCCATGGACAGCCCCTGGACAGCTTTGTTTTGCTGCTTAAAATAGCTTTCAAGACAACATTGACAATTACCTAAAAAGGAAATTACGTACCCCCTTATCAATTTACCTAAAATGGAAATTTCCAAATTCAGTAATATATGAATCAGGTACCAACAATGATACATGCAGATCAGGTACACTACTTATTAATAGAGTGAGGTCATTAATTAGCACTAATTAGTGACATCACTGATCAACACTAATTAGTGATTAATTAGTGGGCGCTTAATTAATGATCTAATTAATCATTAATTAAGATATGGTAGACCAAAGTGTGTTCAGCCTATATCTTCTGCATCTAAGCTCCGATTAAAGTGATCTAACCAGTTTTAGAAAGGCCTCATTGAGCTCTTTCCAACTGCGGTCCTTGATTAGGTAATACTATTTGATGTACAATGTTATTCCCTGATTTCGGAGTTTGCACTGCCAATATACAATGCAGCCAGATCAGCAGTAATCCCATAACATATACTTGTTTCAACACTTCTAATATCCCTTTACAATCATTTTTAGTTGATTCAAATAGCATTTTGGCTAACTGATCCCAAGCATTCAGACTTATCACAGATACAAAATATGATGGTTTTTGTTCAATGATATGTTGAATTTACTCGTGATTTGGCATTACCTGGGGCTGAGAGGTATACCGAATTGAAGCCCTAAACGAGCCCTTTCCAAAACATCTTGAATCTCGCCAAACGGATAAGAATTGACATATTAATTGAAGAAGTACTCAAATGTGCACACTTAAAACCATCATATTTTGTATCTGTGATAAGTCTGAATGCTTGGGATCAGTTAGCCAAAATGCTATTTGAATCAACTAAAAATGATTGTAAAGGGATATTAGAAGTGTTGAAACAAGTATATGTTATGGGATTACTGCTGATCTGGCTGCATTGTATATTGGCAGTGCAAACTCCGAAATCAGGGAATAACATTGTACATCAAATAGTATTACCTAATCAAGGACCGCAGTTGGAAAGAGCTCAATGAGGCCTTTCTAAAACTGGTTAGATCACTTTAATCGGAGCTTAGATGCAGAAGATATAGGCTGAACACACTTTGGTCTACCATATCTTAATTAATGATTAATTAGATCATTAATTAAGCGCCCACTAATTAATCACTAATTAGTGTTGATCAGTGATGTCACTAATTAGTGCTAATTAATGACCTCACTCTATTAATAAGTAGTGTACCTGATCTGCATGTATCATTGTTGGTACCTGATTCATATATTACTGAATTTGGAAATTTCCATTTTAGGTAAATTGATAAGGGGGTACGTAATTTCCTTTTTAGGTAATTGTCAATGTTGTCTTGAAAGCTATTTTAAGCAGCAAAACAAAGCTGTCCAGGGGCTGTCCATGGGCTGTCCAAGCCTGCCCTAATAGCAATATATTTGGGTCTGGATAGCCCATTAACATTGGACCCCAGACACTGTGGATAGCATGGGTTGTCCAACGGCAGCAAAAATAGAAATGGATGGGATGGGCAGCCCATAGGGTCACCCAAACCAGGATAGCCCAGTGGGCAGGGGGGGGCTGAGGTCTTTGGACAGCCTTGAATTAACCAACCTCTGGGTCCCCTATCCGGGGGTGACTGAAGTGCCCATTGACCACATTGTAATCGTGCTGATGGTGCACCTGAACCCAGTAATTAATCAGGACAAGATGGTGCAAGATATGCTTTCCAAGATCACTGTGAGCACTAAAAGGCAGCCCTTTTAATCTGAGCTCAAGGGTGATGACGGGGTTCAAGTCAGCCACTGTGAGCTTGTGGAGGCCGTTGACAATTGAAGGGTCAATGTTCCAGCACTAACGACACCAGATAAGGCTGGAATTGCACATTTTGTGTGCCTTGACGTATGTAGCGTCCTGTCAGGCGTTCATCACCTTCCCAGCACTTTGGACAGACAAATTCCACTCTTTTATCCTCTTCAACAACAATGCATCAAGGGCAGGTTGTAAAGTAGCAACCTCTGCTATGACAAATGGTCATGTGCTCTTGCTCCTGGTCGTTGCAGGTACAGAACGACTGGATTATAGTGAATACCCGGCCCAAGGGAAGCCCTGAAAACGTACCGATCTGAGACGGTATACTTCCTTGATTTCCAGAACCTTGGGATCATCTTCATCGATGCGGGGTGAGGTCTGCTTGGACATGGCAGTAAAAGGCCAAGATGCACTTATCAGATGATAAAAGTGTTTGAGGTTGAAACTCCGTGAGTGCTGGTTCCATAGAGGCAAATATCCCTCATGGAATCCTTGTCCCACCACCTCGGTATCATCGCCACCCTCCTGCTTAACCAACCATCGTCTTTCCCCTGCTCAGATATGAGGTGGACACCCTTATAAAAGTGTCCTTACGCAAGCTATGCAACGCGTCCTCCTGAGCCGACTCGGTTTGCCTGCCATTCTTTCCCCTCCCTCAAAGATGAGGCGGACACCCTTAGAAAAGTGTCCTCCTGCAAGCTACGCAACACGTCCCCCTCCAAGGTAGGTCAATAGTGGTGGTAAGAGCAGACTTGGTTTGGCTGATGCCGTCTTGGGATCAAAGAGTTGGGTCAGAGCTTGAACACTATGGATCCCAGCCACAGCTTGTGCCAAGCCGCGTTGCATCTTGTCCTCTTACCACCACCATCAATCTACCCTCATACCAAACTTGAAAGGGGTTGCGTTGCGTAGCTCGCAGGAGGACACTTTTCTAAGGGTGTCTGCCTTATCTTTGAGGGAGAGAAAAAGGGTGGGGATGGAGGGTCGGGTCAACGTGGTTAGGAAGGAGGAAGGTGATGTGATGGAGGGAAGGGGGGATCGATGATTCCCACTGCAATTGTCGCAAAGGGATGATCTCTTGTGCATACCCAAGGTGAGTGGAAGCTGGTGGAGTGTCAACTCCACTTTCAAACTGAAAGGGAGTGAGACCTGTTGAGTCAGCTCCTGGTCCCTTCGCTTCTTCTGCTGCTGCAAGTTCTTCCAATGTGAGGACATCACCAGGAGCTCAAGTGATGTCTAACAGTGTTTACAAGCGCCGAAAGGCCATTCCTAGACCTGCTTGTTAATGCACTGAGATGGTAACATCAAGTGAATTGAACATTAATACAACTAAGGTAATGGTGTCGGTGAGTGTAGTGGGAGAACCACCACCGACTCTCCCTTCTTGAGTCCACCTCAGTCACCCTAGGCACAGACCTATAAGGTCCTTGAATTTTGCCCAAAAATTGACCTCAGAGGTCTCCATGGAATGTTCCTGGCTGGAACCTTTGGAACACTTCTGCATTGTTCCTGTTCCATTCTGCACTGTTCCTATTCCATGTTCCATGTTTCCTGGGACTGTTCCTGCTATAAATACGCATAGAACACACTTATCTGTTCCATATTACCTAAGGGAAGGCCATCAAATTCGCTAGAGAGTGTGTTGAGAAGAGAACAATTACGCGACACTTTTGAGCACTGGAGATTTCTAAGTCGTCAATTTTGGCGCAAAGAGTGGAAGAGAGTCACCTTTTTTCTAGCCTTTCAATGGTCTTGACCACTTTGGTCGCAAAACCCACCATTCCCGTTGCGACTCTATCAGCTCACTGCCGATGTCCTTGTTCTTTGAAACAAGCTGAAAGTCAAACTTGACATGCTCCACTTGTGTTCCAAGGCTCTCCTTGAGGTTTTCTGCCAGAGAGATGTCCAGGTCCCAGCTAAGAGTAAACTCGTGCTGAGCGAGCATGAGGTCCATGACAAGGCAAGGTGCAAGCAGAGACAGAGCTGAAGGATTCAGTGGGGAAAAGTCGGCCCATTCTTTGCTAGACCCGACAACTCGAGATGTTGTGCGCCAGGGCTGGGCTTGGTTAGGTACTTGTTCCTTCAAGTTTCAAGGAACAGGTACATAAGGGTTACCTTTCTCATTCCAACGCCAGCACGCAGGACAGACAAATGGTCGCTGTTGGGATGTATCGATGACTGCAATGCATGTGCTGCACCAGCTTTTAGGGTATCTCCCTTGACTACAAAGAAAGGTTGGAGGAGACCCTGAGCAGAATACACAGATCTGGTACAGATCAAGTAAACAGTGAAAATACAAAGATCAGCACTCACAGAGGTGTGAGGGACATCTTGGTCTCTTTCGATGACTGCACCTTTTCTTCGAGTGCGACGCAAGCCGTCTACTTCAGTCACCCAAGGAAATGGGCCTTCAAGGTTCCCCAAATTTGAGCTTTCCTGTGCCATGAGGCCCCCACCCTTTGGCCCTTTTCTGCTTTCCCTTTCCTACAGGAATTTCCTAGCCACCCTTTATACTTTCCTTTACCATTTCCTATGCCTAGGAAAGGACAGGAAATCCAGCCATCAGACTATCAATTTCCTTTGATGGCCAGGGTGTCTGGGGTCTTTCCTTGGCTTTCCTTAGGGCAGGAAAGGGTGCAGGAAATCAAAGGAAATCCAAGGAAATCCTATTTCTGCTTTCCTGTTGGCAAATGAGCTAAAATAAACACCAAAATAAATTACCTTAAAAGGAAAAATTTTGGGACCATCCAAAAAAGGAAATATCCAATTACCAAAAAAGGAAACTTATGATTTCTGGAATGATCTCACTAAACTGGGCATGAACTATTTTTGGGTTACCAAAGTAATATATCTATTTTTAGTTCACCTACTTAATCAATAATGATGTCACTCATTAAGTGCCACTAATTAGTTATGTGATCAGGTACTAATTAGTGATGTCATTATTTATATTAATTAGTTGTGTCACTAGGCACTAATGAGTAACATAATGTAATCTGATTAATCACATCACTAATTAGCACTAATTAGCGTGCTTAATTAGTGATGTCACTAATTAAGAACTAATTAAGATAAGACTAATTGAAACAAGATCAGCCTATATCTTATCCAATTCTTATCCGATTGGGATGATCTAACCAGTTTTGGAAAGCTCTCATTGAGCTGCTTCTATTTGTAGTATATGATTAGGTAATATCATTAGATGTACAATGTTATTTTGTGATTCCAGCAATTGTAGTACTAATATCAAATACAGTTAGATTGACAGTAATGAGTGAGCATATAGTGATTGCAATACTACAAACACTCTCTTAAACACACATGATTTTAGTCTATATTATACTCTAGCCAGCAATAGATAACAATTCCAACCTATTAGACATCCTAAACATGTTGATTGTACTAAGTTATGTATTGAATTCATGGTTCTATATGGTATTGCCTGGGTCCACAAACTATATCAAATTGAAGAGGAAAATGAGCACTTTCCAAATCATTTTGAATCTCATCAAACGGGTAATATCCTGGTAGGATATTGGCTAAAAGGTTAAATGTGCATAATTTGTGCAAAGCACAACTGGGGAACCTTGGAGGCCCATTTCCTTGGGTGACTGAAGTGAGCCGTCTTCATCCTTGACAGTAGGCCTTTTCCCTAGAAGCATTGTGGTTGTCGCTCTAGAGCCAGGCCATCGACAAATTGCGCTCGGATAAGGATGCAACCCTAACCAGAGTTCCAGATGTTTGGGTATATAATCTTTACTCCAACATCATTGTTGGATATTCAAATTCACTGGTCAGTTCCATGACACATGCAGTAGAGAAACTGGCTCGGGTAGTTGATAGTATCACCTGCTTTGTGTGCATCCATCTTGTCAAATGAGGCACTGCATGGCGTCAAAATCTTACTATTGCCAGTAGCTTTGAACCTAGGAATGGTCTGAATGAACCATCATTTCAGAACTTGAACCACAGCGCTGTAATACGACCTTTTTTTCTTTCCATTGCGTCATGCTTCAAGATTGCGCCTTTACAGGTAACCGAATTTTCTATTGGCATTGAACACATAATGAAGATTGTCGAGCTCTGTAATTTGCTCGCATGTAGGTGAGCCTTGTTTGGGTTGGTGGTGCCTCAAGGTACACCACATTTGCTCAACAGAGGCAAATCAAATGATATCCAACGTTTTTTGAGCCTTTGGGGGACTGTAAAGTTATGCTCTGGCCACATACAATTTGTTACCCAAAGAAGCATTTAGCCCACACCTCGCCTGCATACACTATGTGATTGCATGAAGACAAAGGTTTTGCACCTGATTTACCCTTATTTTGGTCACAAAATCTCTGTTATCACATCAGCACATTCCTTATATGTACTCAATGTGTCCACTGTGATGTTTTTGGTACAAATTTGTCTATAACAAGTTGGAACACTGGGTTTGCATTGCAAGCAACATATCGGCAACATTTATTATGTTCCTCAGCAAAGGATGGCCGGTGCATTCACGGCACTGATTTTCAGGTGGCGCAATGCAGCCCTCAATGCTTCCGACTGTTGCATTAGTGTTTTTGTCTAGTGTGAGAGGTACAGAGTCTGTACAGACTCTGTATACCTTTTCTACTCCCTTCTACCTATTTCTTACCCTGCACTAGTTGACACACCCAAGAGTCTGTACAGAGGCTGTACAGACTGTGGAGTGCAGAGCCTCTGCACCCCCCTGCAGAGTCTCCCTATAAGGCCAGTGACTCTGGACAGACTCTGTACAGATTAAAAACCAAAGTGATGTATTAGCATCAAGTCAATGCGTTGTAGAGCACTCTGTACAGACTCTGTAGAGACTCTGTACTTGCTGAATGCTATTTGAGTCTTTATTAATACATTGTATGTTATGAATACTTACTGATATTCTTATATGCCAAGTTAGCACAGAGTCTGTACAGAGTCTGTGCAGAGCTTGTACCAACAGCCAGAAGTCCTGATTCCAATAGACCAATAGCTATAATATTGTGCAAGTAATTGGTAGAGGGTCAGTATGGAGTTTGTACAGAGTCTCTACAGAGTCTATACAGAATCTGCACTGGTTAACCTTATAGTAGAAGTGTAGTCTTCTATAAATAGGACAAACAGAGTCAGTACAGAAGTTGAAATAAAACAATCAGGAAGGGGGTACAGAGTCTCTACAGAGTCTCTACAGAATCTGTACAGACTCTGTACTGACTACCATTGGAGGAATTTGTTTGAGTAGGTTGAAAGAGACTCTGCAAAGAGGTACAGACTCTGTACCCCCCTCTGGGGTGGGGGTGAAGTAGTGGAGACAATTGCGGCGCCAGCCGCAATGGCTGGGGTTCTACCCCAGACCTGGTTCCCCCCAAGCTCCCTTGGTGCCTGTGGCGTGCTGGGGGTTTCCCCCAGGCCCCCTGGGTGTTCTATGTTCTTTCATGGATCATCGGGGGTGCCCCCCGAACCCCCTGTGACTTTGTCCCATGCCTGCGGCGCGCTGGGGGTTTCCCCCAGACCCCCATGGTGTTCTCTCCATATTCCCGTTTTGTACCTCACATTTTACAATTCCATGCTTTCTATTCTAAAACACCTTGTGTGAATCACCAGATCCTGTATGACTGATGCCTAGCCTCCTTCCATCATGTTTTGAAAGCAACGAGACCCCCCCCCCCCCCCCCCCCCGCTCCTCATCTGTTCCTGTCCTGGATGCACGTACTCATCCGACCCTTCACCCTCCCTTTCATCACTAGCAACACTGTAGCTTGATGAACTGGAGCTCCAGCTCGAGTTTCGGAGATGGTCTTGAATTTCTGGGGAAATTAACTCATCGATGGTACCCAACACTTCAATAGGGTCTTTTGCTGTATGAACAAATTCAACCACAATGGCCTTGAGCTCGTCGTGCAGTGCGTTCATCTGCATCATTAGGTTAGCTCTATGGTTGATGTACTGTGCATCAACCTCCTCCTCCCCACACTGCCATTTCAGAAACATTGTCACCCATCAGCCCTCTTCTTTGATCGATTCCAGTTATGCACCTACCTCCACCTGCACAAGATTCAGCTCTTGGCTGATTTCCAGCTCCTTTTCCTCTATGACTGAGGTATCAACAACCTCATCTCGCATGCTCTCCCCATGTTCCTCCATCATCCCTATCACTAACTCCCTTTCCTCATCCACAGAGGTTTCGATAATCTCGTCATTGGCAGGTAGGAAGGGAGGCAAGTTCTCGATCTGCATTGGCTCACCCTTGGACATGTCGTCAATGATGGAATCGCTGCTCGCTTGAGGATTGGTGTCGGCTCCCTCGACATCAGAGATCTCATCCTCAGGTTCGTTTGAGTTGTCGTCTGTTTCACCTTTGGTTGCACCAGCCTCAAGAGCATCAAACCAGGCCTTTACCCGCTTGTCGTAGCTGTCATGTACAGGTGCTGGGGCTGGTGCCTTCTTGAGGTAACGCAATCCATCCTTGTATGCTGCATTCTGGCGCGTCTTTTCGATCTTGTCGAAGAACTTGGGCATGACATCCGTAATGACGAGCTGAACCCAGAGGTCGATCTGAACAAGGTGCCCAGAGTGCTCGTAGGGTTCAATATACTCATTCTTGAAATGGCCGTTGAATGACTCGAGAGGGTTGTTGGTTCGTGCAAAAGATTCCAATGCCATACCAAGGCGTTGAGCAGCCTCAGCAGCACCTGCAGAAGACCAAGCAAACCAGAACTCCTTGGTTTTGATGTAGGTGAAGAGATATTTTAGGAATGCCAGTGCACCTTTTGCTTCCTTTCACTCCAATGCCATACCACGTGAAGCTTGATCCCAGAACCTTTTCTCAGCATTGTATGCCTTGAGGGCTTCCTCGTAATCCTTGATGTCGTACAAAAGGGTCCGAATGAACCTTGCCAGCCGTTTCCGTACAGAATCTCGATGACCACCTTTGATAGGCACAGACCGAAGAGTGCAATTGAGTCTGTTTTGCCAACTTGTGCTGTGTGAAAAAGGCACAAGATCAAGAGAATTCCAGGCCAAATCATTCCTAAAGCAGCACATTCTCATGCATCGTTGTCAGTGTTGCCAATGATGAATTCAATTTCCTCTCCATCCATGTTCTGACCAAGGCGCTCCTTGTACAGCCGCAGAAGACGTGTAAGAATCTCAGTGTTGTAGTCGGCATGCACAGCTTTTGCTTTCTCTTTTGGGGTGAAGAGAATAAATCCAATTGGCAGCCCTCTTCCAGTCTCCTTGTCAACAGCCATCAGAATTAAGAGTAATGCTGGTGTCGAACAAAACCCAAACGTCAAATCCATCAGAACCTGCCATTTGTGACCATGCTCCCAAGCTGCCTTCTTCATCTCGGGTGTGCATATAATGAACTCGAAGTGATCAGTCTGACCTTGGGTGTGAGCCTGATAGTGGAGGTTGCTTTGGGTCAAGAGAGGTGACGGTGGTGAAGGATCTTTCGCTTGAAACCATTTATCAAGGTTGTCCTTGGCAGAAGAGCGCTGATAGACACTGCTTTCCTGAGAGATCATCCGATACATCAAACACGAGTCATGGATTGAGAGGCAGTGTTGATAGTGATTGTCACCAGGTGATCCAGGCCATTTTGTCTCAGAGAAGCTTCCACAGAGTTTACAAACCATGTAGATGTTGTGTCCTTCTTGTAGTAGGCGCAGAGTCTCATCACGCAGTTCAGGATGCAAGGGAACTCGAGGTGCACACTCCATCACCAGAAGCTCTCAACACGCAGAAGAATGATCCAGATTGCCCGAGATGTGATCAATGCTGAGAAACTCAGTTGGCTCGGCTGCCGCATACAATTGGCACATTATACATGCACAAAAAGCTTCTCAACTCACCTGTTTTCTTATCCCAACGATAAACGGTAATGAGCTTAACCCAAAATGGGCACGCAATGTTCTCCCATCCCATTTGTCTGTTCTTAGACGCGTGTTGGCCCTCTTCGTAATAAATTCCACACTGACACTGAAAATAGCGATCGACACATGCAAAATCAGAGTTGTGCTTCTTGTCAACATTGCGTGGAACAGTCTTGATGATCACAAGCTTGCTTTGGGCATCGCGCATCAATTCCTCCTGGTCTGGCAGGTGGAGGCCCAATTCCACGAAGAACGAGATTGCAGTTGCTAATCCAAAGCCAAAGCAGTTGTCAGGGCGATTTGCCAACCCCAGAATATTAATAGACGTACCCTGGTCACAGATGCTGTAATTGTAATGCTGAATATCCTGTCCCACCAAGCTCGCATGATAGTTCTGCTCTTTCCTTGCGCTCTCAGACAGCCGCAGATAAGATGGCGTGTATGTATGAATGTCTGGACCCTTTTCTGGGATCTCTGGCCCATCGTCGTCCTGGGCAGGGTTATTGGTGGATGTTGAGGGTGCATTCTTTGCCCATTTGTTTGACCGATGCCTGGGAGCGTGTCATCATGCTTGCGGGAGATCCTTGAGAGCCGGGACCTTGCCGGTGTCATCCCTTAATACTTTATTAAAGAAAGAATGCATTTATTCCATTAGAGAAGGACTGGGGCAATGGAGGGATATAAGGAAATGGTAAAAGCGCGTGACGTGCTATGCGCCATACAGTATCAGCTATCGCCGAAGGTTTGTCCCATGCGCTCCAAGGAGCACAAGTTTACTTATCCCAACCACGTACCTCTTGGGTATAAAGGTTGAATATGACCAAAGAACTGAGTCCTGTGTCTGTCCCAAACTCAGTACATCCATGACATGCTTGCTCGATTCCGCCTTTCTAACTGCAAAGCCATCACTACTCCCATGGAGCCTGGGATCACATTGTCCAAGGAGCATTCGCCATCCACTGACGAAGAGTCAGAGGAGATGCGCAAGATTCCCTATATGAATGCAGTTGGAGCACTGATGTACCTTGCTATTGGCACTCAAGCCAACATTGCATACTCAGTTGAAAAACTCCCTCAGTTCAATTCAAATCCTGGCATTGCTCATTGGAAGGCAGTGAAGCACCTCTTCTGCTATCTGCAAGGAACAAGTGATCTTGTAAGATACCGAGACCGGAGCCCGCTGAGGTTTGGCGGCTGAGCTATCCGGTAGACCGGTGTGCAAGGGGGACGCGGGCTCAGCGTGCGTGCACTGGTCCGACGCGACACAACGAGTCCCTTGTAGATGTGACCGAGTATGATAGAAGTAAAGCGAAGTTGTCAGAGTAAGAGTTGGATGATAGGAAATCTGTTCGATTATCCGAATGCTGAATACAGGAGAGTGTAACCGAGTTTATATACTAGAGTCCGAGTTGATAATTATAGAATGCGGCGAGCCGCCGGACCGCCGAGGGATAGCCAAAGGCCACCCACCGGGTGTCCACAGGAAGCGACGGGAACGTAGAAGTACGGAGACAGGAGTCCATACGAAAGCATGTGAACAGGAACCGAGACGAAGCGAGTGCGAATGGGAATGTGCCGAGGTTTGCGAGATGAACGATAGCCGAACCAAGCAGGCGAGGTCTAGGGACCTCGGCCGAGGTGGATGAATGTTCCGGTCGGCGTAGTGCATCCGCCGGGAGGCGCCGAGGTCGCGGGATGTGACAGTACCCTCCCTGTTAAGGTCGAGCCCTCGAGACCTTGCAGGATTTGTGGTCCATTCCAAAACGGGAAGTTGGTTCCTGCGCTGATTATTCATTGATCGACGCTTGATGAAAAATTTTCTTGCCCTTCACCCTTAACCTCCCTACCACCATGAGCACCTCCTCTTCCACCCCCAACAAACAGGCCAGTGGGTCCCAACGCAAATTGACGCTTGCCGAGCAGAAGGAGGCGTTGGAGAAGGAAATTCGGAAGGCCCGGGAAGAGATGGAAGCGCTGGAGAGGGCCGAGGCAGAGGCGGAGGCGGTGGCCAAGGCTGCTGAAGCGTTGGCGAAGCAGATCGCAGAGGCGCAGGGTGCGGGCGACGAGTCAGATGAGATCGAGGAGTTGGTGATGGACAAGAAGAGGAAACCGAAACCGAAGCCGAAAACGAAGAAAGGGAAAGCCAAGCAGACGGAGGAGGTCGCCGAAGACAAAGTCACCGGGGAGGGCCCCGGCGGGGGCACCGCAACGTTCCACATCTATAGTCCGGCGTGCCTCGAGTGCACGAAGAGGGGGGACGTTTGCGAGGTGGTCAAAGACACCTATGTATGCGGGCCCATGCAGGAACCGCAAGGTGAGGTGATACCCCGAGCCAGGGGGTTGAAGCGTCGGGACTAGCCGAAGAAAAAGAGGAAGACGGAGGCGGAGAGGGCCGGTCCATTGGTGAGGACGTCCGGCTTTCTGGGGTGTTTCGTTTCCCCGCCTGACCGACCTACAGGAGTATCAGGCGGTTCGAGAGAGCGCCAGGCATTGGGGAATGAGCCCGTCAAGCAGCAGCATCGCCTCAGGGCTTTCGGATCGGGGCCTCCAGGGCCTTCACCGAGGCGTACGACCGCAGGACCGACGTGATGGAGCGGATCGACGCGGATGGACCCAAATGGGCCGTCCGCCTGGTGGATGTGTTCGAGCGAGTGGTGGACAGGCTGGAAGGGTCTTCGGCCGGATTGACCGGGTTGAGCGAGGAGGAAAGGGAGATGATCGTGAAGATGAGGCAGGAAAAGGCTGGGAAGAAGAAGATTGAAAGTGGAAAGGGGTGCGGATGAGGACGAGGATATGGAAGAGGCCGAGGCCGAGGGAGCGAAGGAGTGAGGAAGGGAGTCAAAACAGGCCCAGCGGTTTTTTTTTGTTAAAGAAAAAAAGATTTGTTATATGTTGAATGAAAATGTTGTTCGAGAATGTGTGAGGCAGATATGGGAACAGTTTAAAGGGTGCCGAGTGGTCCGGGTTTGCCAGGATTCTTTGCGTGAAAGTCGGCGACGACTTCCGGGGCATGGTCGAGTTTGTCGGCGGAAGCCATTCCGTTTCCTGATCCGTACCTTCGTAGCCGAGCCACTTCACGAAGTAAAGCAGCTTACATCTTCGGCGTCTGTCGAGCTTGAGTCAAGGATCTCAGCGACCTCGAACTCCAGTTCGCCATCGATCTCCACCGGAGGGGGAGGAGAAGCGACGCGATCCAGAATATTGGACTCGTAGTGAGGCTCTAACATTGAGACATGGAAGACGGGGTGGACGGCGCGGAAGTTGTTAGGAAGGCGAAGCGTGAAGGAATGGGTGCCAGGTTGTGCGATGATTTCGAATGGGCCGAGGAACTTTTCCGCCAGTTTCTTGGATGGCCGAGTGGTGCTTGAAGTATTTGGCCTTGACATAAACCTTGTGACCGACTTGGAAATTAGGAGGAGGGGAACGGCGACGGTCGGCCAGGCCTTGGTATCGTTCCTGGGCTTCGGCTATGGAGGTGCGAAGTTCCCGGTGAAGATCTTCAAGGTCGACGGCAAAGTCGCGGGCAGCGAGGCTGGCGACGTCGCGTTCCGGATGGATGTCGAGATTGGGATGGTAGCCTTTGTTAGCGAAGAATGGAGAGACGCCAGTAGCAGCAGATGGAGCGTTGTTGTAGGCGAACTCGGCGAGGGGAAGCAGATGGAAACCAATTATCCTGTTGGTAGTTGCAGTATGCGCGAAGGTACTGTTCAAGCGTCTGATTGGTACGCTCTGTCTGTCCGTCGCCCTCCGGGTGATAACCGGAGGTGAAGTGAAGCTTCATCCCGAGGATCTTGCCGAGAGACCGGAAGAAGCGAGAGACGAATTCCGTGCCGCGATCCGAGGTTACATGGCCCGATACGCCGTGCTTGGAGAAGACATGGATGACGAAGAGTTGAGCGAGTTCCGGGGCGTTGAGCGTGTTCGTTGTCGGAATGAAGATTGCTTGTTTGGAGAGACGGTCGATGATAACCAGGAGTCAGTGTGACCCCGCCGATGAAGGGAGTTGTTCGATGAGGTCCATGGATATCGATTCCCAAGGGCGTAGGGGAATCGGAAGCTGCTTGAGGAAGCCGTAGGGCTTTATGCCGAGGCGTCTTGGATCGCTGCGACGGTGCACGAGTTGCAGTAATCCTAACGAATGACCGAAGTTCCGGCCATACGAAGTCCCTTCGGACCAGCTCGAGTGTCTTGTTCTGGCCGAAATGACCTGGTGGGGGGTCATCGTGCTTGAGTTGAAGTACCCGACGCTGGAGACCATCCACGTCTGGAACGTAGATGCGGGTCGGGAGAAGGACCATTGAGGGTTGGTAGGCTCCGGCAGGTGTTCGGAAGCAAGAGCATCTTTGGCATAGGCGTCGCGGATGTCGGAGAATAGTGATTCGGAGTCCATAACAAGTGAAGCGCGTAGAGCCGGAGTAAGGAGCGATGTTGCGCGGAGCAAAGTCGAGAGGTGTTCGGATGTGAAAATGGGTCTGAAATTATGCGGATTGACTGTGGCATAGTCGCTACCTCCCTGTTTAGGGTAGACGTCCCATCGTCTAGTTAATGCGTCAGGCTTCCCGCCGAGCTTGCCCGTTCGAAAGCGGATAGCCAGGTTGAATGACACAGGTATTCCGACCATCTGGCCTGTCGGCAGGTGAGAACCTTTGTGGTGGAGAAGTATTCCAAGTTCTTGTGATCGGGTTGACGACGTCAATGGGGGTCTCCCGAGCCCTCCAGGTAGTGACGCCAGATGCGAACGCCTCGAAGATCGCGAGAAGCTCCTTATCATGGACATCATAGTTGAGCTCTGGGGCCGAGAAGGTGCGGGAGTGGAAGGCACGGGATGGATTCCCGGAGTCCAGCTGAATGGATAGAATGGCGGCTACGGCGTAGTCCGACGCATCCGTTTCCACCAATCAGCAGTCGATCCGGGAGGCCAGTGGGTAAGAATAGGAGTGGAAATGAAGGCCTCCTTGAGGCGCTCAAAGGCTAGACGTGCAGGCTGGGTGAATGCAAGGGGGGTACCCTTCCGGGTCCACCAGGGTAAGAGGCAACCGTGTATGTCCAAGTAACTGAAGATGAACCGCCAGTATAGAAGTTTGCAAAGCCCAGAAGGACTGGATTTCCTTCATGGTCCGAGGCTTCCAGCCAGTCCTGGATGATCTTGACCTTGTCAGCCGACATGCTGAGGCGGCCTTCGGGCGAGAGGATATACCCGAGATATTCGACGCGAATCAACGTGGAATTCGCATTTCCTCGGTTTTCGCATATAGACCCATGCTTCTGGAGGTGTCGTAAGACCTCCTTAACGTGCCGCTTGGTGTTGCTCCATGTCCGAGGAATAGATGAGGATATCGTCCAGATAGACAATGACATAGACATCGAGCATTGTCGCTGAAGATGTCGTTCATGAAGCGTTTGGAAGCGGCCAGTGCGTTCGATTAGACCCGAATGGCATCGCGCGCCACTCGAAGGAGCCGTAGCGAGTGCGGAAGGTGGTCTTCCATTCGTCGCCCTCGGCAATGCGGACAAGGTGGTAGGCATGCCGGAGGTCGATTTTGGAATAGACACGGGCTTGGCCCGGGGGCGTCAAGAAGATCAGAGATGAGGGGAAGCGGATAGCGGTCCTTTTTGGAGATACGGCTGTTTAAGGGCACAGAAGTCGACACAGAGTCTTGAGAGAGCCGTCCTTCTTCTTGACGAAGAGGATGGGAGCGCCGTGAGGGGGAGGCTGATGAACGATGATGAAACCGACCCGGATATTCTCGTCAATAAACTCCTTGAGTGCTTGCATCTCGGCGTGTGAGACAGTGAATAGATGCGGCTAGGAGGCATGGTTGATCGGGTTCAAGGTCGATTTTGAGGTCGTATGGGCGATGAGGTGGTAGGGAATACGCTTTCTCTTTCGAGAAGACGTCGGCGAACTCGTGGTACTTCCGGGACCTGCGAGAGGTCTGGGGCCGAAGTTTCCGCACGAGCCGCACGAGCATGAGGCGAGTCCGGAGCGGTGAGCGAGATTTGAAATTGTTCTGAGCCGGGAAGTCGGCAGGCACGCTGATAGGCGGCTGCGTTAATGAAAGAGATGGAAATGGGTTTCGATGTCGGATGTATTTCGGAACTGGATGAATCGGGTGTCTCGGCTCGGGGCGTAGAGCCCTCACCGAGTGACGTCAATGCGGGGGATTTTCCAACTGATCCGAACGAAGTTATTGAACCTTTCTGCCAGTCAATCAACGGATTGTATCGGCGAAGCCAATTGTGTCCTAGAACCAGTGGATACGGAGCATCCAGGCGGGTAATGTAGCGGTGATGGTGAACGTCTCCCGGAGGGAAACCGGATGTCGATATCGGAAGCGGAGGTGATCCTTGACCTCATGGAGCCATCAAGAGTCGGAGAGGAAGAGGTTCGATTCATAGGACGGGGATAGAGTGCGTAGATACAAAGGGTTCATCGAGGAAACAGTCCGTAGACCCTGAATCAACCAGGGATTCGCCGAGAGGTTCGGAAACTTCAGAAGGTCGAGAGGAAAGGCGAGAGCGATTGGATCGGTGAGGGCTGCGCGTTGAGTCGGACCTGTGGCAAACCATTGGGAATGGTGCAGCCCTCCGAGGTCGCGAGGCCAGGGAGCTGCTTAGTCTTTTTTCGAGCCGGACCCGGTAGCGGCGGGAGCGGTCGAAGGGGCGACAGAAGCAGGTGTTGGGAGTATTAGATGTGCCGGAGCGACCTTTGGGAGCGGCCTTGGCCCTGGGCAATCCTTCGCATTATGGCCGGCAAGGCCACATACGAGGCAAAGCCCTTTCTTGAAGCGTTCTTCCCGAATGGAGGGAAGCAGCTTGCCATCGGGCCGAGGTTCTTGGACCAAGGCTTCTTCACCGGTGTAGAGGCTGACGTTTGGGCCGTAGCGGTGACGGTAACGGTAGTGGGCTTGGAGGAGGAGGAGCAGGTCAAGGAGGGATTTGCCTTCCGGTCCCTGTGTTGCGAAGAGGTGCCGGAAGAGGCAGGATGCGAGTCTGATTTGCCGGAGGATTGAGGTTGTGCCGGGCAGTGCTCTTTGTCGCGTTTCTTCTCCGCTTCCTGCTCCCAGTAGCAGCAGTCGAATTTGCCAGGCCGTGGTCTGGAGAAGGCGAAGATCGAAGATACAATCGCGACGCGAGAGCTCGTTCTTGACCCGATTCTAGGAGTCCGGCATAAATAGCGGGTAGCGGAGTGCGTTCTCGTCCCAACCGGTCCCGAGCGGCATAACGATTGAAGTCCAAGTTGTACTTGTGAACCTTCTCCATCTGCCTGAGGGTCTCTAGCGTCGCCGACCGGGTCGGGAGAGCCAAAAACCGAAGTAGTGAGGTCGTCAATGAACCGCTGGACATTAGAATACCAGGCGGGAGGAGGGAGACCCGCCATTGTAGCCATGGAGAGCTGATCCTCGAAATGCTGCTGAGGGGCCCCCTTCAGGTAAGATTTCATCCAGATAACTTTGTCGGTTTCGCCGTTGAAGCTCTGGAAACGCGAGCCGATGTAGCCCGAGCATTGGCTGATAAACATGTCGAGTTTGGTGGGGTCTGTGCCGTCGAAGGGGTCTGGGGTGCGAACCTTCAGCCAGTCCTTCGGTTCCGAAGATTTGTTGGCAAGGATGTTGAGCAGGCGGGAATGATCATTCTGCGTTTGGCGCATGAACAACGACATATAGCATGCAAGCTCCGCTGCACCCATTTCTTCGATTGGCATTTCCAGTGACGGGCCGCAAGGTGTGCGAGGGTCCCGGGGGGGATGAGGGGCTTGGAGGCGGGGGTGGGCCGCCACCCCCTCCACCTCCTCCACCATCCGGGTCATCGGGGTCGCCGTCTCCGCCACCGCCACCACCTTCGCCACCATCTCCTGGATCGTTAGGATCCCCCTCTTTGCCCTCTTCCCCATCTCGCTCCCATCGTGGTCCTTCTGGCTGCCTTCTCCTTCTTCTCCTTCCTTTTGGGGGAGTTCTAGGAGCAGCCGTCGGCCTTGCGGGGGGATTGTCGGGAAGTTGGGAATCGGTGTGGGGATCGGCTGTTTCTTTGCCTTTCTTCTTGGCATCGATCTTGATTCGTTGTTGTACTTTTCGTTTTTCCTTGAGATGTGCGGAGATAGATTGGGCATTCGGGTCGAGTATTGCAGTAACTTCGTTGGCGGAGTCCGACATATGGGGATAGTACGGAAGTGGGTCGAAGGTGCCTGGAATAGGTTGTACGGTTGGTGTAGGAATGAATGAGCCGGGATAAGGTCGGATTGTGCTGTACGGCTGGAAGGCCGATGCAGCTGGAGGAAGTGGGTAAGCACTTGCAAACAGATTGTTCGCCGGATCGATGCGAGCCAGTGGGTGATTATAAGTCAAGGGTCGGATAGTCTGATGGGCCTCCAAGAAGGCCTGATCTTGACGTTTGCTGCGGAGCTTCCGTTGATGCTCCTCAGCCATAGGTTGTGCGCGTCAGGGGAATTCAGATAATACTGTAAGATACCGAGACCGGAGCCCGCCGAGGTTCGGCGGCTGAGCTATCCGGTAGACCGGTGTGCAAGGGGGACGCGGGCTCAGCGTGCGTGCACTGGTCCGACGCGACACAACGAGTCCCTTGTAGATGTGACCGAGTATGATAGAAGTAAAGCGAAGTTGTCAGAGTAAGAGTTGGATGATAGGAAATCTGTTCGATTATCCGAATGCTGAATACAGGAGAGTGTAACCGAGTTTATATACTAGAGTCCGAGCTGATAATTATAGAATGCAGCGAGGCGCTGGACCGCCGAGGGATAGCCGAAGGCCACCTGCCGGGTGTCCACAGGAAGCGACGGGAACATAGAAGTATGGAGATGGGAGTCCATACGAAAGCATGTGAACAGGAACCGAGACAAAGCGAGTGCGAATGGGAATGTGCCGAGGTTTGCGAGATGAACGATAGCCGAACCAAGCAGGCGAGGTCTAGGGACCTCGGCTGAGGTGGATGAACGTTCCCGTCGGCGTAGTGCGTCTGCTGGGAGGCGCCGAGGTCACGGGATGTGACAGATCTCAAGCTTACCTTCCACAAATCTAACAATGGCAGTCCCCTCACTTCCAAACTCTTCCATATGTACAGTGATGCACACTATGGTGGATGCCTTGACACTCGAAGGTCCACTAGTGGTTTTGTAATGAAGATGGGAACTGAGGCAATCAGCTGGTCAGCCAAGAAGCAAGTCACAATTGCAAACTTGTCTACAGAAGCTGAATACATATCAGCATCTTCAGCTGGGTGCGAGGTCATTTGGAAACTTCAGTCACCCAAGGATACCATCCTCGAAGGATGGTTAATTTTGAATTGCCCGGAACCCTTGGCCAAGTATCCATTGGAACAATCCTGGGTTTTCCTTTCGTTCTCCTTCTCCTTCCCCTGCCCAGAGATGGCCCAGAGGTCACCTGGTCACACACTGTTTGGCCATGGAAACATGAAAGGAGAATGGCCATCAGACCCATCAGTCTCCTTTGATTGAAGGGTGTCTGGGTCTTTGCTCAAAATTTTCATTTCAAATACTGGCCTATAGGCTGTTGCACATAAGAGTGTGTACTGAGGCACTTCAGTCACCCAAGTATACCATCCTTGGAGGATGGTTGATTTTGAATTTCCAGGGTCATCAGCCAAGTATCTGGTGGAACAATCCTGGGTTTCCTTTTCCTTCTCTTGCTCCTTTCCATTGACCACGTTTTCTCTGGTTACTGACCTGTTGATCAAGGATTGTTCCTTTATGGTTTCCTTTTCTCTGGACACTGG
Source organism: Coprinopsis sp. MPI-PUGE-AT-0042 (assembly GCA_020736565.1). Taxonomy (NCBI): domain Eukaryota; kingdom Fungi; phylum Basidiomycota; class Agaricomycetes; order Agaricales; family Psathyrellaceae; genus Coprinopsis; species Coprinopsis sp. MPI-PUGE-AT-0042. Next base: position 551,404 of record JAHBOF010000049.1, on the reverse strand, counting down.
GACAGGAACAGGAGAGGAGAAAGGAACACTCCTTGGTGTCAGGGGTCTTTGATGGGATCAAGTTTCCTTAGTATCCAGGAGAAAGGAACACTGCTGACTAAGTTCCCAATAAGGAAGTTTCACATGAGTTACATTTGATATTATGTCATGTATAAAAATAGACTGATCTAGTCTAATTATGATATTACCCAATGCAAATCAGGTACCATCAATGCCATCATTGATTGACATATTAATGTAGATCAGGTACACTATTATTAATAGAATAAGGCACTGATTAGTGATGGGAATGATTGGCGCTTAATCAGTGATCCAATCAATCACCAATCAAGATACGATACGTCAAAAGTATTCAGCTGATATCTTGTGCATATATGCTCCGATTGAGATGATCTAACCAGTTCTGGAAAGCTCTCAATGAGCTCGTTCCAGCCACCACTCTTGATTAGGTAATATATCAGTCTATACTACCTTATTTGCTGATTCCCATGTTTGTGTCACCAATATGCAATACAGCCCAATCAGCTGTAGGAGCTTAACATATTGGGGTTTTAACACTTCTAATGTACCTTTGAACACTTTCACGCCCTACTATGCATAGCCCCTTGGCCAGCTGCATCCAAGTACACCTTGTCATCACAGATACCAGATACGGGAAATTGGTCTACATTGTTGCTTGAATGTATGGCTTGTTTGGCATTACCTGGGGCTGCAACCTATATCAAATTGAAGGGAAAAATGAGCATTTTCCAAAACATCTTGAACCTCACCCAAACGGATCACAACTCACTCAGATACTGAATAGACAGCAGAATAGACACACTTAGTACAACATGTAACTGGGGAATGTATATACATATGTTGTCACTTTGTGGTACCTGGTCAGTATCTGAGTGAGTTGTGATCTGTTTGGTGAGGTTCAAGATGTTTTGGAAAATGCTCATTTTTCCCTTCAATTTGATATAGGTTGCAGCCCCAGGTAATGCCAAACAAGCCATACATTCAAGCAACAATGTAGACCAATTTCCCGTATCTGGTATCTGTGATGACAAGGTGTACTTGGATGCAGCTGGCCAAGGGGCTATGCATAGTAGGCGTGAAAGTGTTCAAAGGTACATTAGAAGTGTTAAAACCCCAATATGTTAAGCTCCTACAGCTGATTGGGCTGTATTGCATATTGGTGACACAAACATGGGAATCAGCAAATAAGGTAGTATAGACTGATATATTACCTAATCAAGAGTGGTGGCTGGAACGAGCTCATTGAGAGCTTTCCAGAACTGGTTAGATCATCTCAATCGGAGCATATATGCACAAGATATCAGCTGAATACTTTTGACGTATCGTATCTTGATTGGTGATTGATTGGATCACTGATTAAGCGCCAATCATTCCCATCACTAATCAGTGCCTTATTCTATTAATAAATAGTGTACCTGATCTACATTAATATGTCAATCAATGATGGCATTGATGGTACCTGATTTGCATTGGGTAATATCATAATTTAGACTAGATCAGTCTATTTTTATACATGACATAATATCAAATGTAACTCATGTGAAACTTCCTTATTGGGAACTTAGTCAGCAGTGTTCCTTTCTCCTGGATACTAAGGAAACTTGATCCCATCAAAGACCCCTGACACCAAGGAGTGTTCCTTTTCTCCTCTCCTGTTCCTGTCCCAGTGTCCAGAGAAAAGGAAACCATAAAGGAACAATCCTTGATCAACAGGTCAGTAACCAGAGAAAACGTGGTCAATGGAAAGGAGCAAGAGAAGGAAAGAAACCCAGGATTGTTCCACCAGATACTTGGCTGATGACCCTGGAAATTCAAAATCAACCATCCTCCAAGGATGGTATACTTGGGTGACTGAAGTGCCTCAGTACACAACTCTTATGTGCAACAGCCTATAGGCCAGTATTTGAAATGAAAATTTTGAGCAAAGACCCCAGACACCCTTCAATCAAAGGAGACTGATGGGTCTGATGGCCATTCTCCTTTCATGTTTCCATGGCCAAACAGTGTGTGACCAGGTGACCTCTGGGCCATCTCTGGGCAGGGGAAGGAGAAGGAGAACGAAAGGAACCCAGGATTGTTCCAATGGATACTTGGCCAAGGGTCCCGGGCAATTCAAAATTAACCAACCTTCGAGAATGGTATCCTTGGGTGACTGAAGTGCATTTGGATGCGAAGTCTTCTGACAGAACTGGGATTCAAAATGGACAAGTCTTCTCCTCTCATGGTGACAATCAATCCGCATTGAAAGTCCTTAAGAATCCAGAGCATCACAGCAAGATGAAGCACATTGATATCAAAATGCATGGATCAGGCAGGAAATTAGGCGCTTGGAACATCGAGGTCCACTTCCTTCCAACTAGCAACATGATCACCAACATCCTTACAAAACCTTTACCTTGAGCAGCAGTAGAATGCCACCACCTAGTGCTGGGGCTCATGTAGCTCAATGGACATTACATTGAGGGGGTGTGTTGGAGTACAATGCACATGCCATAGTAGCTACGACAATGGACTATACAATAAGGACTGACATATACGAGAATCCCTTTGTATTTCTAAAAGTTTCTATTGTTCTCTTGTATTACTATTGTTCTTATTGTTCTCTCCAGTTTCGCTATTGTTCTCCCTTATGTACCCTTCTATTGTTCTTATTAGTATATAGGTAGACAGTGTGAGTGGGGGTTCTCTATCAAACTATTCCTCACTCACAGGTACACTCAACATGTATTGTTCATATCTTCACATACTAATTCTATCGAACTATTCCTCACTCACAGTTGTTGTTGCAGGTTTAACAGTTGTTGTTGCAGGTTTAACAGTTGTTGTTGCAGGTTTAACAGTAGGAGAGGGCAGAGGAGATCCATTGCTTGTTGTTGTGTCTGCCAATGGTTTTGTTCAGTGGTGCTCCTTGCTTGATGCCCAGTTGGTGAAGTAGCAGATGAAATGTTGGGCGTCCTTGATCTGGCCTTCAAAGGGTTCAGGTTCCTTGACTCCTGGTTTGGTGGAGGCAGCTTTGTCGACAAGTTTACTGAGGAGTTTGATGATAACATTGTTATTGACTTTGACAATGTTGTTGTCTTTGATCTGTTAGCAAGGATGTTGAGTGAGGTCATGTCTTCTTCTATTGGTAGTGTGGAATAGGTTTGGGCAGGAGTTAGTTGTGCTGGAGGATTGATGGTGATATCTTTGGGATACGGGATTGGGGGTAGGGCTTGGTGCACATGTGGGTACTAGTGACAGGGTGACAGATGCCAGGAGGGCAAAGGATTGAGGGAGTTCTAGGACATGGAAGTTGGAAGGTGAGGTGGTTTCAGTAAGGTTAGAATCAGCAAGGTTGGAGTTGTCTTCTTGTTGGTACTATTCTGGATAGCCTGGATTTGTGTGTTCAACTTGAGATTGGTTGCAAGCAGCGCAGCAGGATACAGTGAAGCCAGTGTCATTTCTGGATTTCTTGTGGAGGTCAACCCACTGTTGAGGAGTAGGGTTGACAATTAGGCCTTGAGGGAAAGGTTGTTCTCTGCACTCTTCACCAGTTCTGTCTTCAAGAAGGTGAGTGTCTGCAACATAGTTGTTGCCTGTGCTGCTATACTCAATGAGGAAGTGGTGGTAGGAGGGAAGCAGCTGCAGGGCCAGAGTGAGGACAGGAGCAGTGGTACTGCTGGGTTCAAAGGGTAGCTTGACCTAATGTCACGAAGTACATGGCACTATATCAAAGCAATGATGAAGAACACCACAGGGTGTGTTAGACAGTGAGTGAGATGAGACTCAAAGTCGAGCAGCAACAATGAGATAAGATGTGGGAGCAGATAAGAGTAGAGTTGTCAAGAGACGAGAGCAGTTGGAAGTGTGAGTGAAGCAGTGTATTGACAAGGAGGTCAAGCTGAGGAAATACAGAGTGAACTACCTAGCTTAAATACTCTACAAGACATGTGCATAGCTGTGATGAGTTCAAAGTACGAGTAAGTAAGTATGGCAAAAGACTGACAAAGAATGGCGCAGGGTTGCCACGATGCTGCGTAGAGCAGTGCGAAGAACAATGAGGGCTGACCTAGGCTGATAGAAGCTGCATAAGGCAGCACATAGAAGCATGATATAATAGAAATAAGTCAGGTTAATAATGAATAGAAATATCAAAGGCAGCACATAAGGCAGCACCTGTAGTGCAGAAGAATGAGAAAGGGGAAACAAGGCAGTGCACCATAGAAAGTGTCTAGGCTGAGATGGATAAATGAGAGGAAATAGGGGTTGATGCAAAAAGAGTGATGGGGGATCAAAGATGAGACACAAGCAAAAATAGGGGTGTGAGCTAGGAGCTAGAGGCTGACTGTGTTCATGATAATCGGGGTGTGGATCAGATGTGCCCAATTGTTGGATCTGACACCCCTTGGGATCTGAGTCTTCTTGAAATACTTATTGCTGGGTTTTTTAGGCACATCACGCCTTATTGGGATGCCACGTCAGCATTTTCTGGTGGTGCTTCGTCACCTGCTTGGTCCCTCTCCTGCAATCCCTCCTCCCTCTGGCTCCTTGTAATTAGTAAATTATATGGCTTATATACTGCTCTGAAATACATAAAATCATAATTTGTCACTAACCAATATCTCCAAAGCTGTAAAGGGCTAGGACAACTTGAAAGCCACAATCTGGGAAAGTACAGGCAGGAGAATGCAGGTCCCCCGCCCTCCCTTGGTTTCTTTGAACAGGGAAAACCATTGGAACACATCCTTTCCTGGTCAACAGTGTGTGTTGAGATGTGGGCCATCAGCAGGTACGGCTGGCCTTTGCTTCTGAGTGGGTTTGCAGACCTGTTGCAAATAGTCAGTCACTCTATCCACTGTGGAAAAAAAGGGTGGTATGTCCAGCCAAGCTGGACACCTTGACCAAGGTATATATGCACATCAATGTCAATTCATGACAAGACCTCGCTTCCCGAGGCATTTCTAGAAATGAGCATTAGCATCATTAAGTCTTAGCGCAACTTAATCACTTTTAAGAGATGCATCACCCGATAGCTTGCCCAGGAGGATGGTTCTTGGAATTCTGAGCTGGCGCTGCCAAATGACTCAAACCACCTAAATTTGGGTGTGAGGTGCTCAATTTTTGTTTGGCTTGGCGCGCATAGTGCGCCTGTTATTGTCTGCAGCCTACTGGCTCCCTTTGCAAGAAAAGGGGCCCCTTGATTATGCTTTCTGAGGGTTCCAATACACCAAGTTCCTCCTGTACCATAGCAGGTTTCAAACATACATACAATTCATGCTCTCTTCCTTGCAGGTATATATACAGTGGGATGACAAAAGTGATGGGCCTAGTAGATTGTGGAATAAATTTGTTCTTTGAATCTGGGTGGCCTTTGGAATGAATTGTATATTGTAACTGGGCTCAATTCGAGTATATTGGTCCAAAAAAGATGGACATTTTGTGCTGTTTGCGTGAAGGGGAGGGGGAAGGGGGAAACCCCAAAAATTGGCCTGGAAGAAGGAGCGATCTGGGAGGTGTAAAAGTTTGATGTAATAGACTACCTAACCCTCTGATTCTAAATCTAAAAGAATCTCAAAGATTGTCACCCAAGTTATTGAGAACGAGGTCACATAAAATCGTGTTTTTGGTGCCAAATCAGGAAATCAAGCCCCTTTTCCCAGGAAATCGACATCTTGTAAGCCCTCGTTCTCAATAACTTGGGTGACAATCTTCAAGATTCTTTAGATTTAGAATCAGAGGGTTAGGTAGTCTATTACATCAAACTTTACACCTCCCAGATCGCTCCTTCTTCCAGGCCAATTTTTGGGTTTTCCCCCTTCCCCCTCCCCTTCACGCAAACAGCACAAAATGTCCATTGTTTTTGGACCAATATACTTGAATCGAGCCCAAGTTACAATATACAATTCATTCCCAGGCTACCCAGACTCAAAGAACAAATTTATTCCACAATCTACTATGGCACATCACTTTTGTCATCCCATTGTATTTGCATTAATGGAACCTCAAATTTCAATATTGTCACTTCAGTCACCCTGGAAAGGGGAGACCCAGAGGTTGGTTAATTCAAGGCTGTCCAAGGACCTCAGCCCCCCCTGCCCACTGGGCTATCCTGGTTTGGGTGACCCTATGGGCTGCCCATTCCGTCCATTTCTATTTTTGCCGCCATTGGACAACCCATGCTATCCACAGTGTCTGGGATCCAATGTTGATGGGCTATCCGGACCCAAATCCATTGCTATTAGGGCAGGCTTGGACAGCCCATGGACAGCCCCTGGACAGCTTTGTTTTGCTGATTAAAATAGCTTTCAAGACAACATTGACAATTACCTAAAAGGAAATTACATACCCCCCTAATCAATTTACCTAAAATAGAAATTTCCAAATTTAGTAATATATGAATCAGGTACCAACAATGATACATGCAGATCAGGTACCATCAATGATGTCACTGATTGACACATTAGTGTAGATCAGGTACACTACTTATTAATAGAATGAGGTCATTCATTAGCACTAATTAGTGACATCACTGATCAACACCAATTAGTGATTAATTAGTGGGCGCTTAATTAATGATCTAATTAATCACTAATTAAGATAAGGTAGACCAAAGTGTGTTCAGCCTATATCTCCTGCATCTGAGCTCTGATTGAGATGATCTAACCAGTTTTAGAAAGGTCTCATTGGGCTCTTGCCAACTACAGTCCTTGATTAGGTAATATTATTTGATGTACAACACTATTCCCTGATTTCGGAGTTTTGACAAACCAATATACAATGCAGCCAGATCAACAGTAATCCAATAATATATACTTCTTTCAACTCTTCCAATATCTTTTTAAAGTCATCTTTGGTTGATTTACACAGCAGTTTGGCTAACTGATCACAAGCATTCAGAACTTATCAAAGATACCAAATACGATGGTTTTTATTGAATGATGTGTTGAATTTATTTGTTATTTGGCGTTACCTGGGGCTCAGATGTATACCGAATGAAGTCCTAAACGAGCCCTTTCCAAAACATCTTGAATCTCGCCAAACGGATAAGAACTGACATATTTATTGAAGGAGTACTGGAAAATGACAACATGTAACTACAGATTGCCTGTTACACTTTCCCCTCACTGTTGGACTTCAGGTATGTCTGTACCTGATGGAAAATAGGTCATCATAGGCATTGAAGTGTTTGCCCAGGCTTCCTTTGAAGGTAAACCTTCTCCAGAGCATTCCACATCGCACTGGGATCTCCCAAGTGGTCAGAAACATGAACCTTTTGACCATCCTCAAGCATGAGGAAGATCCAGCCTGCAGCCTTGTGTGCCTTGGCATCCCAGGCATCTGGGTCCCCAGGGAGTGCTGCAGAGGTGGTACCACCTGGAGAGGAGGTGGTGATGGTGGTAGGGCGAAGGGAGGTGCCAGCAACAAGCCTCCAGACCTCCTGGTCATGCAGAAGGCCTTCATGTTGCCAGCCCAGGTGGAATAGTTTGTGCCATTGAGCTTGGCGAAGGAGGAGAGACCGTTTGACATTGCAAGAGACGGTGGACGGCGACGAACGGCGTGACGTGGCAAAGAACGAAGGCGATGCGACGCGAACTGAAGGGGCTAGAGGCGAAGTGAATGGGAGAGTTGGTGCTAGAGGAAGAATGGGCAATTCTGCGAGATATGTTGCTGTGACGTGGCCAGAAATGCGCAGAGGTGGAGAGGACACGGGCGAGGGGCCGTGCCGAGAAAACGGCGCGTATGCGCTGGCAATGGAGCCGAGGAAATGCGAAGTGAGTCTTTCAACTGCAGAGCTGTCCTAGATGGCTGAAAGCACAGGGCTCATAACCTGTTAGAATGCACAGAGCCTAAAGGGACTGAAGTCCAACAGTGAGGGGAAAGAACTGGTGTATTAGACGAAGAAGAAGGAAGATGAGGAGTTACAGAGCCTCCTGACACGTGTAGATGACGCTTTCAAGCATATCAAGGAGCTCCGACCCAAGGAGTTCACTCTGGAGGACCTGGATAAGGAGTTAGCTTCGATGGTGCTCATTAGGGCGCTCCCAGACGAGTTTTTGTCATTTTCGTCGTCCCTTTTGCTCATGGACAAGCTGGACAAGGAGACCATTGCTCAAGCGTTTGTTGCAGAGGAAGCACATGTTAGAATGCACAGAGCCTGAAGTCCAACAGTGAGGGGAAAGAACTGAGGGACTTCAGGACGCGATCTACAGCTATATAAATGCGCCACTGACATGTTGAATGTTGGTGGCGCGCCTGAAGGCTTAAATGAAGTGGAAACGATGTGAAAACCGCGGAGATATAAAGGGAACGAGTAACGCGTTCCGAATAGCGAAGAAACAAATGAATAGAAGCAAAATACGGATGGCTAGAGCACAATCTAACACTCCCCCATGAGCTAGCCAGACAAGCCCATTGCCTGCCTGCAGAATGTAACCTTGGGAAGGGGAGTGCCTTGGTGAGGATGTCAGCAGGCTGTTCAGAGCCTGGAATGTTCAGAGTGCGAATAACCCCACGGTCCACTGCATCCCTGAGCCAGTAAGAACCTCAAATCAAGGTGCTTCATCCTCCCATGATGCTCGGGGTTCTTGGTGACCGAGACAGCACCCTGGTTGTCGATGGAGAGCAAAGACGGGGCCTTCACAAGGTACCCCGAGCTCCCCCAGGAGATTGCGAAGCCAAAGGATCTCCTTGCCTGCCTCTACAGCCTCAATGAACTCTGCTTCACAGGTGGACAAAGTCACAACTGGTTGAAGCTTGCTCTTCCAGCTGAGAGCTGCACCACCCATCATGGTCACATACCCACCAGTGGAGCGTCCAGACTCCTTGCAGTCTGCATGGGACGCGTCACAGAAGGTGGTGAAGATCTCTGGCTGCAGAGCGCCGGAGTAGGTGAGCTTGAAGTCCATGGTGCCCTTGAGGTAGCGGAAAAGATGCTTGACAGCAGCCCAATGCTGAGGGCCAGGATTCGAGTTGAAGCGCGCCAAGAAGTTGACAGTGTACTGCATGTCTCGGTGCGTCATGCCAGCGAGATACTGGACAGAGCCAAGGGCAGAGAGGTAGGGAACAGAAGCCATGAACTCGAGCTCAGCAGGAGTGGAAGGACACATGTCCTTGGAAAGTGAGATTGCTGGGTTCATGGGGGTCTGGACAGGGTTACAGTCAGCCATACCATAGCGCTCCAGCATGTCAACAATGTACTGGCGCTGGGAGAGCGAAATAGCGCGTTGGGAGCGGTCCCTGGTGATTTCCACACCAAGTAGGAACTTGGTCTCACCCAGATCTCGGAGCTTGAAGTGCTCCCCTAGCTCCTTGACCACCTTGTCAACAGAAGAAGTTGATTTGGAAGCAAGGGTAATGTCGTCAATGTACACTGGGACAGTGATCCAAACGTCGTTTCGTGCATAGAGGTAGAGGGAGCGGTCGGATTCAAGTCGTTTAAAGCCCATACCCTCGAGTGTGCCATGCAGCTTCTTGTTCCACTGACGCGCGGCCTGCTTGACGCCAGAGAGCGACTTCCTGAGCTTTCAAGACCTTGTTGGGCCCACCCTCATGGAATCCCTCAGGCTGAAACATGTAGATGTCCTCCTCGAGATCACCATAGGTGAAAGCAGAGGAGATGTCAATGGAGCGAAGGTGGAGGTCCTCAGCAGCTGCTAGGGCAAGAATCAAGCGCAGGGCGGCAGGACAGAATGTAGGGGCAAAACCTCGGTGTAGTCGAGTCCAGGACGCTGTGCACACCCCTTAGCAACAAGACGACCCTTGTAACGCTCAATGGAGCCATCAGGATTCATCTTGACCTTGAAAACCCAGCCAGGATGCAATGGCTTGACATCTGGGGGACGATCTACCACTTCCCAAGTCCCATTGGCGACCAGAGTGTTGATTTCTTCCTCAGCCGCGCGTTTCCAGTGCACACCGTCAGGCCCTGAGACTGCCATGCGATAGCTTGTGGGTTCCTCCGCAGAACCAGCGAATTCAACGACGCTGTAGCTTGCCAACTCGTCCTCAGAGTCACCAACAGGTGTAACCTCGCGCTGGACCCTCGTCCTCGTCGTCGGAATCAGCTGCCACAGCTGCAGGAACAGCAGGACCTGCTGCAGGAGCGACAGGAGCAGGAACAGCAGGAGCCTTGTCAACAAGCCACCATTCCCTTGCAGGTTTGGGTGCTCTGGAGCTGCGACGCGGTCCTTCAGCAGGTGCAGGGCGTGCTGCAGCTCGTCCTCGAGCTCTGGGGGCAACAGGAGCCTTGGCAGGGGCACGAGGCGGCCCAGAGGGCAGTGATGCTGCAGGAGAGTGCGGAGGCATTCTAGGGGGCGAAGGAGTGGCCTGGCGAGTTGCAGGGGGGCGAGGGAGCGCTTGCACGTGGCGGAGGAGGCGAGGGATCGCGTTTGGGAGGTGAAGGAGGTGATGGAGCACGTCTGGGAGGTGAGGGAGGCGACCGATTGCGCTTAGGCGAGCTGGGAGGCGATGGAGAAGGATCAGGAGAGGGAGATCGTGATGGAATAGGCTCAGGAGCAGCCGGAGGAGGCAACCCTGGCTCCCCCTCTTCACCGGGAATGGGGACAGGCAGCATCTCGTCCACAGAACTGGGAGAAGACGAAGAAGGGAGGCTCCGAGGCACAGCAGGAGCTCTGAAGCGAGCAGGGAAGTACCTTTCATCAAACTCAGCTCGCTCTGAGATGATAAACTTCTTGGTTGTTGGGTTGTACAACCTCCAGCCCTTGTAGCCAGGTGGATAACCAAGGAAAACGCACTTTTCCATGTGAGGCTGGAAGGCCTTCCTCTTGTCCTTCTGCACATGCACATAAGCAGTGCACCCAAACACCCTGACCGCGCTCAAATCCGGTTTCCTCTTGTACCAGGCCTCAAAGGGAGTCTTGCCAGGCAAGGATGCGGTGGGAAGACAGTTCCCAACCTTGATTTGTGTCCCCAAGGCCCAATACCAGAAGGATTCATGCAAACCAGCTTCAAAAAGCATGGCTGTGATGTCCTCTGCAAGTGTCCAGTTTGCTCTCTCTGCATCTCCATTCTGCTGAGGCCTATTGCGCGTTGTATGGCGCCTCTCAATGCCGCACTCGTCTGTAAAGCGAATAAACACAGCAGACATCTACTACTCCCCGCCCTTGTCGTCCTGCATGGCCTTGATTTTCAGCCCCAGAGTGTTCTCAGCCCATGCTTTGAATGTCCTGAACGCTTCAAATGCGTCGCTTTTGCGTTTTAAGCCCAATGCAACGCGGAAACGCGTGTGGTCATCGATGAAAATCATCCAATAACGATATCCCTCCGGAGTGGGGGGCATAGGGCCATGGAGATCGGTGTGAACAAGCTCGAGAGGGGCAGAGGCACGATGGTCAGTGGAAGGGAAGGGATTGGAACACATTTTGCCAGCCAGGCAAGCCTCGCAGATGGGATCTGGTTTTCGCGCTCGAGTCCAGGCTCATCCCAACCACCATGTTGCAAGACAGCAGCTTCTTGATGTCAGCGTAGTTGTGGTGGCAGAGCCGACGATGCAGAAGGCTCAGATCAACTGGGAGCATTGCAGCACGTCTCACAAACTCCTGGCAGGCCGAAGTAACACCATCCAGAGTGGCAGAGTTGGAGGGATGGACTGAGGCAGTGAAGAGGAGGGATTTTTTTTTTTTTTTGAATCATCAGTTTTATATACCGGTGCGCGGTCGCAGTCCGGTCGCTATCTACGTATACGGTGGACAGCAGTAACAGAGAATAACGTGGGCTTCTAAGCCCCTGCGTGACATGGCGCCTCTGCGCCGTTTGCCTAAAAAGAAGCCTTGCCCGAAGCCAAAGCTTAGGTCGATACTCCCGGCATACTAGCCAAGAGCAAATGAGATTGTTGGTGTAAGAGGCCTTCCCCTCCCCTCCTTCCAGGCATTCCCAAGCCAGCGTCCCCTATCCAAGCGGCCAGTGCCCCCGCGGCCTAGACCCGGCTGCAAGGGTCCGCACACCTCCCCGAAGGGTCTCTGCCTAACTGTCTCCAGCCCAGGACCGCCCATCCGTCAAGGAGAGGTGCCTCCCCACCTCATCCGATACCCTCCTGTGAGGGCTTGAAGGCGAACGCTAATGGGTTCTTCTCCAAAAAGATGCAAAGGGCTTGAATCCGTTTGACCAGGCCCTTGCGTTTGAATCTCGTGCAGTGATCCAAGATGTGGATGCGGGTCTCGAGAGCCGCACCGCAGGGACAAGCCGTTGGCTCGTTAATGTTGAAGCGATTGTAATACGCTCCAATAGGGGCGTGGTTTAACACGCACCTGGCGAACCTGGCTGAGAAGCTATTGCTTCTGCCAGACATAGGAAGCCATGCACCTCCGTGGAGATACGTTGGCTGGATGGACTTGTCCTTTGTATCGACTAATCGAAGGAAATTGTGTCCTGAATAGGTCGGGTCTTGGAACTGGGTTGTCCAGCTATCCAAGCACCGAGATGTGACGTCCTTGCGGACTCTGTCAAGCGATGTCTGGGGTAGAGCCCCAGCGTAGATTGGTGGCAGCCCTCCCGCAAAGGTATGAACTGCCTTGTGGATGCCCCACTCTTTAATAGAGGGCACGTATACGAAGGTGAGCTTTCGCTCCCCTCCCTGATCGAACCACATAGAGAGGTTCTTGCACACAGCCAAGGAGTGACCCTGGCCTGAGTGGGCGGACGGATCGATGGAGAGCTTTGCAGCTGCCATCGAATCCGTGAAGATAATCATCCGAGTGGCTGCAGGATGTGACTGAGTCATACATCCCACAGCTGTTCGAATGGCGTTGAGCTCCACATCCTGCGGGGTCACCATTCCCGAGGCTTGTCTCACCTCCTTGACACAATTGCCTCGATGATATACCATGGCTGCTGCCACGGCCTGACGGCGTGGTGCAGTAGGGACAGACGCGTCCGTTGCTGCCACCACTGTGTTTGGGTCCTGCATTGCGTCAGCAAGCAGGCGGTCCAGATCGGCCTTCCTCCCCTTCCAGGGCCTTTTCTTCCTCCCCATCGCCCTTCCTTGGAGGAGGGGGATTGTCGAAAGTGATTTTGTGACCGTGTAGGTCACACATGTGTGCACCAGGCCTCGCATCCTCATGTGTAGGATCGAAAACCTCGGTGAGAGAGGGGAGACGGGATTCAATCTCCAATACCACACCCTTGGTCTTTTTACGGACTGACGGGGGGAGCTTAGCAAGAGAGAGCTTATGAGGGACGGCGTCTTTGACGGCAGTCCCAGACAAAAGCGATCTGGTCGGATGGATGTTTGACAATGTTGCCACCCTATAGTCGGCCCTTTGGGCCAACTTCCGAAGATGAAGGTGGACGGGCAATGAGTCCCGCCAGGGACTCTACGCCTCCACCTGGGGAGGTGCGGAACGCACCGACTATCCACAGTGCAGCCTTGCGCTGCATTGCGCTGAACTTTTTGAGGACACCCTTGCATCGGGCACCCTCGAAATACCACACCTGAATCCGTATGTGGCTATGGGAAGCACACATGCGCGATAAAGGAGGCGCTTTTGCATGGGAAGGAGTCCCCGCGATGCATTACCTAGCATTCCCATCGCTTTCACGGTGGTCAGTGCCTTGGTGGAGTAGTACCTAACATGCTCGTGGAAGAGCAGTTTTCGGTCGAAGTAGAACCCAGGTAGCGCCAGACTTCCTTGGGTTGAAGGGGTGTAGCCCCCGTATAAGGTGCAAATCCAAGGTCGAGGGATGGGTTGTACCTGTCCCTCGACCTACTGAAATGAAAGAGCTCCGTTTTATTGTGCTCAAGTTCCAGCCCCAGAGCTGTAAACAGCCTGAAGAGGATGGCATACACCTTGACAAGCGTGCCATTGTTGTCGTCAAGCGACTTGGATTGGGCAACCACTGTGCCATCGTCCACATATGAGAGGAGGGTGCTGCTGATTCCAGCATCCCTCGCCCTTGTCACGTACATCTTCATGATGGGCGCAATGTTACAGTGCTGACAGTACAGGGGACAACGCAGAGCCTTGCCCTACCCCCACATCAGCACCGTGTGGCCCCGACTCAAAGTTGTTCCACCTATACTTTGTGGACCTCCCAATGAGATATGAGGCAAAGAATGCTCCCAGAGTATCGGAGAACCCTAAGAGCTTGAGGACCCGGAGAAGAACTCCGTGGTTGAGCGAGGGAAAGAATTGCGCAATGTCGAATGCCACCACGCTCGTCATCTCCCCTCTAGCCCATCCAGCACGTACCAGATGGGTCAGGTAGGTACCAGCATCCTCTGTGGACCGCTGGCGGATGCCCCCGAACTGATTCGGGTCGACCAAGTCGAACTTTATCATGTCAAATTGAAGACGATTGGATATCATCTTCTCGATAAGCTTCCCCAAAGTGTTCAAGAGCACGATTGGCCTGAACGACTTCGGGGTAGCGTAGGACGGTTTCCTGGGTTTAGGAATGATCACAGAGACCGATTCCTTGAAATGTGTTGGCCAGTGGCCGGCGGTCATGCAACCGTCGGCCAAGGCCAAGATGCGTTGAAGAGACGCTGGATCTTCCAGAATCTCCTTCAGATGGGCCCACGTAAGGTGGTCGGGGCCTGGCGCAGACAGGCCCGAGCAGGCCGCTAAGGCCTGCTTCAGCTCTGCTGCGCTGAACGGGGGCCACTCCCTTGTAGGGAGTTGCTCCATATCGTCGAGCTCTGAGAGGTCCACCTCTCTCCCAGAAGCCGAGTTATATGTGCCGTGGAGTCCCCTCCACAGGTCATCAAGGTCATGGCAGGGCTGTCCATTGTACTGGATTGCCTCTACCGGGGGAAGTTTGCGCTGCTGGACCCATTGCATTAGGTCCCACGGGCGCTTATTTTGTGGTGGCCACCTCATGGATGCGGCCATCGAAGAACGTTCGCTTGGCTGTTCTCACAGCTTTGCGGAATTCCGACCACGCCTCCTGGGACTTGTCATCCCTGTAGGCTTTGATCGTGTCCGTGCATTCCTCGTTCCACCATGGGTTCGAGTGTGCAGTGATACGTGAGACTTTGGAACATTTGTCCCAAGCCTCAGACAAGGCCAAAGAGAGGGCGGCAGCCCTCTCTTCGACCTCGTCTGGTGTTGCAGGGATGTCTGCGCCTAGCGCAGCTATCCCTTCTTGAACTAGCCCTAGGAAGGTAGCCTCCTCCTCGCTATCCTTCTCCAGGGTGCGTTTCTCGATCACAGGGGTGTCTTCCCCCACATCGAGCGTTGCGGATACGGGAACGTGGTCAGACGGTCCCTGGAGGTCCTCCATCCTTGTGACACATGCTGCGAGGATGCTGGTGGGTTCCACGAATACCAGGTCAAGCACTGATGGCCTGTGTCCTGGGACTCTGGGGATGAAGGTTGGTCCTGGGTTCGTGTATTGCCCCAGTTCGACTCCCAGATCTCCTGCTGTCTCCAGCAAGGCACCCGCCATGCCTGCGCGACCCCTCACTTCAGGGTTCCACTCGCTGGCATGACAGTTGAAATCTCCTGGCATCAGTGATAGCGGAGGGATGTGGGCGGCCTTGTCCCTGAGGACACGGATTACCTCACTCGCATCAAGGGCCTCACCGTGCTTGCTCAGGGCAACGAGATTCGCTTCAGCCATGGAAAATCCCTCCTCTTCATGACCACGTTCCCGTATCCGCAACGCTCGATGTGGGGGAAGACACCCCTGTGATCGAGAAACGCACCCTGGAGAAGGATAGCGAGGAGGAGGCTACCTTCCTAGGGCTAGTTCAAGAAGGGATAGCTGCGCTAGGCGCAGACATCCCTGCAACACCAGACGAGGTCGAAGAGAGGGCTGCCGCCCTCTCTTTGGCCTTGTCTGAGGCTTGGGACAAATGTTCCAAAGTCTCACGTATCACTGCACACTCGAACCCATGGTGGAACGAGGAATGCACGGACACGATCAAAGCCTACAGGGATGACAAGTCCCAGGAGGCGTGGTCGGAATTCCGCAAAGCTGTGAGAACAGCCAAGCGAACGTTCTTCGATGGCCGCATCCATGAGGTGGCCACCACAAATAAGCGCCCGTGGGACCTAATGCAATGGGTCCAGCAGCGCAAACTTCCCCCGGTAGAGGCAATCCAGTACAATGGACAGCCCTGCCATGACCTTGATGACCTGTGGAGGGGACTCCACGGCACATATAACTCGGCTTCTGGGAGAGAGGTGGACCTCTCAGAGCTCGACGATATGGAGCAACTCCCTACAAGGGAGTGGCCCCCGTTCAGCGCAGCAGAGCTGAAGCAGGCCTTAGCGGCCTGCTCGGGCCTGTCTGCGCCAGGCCCCGACCACCTTACGTGGGCCCATCTGAAGGAGATTCTGGAAGATCCAGCGTCTCTTCAACGCATCTTGGCCTTGGCCGACGGTTGCATGACCGCCGGCCACTGGCCAACACATTTCAAGGAATCGGTCTCTGTGATCATTCCTAAACCCAGGAAACCGTCCTACGCTACCCCGAAGTCGTTCAGGCCAATCGTGCTCTTGAACACTTTGGGGAAGCTTATCGAGAAGATGATATCCAATCGTCTTCAATTTGACATGATAAAGTTCGACTTGGTCGACCCGAATCAGTTCGGGGGCATCCGCCAGCGGTCCACAGAGGATGCTGGTACCTACCTGACCCATCTGGTACGTGCTGGATGGGCTAGAGGGGAGATGACGAGCGTGGTGGCATTCGACATTGCGCAATTCTTTCCCTCGCTCAACCACGGAGTTCTTCTCCGGGTCCTCAAGCTCTTAGGGTTCTCCGATACTCTGGGAGCATTCTTTGCCTCATATCTCATTGGGAGGTCCACAAAGTATAGGTGGAACAACTTTGAGTCGGGGCCACACGGTGCTGATGTGGGGGTAGGGCAAGGCTCTGCGTTGTCCCCTGTACTGTCAGCACTGTACATTGCGCCCATCATGAAGATGTACGTGACAAGGGCGAGGGATGCTGGAATCAGCAGCACCCTCCTCTCATATGTGGACGATGGCACAGTGGTTGCCCAATCCAAGTCGCTTGACGACAACAATGGCACGCTTGTCAAGGTGTATGCCATCCTCTTCAGGCTGTTTACAGCTCTGGGGCTGGAACTTGAGCACAATAAAACGGAGCTCTTTCATTTCAGTAGGTCGAGGGACAGGTACAACCCATCCCTCGACCTTGGATTTGCACCTTATACGGGGGCTACACCCCTTCAACCCAAGGAAGTCTGGCGCTACCTTGGGTTCTACTTCGACCGAAAACTGCTCTTCCACGAGCATGTTAGGTACTACTCCACCAAGGCACTGACCACCGTGAAAGCGATGGGAATGCTAGGTAATGCATCGCGGGGACTCCTTCCCATGCAAAAGCGCCTCCTTTATCGCGCATGTGTGCTTCCCATAGCCACATACGGATTCAGGTTGTGGTATTTCGAGGGTGCCCGATGCAAGGGTGTCCTCAAAAAGTTCAGCGCAATGCAGCGCAAGGCTGCACTGTGGATAGTCGGTGCGTTCCGCACCTCCCCAGGTGGAGGCGTAGAGTCCCTGGCGGGACTCATGCCCGTCCACCTTCATCTTCGGAAGTTGGCCCAAAGGGCCGACTATAGGGTGGCAACATTGTCAAACATCCATCCGACCAGATCGCTTTTGTCTGGGACTGCCGTCAAAGACGCCGTCCCTCATAAGCTCTCTCTTGCTAAGCTCCCCCCGTCAGTCCGTAAAAAGACCAAGGGTGTGGTATTGGAGATTGAATCCCGTCTCCCCTCTCTCACCGAGGTTTTCGATCCTACACATGAGGATGCGAGGCCTGGTGCACACATGTGTGACCTACACGGTCACAAAATCACTTTCGACAATCCCCCTCCTCCAAGGAAGGGCGATGGGGAGGAAGAAAAGGCCTGGAAGGGGAGGAAGGCCGATCTGGACCGCCTGCTTGCTGACGCAATGCAGGACCCAAACACAGTGGTGGCAGCAACGGACGCGTCTGTCCCTACTGCACCACGCCGTCAGGCCGTGGCAGCAGCCATGGTATATCATCGAGGCAATTGTGTCAAGGAGGTGAGACAAGCCTCGGGAATGGTGACCCCGCAGGATGTGGAGCTCAACGCCATTCGAACAGCTGTGGGATGTATGACTCAGTCACATCCTGCAGCCACTCGGATGATTATCTTCACGGATTCGATGGCAGCTGCAAAGCTCTCCATCGATCCGTCCGCCCACTCAGGCCAGGGTCACTCCTTGGCTGTGTGCAAGAACCTCTCTATGTGGTTCGATCAGGGAGGGGAGCGAAAGCTCACCTTCGTATACGTGCCCTCTATTAAAGAGTGGGGCATCCACAAGGCAGTTCATACCTTTGCGGGAGGGCTGCCACCAATCTACGCTGGGGCTCTACCCCAGACATCGCTTGACAGAGTCCGCAAGGACGTCACATCTCGGTGCTTGGATAGCTGGACAACCCAGTTCCAAGACCCGACCTATTCAGGACACAATTTCCTTCGATTAGTCGATACAAAGGACAAGTCCATCCAGCCAACGTATCTCCACGGAGGTGCATGGCTTCCTATGTCTGGCAGAAGCAATAGCTTCTCAGCCAGGTTCGCCAGGTGCGTGTTAAACCACGCCCCTATTGGAGCGTATTACAATCGCTTCAACATTAACGAGCCAACGGCTTGTCCCTGCGGTGCGGCTCTCGAGACCCGCATCCACATCTTGGATCACTGCACGAGATTCAAACGCAAGGGCCTGGTCAAACGGATTCAAGCCCTTTGCATCTTTTTGGAGAAGAACCCATTAGCGTTCGCCTTCAAGCCCTCACAGGAGGGTATCGGATGAGGTGGGGAGGCACCTCTCCTTGACGGATGGGCGGTCCTGGGCTGGAGACAGTTAGGCAGAGACCCTTCGGGGAGGTGTGCGGACCCTTGCAGCCGGGTCTAGGCCGCGGGGGCACTGGCCGCTTGGATAGGGGACGCTGGCTTGGGAATGCCTGGAAGGAGGGGAGGGGAAGGCCTCTTACACCAACAATCTCATTTGCTCTTGGCTAGTATGCCGGGAGTATCGACCTAAGCTTTGGCTTCGGGCAAGGCTTCTTTTTAGGCAAACGGCGCAGAGGCGCCATGTCACGCAGGGGCTTAGAAGCCCACGTTATTTCTCTGTTACTGCTGTCCACCGTATACGTAGATAGCGACCGGACTGCGACCGCGCACCGGTATATAAACTGATGATTCAAAAAAAAAAAAAAATCCCTCCTCTTCACTGCCTCAGTCCATCCCTCCAACTCTGCCACTCTGGATGGTGTTACTTCGGCCTGCCAGGAGTTTGTGAGACGTGCTGCAATGCTCCCAGTTGATCTGAGCCTTCTGCATCGTCGGCTCTGCCACCACAACTACGCTGACATCAAGAAGCTGCTGTCTTGCAACATGGTGGTTGGGATGAGCCTGGACTCGAGCGCGAAACCAGATCCCATCTGCGAGGCTTGCCTGGCTGGCAAAATGTGTTCCAATCCCTTCCCTTCCACTGACCATCGTGCCTCTGCCCCTCTCGAGCTTGTTCACACCGATCTCCATGGCCCTATGCCCCCCACTCCGGAGGGATATCGTTATTGGATGATTTTCATCGATGACCACACGCGTTTCCGCGTTGCATTGGGCTTAAAACGCAAAAGCGACGCATTTGAAGCGTTCAGGACATTCAAAGCATGGGCTGAGAACACTCTGGGGCTGAAAATCAAGGCCATGCAGGATGACAAGGGTGGGGAGTACATGTCTGCCGCGTTTATTCGCTTTACAGACGAGTGTTGCATTGAGAGGCGCCATACAACGCGCAATAGGCCCCAGCAGAACGGAGATGCAGAGAGAGCAAACTGGACACTTGCAGAGGATATCACAGCCATGCTTTTTGAAGCTGGTTTGCATGAATCTTTCTGGTATTGGGCCTTGGGGACGCAAATCAAGGTTGGGAACTGTCTCCCCACCGCTTCCTTGCCTGGGAAGACGCCCTATGAGGCCTGGTACAAGAGGAAACCGGATTTGAGTGGAGTCAGGGTGTTTGGGTGCACTGCCTATGTGCATGTGCAGAAGGACAAGAGGAAGGCCTTCCAGCCTCATATGGAAAAGTGCGTCTTCCTTCGTTATCCACCTGGCTACAAGGGCTGGAGGTTCTACAACCCCACCACCAAGAAGTTTATCATCTCAGAGCGAGCTGAGTTTGATGAGAGGTACTTCCCTGCTGGCTTCAGAGCTCCTGCTGTGCCTCGGAGTCTCCCTTCTTCGTCTTCTCCCAGTTCTGTGGATGAGATGCTGCCTGCCCCCATTCCTGGGGAACAGGGGGAGCCAGGGTTGACTCCTCCGGCTGCTCCAGAACCCATTCCATCGCGACCTCACTCTCCTGAGCCTTCTCCCTCACCTCCCAGACGTGCTCCATCACCTCCTTCACCTCCCAGACGTGATCCCTTGCCCCCTGCAATGCGCCAGGCCACTCCTTCGCCTCCTAGAACGCCTCCCTGCTCTCCTGCAGCAGCACTGCCCTCTGGGCCGCCTCGTGCTCCTGCCAAGGCTCCTGCTGCCCCCAGAGCTCGAGGACGAGCTGCAGCGAGTACTTTACACTCCCCCAAGGTCCGGTCCGGACTCCTGCCGGAGTCCTGCAGGACTCCACCTGGACTCCACCTGGAGTCCCACCCTGTCCAGAGGATACTACAATTGCAGTGAAACCTCTCAAATTTGGGGGCGGAGTCCCACTGGAGTCCCACCGGAGTCCTGCAGAAGTCCATAGGGTATCCAGGACTTCTGCAGGACTCCACTGGAGTCCAGGACTGGAGTCCAGACCCTCCAGGACTTCCAGCGGACTTTTACAGAACTGTTATAGGACTGCACCC
Organism: Coprinopsis sp. MPI-PUGE-AT-0042; assembly: GCA_020736565.1. Lineage (NCBI taxonomy): Eukaryota > Fungi > Basidiomycota > Agaricomycetes > Agaricales > Psathyrellaceae > Coprinopsis > Coprinopsis sp. MPI-PUGE-AT-0042. The sequence goes on along the minus strand of JAHBOF010000049.1, from coordinate 530,590 downwards.
CTCTCGTCAAGGATTTTCGGGCTTCCACAGGACTCCTGCAGGACTCCTGGGGGACTCCACACCAATCACTGTGACGGTGGTACCATTGTTACTTAATTATATATAGCAAAAAGTTTAGCAGGAAATAACATTTTATTGTTGCCTCGACTCGGATTCGAACTCTCGACTGGTTGGTCATTTACAAAAGCCACGCAGCATAACCACTGCACCAGCTGGTCTTGTTATACTAAAGTGGTAAGTACTATTAGTCTAGCTTCCAGCATTGGCTCCCAAAAAGGAAAGACGCCCAACGGGCGCTTAATCTTTTCGGCGTTCCGTGGTTCAAATGGGACGCCCAATGGGCGCTTATTTGATCCGGCGCCTTTAAGCGCCCGTGGGGCTTCCGGGTCTCGTTTCCGCGAACTCCCGAAAGTTCGTGGGAACGCCATCACGTGATGGCTCGAGCACGTTGACCCGTCGTCAACGACGCTCTTTCCTTCCTTTGTCGCCGTCACCCTGCTTACCACGCGCCTGACAACGACACGCCCGCTCGCTGCCGCCACCACCCTCGCCGCACCGTCGGGAACATCACCACCCTTTCACCCTCGTCACCGCCGTTGTCAACACCCGCCTCGTCACACCCGCCTCGTCACCGCCCTTTCGCCGTCGTCACCCGCCGTCGTCACACCCCGCCTCGTCACACCTGCCGTCGCCCCTCCATCGTCGCCCCTCCATCGTCGCCGCCGTCGTCGCGACTGCCTGGTCACCGCCGTCGTCTCCCCTTCCACGTAACCGCCGCCTCTCCATCGTCGCCGCCGTCGTCTCTCCCCCCCTCCCTCGTCACCGCCGTCGTCTCCCTGCCCCGTCGCCGCCGTCGTCGCGACTGCCTGGTCCACCGCCGTCGTCTCCCCTTCCACGTAACCGCCGCCTCTCCATCGTCGCCGCCGTCGTCTCCCCGCCTCCCTCGTCACCGCCGTCGTCTCCCTGCCACGTCATCGCTGTCGTCTCCCTTGCCACGTCACCGCCGCCCCCTAACCGCCCGCCTCTCCATCGTCACCCGCCGTCGTCTCCCTTGCCACGTCGCCGCCGTTGTCGCCACTACCTGGTGACCGCCGCCGTCTCCCCTGCCACGTCGTCGCCGCCGCCGTCGCTGCCTCATCACCGCCGTCCCTCTCTCGTTGCCTTCCCTGCCTCGTAGCCTCCCTCCACCTCCCTCCCTCTCCATCCCCATCCCTCCACTTCCCTTTCCCCCCACGTCTCGTCACTCTACGGACGCGTCGTCGTGCACGGACCACGTCTTTGGCTGCCACGTCAGAGTGCCCGCCGCCTCCTATTGGCCCTCACCCCCACCACCTCCCTCCTCGATCGAGCGTCCAGCGCCGTCGTTTCGAGGCCAACTCAACCCATTGATCCCCCGTCCCCTCGCCCTCATCACCAACGCACGCCACGTAGACGTTGCGCACGGGCCATCCCCGCCACCTCACAGCCTTCCCAGCACCAGCCAATCCGCCACGTCGACGCTGTGCACGGGCCAACCCGCCACATCACATCCCTTCACCACCGCGTCACCAACGCAACGCCGCCGCGCACCCTCCGCCACCACCACTACGCACGTACCCGCAACCCGCCCACCACACGCTCGCCGTCAAGACACACCACTCACGCAGAATGGTCCGCAGCACCACACGTCAAGCAGCACCAGACACCCGCGGCTCCACGCCAGCCACACCCAAGAGCCCCAAGGCTGGCGACCGTCGCGCCCGGGCCAACACCATCACACCCCGCGACTCGAAGTGTCGCAGGGGTGACGAAGCTGACTCCTCGCCCGCAGATGAAGAGGAAGGAGGGGGAGAGGGGGAGGAAAGAGACCAGTGATGAGATGTCGCAGGCAGCTGAGACTGCATCCTCAAGGTACGTCGCTGCACGTTCTGTTTATACCCCTTGCTGATTTCTGTTTAGTGCTCCTGAGGTCTACGATGGAGACTCGGAGGAAGAGGAGGAGCCCGAACCACCCAGGAGGAGTGCCCGGCAAAAGAAGTAAGTCCCCCCGCTCCTCTCGAAAACCTCCATACTGACCACGATTGCCTGTTCAGCCCGCCCTCGCCTGCTGCAACCGTCCTCCGACATTTCGGAGGACAAGTTAAACTTCCCGTCATCTCCGTGAGTCCGTTCGCCTCACTCGCTGCCTCTGCTCACCACTGGCCTAGCATCAAACCAGTTCCGAAGAAGACCAAGGCAGCAACAGCCCCCAAGGCTACGGCAACCATCGCACCCACCGCTAAACGCCCCGCAACAGCCCTCAAGCAGACCATTCAGCCTGCTGCCTCCACCGCCACCACCACAAAGGTCAAGCCCGCCGTGAAGGCCACCGCCAAGCCTGCCGTCAAGACCAAGCCCACCGTGAAGGCCCCCGTTGACAACAGCACCACAGGGTACGTCCCATTTCCTACTCCTTTGTCCAATGTAGTATACAATGCCTCAATGTATTATATAATTGAATCTATTTTTTTTTTGACTTGTCATTTGCTTGTTTGACTTTTGCTTTGACTGACATGTTGCCCAACAGTACGGAGAACATTCTCCAGGCCCTCAACGCATCTATTGCCCCACCTCCGCGCAAGGTTGCCCCTCCTCCACCCCTCGCAATCCCTCCTGCCAAGCCTGCTGTTGCCCCTCCAAAGCCAAAGAAGAAGGTAGCCGTTAGGAGGTTATCCAAGAGGAAGAGGTCGAGGTGCCAGAACAAGGTGGAGATGTGGAGATGCTGGATATGGTGGAGGAAGAGGGTCAACAAGGACATGCCGGGCTGCAGGACATGGACATGGATGTCGATACGGTCAAGGAGGTCAAGGAGGTCAAGCAAAGGAAGGGCAAAGGAAAGGGGAAGGAGAAGGAGGTGTTGGCTGAAGACATTGAGGGGGAAAAAGAGCCAAGCATGGCAGAGCTGGATACACCAGAAGACAATGGGGTTGTCTATGACGAAGAAGATGAGTTTTCCGCATTCGTCAACCCGTTACTCTCGAGGTTGGCCCTTCAAAGCTCCAGGGTGCTTCCAAGACAGTTGGTGGTACCCTTCGAGGCAAGGCGGCCTTTTCCAACATGGCTGACTTGGAGTTGGAGAAGATTGTCAGTGAGACCGTTGCTATCCCTCGCAAAGCACGTGTCTTCCTTGATCCCCTTGTCTCTCTCGGCTTGGTCAACCGCTTGGTCCCTGACTTTTTCGTCACTGTCAACGGTTCCACTGTGAAGGATGTTCTCAATGCAATCGTTGAGGGTGATCCTTCTTATGCTGGCCACACCTGCTATATCTACGACTTTGATGAGGCTGCTTGGACAATCAAGGGCTCTTCAATCCGCCTTGGCCCAGATGCATCTATTTCCAACAATGCTTACTGGGAATCGGAGAAGAATAGCCTCTATATTTATGTTGTGCTGGTACATTTCCTTCCATCTCGTTCATTATTCTGGTGCTGACTTGATCTTTTTCAGAAGAAGCCAGCTTCATCCACCTTTTCATCACGTGCTACAACACCCTCTGTCTCTGGCCATCGCTCCCGCTCTGTGTCTGGTGTTCCCTCCCCTCTTGCCACTGGGTTTTTCTGGTGAGGGGAATGTCAAAAATGGATGCGGAGGAAGAAGAAGCAATTGCAAGAATTGCTGCAGCTATTGACTGTACCAAGCCTACCCGGGACCTTCGCATCATCTACTATCTCGACATGCCCACCGACCGCTACTTCTACACCAGCAATGCTACTGACAACTGGTCTGCCTATCGACGCTACAAGATGCTTGTTGATGCCAAAGAGAAGTAATCAGAAGATGTTGACTGGCGCAGTGAATGCAGATGGGAAGAAGCTTCCAGAAGATCTCAAGAAGCTTACAGTCGATCAAATCATTGCACCTGTCATTGGTACCACCACATTCTACACCGCTGCCAAGATCTATTCCAAGTTCAGCAACGACCTTCCACATCACAAGAAGGTTATGAAGTACTTTGCGATGAATGCAGTGGAGCGGCATGAACAGGTAGAGGAGGCAGATCTTTGAGCACCAGGCGTATTTGAGGAAGTACAACGCCAAGGCGTCTTCTGGGATGGGGCTGGCTAAGGCATTTCTTATCTTGCATGGTGATCTTGAGAAGGAAGGCAAGAAGAAGGAGGTTGAAGAAGAAGAAGAAGAAGAAAGAAGCCCTGAGAAGAAGAGTCATAAGAGGAACAAGAAGCAGAAGGGGGGCAAGTGAGTTGGTAGATTTTATCGTATATGGTTGTAAATTCTTGTAGAGCAAGAATCTAACTTGATGTCGTCTAGTTATTTTGTCCACCTGGCACATTTTTCAGCACTTTTTGGACTACTTGCTGCCCTCGTTCTTCCTCTCTTGGCTGGGCCAAGCTTGTCTTGCTGCTTTTTTGGCTGCCTCGGTTGCTGCTCAGCCACATCCCTCTTCCTCCTGACCATCACCTTCCGTGCTTTCAACCGATTTGTTTGACAGAACTAGACTCCAACATTCGTTGAGCCTCAGTTCTCTTGATTCTTTCACTGTCCTGGAAAATCCTCAACTCCTCAAACCTGCATTTCCGCCGCTCTGTTCGGCAGTTACCAGGGAAACATCATCAAATCTCTGGATTAAGCGCTTGGGCAGTTGCTAGAACTTCGCTTACTGATAAGGAGCCTCTTCTCCATTCATCTGTCAGCTCTCTAGGCACCACTCTACACAAGCTTGCTGTTCTGCTTGATCTTCCTCTCCACCTCTCCCATCCTATCGACCTGAGTGCCGTTGAGCCAAGTCTTGCACTCGTCACCAACTCCTTTGAGTGCCAGAAGCAGACTTGTGCACCACACTCCCTCTATCCTTATCAGAGTTTCCGGGATATTTCCAGCCCTGTTACTCTGATCAAAGGAACCAGCAGTTACGGGCATGCATATGTCCTTGGTGCTGAATGTACTTCCTGTGCCACATCGTATATGGCAGACCATCACTACCAGACAACTACAGCAAATGGGCAAGAGCGGACACTGGAGAACGATGCTTGCTACATCAAGCTTGGGCAGAAGAAGCTATGGGCAGACCGCACCTTCACAGGAGCTGTCTCCAATGCATTTCACAGCTTGCGCTCATCTGCTCAAGCCTTTTCATCTTTCTTCACTGATAGCTATGTCTCCAACAGTTCATCTCCCCCTCCTCCAGTCCCTCTATCAGCCTCTTCCTCCCCAGCTACTCCTCCTCCCAACATTCCACTCCCTTCAGTCTGTCACACGCCGTCATATCTGGCAAGCACATCTTGGAGAGTCTATCCGCATGATTGCTGCTGATTCTGGTCTTGATCTCACTGTACCTTTCAACGTCGGTGCAGATCAAACTGGTGCAGCATGCGTTCAACCTGCTGGGCAACAAAGGCAAGGTGAAGCCAGCCGAGGGTCATGCTTGTGGAGAGTGCACTCAGCCATACCGGACAACTACAGAGCTCGACTCTGTGGTTGAAGGGTGCTCTGTGAACATGCGAGTGGTGGATGGGATTGTGACTGGGCCTTTGCATTGTGCACGACCCAAGTGCTACAATCCGCTGGCCAACAACAGGGGTGAATCATACTGTGAGAAGCATGTCAGAGAATTTGGCCATTTCTGTCGCATCATTGGGTGCCGTGCTTTAGCAAAGACGGGAACCAGAGCATGTGAGCTTCATGCACCTGAGTGGAAGCACTACCAGGCTTCTGCAAGCCGTAGCAGCTCCTCTGGTGTTAAGCGCATGATTCATCGACCTGGAGAGCAGCAGCCTTGGCAGGAGTCTCATGAACGCTCTGAAAATCCACACGACCAACCTGATCCACAGCCTCACAACCCAAGCACTACTTTGCTGCTTCAAGATACTACTGTGTTGAGACTCTTTGCGCTCCATGTGGTGTAGTAGAGGCATGGAGTCTTTTTGCCAAGTCGGAATCTCCAACCAACATCATGAAGTTCCTGGAGTCTGTCTACCCTACCCCTACTGATCGCCCATCCTATCTCTGCATTGACAAGGCATGCATCCTTCTCAAAACCGTTGCCAACCACTTCCGGTCTTGGATTTCAACAACACGTTTTATTGTTGACAGCTACCACCACCGGAACCACAGCAAGACAGATGAACTCTGTCAAAAGTGGTGCAATCCTGCACCTGATGATGGAAGTGCTCCCAACCTAGTTATCAAAGTCAGGGACAATCAGGGCAAGGAGGTTGCCAAACGGGCATTTAACACACAAGTGAGTGATTACCTTTATCTTGTTTTACACATCTGGTCTTATAGTTCTTAAAGATATGTGAACAGCTAAACTCTTGGTTGGCTGGATATGACTCCATTCTCAAGCGGATGACTGTTCCCAACTTCAAGTGGTTCCTTCACTCGATGCTATTCCTTCAGACAAAAAAGGTGTTGGCTAAGCAGAAGCGAAAAGCTGCTAAGCTTACAACAGTCGACGCTAACATCCACTCAGATGCTAGTTCTCCTGTGTCTATTGCTTAGTGAGATAGTGAACAGATTCACTTGTATTATTTCTCCTTCTCGATATTTCTGCCTATTTATACCCTGTAATACAACAATTGTGTAAGACCTCTACTAAAGTTCTAGCAAGATTCTGTCAAAGTCCTTCAAAAGTCCTATTTGGTTATGAATTACACTGAGTCTCACCAAAGTCCCACCAAAGTCCTACTAAAGTGCTACTTAGTTTACATTCAATATGTTTCACTATAAAACACTGATTTGTTCATGTTCTATCTAGAGTCCAATAAAAGTCCTACAGAAGTCCCACAGAAGTTCTGTCAAAGTTCTGTCAAAGTACTACTAAGTTATTAATTACCAAGTCCTACCAGAGTCCTGCCAGAGTCCTGTCAAAGTCCTGCCAAAGTTCTATTTAGTCCATCTTCAATAAGTGTCACCAGGACTCCATCAGGAGTCCTATAGGAGTCCCATATAGGTCAAGGGAACACTTGTTCAAATTTTGATAAAATCCTATAGGACTCCACCAGGAGTCCACCAGGAGTCCTGTAGGAGTCCCATAGGAGTCCCATATAGGTCAAGGGAACACTTGTTCAAATTTTGATAAAGTCCTACAGGACTCCGCCAGGAGTTCTATAGGAGTCCCATAGGAGTCCCATATAAGTCAAGGAGACACTTGGTCAGATATTGGGATACAGTCCTACAGGACTCCACCAGGAGTCCACCAGGAGTCCTATAGGAGTCCCATATAGGTGAAGGGAATCCTTGTTCAAAATTTTGATAAAGTCCTATAGAACTCCACCAGGAGTCCACCAGGAGTCCTATAGGAGTCCCATAAGAGTCCCATATAGGCCAAGGGAACACTTGTTCAAAATTTGATAAAATCCTATAGGACTCCACCAGGACTCCACCAGGAGTCCTGTAGGAGTCCCATATAGGTCAAGGGAACACTTGGTCAAAATTTGATAAAGTCCTATAGGACTCCACCAGGAGTCCACCAGGAGTCCTATAGGAGTCCCATATAGGTCAAGGGAACACTTGTTCAATTTTTTGATAAAGTCCTACAGGACTCCACCAGGACTCCACCAGGACTCCGCCAGGAGTTCTATAGGAGTCCCATAGGAGTCCCATATAAGTCAAGGAGACACTTGGTCAGATATTGGGATACAGTCCTACAGGACTCCACCAGGAGTCCACCAGGAGTCCTATAGGAGTCCCATATAGGTGAAGGGAATCCTTGTTCAAATTTTGATAAAGTCCTATAGAACTCCACCAGGAGTCCACCAGGAGTCCTATAGGAGTCCCATAAGAGTCCCATATAGGCCAAGGGAACACTTGGTCAAAATTTGATAAAGTCCTATAGGACTCCACCAGGAGTCCACCAGGAGTCCTATAGGAGTCCCATATAGGTCAAGGGAACACTTGTTCAATTTTTTGATAAAGTCCTACACGACTCCACCAGGACTCCACCAGGACTCCACCAGGACTCCACCAGGACTCCGCCAGGAGTTCTATAGGAGTCCCATAGGAGTCCCATATAAGTCAAGGAGACACTTGGTCAGATATTGGGATACAGTCCTACAGGACTCCACCAGGAGTCCACCAGGAGTCCTATAGGAGTCCCATATAGGTGAAGGGAATCCTTGTTCAAATTTTGATAAAGTCCTATAGAACTCCACCAGGAGTCCACCAGGAGTCCTATAGGAGTCCCATAAGAGTCCCATATAGGCCAAGGGAACACTTGTTCAAATTTTGATAAAGTCCTACAGGACTCCACCAGGACTTCTACAGGAGTCCCATATAGGTCAAGGAGACACTTGTGCAAATTTGGAATAAAGTCCTACAGGACTCCACCAGGACTCCTACAGGAGTCCCATAAAGGTCAAGGAGACACTTGGTCAGATATTGGGATAAAGTCCCACAGGACTCCACCAGGACTCCTACAGGAGTCCTATCTAGGTCAATGTCAATATGTAATGGAATTTGTATTGATTTTAGGAGTTTGACCAGAGTCCAGCAGGAGTCCTGTGAGTCCACCTGGACTTCCACTGGACCTCCACTGGACCTTGGGGGAGTGTAAAGTTATGGCTGCAGCACGCCCTGCACCCTGCTGAAGGGCCGCGTCGCAGCTCCAGAGCACCGAAACCTGCAAGAGAATGGTGGCTTGTTGACAAGGCTGCGGCTGCTCCTCCTCCTGTCGCTCCTGCAGCGGGTCCTGCTGTTCCTGCAGCTGTGGCAGCTGATTCTGACGAGGAGGACGAGGTCCAGCGCAGGGTTACACCTGTTGGTGACTCTGAGGACGAGTTAGCAGGCTACAGCGTCGTTGAATTCGCTGGTTCTGCTGAGGAGCCCACCACATATCGCATGGCAGTCTCAGGGCCTGATGGTGTGCACTGGAAACGCGCTGCTGAAGAGGAAATCAACACTCTGGTGGCCAATGGGACTTGGGAAGTGGTCGATCGCCCCCACACGTCAAACCATTGCGTCCTGGCTGGGTTTTCAAGGTCAAGATGAATCCTGATGGCTCCATTGAGCGTTACAAGGGTCGTCTTGTTGCTAAGGGGTGTGCACAGCGTCCTGGACTCGACTACACCGAGGTTTTTGCCCCTACATTCCGTCCTGCCGCCCTGCGCTTGATTCTTGCCCTAGCAGCTGCTGAGGACCTCCACCTGCGCTCCATTGACATTTCTGTTAGATTGTGCTCTAGCCATCGGTAATTTGCTTGTTTTCATTCGTTTCTTCGCTATTCGGAACGCGTTACTCGTTCCCTTCATATCTCCGCGGTTTCACATCGTTTCCACTTCATTCAAGCCGTCAGGCGCGCCACCAACATTCAACCTGTCAGTGGCGCATTTATATAGCTGTAGATCGTGTCCTGAAGTCCCTCAGTTCTTTCCCCTCACTGTTGGACTTCAGGTATGTGCTTAGTCTGTCCAATACATCAGTTCTTTCCCCTCACTGTTGGACTTCAGTCCCCTTAGGCTCTGTGCATTCTAACAGGTTATGAGCCCTGTGCTTTCAGCCATCTAGGACAGCTCCGCAGTTTGAAAACTCACTTCGCATTTCCTCTGCTCAATTGCCAGCGCATACGCGCCATCTTCTGGCCACGGCCCCTCGCCCGTGTCCTCTTCACGGCGTCGCATTTCTAGCCACGTCACAGCAACGCTTCTCGCGAAATCGCCCATTCTTCCTCTAGCACCGACTCTCCCATTCACTTCGCCTCCAGCTCCTTCAGTTCGCGTCGCATCGCCCCTCATTCTTTGCCAGAGTACTTTACCCCCACCCCTGAGGGGGGTACAGAGTCTGTACAGAGTCTGTACTAACTCTGTAGTCACTCTGTACAGATTCTGTACAGACTCTGTATACCTTTTTTCCTCCCTGCTACCTACTTGTTACCTAGCACTAGTTGACAGACCCAAGAGTCTGTACAGAGTCTGTACAGACTCTGTAGGGGGTGGAGAATCTGTACAGACTCTGGAGTGCAGAGCCTCTGCACCCCTCTACAGAGTCTCCCTATTGGTCCAGTGACACTGTACTGACTCTGTACAGACTCTGTACAGATTCAAACCCAAGTGATGTATTAGCATCCAGTCAATGCATATATGAGGCACTCTGCACTGACTCTGTAGAGAGTCTGTAGAGAATCTGTAGAGAGTCTGTTGAGAATCTGTAGAGAGTTTGTAGAGAATCTGTACAGAGTCTGTACAGAGTCAGTGTAAAGTGAATACTGACTTGAATATATGAAGAGAGTAGAGAGTCTCTGTGTAAAGTCAGTGTTATTCTGGATAGAAATATTTTGGGACTCTGTACAGACTCTGTACAGATTGTCCACAGATTGTCTACAGATTCTCTACAGATTATCTACAGACTCTCTACAGACTCTCTACAGACTCTGTACTAGCTTTTGTTGACGAAATTATTTTTGAGTGGGTTAGTAAAGGCTCTGTACAGAGTCTGTACAGAATCTGTATAGACTCTGCAGGGGGGTACAGACTCTGTACAGACTCTGTACCCCCCTCTGGGGTGGGGGTGAAGTAGTGCTTTGCCACGTCACGCCGCTCATCGCCGTCTACCGTTCCTCGCAATGTCAACCGGCCTCCCTTCCTTCGCCAAGCTCAATGGCACCAACTACTCCACCTGGGCTGGCAACATGAAAGCCTTCTGCATGACCCAGGGGGTCTGGAGGCTTGTTGCTGGCACCTCCCTTCGCCCTACCACCATCACCACCTCCTCCCCAGGTGGCACCACCTCTGCTGCCCTCCCTGGGGACCCAGATGCCTGGGATGCCAAGGCAGACAAGGCTGCAGGCTGGATCTTCCTCATGCTTGAGGATGGTCAAAAGGTTCATGTTTCTGACCACTTGGGAGATCCCAGTGCGATGTGGAACGCTCTGGAGAAGGTTTACCTTCAAAGGAAGCCTGGGCAACGCTTCAATGCCTATGATGACCTCTTTTCCATCAGGAAGAAGGAAGATGAGGAGTTACAGGGCCTCCTGACACGTGTAGATGACGCATTCAAGCATATCAAGGAGCTCCGACCCAAGGAGTTCACTTTGGAGGACCTGGACAAGGAGTTGGCATCCATGGTGCTCATTAGGGCACTCCCAGACGAGTTTTCGTCGTTTTCGTCGTCCCTCCTGCTCATGGACAAGCTGGACAAGGAAACCATCGCCCAGGCGTTTGTTGCAGAGGAAGCACAGCGCCGCCATCGCGCAAACGACGCCCCAGCAGTTGCTATGGCTGCTCACACTTCAACTCCCTCCTCCTGCGATTTCTGTGGCCTCTCTGGTCACGTTTTGACGACGTGCTTCGCCTACCAACGTGCGCAGTCGTCTGCACGCGATAACGCGTCGAACCGTCGCAAGGGGCGCTCTCAGCGCGGCAAACAAGCGCAGAATTCGCCTTCTGGCGCTTCTGCTGCTGCTGCATCTTCCTCCCAGCCCATTGAGTATGCTGGGCACACCTCTGTGCGTTCTCCTGCTTCTAGCGAGCTCTCCTCGCCTCTAGAACTCCAGGCTGACTTTGATTGGATTGCAGACACTGGGGCCACTTCTCATATGACCACCCATCGTCACTGGGTGCGGAATTATGTGGCCTGTTGCATTCCAGTCAGGTTGGCTGACCACAACATTGTCTATGCTGTTGGTATGGGGACAGTGGTCTTTGACCCTGTAGTAGATGGCCAGCTTGCGAGATCAGTAGAGTTAACGCGTGTCCTTCATGTACCAGATCTCCGGTCCAATCTCATCTCTTGTCTCTACCTCACACGGGTCAAGGGTCTCACCATGCTTGCTCAGGGCAACGAGATTCGCTTCAGCCATGGAAAATCCCTCCTGTTCACTGCCTCAGTCCATCCCTCCAACTCTGCCACTCTGGATGGTGTTACTTCTGCCTGCCAGGAGTCTGTGAGAGGCCCTGCACCGCTCCCAGTCGATCTGAGCCTTCCGCATCGTCGCCTCTGCCACCACAACTATCGTGACATAAGAAGCTGCTCTCCTGTGACATAGTGGTTGGTATGAGCCTCGACTCGCGCGCGAAACCAGATCCCATCTGCGAGGCTTGCCTGGCTGGCAAAATGCGTTCCAATCCCTTCCCTTCCACTGGCCATCGCGCCTCCGCCCCTCTCGAGCTCGTTCACACCGATCTCCATGGCCCTATGCCACCCACACCGGAGGGATATCGTTATTGGATGATTTTCATCAATGACCACACGCGTTTCCGCGTCGCATTGGGCTTAAAACGCAAAAGCGACGCGTTTGAAGTGTTCAGGACGTTGAAAGCATGGGCTGAGAACACTCTGGGGCTGAAAATCAAGGCCATGCAGGACGACAAGGGCAGGGAGTACATGTCTGCCGCGTTTATTCGCTGTACAGACGAGTGCGGCATTGAGAGGCGCCATACAACGCGCAATAGGCCCCAGCAGAACGGAGATGCAGAGAGACCGAACCGGACACTTGCAGAGGACATCACAGCCATGCTTTTTGAAGCTGGATTGCATGAATCCTTCTGGTATTGGGCGCTTGGGACGCAAATCAAGGTTGGGAACTGTCTCCCCACCGCATCCTTGCCTGGCAAGACTCCCTTTGAGGCCTGGTACAAGAGGAAACCGGATTTGAGCGCAGTCAGGGTGTTTGGGTGCACTGCCTATGTGCATGTGCAGAAGGACAAGAGGAAGGCCTTCCAGCCTCATATGGAAAAGTGCGTCTTCCTTGGGTATCCACCTGGGTACAAGGGCTGGAGGTTCTACAACCCCACCACCAAGAAGTTTATCATCTCAGAGCGAGCTGAGTTTGATGAGAGGTACTTCCCTGCTGGCTTCAGAGCTCCTGCTGTGCCTCGGAGCCTCCCTTCTTCGTCTTCTCCCAGTTCTGTGGACGAGATGCTGCCTGTCCCCATTCCCGGTGAAGAGGGGGAGCCAGGGTTGCCTCCTCCGGCTGCTCCTGAGCCTATTCCATCGCGATCTCCCTCTCCTGAGCCTTCTCCATCGCCTCCCAGCTCGCCCAAGCGCCATCCGTCGCCTCCCTCACCTCCCAGACGTGCTCCATCACCTCCTTCACCTCCCAAACACGATCCCTCGCCTCCTCCGCCGCGTGCAAGCGCTCCCTCGCCCCCTGCAACGCGCCAGGCCACTCCTTCACCTCCTAGAACGCCTCCGCGCTCTCCTGCAGCAGCACTGCCCTCTGGGCCGCCTCGTGCTCCTGCCAAGGCTGCTGCTGCCCCCAGAGCTCGAGGACGAGCTGCAGCACGCCCTGCACCTGCCGAAGGACCGCGTCGTAGCTCCAGAGCACCCAAACCTGCAAGGGAATGGTGGCTTGTTGACAAGGCTCCTGATGCTCCTGCTCCTGTCGCTCCTGCAGCAGGTCCTGCTGTCCCAGCAGCTGTGGCAGCTGATTCCGACGACGATGACGAGGTCCAACGCGAGGTTACACCTGTTGGTGACTCTGAGGACGAGTTAGCAGGCTACAGTGTTGTTGAATTCGCTGGTTCTGCTGAGGAGCCCACCACATATCGCATGGCGGTCTCTGGGCCTGATGGTGTGCACTGGAAACGCGCTGCTGAAGAGGAAATCAACACTCTGGTGGCCAATGGGACTTGGGAAGTGGTAGATCGTCCTCCAGACGTCAAACCATTGTGTCCTGGATGGGTTTTCACGGTCAAGATGAATCCTGATGGCTCCATTGAGCGTTACAAGGGTCGTCTTGTTGCTAAGGGGTGTGCACAGCGTCCTGGACTCGACTACACCGAGGTTTTTGCCCCTACATTCCGTCCTGCCGCCCTGCGCTTGATTCTTGCCCTAGCAGCTGCTGAGGATCTCCACCTTCGCTCCATTGACATCTCCTCTGCTTTCACCTATGGTGATCTCGAGGAGGACATCTACATGTTTCAGCCTGAGGGATTCCATGAGGGTGGGCCCAACAAGGTCTTGAAGCTCAGGAAGTCGCTCTCTGGCGTCAAGCAGGCCGCGCGTCAGTGGAACAAGAAGCTGCATGGCACACTCGAGGGTATGGGCTTTAAACGACTTGAATCCGACCGCTCCCTCTACCTCTATGCACGAAACGACGTTTGGATCACTGTCCCAGTGTACATTGACGACATTACCCTTGCTTCCAAATCAACTTCTTCTGTTGACAAGGTGGTCAAGGAGCTGGGGGAGCACTTCAAGCTCCGAGATCTGGGTGAGACCAAGTTCCTACTTGGTGTGGAAATCACCAGGGACCGCTCCCAGCATGCTATTTCGCTCTCCCAGCGCCAGTACATTGTTGACATGCTGGAGCGCTATGGTATGGCTGACTGTAACCCTGTCCAGACCCCCATGAACCTGGCAATCTCACTTTCCAAGGACATGTGTCCTTCCACTCCTGCTGAGCTCGAGTTCATGGCTTCTGTTCCCTACCTCTCTGCCCTTGGCTCTGTCCAGTATCTCGCTGGCATGACGCGCCGAGACATCCAGTACACTGTCAACTTCTTGGCGCGCTTCAACTCGAATCCTGGCCCTCAGCATTGGGCTGCTGTCAAGCATCTTTTCCGCTACCTCAAGGGCACCATGGACTTCAAGCTCACCTACTCCAGCACTCTGCAGCCAGAGATCTTCAATACCTTCTGTGACACGTCCCATGGTGACTGCAAGGAGTCTGGACGCTCCACTAGTGGGTATGTGTCCATGATGGGTGGTGCAGCTCTCAGCTGGAAGAGCAAGCTTCAACCAGTTGTGACTTTGTCCACCTGTGAAGCAGAGTTCATTGAGACTGTAGAGGCAGGCAAGGAGATCCTTTGGCTTCGCAACCTCCTGGGGGAGCTCAGGTACCTTGTGAAGGCCCCGTCTTTGCTCTCCATTGACAACCAGGGTGCTGTCTCAGTCACCAAGAACCTGAGCATTATGGGAGGATGAAGCACCTCAACTTGAGGTTCTACTGGCTCAGGGATGCAGTGGACCGTGGGGTTATTCGCACTCTGAACATTCCAGGCTCTGAACAGCCTGCTGACATCCTCACCAAGGCACTTCCCCTTCCCAAGGTTACATTCTGCAGGCAGGCAATGGGCTTGTCTGGCTAGCTCATGGGGGAGTGTTAGATTGTGCTCTAGCCATCCGTATTTTGCTTCTATTCATTTGTTTCTTCGCTATTCGGAACGCGTTACACGTTCCCTTCATATCTCCGCGGTTTCACATCGTTTCCACCTCATTCAAGCCTTCAGGCGCGCCACCAACATTCAACCTGTCAGTGGCGCATTTATATAGCTGTAGATCGCGTCCTGAAGTCCCTCAGTTCCTTCCCTCACTGTTGTGACTTCAGGTATGTCTGTACTTCGTCTCATACACCAGTTCTTTCCCCTCACTGTTGGACTTCACTGTGCATTCTAACACAGAGCATAAAGGGACTGAAGTCACAACAGTGAGGGAAACAACTGATGTATGAGACGAAGTACAGACATGCCTGAAGTCACAACAGTGAGGGAAGGAACTGAGGGACTTCAGGACGCGATCTACAGCTATATAAATGCGCCACTGACAGGTTGAATGTTGGTGGCGCGCCTGAAGGCTTGAATGAAGTGGAAACGATGTGAAACCGCGGAGATATGAAGGGAACGAGTAACGCGTTCCGAATAGCGAAGAAACGAATGAAAAGGAGCAAAATACCGATGGCTAGAGCACAATCTAACACTCCCCCATGATCTAGCAAGACAAACCCATTGCCTTCCTGCAGAATGTGACTGAGGGGAGGGGAAGTGCCTTGGTGAGGATTGTTCATAGTGCGAATAACCCCACGGTCCACTGCATCCCTGAGCCAGTAGAACCTCAAGTTGAGGTGCTTCATCCTCCCATGCTGCTCGGGGTTCTTGGTGACTGAGACAGCACCCTGGTTGTCGATGGAGAGTGAAGATGGGCCCTTCACAAGGTACCTGAGCTCCCCCAGGAGGTTGCGAAGCCAAAGGATCTCCTTGCCTGCCTCTACAGTCTCAATGAACTCTGCTTCACAGGTGGACAAAGTCACAACTGGTTGAAGCTTGCTCTTCCAGCTGAGAGCTGCACCACCCATCATGGTCACATACCCACCAGTGGAGCGTCCAGACTCCTTGCAGTCTGCATGGGACGCGTCACAGAAGGTGGTGAAGATCTCTGGCTCCAGAGGCCCAGAGTAGGCATAACTTTACAGTCCCCCAAGGTCCTATGGGACTCCTATAGGACTCCTATGGGTCAAAACCCTTTTTTTGCAGAATTGTGATAAGGGTGTAACATTAATGCAAACAGGGTAATATAACTGCATGGGAGTCCTATAGGAGTCCTATTAGTCCTATAGGAGTCCTATTAGTCCTATAGGAGTCCTATTAGTCCTATAGGACTCCTAACCCTTACTTGACAACTTTTAATCAGTGTGGTGTAAAAATAGCTTTGCAACATTTAAGTTGGGTTAGGACAGGTTAGGACTCCTATAGGACTCCGCCCCGGACCTTGGGGGGGTGTAAAGTACTCAGAGTAGGTGAGCTTGTAGTCCATGGTGCCCTTGAGGTAGTGGAAAAGATGCTTCACAGCAGCCCAATGCTGAGGGACAGGATTCGAGTTGAAGCGTGCCAAGAAGTTGACAGTGTACTGGATGTCTGGGCGCGTCATGCCAGCAAGATACTGGACAGAGCCAAGGGCAGAGAGGTAGGGAACAGAAGCCATGAACTCGAGCTCAGCAGGAGTGGAAGGACACATGTCCTTGGAAAGCGAGATTGCTGGGTTCATGGGGGTCGGGACAGGGTTACAGTCAGCCATACCATAGCGCTCCAGCATGTCAACAATGTACTGGCGCTTGGAGTGGTCCCTGGTGATTTCCACACCAAGCAGGAACTTGGTCTCACCCAGATCTCGGAGCTTGAAGTGCTCCCCCAGCTCCTTGACCACCTTGTCCACAGAAGAAGTCGATTTGGAGGCAAGGGTAATGTTGTCAACGTAGACTGGGACAGTGATCCGAACGTCGTTTTGCGCATAGAGGTAGAGGGAGCGGTCGGATTCAAGTCGTTTGAAGCCCATACCCTCGAGTGTGCCGTGTAGCTTCTTGTTCCACTGAGGTGCGGCTTGCTTGAGGCCATAGAGCCACTTCCTGAGCTTCAAGACCTTGTTGGGCCCACCCTCATGGAATCCCTCAGGCTGAAACATGTAGATGTCCTCCTCGAGGTCACCATAGGTGAAAGCAGAGGAAATGTCAATGGAGCGAAGGTGGAGGTCCTCAGCAGCTGCTAGGGCAAGAACCAAGCACAGGGCAGCAGGACGGAATGTAGGGGCAAAAACCTCGGTGTAGTCGAGTCCAAGACGCTGTGCACACCCTTTGGTGACAAGACGACCCTTGTAACGCTCAATGGAGCCGTCAGGATTCATCTTGACCTTGAAAACCCAGCCAGGACACAATGGCTTGACATCTGGAGGACGATCTACCAAAGATTTGGAGGAAACGACCAAAGGGTATGGACTATTTAAAGGCTTTGGAGGACAAATTGTTTGAACAAGAGCATGCCAAACTCGCAGATGGGATCTGGTTTCGCACTCGAGTCGAGGCTCATACCAACCACCATGTCACAGGAGAGCAGCTTCTTGATGGCAGCGTAGTTGTGGCATAACTTTACACTCCCCCAAGGTCCAGTGGAGGTCCAGTGGGAGTCCTGTGAAAGTCCTGATGTACTTCACTTTTTTGACTACAATCTAATATAAATGTGAATAAATACATTTAACAGCATGTTCCATAATGGGAGTCCCATGAAAGTCCTGCCGGAGTCCGGCCAGAGTCCCATTCCTGTTCATGCAAAAACCATCCAATTGTGACTAATATTGATGTTGGACATTAGTAAATTTCAGCAGGTATGGACTCCACCCCTGGAGTCCAGTCCAGTCCATCAAAAGTCCAGTCAAAAGACTGGAGTCTTACAGGAGTCCGGCCGGAGTCCCAACAATTTTTTATCTATTTATACTCCCATCAGCTTACAAATGGTTTTCACAAAAGTTAGCAAAACAGGACAGACCGGAGTCCAGTTCGAGTCCAGTTGGAGTCCTGCTGGACTTCGGCAGGAGTCTGGACTGGACCTTGGGGGAGTGTAAAGTACTCAAGTCACCTTGATAAAAGGTGGCAAAGAGTTCACACATGCTTATGTTCTTGGAGGAAAGTGTGGCCACTGCAAGACTGCCTATCTTGCTGACCATTCCCACTATGGAAAAGGAGATGATTGCAAGCGCACACTTTTCAACGATGCCAAGTACTTGAAGGTTGGCCAAAGCCTTTGGGTTGATCGTGAGTTCTCCAGTAGTGTATTCAATGCTCTCTACAGCCTTCATGCCTCATTCCAATCCTATACCGACTACTACAACGAGACCTTCTTTCCATCTTCCCATCCTCTTTCTCGATGTCATGTCTGGCAGGCAGTCAATCAGGAGTCTGTCCGAATGGTTCCAGAGGATACCAACACATCTCTGACTGTGGCATACAGCACATCCATTGATGAGCTTGTGGAGTATGCTTATGACAAGATGGGAAGCACAGGCAAGATTGCAGTGGCTGACAACCATGCTTGTATGGACTGTACTCACCCTTGGTGCTCACAAGTGGATGGTGATCCAACAGCTGTTGAGGAAGAGGGTGCATGGGTCAATATGCGGATGGTTGATGGCATTGTGATGGGGCCCCAGCACTGCGCATTCCCTGAGTGCAAAGGTGCATTGTCCAGCTACCGTGGCAAGTCATACTGTGATCACCATAAGTGGACTCGGGGCCATATCTGTCGCATGGAGGGGTGTGAGGAGCTCAAGGTTGGGGCAACCACTGCATGTGAGGCACATCAGGGAGAGTGGAACAAGTGGAAGGCTGCCCACAGCCGGGAGTACTTTACACTTCCCCCCCAGTATCGTACTGCCTCCCTACTGCCTCAGTACTGCTGCAGTAGGGAGGCAGTACTCCTCCACTTTTTAGTGAAAAGGTCAAGAAGGTGATGATTTCTATCACTAAACACAAAATATTTTTCAGGCAGTACTGCTGCACTATGTATATGAAATATCATGCATTTAAGAGTTAAAGCCTGTCATTTTCTGAATGCATATTAGTTCTTCAATGTCTACACTATTCCTATACCACAGTATTGTTCTGTATAAGTGAAACTAAGATTTGGTCAGACTTTCAAGTCAGTAAGGGAGTAGTAGTGCCTCAGAAATGTGGTATGCAATTCAGCCAAACTCTTGTACTTCAGATAATTTGAACAGCTTATTATTAGTATCCATGGATTGTCTGAGCGTTGAATAGCATAAAAATCTACTATGGCAGTACTGAAGCAGTAGGGAGGCAGGACTGAGGCAGTAGGGAGGCAATATGGAGGCAGTAGGGAGGCAGTATGGAGGCAGTACTGCTTCAGTGTACCACATTGCTGCACTAAAGGGTGATTTTGAAGAATTTGTCAGGCAGTAGTGAGGCAGTACTGCAGCAGTACTGAGGCAGTAGGGAGGCAGTATTGTACTGGGGGGGGACTGTGAAGTATTGACAGCCGGTCTAACTTGTCTGGTGTCAAGCGCATGATCCAGCGCTCTGGTGAGAAAATGCCTTGGCAGGAACAAGAGGAGCGCCCAGACAACCCACATGACAAAGAAGACCAGGAACCTGCAAGAAGAAAGAACTACTTCTCAACAGCCAGGTACTATTGTATTGAAATCATCTGTGTGTTGTAGAGGCATGGAGCCTTTTTGCCAAGTCTGAATCCCCCACCAACATCATGAACTTCCTTGACTCTGTCTATCCCACCCCTGACTCTCGCCCAAGCTTTGTCTGTATTGATAAAGCTTGCATTGTGCTCAAAACAGTTGTTCACCACTACCTTGGCTGGACAGACACCACACGGTTCATTGTGGACAGCTACCACTACCGGAACCATAGCAAGAAGGATACACTGTGTCAGAGGCGGTGCAATCCAGCTCCGGATGACAACACTGTTCCCAACCTGGTTATTCGCGATTATGACCAGAATGGGCGGCCAGTATGGAGACGTGCATTCAACACTCAGGTAGAGTTTTTCCTTTGTTACTATTTGCACTGGCTAATTTTGCTACAGGCTTGTGAGCAGTTAAATTCTTGGCTGGCCAGCTATGACCCTATTCTGAAACGCATGACCATTCATAACTTCAACTGGCTCTTGCATTCCTTGTTATTCCTTCATTCAAAACGTGTCTTACAGCGTTGTGCGCGGAAGGCAGCAAGAGCTGCTGCTGCTAGTGCAGACAATGACTCTGCTAGTTCTGGTAGTGATATGAGTGTTGACTCTGACTAAGGTGATACATTAGTATATTTAGATACAAGAAAACAATTCCAATTTTTAGTTCCTGCTCTAACATTCCTTGTTGAGGCAGTACCGCCTCCCTACTGCCTCCCTACTGCCTCCCTACTGCAGCAGTACTGCCTTGGTACTGAATATTCCTGTTTGTATATGGAAGTTTTGAATGTTGTGATAGTGTAAATTTTGATACTATTGAAGCAGTACTGCAGCAGTAGGGTTGAAGCGTGCGAGGAAGTTGACAGTGTACTGGATGTCTGGGCGCGTCATGCTAGCGAGATACTGGACAGAGCCAAGGGCAGAGAGGTAGGGAACAGAAGCCATGAACTCGAGCTCAGCAGGAGTGGAAGGACACATGTCCTTGGAAAGTGAGATTGCCAGGTTCATGGGGGTCTGGAAAGGGTTGCAGTTGGCCATACCATAGCACTCCAGCATGTCAACAATGTATTGGCGTTGGGAGAGCGAAATAGCACGCTGGGAGCGGTCCCTGGTGATTTCCACACCAAGCAGGAACTTGGTCTCACCCAGATCTCGAAGCTTGAAGTGCTCCCCCCAGCTCCTTGACCACCTTGTCCACAGAAGAAGTTGATTTGGAGGCAAGGGTAATGTCGTCAATGTAGACTGGGACTGTTATCCGAACATCGTTTCACGCATAGAGGTAGAGGGAGCAGTCGGATTCAAGTCGTTTAAAGCCCATACCCTCGAGTGTGCCGTGCAGCTTCTTGTTTCACTGACGCGCAGCCTGCTTGAGGCCATAGAGCGACTTCCTGAGCTTCAAGACCTTGTTGGGCCCACCCTCATGGAATCCCTCAGGCTGAAACATGTAGATGTCCTCCTCAAGGTCACCATAGGTGAAAGCAGATGAGATGTCAATGGAGCGAAGGTGGAGGTCCTCAGCAGCTGCTAGGGCAAGAATCAAGCGCAGGGCTGCAGGACAGAATGTAGGGGCAAAAACCTCGGCGTAGTCGAGTCCATCCACCTTGTACGTAGATAGCGACCAGACTGCGATCGCCGCACCAGTATATAAACCGATGATTCAAAAAAAAAAATGAAGCGAGCAGGGAAGTACCTTTCATCAAAATCAGCTCGCTCTGAGATGATAAACTTCTTGGTGGTGGGGTTGTAGAACCTCCAGCCCTTGTAGCCAGGTGGATAACCAAGGAAAACACACTTTTCCATATGAGGCTGGAAGGCCTTCCTCTTGTCCTTCTGCACATGCACATAGGCAGTGCACCCAAACACCCTGACTGCGCTCAAATCCGGTTTCCTCTTGTACCAGGCCTCAAAGGGAGTCTTGCCAGGCAAGGATGCGGTGGGGAGACAGTTCCCAACCTTGATTTGTGTCCCCAAGGCCCAATACCAGAAGGATTCATGCAATCCAGCTTCAAAAAGCATGGCTGTGATGTCCTCTGCAAGTGTCAGGTTCGCTCTCTCTCTGCATCTCAATTCTGCTGAGGCCTATTGCGCGTTGTATGGCGCCTCTCAATGCCTCACTCGTCTGTAAAGCAAATAAACATGGCAGACATGTACTCCCCGCCCTTGTCGTCCTGCATGGCCTTGATTTTCAGCCCCAGAGTATTCTCAGCCCATGCTTTGAACATCCTGAACACTTCAAATGCGTCGCTTTTGCATAACTTTACACTCCCCCAAGGTCCAGTGGAGGTCCAGTGGAGTCCTGTGAAAGTCCTGATGCACTTCACTTTTTTGACCACAATCTAATATAAATGTGAATAAATACATTTAACAACATCTTCCATAATGGGAGTCCCATGAAAGTCCTGCTGGAGTCTGGTCAGAGTCCCATTCCTGTTGTTGCAAAAATCATACCATTATGATTAATATTGATGTTGGACATTAGCAAATTTCAGCGGGTATGGACTCCACCCCTGGAGTCCAGTCCAGTCCATAGAACGTCCAGTCAAAAGACTGGAGTCCTACAGGAGTCCGGTCAAAGTCTATACCATTTTTTATGTATTTATCCTCCCATCAGCTTACAAATGGTTTTCACACAAGTTGGCAAAACAGGACAGATTGGCATGGGGGAGACGTATGCCTGAGGTGTAAGCTATTCTGTTGAAGACTTTGAGGGAGCACCCTGCTCTCCTTCCCCCTCTTCATTGCTGTCCTCTTCACTGTCCTCATACTCCTCACTGCTGTCTGCATTCTCTGCAACAGCAACCTTCTTCTCCTTGCCCTTGCCCTTCACATCATCCTTGCCCTTGCCCTTTAAATCCTTGGCAGCGAGGAACTCCGGAGGAATGGCAGCCAGTTTGCGAGGGGGTGGAGCAATATCAACACCTTTCGAAGCAAGGATTTGCTCAGTCCTGGAAAGACAACCAATATCAGACAATGCTCACACACAAAATCACACAGAATAAAATAGAATATATTGAAAAGCTATGTACATATAATACATAGCTCGTATAGACACCCACCTTGTACCCTCGACATCCCCAGCTGCATCCTCTGAAACCTTCTTCGCCACCTTCTTCACATCCTCTTTCGCAACCTTCTTCGCAACCTCCTTCACAGCCTTCTTCGCCTCCCTATTGGAAGCCTTGGCGGGTGTCTTGGAGGTGGTGGTGGACTTGGTCGGTACCTTCAAAGTGGTGGCAGCCTTCCTACATGAGATGGTCAGCACAGGACAAGAAATGAGAGATCGGGGACTTACTTGGGTGAGTTGAGCACCAGCTCATCCTCAGATGCAGAGGAGTCACGAGGGTCGGGTTGCCTAGCAGGGAGGTCAGGACAGGTATGGTTAGAAATTGGATGGGGACGTACCTAGCCCGTGACTTCCTGTTTTGTTTCTTCTTTGGAAGAGCCTCCCCATTGTCCTCTTCATCGGTGGACGGGTTGGTCTTGCGACGTGGGCACTTAGTCGTGTGGCTGCCCGTGCTGGCACATTTGCGATGCTCGCCAGCCGCGGGGCTCTTGACGGTAGCAGCTGGCTCGTCAGATGAGGCAGGGACAGGAGGAGCGGATGGGGCAGGTGGAGGAGATGGGGTGCGGGCCATGGTGGGCGAGGCGAAACGAAGCAGGTGGGCGGTAACGGGAGGTGGGCAGTAACGGGATGGGTGGGCAGTAACGGGATTTGTGGGTGGTAATAGGATTCGTGGGCAGTAACGGGATTTGTGGGTGGTAACGGGATTTGTGGGGCGTAACGGGATTTGTGGGCGTGGACGAGACGGAGTGGGCGGTGAAGAGACGGGTGGGCATGGACAAGATGGGTAGCGGGTGGGTGTTGACAAGACGGGTGACGAGACGGATGGCGGGTGGGTGTCGACGACACGGGTAGCGGATGGGCGTCAACGAGACAGATGGACGGCGGGGCGTCGACGGGACGGATGGGCGGTGAAGAGACGGCATAACTTTACACTCCCCCAAGGTCCTATGGGAGTCCTATAGGAGTCCTATAGGTCAAAACCTTTTTTTCGCAGAATTGTGATAAGGGCATAATATTAATACAAACAGTGTAATATAACTGGATGGGAGTCCTATAGGAGTCCTATAGGATTCCCATAGGACTCCCATGAGACTCCTATAGAACTCCCAAAACAATTGAGTTGAAAGTGAGTCAATTTGGACTGAAGTCTACTTTTAGCATAAAAAAATCAATGTGGGTTAGGACTCTCCCTTAGGAGTCCTATGGGAGTCCTATTAGTCCTATAGGACTCTTAACCCTTACTTGACAACTTTTACTCAGTGTGACATAAAAATAGCTTTACAACATGTAAGTTGGGTTAGGACAGGTTAGGAGTCCTATAGGAGTCCGCCCCGGACCTTGGGGAGTGTAAAGTACTCAGAGACGGGTGGGCGGGTGAAGAGACGGGTGGGTGTCAACAAGACACGTGGCAGGTGGACGGTGGGCATCAACAAGACGGATGGGCGGTGGAGAGACGGAGGGGCGTCAACTAGACGGTTTGGCAGGTGGGCGTAAACGACACGGTTGCATGTGGGGGTTGATGCGACAGATGGGCAGTGAATGGATGGGTTCATGGGGCGGGCGTTGTGCGCGCTGGCTGGCCAACGAGGGGATGGAGAGGGAGGTGGTGGCGACAGCAAGGGCAGGGAGGGGGCGTCGACACCGTTCGTAGGCAGGTGTCAACGGCAGCAGCGGCGAGGAGGGGGAGACGAGGAGACGGCAGCGAGGTGGGGGAGGCGAGGAGACGGCAGCGAGGAGGGGGGAGGCGAGGGCGATGGTGCGGGCAACGGCGAGATGGACGGCGGGAGAGGGGTGGACGGAGGGAGAGAGGTAGACGGCGGGGTTAAAGACAGGGGGTGCGAGCGCGGTGGTTGGTGTCCAAACGGTGCAGGGCCTTGGCAAGGCGGCAGCGATCAGGCGTGTCTGCATTGGGGGGCGGTGAGGCTGGTGGACGTGAACAGGGGAAAGGCAGAAAGGCAGCGGGGAGAAACGAACGTGCCAGCAAGTGGTCACGTGTGATTCTCCCACGCTCGGATCCAGCGCTCAGGCGACAGCCGAGGCTCTGCCACGTCATCAGCGACGTGGCGAGTCGACGGACGTTGCCGTGCCACGTGTCACGGGCGCTAAACAGTGCGAGGTGCCCAACATCATCGCGACAACAAACAAGCACCCAAATAGGAAACCATGTCATTGCGACGACAAACAAGCGCCCAAAAGAGACGCCCGCACGTCATCGAATGACAAATAGGTGCCCGTCCCAACAGGGCAACGGACCCGAATATACCAAGATCGGCGGGCACCTATTTCGGTATTGGCGCCCAACAGTTTTTATTTTATTATTATTGCTTGAGTGGATGACTGTATATATAGTACTTACCGAGTTATCATATACAAGCCACAGTGGCCTACTGGTTAATGTTGTTGCCACGTCTGTTGGGCTAATAGGTCCAGCATTTGATTCCGGCTGGTTGCACTAATTTACCAACTTTATATATGTAGTGCTAATATGTATCTTTTTGTAATTTATTAACAAGTCGAGTAATGATAATTGTAATCTGCTGGGAAGTAGGGCGACAGCACTGTGGCAGTACTGCTCGAGGAACACAGGAGGCAGTATGTATGCAGGCCCTGCTTCGCCGAAAAGCAGTACTGCCTCCCTACTGCCTCCGTACTGCCTCCGTACTGCCTCAGTACTTCCTCAAAATCGAAATTTGTATTGATTTCTAATGGTTCATTACATATTTCGAGGGTACCCTCAGGCAGTACTGCCTCCCTACTGCAGCAGTACTGAGGCAGTAGGGAGGCAGTACGATACTGGGGGGGGAGTGTAAAGTACTCACTTCACCTTTTGGACTACAATCTAATATAAATGTGAATAAATATGTTTTACAGCATATTCCATAATGGGAGTCCCATGAAAGTCCTGCCGGAGTCCAGTCGGAGTCCTATTCCTGTTTCTGCAAAAATCATCCCATTGTGACTAATATTGATCTTGGACATCAGCAAATTTCAGTGGGTATGGACTCCACCCCTGGACTCCAGTCCATAGAAAGTCCAGTCAAAAAGACTGGAGTCCTACAGGAGTCCGGTCAGAGTTCATACCATTTTTTATCTATTTATACTCCTATCAGCTTACAAATGGTTTTCACACAAGTTGGCAAAACAGGACAGACCGGAGTCCTGTCGGAGTCCAGTTGGAGTCCTGCTGAACTTCAGCAGGAGTCCAGACTGGACCTTGGGGGAGTGTAAAGTACTCCCCATGCCTGTAGACTCGGGCCACGACTATCTCGAGGACGATCGGTTGGTCCTCATCCTCTCCATGGGCGCGAGCCAGGGGGAGGTGATGAACAACGCAGAAGCGGCTGCAGATGCCCTCGCCACTGTCGCCAGATGGATTCGTTCCATGGCTGACTCCAACCTGGACTTTGTCCTGGACACGTCTAGTCTCCAGAAGGCCATGACAGAACTTAACGCTGCTGCAGCAGCGCTCAACCAGGAGGATGGGGACAAGACTGTTCGTTTCCCCATCATCCCTCCTCCCACTCCTGCTGCCCCCACCAGGAAGGCAGCAGTACCTCCCCCCCCCCTGTCCCCCAGCAGGACGTCCAAGACATCCAAATGCAGGAAGGGCAGCCCCTAAAGGCTGTGTCCGAGCCCAGACCGCAGCCTAAGAGGCTGGTTGTCCCCTACCAGAGGCTTAACCCTAGGGGTCCTCCCCCAAGGTTAACCTGGCTACCAAGCCCACCCACTCCACCCCCTACTCGTTTGCCAGTGCAGTGAGGAAGGGCAAGAACGCTGTCCCACAGCCCTCGCGGGCTGTGAGGACTTCACCTGCGCCAGCCCCAGAGGCTGCTGCGCCTCCAGAGCAGACCCGCCCCAAAAAGGCAAAATCTGCCCCTATCTACACCTCCTCTGGACCTACACGCAAGCAGGTCCTGGTGAGCTCCAGGGCGCCACTCCCTGACACCCCGTTCAGTCTGATCACCGCCAAGGTCAACAATGCCCTACGCAGTGGTCGATCCATGCTAGCCGTTCTTGTTACGGCCCCTGCCTATGGCGGGTGGTCAATGTCCACCAACGAGGTGGCGAGCGAGAACGATTTGGCCATCATTCAAGGATGCGTCCTCAACATGCTCAGCGCGGAGGCCCGCGAATCCTGCTTTGTGGGACTACCAGCCTCCAAGTCCTTCCTTTGTATCATAGATGTACCTTGGTTCTCCGATGTGACCAAGAATATCTTGACAACCCACGAACATGTGGAGTCCGTTTTCAAACGGTCTACTCTTGGGCACAATATCTGGATGACTGGGCCTGTGCGCCTAGTCAGAGACTCTGTGAATGCTACGTTGGGCACGGCATACTTCGATATCTGGGACTCCCAAACGGGAGCCAAAGCCAAGCACGTCATCAACCAGCCATTGGAGATCCACGGCCGTAAGTGCAACATCCACCCCGCAAGAGCTAGCGTTGGCTCCACCCTGTGCACTTGATGCTACAGGTGGGGTCATCCTCATATTGCCTGCAGGGCTCCTCGCTTGAGGTGCCCCAGGTGCAGTGAACCGCACACGGTTGACGAGCACAGACTCGTTGCTGGGTGCTGCAAGGGTAACCCCAAGGCTAATCAGCCTCCCACCGCCCATGGCCAGCCGTGCCCGTATGCTAGCCATTGCCCTAACTGTAAGGGCGATCATTCTGCCGATGCGAAGGTTTGCCCCTTCTGGCACCACTGCTTTGATCCTGTCTGGATCCAAG
Source organism: Coprinopsis sp. MPI-PUGE-AT-0042 (assembly GCA_020736565.1). Taxonomy (NCBI): domain Eukaryota; kingdom Fungi; phylum Basidiomycota; class Agaricomycetes; order Agaricales; family Psathyrellaceae; genus Coprinopsis; species Coprinopsis sp. MPI-PUGE-AT-0042. The sequence continues at coordinate 503,188 of JAHBOF010000049.1, read as the reverse complement.
CCAAATATGCTGAGGTACGTTCATTCAGTCAATGTGCCAAGCCCCTCACTCAACCCACTGTAGCTTGATGTCTAGTACACCGGGCAAACAAGGGATTAGAGTATTGACATTTAACATTGCGAAAAACTATATGTATTTGGATGTACTTCTCAAGACTGTGAAAGATGATTTCAATGTGCTTTTCATCCAGGAGCCGCCTTGGCGGCTCATAAGACACGCCCCGTCTGCCAGAGCCAGCAATGGCAAAGCAGTTATAGGCACACCCATCTACCCCCACTGGACTGTCATGGTATGGCCTCCAGAAGGGGAAGATCAGAGGCCTCGAGTCATTACATATGTCTTGAAGCGCCTTGCAGGCCTGCAGCCTGCGTATCGGCAGGATCTCATTGATCACCACAACATTTCAATCATGTCCCTGTTCTACAGGGGCAGAACAGTTTGCCTGGCCAACGTCTATTCAGACGATCAGGGCACAGCAATCCGTGGCCTCAGGGACAAGGCCGCCCATATCCCTCCGCTATCATTGATGGCAGGAGATTTCAACTGTCATGCCAGCGAGTGGAACCCTGAAGTGAGGGGTCGCGCAGGCATGGCAGGTGCCTTGCTGGAGACAGCAGGAGATCTGGGAGTCGAACTGGGGCAATACACAAACCCAGGACCAACCTTTATCCCCAGAGTCCCAGGACATGGGCCATCAGTGCTTGACCTGGTATTCGTGGAACCCACCAACATCCTCGCAGCATGTGTCACAAGGATGGAGGACCTCCAGGGACCGTCTGACCATGTCCCCGTATCCGCAATGCTCGATGTGGGGGAAGACACCCCCGTGATCGAGAAACGCACCCTGGAGAAGAATAGCGAGAAGGAGGCTACCTTCCTAGGGCTAGTCCAAGAAGGGATCGCAGCCATCCCTGCAACCCCCAGACGAGGTCGAAGAGAGGGCTGCCACCCTCTCTTTGGCCTTGTCTGAGGCTTGGGACAAATGTTCCAAAGTCTCACATATCACCGCACACTCAAACCCATGGTGGAATGAGGAATGCACAGACGCGATCAAAACCTACAGGGATGACAAGTCCCAGGAGGCATGGTCAGAATTCCGCAAGGCTGTGAGAGCAGCCAAGCGAACGTTCTTTGATGGCTGCATCCATGAGGTGGCCACCACAAATAAGCACCCGTGTGACCTAATGCAATGGGTCCAGCAGCACAAACTTCCTCTGGTAGAGGCAATCCAGTACAATGGACAGCCCTGCCATGACCTTGATGACCTGTGGAGGGGACTCCACGGCACATACAACTCGGCTTCTGGGAGAGAGGTGGACCTCTCAGAGCTCGACGATATGGAGCAACTCCCTACAAGGGAGTGGCCCCCGTTCAGTGCAGCAGAACTTAAGCAGGCCTTAGCGGTCTGCTCAGGCCTGTCTGCACCAGGCCCCGACCACCTTACGTGGGCCCATTTGAAGGAGATTCTGGAAGACCCAGCGTCTCTTCAACGCATCTTGGCCTTGGCTGACAGCCGTATGACTGCTGGCCATTGGCCAACTCATTTTAAGGAATCGGTCTCTGTGATCATTCCTAAACCCAGGAAACCGTCCTATGCTACCCCCGAAGTCATTCAGGCCAATCGTGCTTCTGAACACTTTGGGGAAGCTTATCGAGAAGATGATATCCAATTGTCTTCACTTTGACATGATCAAGTTTGACTTGGTCGACCCAAATCAGTTCGGGGGGCATCCGCCAGTGATCTACGGAGGATGCTGGTACCTATCTGACTCATCTGGTACTTGCTGGATGGGCTAGAGGGGAGATGACGAGTGTGGTGGCTTTCGACATTGCACAATTCTTTCCCTCACTCAACCATGGAGTTCTTCTCCGGGTCCTCAAACTCCTAGGGTTCTCTGACACCTTGGGAGCATTCTTTGCCTCATATCTCATTGGAAGGTCCACCAAGTATAGGTGGAACAACTTTGAGTCGGGGCCACGCGGTGCTGATGTGGGGGTAGGGCAAGGCTCTGCATTGTCCCCTGTACTGTCAGCACTGTACATTGCGCCCATCATGAAGATGTACGTGACAAGGGGATCAGCAGCACCCTCCTCTCTTATGTGGACGATGGCACTGTGGTTGCCCAATCCAAGTCGCTTGACGACAACAATGGCAACGCTTGTCAAGGCGTATGCCATCATCTTCAGGCTGTTTACGGCTCTGAGGTTGGAACTTGAGCACAATAAAACGGAGCACTTTCATTTCAGTAGGTCAAGGGACAGGTATAACCCATCCCTGAAGAACACTACTGCGACTAGCGAGTAGAGTCTTACCGAGTAGCTTGTAGGCTATAGGCAGTGACTTAGTTCATAGGTCAAAACGATAGAGATTGAGGTAGCTATGAGAGTCCTTATATACATAAAGAGCGTACTAATAATAGTGCTGTGTAAGCACTGAGTAAGCAGTCACATGTATGACTAGTAAGCATATGAGTCAGTATGAGTCGTGAAGATGAAAGAATGACAAATGCTGTAGATAACACATAGCCTCATAAGAATGTATCTAGGAGAGTCCGAGTCAGAGTATCCGAGTTGGAGAGATCGAGTCAAATCTAATCTACATAAGATAAGATCAACACTCCCCCTCAATGAGTGCATCTCCTAACAAGTGTACTCATTGGACTAAGATGAGTAGAACTCGAGTCCTAGTAATCCCCTGAAGTGTTCAAACTTCACTCGTCCCAACGGTTTGGTGAAGATGTCTGCGATATTGTCGTTGGTATCGACTCGCACAACTTCGATGTCTCCATTCTCGATGAGTTCACGAATGTAGTGAAACTTGACATCGATGTGTTTCATGCGATGCTCCTGAATAGGATTGTTGCTGATGAAGATAGCACCGTTGTTGTCGGAACATATAGGGATTGGTACGATGATCGGCATGCCAAGCTCTTTGAACATATGCTTAAACCACATCACTTGTCGACTACAGTCAGACACAGCCATGTATTCGGCTTCAGTGGAGGAATTAGCGACTGTCTTTTGAGCGTGTGAAATCCAGCTAATGCTAGCACTTGCCAACATCACCATGTTTCCAGTCGTGGATCGGTGTTTGACCAGATCTGCGGCGTGATCAGAGTCCGAGTAGGCGATCAATCCATTTTGAGATGCGCCATCAAGAACCAGAGCGTAGTCCATAGTTCCTCGAAGATATCTGCATATGTACTTTGCCTTGCTGATGTGTTCCTCGGAAGGATTAGCTGTGAATTGAGACAGCTTAACAACTGTGTAGGTGATATCTGGGTGAGTGCCCAGCATCAAGTAGAGCAGAGATCCAATGATCGACTGGAAGTAGTGGCGTCATTTCGTATCGACAGGTCCAGTATGTTCAAGAGGCCTATAACCCTCGACCATAGGTGTAGGTGCCGGTCGGCAATCCATCATATCAAAACGTTCCAGGACTGTGCCAAGGTAGGCAGATTGGTCCAGACGGATATTTTGTCCGTCACGTCTGATCCTCATTCATAAGAATTCGGTTGGATTTTCGAAGTCTCGACATTCCCACTTAAGCTTGAACACCTCTTTTTTGGCATTAACAAGTCTCTTGTTAGGACCAGTGAAGATGAGATCATCGACGTAGGCAATCATGATGACAAAGCCATCATGACCATCCTGGAGGATGAAGATCCCGGTATCAGTCGATAGTCGTTTGAAGCCAAGAATCTTCATCAACTTTGCAAGTTCCATGTACCATGCACGGGATGCTTGCTTCAGACCATAGATAGCACGAAGGAGCCGGTACACCTTGTGCTCTTTGCCCTTGATGACAAAGCCTTCGGGTTGACGCATGTAGATTTCCTCATCTAGTTTCCCATAGAGGAATGCAGTCTTGACATCGACTCCGGTGATGTGCCAATCCTTGAGAGCCGTGATGGCTAACATGGTTCGGACTGATTCGAAACGAACCACTGGTGAGAAAATCTTGTTGTAGTCAATGCCTTCGATTTCTTGGAAACCCTTGGCAACAAGTCGGGTGCGTTTACGACCGTCAGATTTGACGTCAAATACCCAGCGATTGGTGATCGCTTTGCGACCTTTGGGAAGATCGACCATTTCAAATACTTCGTGTTCAGAGAGTGCCTTTAACTCATCTTTGCAAGCATCGATCCATCCTTTCTTCTCCTGCAGTGGCATCCGCAAGATGTCTTTAAACGTCCACTCGCTGTGGAGCGCTATCGACTGAAGGAACTGGAGGCAAAACCGCTTTAGAAAGCAGGAAATGCATAAAATTAACTCCCCCTTCACGTGCTAAGCGTTCTAAGTCCTCAGGTATGTCAAAAGTTGAATCAGAGTCACTTTCGGACACTGGAGTAGCAGGTATTGGCGCGGGAACACCTTTTTCTCTGCTTTCAGCACCTTGATTAGATCCAGATGGCCGTCTGTCATCTTTATCAAGTGCTTTTCTCCTATCCGTCTGATGCTTTTCTGTCGGAGTTTTATTTCCGTAGACATCGCCAGGCTGAGGCTTGGTTTGGGTCCGATCCCGCGTAGATCTCCTAGGTGCATCACCTGGAGGGTTTCCCTGGTGCAGGGTTCGGTGGGTGCTGGTCAGCTGGTGGTTCACCAACGTTCCGATCATCATCACGATCAGGACCGCTACCTCTTTTAGGGGTTTGGGAGTTTGGGGATGGACGAGGAAGGAAATCATCGTCGTCATCATCATCTCCAGATTCAGATGGAGGTCCATCATTGCCAAACGAGGAAGGTGGGTAGTCTTCAACTTGTGGTTGGTCTTGAGGTGGTTTGGCGTCAGGACACCTTGGGAAGTGAAGTTCATCGAAGCGAGCAGTAGTCGCTTTGAATAGAACATTCCTTGGCGATCTCACGAATAGATACGCCTTCATGCCTTCTGGGAATCCTAGGAAGATCATATACTCCGACCGTGGAAGGAGCTTGTTAGATCGTTGTTCCTTGGGAATATACACCCAGGCACCACATCCGAAGACTCTCAATTTAGAGACGTCTGGAGCTTCTCCTTCTACAGCTTCGTGTGGAGTAATCCAACCAAGACGCCTGAGAGGCGTTCGGTTATACACGTAAACAGGCATATAGAATGGAAAATTCCCACCATGATGGGGACAGGCAAGCGTTGTGACGCATTGACTCAGCCTTCTCCATGATAGTGCGATTGAAGCGCTCAGTGCGTCCGTTCTGCTGATGCATATACGGAGCGCTAATAGATAGCTTGATTCCTTTCGATTTGAAGAAACTTTTCAGTTCATTGTTGATGAATTCTCCACCACCATCCACCTGCCATTCTTTGATCTTTTCTCCGTATTGGGTTTCGACCATAGCGACGAAGTCCTTAATTGCTTGTACGGACCCGGCTTTGGTTCGGAGACAGACGCATGACGCACGGCTTGTGCAGTCATCGAAGAATGAGATGAAATGTTTGAATTTGTGGTATGACTCGACGGAGAATTCTTTCAGATCCGAATGGATCTTCTGGAATTGGCGCTTTGCACGCTTGCTTGAAGCCAGGAATGGCTCAAGTGTCATCTTCCCTTGCGCGCAACCGCGGCACAAAGGTTCATGTTTGGGAATTTCCACCATAGGTGGGAAGTTCGTGGTATGCTTTTTGGCTCGTTTGAGCACTTCCCGCGATGGATGACCAAAGCGCTTATGCATGACCTCGTAATCGACAGGTGGTCCAGAGACCTTCTGCACACTCATCGGCGATCCGTCGGAGTTCTTTACAGATACCCAATAGATTGTGTCGTCCGGATGAAGTGGATGACCCTTAATGAGATTTCTCCCATCAGAATCATTGATACCCATGGTTAGGGAATCGCCCCAAAGAGTAGTATTGGGTTGACTCAAGAAAGTTCCTGTAGAGAACAATCGAGTCGATAGATTGGGGATGTGATAGACTGGTTCAATGATAGATTCCACGTCTCAATCGTTACCATCAGCACCTTTGATAGTGTGCTGTACTCGAAGTTTTCCAATTCCTTTTATGGACAAGGTCGTACCTTTGGAAGCGGTGTTAACCAATGGACTGTTCTTAACAATTTTGTAATCGAACAAGTCCTCTTTTGAGGGGGTAACGTGCATTGATGCCCCAGAGTCCATCATCCAATGTATGGATGTCTCGAATTTCTTACAGGAAGCGCATTGCGCATCTTTACACTTGGAGATGTTCGATGAATCGTTGATCGAAACAAGAGAGTTGATTGCACAGCATAACTCTAAGAAAACATCGTTGTCTAAGCTATTCATATCTAATTGAAGAGGCTGTAGAGGCAACGAGTTAGCCAAGTGTTTCCTGGTAGAAACAGAGGGGACGTACTTATCGTCGTCGAAGTGCCCGGTCCTCAGAGCGTCCCAGTCCGGTAAGTAGACCGATGGTTTTGCATCTGAAAGGCGATCTGATCCATTACGGCCTGAAGGTTCGCTTCCCATCCCGTCGTCGGAGCCCCAGTCGGAGACTTCGTCATCAGGGTGGAGCGGGTCCTCCAGTTCTCCGTCGCGGATCCTCTCCCAGACTGTCTTGGGACTGCCAAAGAGCGAGTCCTCGACTGCGTCCAGCGACTCCAATGCTGGGGGCTCGGCTTCGTCGCTGAGGGAGACGCTGTCGTCGTCTTCGCCCAAGGCATCAGTGTCACTGAGTCCGTCCAGTGCTTGTGAGCCGTCCCCTTCCATAGGCAATCCAAGTTGATGCACCATGGTTGGTTGGGGAACGTCGACCCCTTCTCCAGATCCACCTTGTGCCAGTGGGGGAGATGGGAGTCGGTGCAGAGACGAGCTGGTCTCATGCACCTCAGACTGTTCAGAAGGCTCGATGGACCATTGACGTTTGGAAGGCCTGGGGGAACTGATGCGGTCAATAAGAGCTCGTTTCCGCTTATCCGCCTCCTCGAATGCTTTGAGGTGACGGGCGGTTTTCGGTAAATCGAGCTTACCGCAGTTCGTCCTGGCGCGTTCCACATCTGGGTAGCACGAGGAGTTGGTAGACGGAGCGCTTTTGGCCTTAGCAGCCGAAGCAGGGAGATGGGTGGATGGAGTGAGATCGACGGGGCGTTGGACGATAGAGGGTCCGGTCTTTACGAAGGAAAGGACCGAGACCTTGGCCTGGGGAGGCACATGCTCCTGAGGAGCGAGAGAGACGAGGTGATCGCCTAAGAAGGCAGCATTGACCATGTGGGAGCGGTGACCTTGCGACTTCCTTTCCTTCTCCTTCTTATTGCCACCCTTGGATCCGCGCTTCTTCCCTTTGGACTGGGAAGAACCCGAGTTCTGGTTACTCGAGTTGCCGGAATCCTTCTGCTGCCCCTGTTGCTGCTGGCGGAAGTTAGGGTTCCTCCCATTCCTCTTCATGCCAGTGAACTTGTTGAGGGTAGCCGGGTTGGCGACGCGATCGTACTCGGCCGTGATGGCCTTGACGACGGCGTTGAAGGTGAGCTTGTCCTTCTTTTGGTTAAGAAGGACAGCAACAGTGTTGTCGTACTTGGAAGGGAGGCTACTGATCAAGATCATGGCCTCGATAAACGCGTCAATGGAGACTTCGTTCTGAGCAAGTTGACCGAGGTTGTTCTGGAGCTCGGCGATCTCAGGGCGAGGATCTCCGTTCCCGATGCGGAACTGGATCGCTTTCTTGAAATACGCGAAGATTGCAGCAAGGCCCGGAGTACCATAGAGCTCTTGGAGAGCCTCCCATAAGTCCTTCATAGTGTTTTTGCCCTTGACTTGGGCGCAAACGTTCTTGTTCATACGAAGGAGGAGGGCTCCCATGGCTTGGTCGTCGTCTTCGTCCCACTTCTTGATCTTCTCATCCTGGGCCAGCTTCTCTGCTGCAGTGGCCTCTGAAGCAGCTTCGTCAGGACGATCAGAATAGATATAAGACGAAAGATGTTGCATTTGGAGGTACTGCTCCGCATGCATGGCCCAATCAATGTAGTTGGTACCATCGAGGATGGGGACGTTGTTGAGAGCGTTGTTGATTGTTGAGATCCGTCAATACAAGGTTCGTCAGCAACATATATCACAAATCAAAGAAGCGGCCATAACAGCGCGTTCTTTGCCCCATTCTGCAGCCATTACAGCGCAGATCTCTGCTGCCATAACAGCGCAGAGTAAAGGCATAGGTTCGACCTATCAGCTACTTGGTTAGACATGCGTAGTCGCAGCAATTAAGCGCAGACTTGTAGCAGTCTATGGAGGCAGCCATTACAGCGCCAACCAAGTTTGTAGAGCAGCCATTACAGCGCATCTACTGAGCTTCAGGGCTCATAACCTGAAGAACACTACTGCGACTAGCGAGTAGAGTCTTACCGAGTAGCTTGTAGGCTATAGGCAGTGACTTAGTTCGTAGGTTAAAACGATAGAGATTGAGGTAGCTACGAGAGTCCTTATATACATAAAGAGCGTACTAATAATAGTGCTGTGTAAGGACTGAGTAAGCAGTCACATGTATGACTAGTAAGCGTATGAGTCAGTATGAGTCGTGAAGATGAAAGAATGACGAATGCTGTAGATAACGCATAGCCTCATAAGAATGTATCTAGGAGAGTCCGAGTCGGAGTATCCGAGTTGGAGAGATCGAGTCGAATCTAATCTACATAAGATAAGATCAACAATTCCTTGACCTCGGATTTGCACCTTACACAGGGGCTACGCCCCTCCAACCCAAGGAAGTCTGGCGCTACCTTGGGTTCTATTTTGACCGAAAACTGCTCTTCCACGAGCATGTTTGGTACTACTCCACCAAGGCATTGACCACCATGAAAGCAATGGGAATGCTAGGTAATGCATCAAGGGGACTTCTCCCATGCAAAAGTGTCTCCTTTATCGTGCATGTGTGCTTCCCATAGCCACGTACGGATTCAGGTTGTGGTATTTCAAGGGGGCCCGATGCAAGGGCGTCCTCAAAAAGTTCAGCACAATGCAGCGCAAGGCTGCATTGTGGATAGTCGGTGTGTTCCGCACCTCCCTGGGTGGAGGCGTAGAGTTCCTGGCAAAACTCATGCCCATCCACCTTCATCTTCAGAAGTTGGCCCAAACGACTTTAGGGTGGCAACATTGTCAAACACCCATCTGACCAGATCACTTCTGTCTGGGCCAGCCGTCAAAGACGCTCTCCCTCATAAGCTCTCTCTTGCTAAGCTCCCCCCATCAGTCCATAAAAAGACCAAGGGTGTTGTATTGGAGATTGAATCCTGTCTCCCCTCTCTCACTGAGGTTTTCGGTCCTACACACAAGGATGCGAGGCCTGGTGCACGCATGTGTGACCTACACGGTCACAAAATCACTTTTGACAATCCGCCTCCAAGGAAGGGGGATGGGGAGGAAGAAAAGGCCTGGAAGGGGAGGAAGGCTGATCTGGATCGCCTGCTTGCTGACACAATGCAGGATCCCAACACAGTGGTGGCAGCAACGGACACATCAGTCCCCACTGCACCACGTCATCAGGCCATGGCAGCAGCCATGGTGTATTATCAAGGCAATTGTGTCAAGTAGGTGAGACAAGCCTCAGGAATGGTGACCCCGCAGGATGCAGAGCTCAACACCATTCGAACAGCTGTGGGATGTATGACCCAGTCACATCCCGCAGCCACTCGGATGATTATCTTCATGGATTCGATGGCAGCTGCAAAGCTGTCCATCGACCCGTCTGCCCACTCAGGCCAGGGTCACTCCCTGGCTGTGTGCAAGAACCTTTCCACGTGGTTTGATCAGGGAGGGGAGCGAAAGCTCACCTTCGTATACGTGCCCTCTATTAAAGAGTGGGGCATTCACAAGGCAGCCCATACCTTTGCAGGAGGGCTGCCACCCATATACGCTGGGGCCCAACCCCAGACGTTGCTTGACAAAGTCCGCAAGGATGTCACTTCTCGGTGCCTGGATAGCTGGACGACCCAGTTCCAGGACCCGACATATTTGGGACACAACTTCCTTCGATTAATCGACACGAAGGACAAGTCCATCCAGCCAACGTATCTCCACGGAGGTGCATGGCTTCCTATGTCTGGCAGAAGCAATAGCTTCTCAGCCAGGTTCGCCAGGTGCGTGCTAAACACTTCAGTCACCCAAGGATACCATCCTCGAAGGATGGTTAATTTTGAATTGCCCGGGACCCTCGGCCAAGTATCTGTTGGAACAATCCTGGGTTTCCTTTTGTTCTCCTTCTCCTTCCCCTGCCCAGAGATGGCCCAGAGGTCACCTGGTCACACACCGTTTGGTCATGGAAACATGAAAGGAGAATGACCCATCAGACCCATCAGTCTCCTTTGATTGAAGGGTGTCTGGGGTCTTTGCTCAAAATTTTCATTTCAAATACTGGCCTATAGGCTGTTGCACATAAGAGTTGTGTACTGAGGCACTCCAGTCACCCAAGTATACCATCCTCAGAGGGTTGACTTTGAATTCCCAGGGTTATCAGCTGAGTATCTGGTGGAACAATCCTGGGTTTCCTTTCCTTCTCCTGCTCCTTTCCATTGACCATGTTTTCTCTGGTCACTGACCTGTTGATCAAGGATTGTTCCTTTATGGTTTCCTTTTCTCTGGACACTGGAACAGGAACAGGAGAGGAGAAAAGGAACACTCCTTGGTGTCTGGGGTCTTTGATGGGATCAAGTTTCCTTAGTATCCAGGAGAAAGGAACACTGCTGACTAAGTTCCCAATAAGGAAGTTTCACATGAGTCACATTTGATATTATGTCATGTATAAAAATAGACTGATCTAGTCTAAATTATGATATTACCCAATGCAAATCAGGTACCATCAATGCCATCAATGATTGACATATTAATGTAGATCAGGTACATTATCTATTAATAGAATAAGGCACTGATTAGTGATGTGATTGTAGTTCAGTGATTAGTGATGGGAATGATTGGCGCTTAATCAGTGATCCAATCAATCACCAATCAAGATACGATACGTCAAAAGTATTCAGCTGATATCTTGTGCATATATGCTCCGATTGAGATGATCTAACCAGTTCTGGAAAGCTCTCAATGAGCTCGTTCCAGCCACCACTCTTGATTAGGTAATATATCAGTCTATACTACCTCATTTGCTGATTCCCATGTTTGTGTCACCAATACGCAATACAGTCCGATCAGCTGTAGGAGCTTAACATATTGGGGTTTTAACACTTCCAATGTACCTTTGAACACTTTCACACCTACTATGCATATCCCCTTGGCCAGCTGCATCCAAGTACACCTTGTGATCACAGGTACCAAATACGGGAAATTGGTCTACATTGTTGCTTGAATGTATGGCTTGTTTGGCATTACCTGGGGCTGCAACCTATATCAAATTGAAGGGAAAAATGAGCAGTTTCCAAAACATCTTGAACCTCACCAAACGGATGACAACTCACCCAGATACTTACCAGGTACCACAAAGAGACAACATATGTATATACATTCCTCAGTTACATATTGTACTAAGTGTGTCTATTCAGCTGTTCATTCAGTATCTGGGTGAGTTGTCATCCGTTTGGTGAGGTTCAAGATGTTTTGGAAACTGCTCATTTTTCCCTTCAATTTGATATAGGTTGCAGCCCCAGGTAATGCCAAACAAGCCATACATTCAAGCAACAATGTAGACCAATTTCCCGTATTTGGTACCTGTGATCACAAGGTGTACTTGGATGCAGCTGGCCAAGGGGATATGCATAGTAGGTGTGAAAGTGTTCAAAGGTACATTGGAAGTGTTAAAACCCCAATATGTTAAGCTCCTACAGCTGATCGGACTGTATTGCGTATTGGTGACACAAACATGGGAATCAGCAAATGAGGTAGTATAGACTGATATATTACCTAATCAAGAGTGGTGGCTGGAACGAGCTCATTGAGAGCTTTCCAGAACTGGTTAGATCATCTCAATCGGAGCATATATGCACAAGATATCAGCTGAATACTTTTGACGTATCGTATCTTGATTGGTGATTGATTGGATCACTGATTAAGCGCCAATCATTCCCATCACTAATCACTGAACTACAATCACATCACTAATCAGTGCCTTATTCTATTAATAGATAATGTACCTGATCTACATTAATATGTCAATCATTGATGGCATTGATGGTACCTGATTTGCATTGGGTAATATCATAATTTAGACTAGATCAGTCTATTTTTATACATGACATAATATCAAATGTGACTCATGTGAAACTTCCTTATTGGGAACTTAGTCAGCAGTGTTCCTTTCTCCTGGATACTAAGGAAACTTGATCCCATCAAAGACCCCAGACACCAAGGAGTGTTCCTTTTCTCCTCTCCTGTTCCTGTTCCAGTGTCCAGAGAAAAGGAAACCATAAAGGAACAATCCTTGATCAACAGGTCAGTGACCAGAGAAAACATGGTCAATGGAAAGGAGCAGGAGAAGGAAAGGAAACCCAGGATTGTTCCACCAGATACTCAGCTGATAACCCTGGGAATTCAAAGTCAACCCTCTGAGGATGGTATACTTGGGTGACTGGAGTGCCTCAGTACACAACTCTTATGTGCAACAGCCTATAGGCCAGTATTTGAAATGAAAATTTTGAGCAAAGACCCCAGACACCCTTCAATCAAAGGAGACTGATGGGTCTGATGGGTCATTCTCCTTTCATGTTTCCATGACCAAACGGTGTGTGACCAGGTGACCTCTGGGCCATCTCTGGGCAGGGGAAGGAGAAGGAGAACAAAAGGAAACCCAGGATTGTTCCAACAGATACTTGGCCGAGGGTCCCGGGCAATTCAAAATTAACCATCCTTCGAGGATGGTATCCTTGGGTGACTGAAGTGGTGCGTTCTGCTTGTAAGTTTTATTCAATTCTATTTATTCGTGCTAAATTATTAACTGTCAGCATTTACAGATCCTTCATTGCCCCTTTCTGCCTATTCTCCACTGCCCTGGACTTTGTTTGATTACTTTTCACTGTATCTGTAATGTGGTGTAGAAAATGTACTTTGGTAGATATAAAAATATATATCAGTCTCAACTCTCCTTGTGATGTTTGACATTAAATCTAAGTGAATTTTAGAGGACCCTATGCCGCTTTTAAAGGTGTTGAAAACCTCTCAAGGTGCTTTACGATGCTTTTTAATGTCTTGAGGATGCCCTCTGATTCCTCAGCAATCCCTGGCAGTCCCTGGGAATTGGCATCAAAAATAAGGTTGCCCGGGCGGGCGAGCCAAAGATTCTTTGTGCCTTGAATCCCTGGCATCCCTGGCATGCCCCCAGGGACTAATAAAGATTATTAAGGCTTCTTAGGAAGTGTCAGTGCACCTCAGAGATTATTGGCTGTTTCCTGATGCGGAGACCCTTTGGGGGTGTGGACCCTTGCAGCCAGGTCTAGGCTGCGGGGGCATTGGCTGCTTGGATAGGGGACGCTGGCCTGGGAATGCCTGGAAGGAAGGGAGGGGGATGCCTCTTACACCAACAATCTCATCTGCTCTTGGCTAGGTTGCCAGGGGTATCGACCTAAGCTTTGGCTTCAGGCAAGGCTTCTTTCTAGGCAAACAGCGCTACTGCGCCATGTCACGCAAGGGCTCAAAAGCCCATGTTATTCCTCTTTACTGCTGTTCACTTTGTACGTAGATAGCGACTGGACTGCGATCGGGCACCGGTATATAAACCAATGATTCAAAATTCAAAATTCAAAAAAAAATAAAAATAAAAATAAAAAATAAAAAATGGGTTGGTCCCTTGATTGAGTCAAGATGGGTGAGGGTGTTGCGAAGGTAGGTAGAGTTCTCATCGTGCGGCAAGCCAATGACAGCAATAGCCATCATCAGATCGTTGATAACACCGATAGCAGTGCAGCCTGATGAAAGGGAAGCTTCGGTAACCAGAAGATCTTTGCTGGTGGCTGCTGTTGCACCTGAAAGAGTGACAGAGATGGTCCTTGTCTGCTGGGATAAGCTTTGGTGCATCTGGGATTTGGTCCTTGATTTGCTGAGCAAGGGCAATGAGCTTGGCACCAAATTCGCTGTAGCTGTCAGCTTCAGTCTTGCAAAGTGCAAGAAGCTCTTGGAATGCAGCAGCATGAGATTGAGTGGTTTGTAGTTGGTAGAATTTTACAAGGGTGTCAAACATGGTCTCTGGATTATCGTCCTCAACATCTCGAAGGCCTGAGTCAATTGGGCATCATCAAGAGTCTGTTGGATGTAGCCAGCAAGAGCTGTTTGGCGTTTGCAATAATCGCAATATGCCTTCTTCTCCTCTGCATCAGTAGATGCAATGTCTGGTTCCTCTTCTTCACCTGAAAGAATGTCCCTTGTGTTGATAGTCAGTGCATGGTTGATGACATTCTTCTTCCATCTGTTGATGGTGGCAGCAGAAAGTGGATTTTCGACGGAGGTCGACATGATGGAGCGTATAAGGTAAAAAGGGGTGAAAACAAAAAACAGTAAGGTAAAGCAATGGGCACTTGGGCAAGTGAACTTGAAGTACATAGTATGTTTTTGTGGTTAAATATATAACACCCCAGGTGTTGCACCGTTCTCCAACTCTCTCGCTCGAGATGCAATGTTGTTGGTGGTCTGCTATCTCCTACATGGTTTTTTGAACCTAGTGTTCTCAACCTCTTGCAGTAACCCTTTCCCAGTAAGGATCAGGACCAGTCCAGATACATTCTTTGTTCTAAAGGGAGAGTACTCCATATGTGGCAATAGCCATTCGAAGGACGTGTGAGATAAACAAGAATGTGGACGAAGTGGTCCGTTCGAAGAGATGAGGATTTAGAAAGTCTAATCGTCCAGTCACAAGTGCAACTGGGGACAGATGGGTGCTCCTAGACGATAGACGAGGGAAGAGCCTAGAAGGTGATGCTACTAGTGGTAGACTTGACCGAACATGAGGGAGGTTGAGTGGTAGTGTTGTGCATTGACGACTTGTCTTTAGCACTGTGCACCAGGGCTCATAACCTGTTAAAACCTCAACAATAGACACACTGCAAGTGGGGAATAGTTCGATCATTAGGTTGAGTACTGTAGGATGATACTGTTACACATACCTGCAAGTGGAGAATAGTTTGATAGGGAACTCCTCACTTGCAGTAGCTACTTAAATACCTATGGAGGCTATGCAAGGTAGAGATCATAACACAGTACCCATCAATGAACAGTATCGATGGTAGTTGTACAACAAAGATATGTATGATGAAGATAAATAGAAGAGATTGTGGTCATTGAATAGAAATGATAGAATGATAAAAGATGAAGAAGATAGATACAATGTATATGAAACGATAGATGTTAATTGTCTGATCTTAAACTAATGAATCTCTGTAACTACAATGAGATGTAAGGAAGAAACCATGACATGAGCACTGTATTCTAACATGTTGCAGAGTTACAAGGTGTGTTCTTCCCTTTACACCGCCTTCTCACCTCATCATGCTCCAGCAGCTCTTTTTTTTTTTTATCAATCATCCCAAGTGCCTTCTCATTCCTGCTGATATCCTTTCTCCTGGCAATATGCCTCCAACACTTGCATGTGGAGCATGTGGGAAAGTATATGTCTCCCCACGGTTCCTAAGCAACCACAAGCAATAGGGATGCAGGCCTAGCAAACGCACCCTGAGTGAAATGCTAGAAGTTAGCAAAACCCTCTGGCTAGCTTGGAAAAAATGTCGTATCCAGGATTCACTTGAGGGGCCAGGCTCCGAGGTAGCCAGCTCCGACTCTGGTGACAACCTGTCTCATTGCCACGCCAAGTCGTCCACTCCCTCACCCAATCTGTCATAACGTCAAGATGAACACAATGTGAGTGATTGGATGCTTTTTTTTGCATACTGACATCTGACTTGACTACAGGTGCTTGAAAAGGTACATCACCAACCACTTTTGGAGCTGGAAGACAGGCTGCCTAGCTGCAGGCACACCAGGTGCACCATTAGAATGCCAGTTCGTTTTCTTGATACTGCACCTGCACTGTATGCACCATTATCAGACTTGGGAGGCAATAGCAGTGAGTATAGCTTTGCTGATGTAACAAGTAAAAGCTGATTTTGTTCAACACAGAACTTCACCCAACTATCAGCGACCAGGCACAACATCTTCTTGGTACAGCACCTGAGAAGAATTGCTTGGTCCAGCTTGCAAGTACGTCATCTCAGCTTTGCAATATGACCTACATCTAATGTTATGTGTAGTGATATTCAACCGTTCACCTCCAGAGAATAGTTCGTCGTTCTTTCGTTGGGTTTCCACCAAGAGAAACAGTTTTGCCTTTGTTTGATCTTACTATGTTGATGATGTCTTGCCGACCCTCGATGCAGATAGGGTCCCATCAGGCTCAACTACCCAATCTGAAATCCTGCCATCCTTCCCTCAATTTGGGCCCTTTTCCAACCTGAGCTCATTTGAGCTTGCAGAGTGGTACTGGACAGCTGATGGCAATCTCTCTTTCAACAACTTCTCCCAAATACTCGCTGTTCTGCAAAAGAGCACATTTTCAGTCGCTGATATCTCCTGTACCAACTGGCGCCAAGCTTTCAGAGATCTTGCCAAGAATAAAGAGGTGCTCTCTGAAGAAGCAGGGGGGTGGATAAGCGACAATGGCTGGCACTCAGATGACATCACAATCCAGGACCCTTTCCATTCAAAGACACCAAATCCTGGAAGCAACACGTATGTTGCTGGCACACTGCACCACCAAAGTATTGTTGGCATCATCTGCGAAATGTTGTCAAATCCAAACCGCTCTCGCCACTTTCACTTCTACCCTTATCAACTAACCTGGAGCTGGCATCCTTCAGTTCCAGACATCGCAGTTTAGGGTGAACTCTACACCTCACCAGCTTTTCTTGAAGTATACCAGAGGTTGCAGTGCTCCAATTGTGAACCAGGATGCTCCTTGGAGCGTATAGTGGTGGGACTCATGTTCTGGTCTGATGGGACAGTGCTCACTTCCTTTGGCAGTGCAAAACTCTGGCCATGCTATATGTACTTTGGCAACGAGTCCAAAAGCTGCAGAACCAAAGGCTCAAATCATCTTTGTGAGCATATTGCCTACTTTGAAGTGGTGTGTTGTACTCTCTCCTTGTCTGATAGCACTGACTTAACATTCATATTAAGCTCAGGGGGGACTTCAGGGACTACCTAAGACACTGCAGCTCAGGAAAGTCAATTCCTGATACCTTCATTGCATTCTGTAATCGCCTCACGTTTCACGCTCAATGGGACATCTTTCTTGACGATGAGCTCAGGCATGCCATGGAGCACGGTATTGTTATCTGATGCCACAACAGCGTGGAGAGGAGGTTCTATCCTTGGATAAAGTACGTCGTGCATAAACCCTGCTTCCAATGCTGACAAACAATAACACCTCAGGATCATCATTGCTACTGTACAAAATGCAGGCAACTGTCCCTGTCCTCAATGCACTGTTCCCAAGAGTGAATTCTGCAACACTGGGACATCCAGCGATTGAAGGAGGTGCACAGCGTCTTGCCGTGACCCATGTTCTCAGGAAGAATTTGTTCAAAGAGCCCATGACCTGATCTTCAACGATATGCATGCAGTCTCCAACAAGGAGGTTGAGAAGTTGCTGAAGCCGGAGTCATGGACACCAGTGATTGTGAGTAGCCATACCATTCTTGTCAGATCTGTATTTATTGTGATGCGGAACAGTTTCTCAGCAAATTTGGGCTCAACAAGTTTCAATATCTTCTCGACACTTGTAGTTGATTTACTTCATGATTTTGAAATTGGTGTTTGGAAATCTCTTTGTCTCTACCTGATTCAACTTCTGGAGAGCTCATCAACACGTCAGGTGGGCTCATTGCATGTGGAGCTCAACTATAGGTATTTTTGATGCCCTCAGTTTCAGCTAACTCTGACCTCAAACACCTCAGTCACCCTGGACACAGACCTATAAGGTCCTTGAATTTTGCCCAAAAATTGACCTCAGAGGTCCCCATGGAATGTTCTTAGCTGGAACCCTTGGAACACTTCTGCATTGTTTCTGTTCCATATTCCATGTTCCCTAGGGCTGTTCCTGCTATTAATATGTATGATATACACTTATCTGTTCCATATGACCTAAGGGTGTCTGGGGTCTGTTCCAAAGTTTGGAACACCATTTTGGTACATTTTTTCTGTAGCTATTTCCTTAAGACTATGCTGCTTCTGTGCTATTTGTAGGTATAAGTATACTACTTCTATTTACTTCATTCTTTAAGCTGAATTTGAAATATCATTTCCTTGTATCTATTGTTGAAATCTCTATTACTATTTTACCCACTGTTTCCAGTTGATTATTTGGGTAACAGTGGCACTAATTCCAACTGTTTAACATTTGTTCTGTTGTGTTTATAGAAGCTTTTCTGCATACTTTATTCTTCTTTTTATAATTAGAAGGAAATAAGTAGCATAAAGGTTAAGAGGTAAACCTTGTAGCTGAAATAATACTATTCTGACTCTGGAATATCTTTGCCTATAGTTTGTAGAAATACAATTGTATAGTGAAACAATAGTATCCTAGTATTCTAAATACAGTATGATAGTAAAGAAGTGTGGTTGATATAGAAGAACATTACCAATGGTGTGTTCCAACAGTGATGAGACAGTGCAGTAATAGTGTTTCAAATGCAATGGAACACTACTTGACCAGTGTTTCAAGCATAGTAGAATAGTAGGGTAGTGTTCCAAGAAAGATGGAACAGTGGCAGGGAAATGTTGTAAGAAAGATGGAACAGTAGGACAATAGTGTTCCAGGAAAGGTGGAACAGTAGGACAATAGTGTTCCAGGAAAGGTGGAACAGTAGGAGGAAGGTGTTCCAGGAAAGGTGGAACAGTAGGAGGAAGGTGTTCCAGGAAAGGTGGAACAGTAGGAGGAAAGTGTTCCAGGAAAGGTGGAACAGTAGCAGGAAAGTGTTCCAGGAAAGGTGGAACAGTAGTAGGAAAGTGTTCCAAGAAGGGTAGAACAGTAGTAGAGAAGTGTTCCAAGAAAGGTGGAACAATAGGACAACAGTGTTCCAAGAAAGGCGGAACAGTAGTAGAGAAGTGTTCCAATAGCATGGAACACATAAAAATAGATGAGAACTATGAATAGTTGTGTGTTATAAATATGGAGTGAGTTATGTAAAAGACAAAATTGGAACAGTGACATCATTTAGGTACTCTAATTATTATTATCCAATGCAAATCAGGTACCATCAATGATGTCACTGATTGACACATTAATGTAGATCAGGTACATTACTTATTAATAGAATGATGTCATTAATTAGTGCTAATTAGTGACATCATTGATTGACTCTAATTAGTGATTAATTGGTGAGCGCTTAATTGATGATCTCATTAATCACTAATTAAGATAAGGTAGACCAAATTGTGTTCAGCCCATATCTCCTGCATCTGGGCTCCGATTGAGATGATCTAACCAGTTTTAGAAAGGTCTCATTGAGCTCTTTCCAGCTGCAGTTGTTGATTAGGCAATACCATTTGATGTACAATGTTATTCCCTGATTTCGGAGTTTGCACCACCAATATGCAATGCAGCCAGATCAGCAGTAATCCCATAATATATACTCATTTCAGCACTTCTAATATCCCTTTACACTCATTTTAAGTTGATTTGCATAGCAGTTGGGCTAACTGATGACAAGCATTCAGACTTATCACAGATACCAGATACGATGGTTTTTATTGAATGATGTGTTGAATTTACTCGTTATTTGGCGTTACCCCGGGGCTGTAAGCTATACCATATTGAAGCCCCAAATGAGCCCTTTCCAAAACATCTTGAATCTCGCCAAACGGATAAGAATTGACATATTTATTGAAGGAGTACTGGAAAATGACAATGTGTAACTACAGATTGCAAGTTACACTTTCTCCAAGGTGTGCACATTTGAGTAGTCCTTCAATAAATATGTCAATTCTTATCCGTTTGGCGAGATTCAAGATGTTTTGGAAAGGGCTCATTTGGGGCTTCAATATGGTATAGCTTACAGCCCCGGGTAACGCCAAATAACGAGTAAATTCAACACATCATTCAATAAAAACCATCGTATCTGGTATCTGTGATAAGTCTGAATGCTTGTCATCAGTTAGCCCAACTGCTATGCAAATCAACTTAAAATGAGTGTAAAGGGATATTAGAAGTGCTGAAATGAGTATATTATGGGATTACTGCTGATCTGGCTGCATTGCATATTGGTGGTGCAAACTCCGAAATCAGGGAATAACATTGTACATCAAATGGTATTGCCTAATCAACAACTGCAGCTGGAAAGAGCTCAATGAGACCTTTCTAAAACTGGTTAGATCATCTCAATCGGAGCCCAGATGCAGGAGATATGGGCTGAACACAATTTGGTCTACCTTATCTTAATTAGTGATTAATGAGATCATCAATTAAGCGCTCACCAATTAATCACTAATTAGAGTCAATCAATGATGTCACTAATTAGCACTAATTAATGACATCATTCTATTAATAAGTAATGTACCTGATCTACATTAATGTGTCAATCAGTGACATCATTGATGGTACCTGATTTGCATTGGATAATAATAATTAGAGTACCTAAATGATGTCACTGTTCCAATTTTGTCTTTTACATAACTCACTCCATATTTATAACACACAACTATTCATAGTTCTCATCTATTTTTATGTGTTCCATGCTATTGGAACACTTCTCTACTACTGTTCCGCCTTTCTTGGAACACTGTTGTCCTATTGTTCCACCTTTCTTGGAACACTTCTCTACTACTGTTCTACCCTTCTTGGAACACTTTCCTACTACTGTTCCACCTTTCCTGGAACACTTTCCTGCTACTGTTCCACCTTTCCTGGAACACTTTCCTCCTACTGTTCCACCTTTCCTGGAACACCTTCCTCCTACTGTTCCACCTTTCCTGGAACACCTTCCTCCTACTGTTCCACCTTTCCTGGAACACTATTGTCCTACTGTTCCACCTTTCCTGGAACACTATTGTCCTACTGTTCCATCTTTCTTACAACATTTCCCTGCCACTGTTCCATCTTTCTTGGAACACTACCCTACTATTCTACTATGCTTGAAACACTGGTCAAGTAGTGTTCCATTGCATTTGAAACACTATTACTGCACTGTCTCATCACTGTTGGAACACACCATTGGTAATGTTCTTCTATATCAACCACACTTCTTTACTATCATACTGTATTTAGAATACTAGGATACTATTGTTTCACTATACAATTGTATTTCTACAAACTATAGGCAAAGATATTCCAGAGTCAGAATAGTATTATTTCAGCTACAAGGTTTACCTCTTAACCTTTATGCTACTTATTTCCTTCTAATTATAAAAGAAGAATAAAGTATGCAGAAAAGCTTCTATAAACACAACAGAACAAATGTTAAACAGTTGGAATTAGTGCCACTGTTACCCAAATAATCAACTGGAAACAGTGGGTAAAATAGTAATAGAGATTTCAACAATAGATACAAGGAAATGATATTTCAAATTCAGCTTAAAGAATGAAGTAAATAGAAGTAGTATACTTATACCTACAAATAGCACAGAAGCAGCATAGTCTTAAGGAAATAGCTACAGAAAAAATGTACCAAAATGGTGTTCCAAACTTTGGAACAGACCCCAGACACCCTTAGGTCATATGGAACAGATAAGTGTATATCATACATATTAATAGCAGGAACAGCCCTAGGGAACATGGAATATGGAACAGAAACAATGCAGAAGTGTTCCAAGGGTTCCAGCTAAGAACATTCCATGGGGACCTCTGAGGTCAATTTTTGGGCAAAATTCAAGGACCTTATAGGTCTGTGTCCAGGGTGACTGAGGTGACCTCAAACCCATAAGATATTGGCACATGCCTACCTTTGGCAAAGATGCTATTCGCAAGTTCAGTAGCAGCATCACAGAGGGAAAGAGAAGAGCTGCACAAGACTACAAAGACATTCTACAGGTGGGTGCAGCGCTCTGGGACAATGCATCATGACACTGATTCTCGTGAGTAGTGTGCTATCCCTGCCTTTGAGGATCTTCTGCCAGAACCTCACAACACTATTGTCAAGAAGCTTTTGTACCTTTGCACTGAATGGCATCCATTGGCTAAACTGCACCTGCATAATGATTTGACCCTCGGAAAGCTGGAAAATGCAACAATCTTGATGACAGATCAGTTTCGGACATTCACTGTTGAGACCTGTTCCAAAATTGCCACCTATGAGCTAAAGGCTGAGCAAGATGCCTGTCACCGTTGCACCACAGGCAATAAATACAGGCGCAGGAAGCATCAGAGGAAGGCAACAGACCAGGATGTCCCTGAATCATCGCAGCAAAGGAAGCATTTTAGCATTAACATCTACAAATATCATGCTCTGGGAGACTTTGTAGACACCATTTGAGTCTTTGGCACTGTTGACTCATACAGCACAGAAGTGGTATGCCTATCGTGCTTCAAGTTCTCTTCTAAAGCCTGACTGACAAATGCGCCTTCTTAGAGGGAGAAGGACCACCACAATCCCAAAAGCTGGTTCAAGCAAACAAACAAAAAGCAGTACTCTGCCCAGATTGCTTGTATTGAGCATTGGCGCGCTTGAATCAGAAGCATCAGGGAAAGATTAAATGACAGCTATTGTGAATCCTGCCAGAGTCCATCAGACCATGAAAACCCCACCAACGGTTGAAACCATTCCAATGAATGTCCATCATACTATTGGAAGCAACCAAAACACTCCCTTGGATCTTCAAGAAACATTCAGTTACTGCCCAGAAATTCCAAATCCAGCACTGCTTGTGAGTTGAATCCATGTTTGCAAATGGTCGACAAAGAATCTCACAGTACCTATCAGCACTTTATTCCAAGTTGAAGATCTACCTCTTCTCAGCTTTGAAAGCTAGACACCGAGGTGCCTTTGGGGCTGAGGGGCTTTGATTAGACCTCAGTTGCACTGGAAAATGGGTGAATCTACAGCCACAAGATATTTCGGATCAGATACATGACCTACGATGTGCAGTGGGCAGAGGATGTCATCCACATTCTCTAACCACTCAAACATCATGGTCATTAATCCCGATTTCCACCCTACCTCACTCAACCACCATCCTTATTGTTATGCCAAAGTACTCGGCATTTATCATACCTGGCCATATCTGCCTGGATCCCTGAAGAATACCTCACCAGATCACGTTGAATTTCTGTGGGTCCGCTGGTATGATGTTGTTGACCATGGACACTGCTTCGAGCTGGATCATTTGCAGCTTTCCCCCACATCGTCACCCAGTGCTTTTGGCTTTCTTGACCGCTCAGAGGTTATCCGTGCAGCCCACATTGTCCCACAATTTTCCCAAGGAACTATCCACAATCCTTCACCTAGGTGGATGAAAGGAACTTTGTGGAAACACTACTATGTCAACCAGTATGTCCAAAATCCACTGATGAGACCAAATATTGAAATGGGTCAGATTTGTGGATCGCAACATGTTCATGCGCTTCCTATGGGGTCATGCCATTGGGCATACGTACACGTGGAAAGAACAGGACAATGGCTTGGCATACTATGCTGAGATGGAAGACCTTGTCTCCTCTGCCTATTCTGAAGACCAAGGGGGCATAGAAGAAGGAGAGGGGACACAGGGCAACAGCAACAGCAAAGGCAAGGCCAAGGCTAGGGGTGGTGGGGATGCGGATGAGAACAAGGATGAGAGTTATGGAAACGAGGGCAGGGATGAAGAAGGACAAGGTGAGAAGGATGAGGGTGGTGCTGGTGCTGGTGGCAAGGTGGTGGTGGAGGACAATGACAACAACAACAACAACAACAACAACAACAACAACAACAACAATGATGAGCAACAGTCAGAAGATGAATGGAATTGCCATGATGATGAGGAAATACTTGTGTATGACAATATGTACAAGGATTGGTACCTTTGTGATTGAATTGATACAGTGAATGTACTGCATTAAGCTCCCTAGACCTGTAGGATGCGCTCGATGTGGCTGACAGGGCACAACCCCTGGATATGGAAATTGGCAATACAGCGAGATCGGGTGCTGAGACTCTTGGTGTGAGTACTGATTCCATCTCATTCCACTTGTGCTGTTCTTCTTCCACTCCTCTGAGTGACCCTTACACTTACATAGGTGCAGACCTGCGGTCATGTTGGCTATGAGTCGACGACGCACTTCAGGAACCTGAAGGAGAAAGTAAGTGTATCCTCAGCTTGCGGTCAATCGACTAACAATTTCACAGAGTCTCTTTTGCATACTATACTCTAATGTCTCTCAATTCTTGTTCTTGTTGGCACAGGACTGTGGCTCCAGCGGGTACATGAACAAAACATCTGTTATGTCAGCTCTGTCCCATAAGTGTGGTGGTGGGTATCACATTGGTCATGTGCTGCTGAATCCTAGGCATGGGGTTGTATTCATCATCTAGACCACACTCCTCCTGTAGACGTCCAGCACCTTGTAATTGCAATCATGGCCTGAATTCCCAAAAACTAATGTGCGATGTTTGTAATGCATACACCTGGCAGTGCTTAGTATTGGCACTGGTTCACTATGACTTGGGGGCAAAAGACATGGTTACGAAGAACTATCTGTACAAGAAGTGGTATCATGATACTCGGCCTTTCCACCCTCTTGGCTCTGCCTTTGGTTTGCGCTCACGTGTGGTGCAGAGGTATGGTTCCCAAGGTGATGTTCGGTGCAAGATCGCTTCTGTACTCTGCAGAACCTTGGGGGGGTGGGGGGGGGGGGGGGGGGGGGGGGCGTCTTCTATGCAGGTTGTTTGTGCACAAGAGCCTGCAAAGTGTACCATGCGAGGATCACACCTGATGTGCTGATGCATCATGCATGGCTCTGGCTGAGGTACCTGGTACTACCAGGTACCCTCTGTCTGCGCTGAAGCATGTTTGCAATCCCATAAGCTAGAAACTCCATCCCAATGGCCACAGGTGTCTGTCTGGGGGTGAAATATAATCAAGTATAATCCCAGCATCAATTTCGCCATGAGTGTAACTCTGAGGGGGTTATTACCTTTTCTTATCATGTGTTCCAAGACTTCCAGCACATGATCATGGGCATCACCTTTTACCAACTCCACACTGATTTTGTGATGTTGTTAGTATTCACCTATGTCCACTTAGGTCTTCTGACATATACTTTGCAACACAACCAACAACAAAAAAATAGGGGCTAATTGCCCTTTATAGAAAGTGATCTAATCATTTCGGGTGATTCAGCCAACCCAGACCAATGTAACTTATAATTTCCCCAGCTTTCTGCCTACTATGATAGATACCAACAAAGTAATAGGATTGTACTGCTTCCAAAACCTTCTAACAAACTCCCCTAACCATCACAATAAGTACAATTAACCAGACACCTATGTCTCACTCACTGTACTGATTGAATATCTGTGTAATTTGCTGTGTTTGATTCTACAGCACATAAGTCAGAACTCAAGGCTGGTAGGAAAGAATACATAGCAAGTCACCAACCTTGACTTGAATTGACTCTGTGCTGACCTCAAGACAGATCATGGCTGTGGTTTCAATGTCAGGTTTAGTCCCACCACATACAACATTATTGTGCACCTGGCAACCTTGCTGAGTCTTTTATCCTCAACATAAGCTTGAACAGTGGAAAGTGATTCATAAAAGCCAACAGTGCTTCAACACTAGCTTCAAAAAGTAAGAGAGCCACTCGGATCTACAAGCATCAATTAGTTACTCAGCAGTGTAAATCAAAGTGGTTGGGCACCTAACTCACCACTGCAAAAACAGCATAATAGGCAAAAATGGTCGGGAACAGGAATGCAAGAAGTGTGAAGAGCATAGTCCCAAAGACGAGCTGGTCAACATCGAAGTCCCATGTATCCATCCGATTCCTCAAGACATTATGTCGCTTTCCTGCACCACCAGTCTTAGCACTCAGCAATACTGAGAACCCACTGCCTAAAACGCACCCCGAAAAACTGCCCATAGGCCCCCAAGAGCATTTTTCACAACGGAGTATACCAGGCGGGAGAGGGCGTAACAAACAGTGACGTGCGGAGTGACCAAAAAAGTCACAATGTCGATGATTGTTGCCACAGCAATGGTAAGTCCGCCAAACATGGACGCGTATCCGCAGATGAGAAGAACAATGGGCGAGTATGGCAGGAGGTAGTGTATGAGAAGATCTATACACTAGGTTAGCAAAGGCCGAACACAGAGACAGCCAAAACATACCGCCCCAGAGTTGAACAATGGAGATAAATGCTTTCGAGTAGAACGTGCTGAGCTCCGTATTGAGCTTTAGACCTGCAGGCCATGAATCGAGCCATACGAGGCTCTCTTCGACTTGACGAAGGCAGTGAAGCTACAATGCGTATCGATTAGCAACAGTGCTAGGACTGACGTGTAGTGATCGCATACCTCGATTCGCGCAGAAAGCAAGATGGAAAGACGTTCAGCGTTGTCGCACAGAAGGGTGCCGAAGCAAAAGCCTAGAATGTAATCATTCAAGATGAGCCAGATATTGTTGAAGAACCTGGTGGATATCAGAGATCCGTAACGAGGAAGACCTCAGTTCATACCGTGTGTAGAGCTGGGCATACTCAGGGATATACGTTTCATCCTGGGCTTTTGATAGAGCATCCACGTTCAAGAGAAACGCCTCCGCCTGCCTTCCGCGAACCTTGATTTGCTGGGCCAATGCCGAGTGCGGAAGTAACGGTGTCAGGAACGGTATGCGCCCATACCGACACAGGGCAACGATCGGTCTGATAACACGCGCTGCGACGTTGAGAAGGAAGCCTGCAGTAGGCCTATGCAGCCTAATAGGCTTGCCATTGACAATTGACCATACTTGATGTGCTTGGTTGAATTGATGGATCAGGGTATAGTCGATACCTTCTGTCGTCCGTCGCAGGGTAGAGTCCAGCTGATAAAAGCGCAAGATTGTGAGGGATAGCGATGGTAATATATGCGAGGTAATGTTGCCAGATCCAGACCCTCCAAGATAGTCGGCCTAGTTTCCCCAGACGCCCAAACGCGACGATGCAGACGCTGCTGTGCTTCACTGATATCACAGTGACGGGGCAAGACTCCCGCTACACATATTTTTCCAGGGGTGTTCCAGCCATATGGGACAGCACCGGAGCCGTCATTGTCGTCATTCTGTTCGAGTGGCCAAAAGACGGTTGTCGTGGTAGTCGTGGTTGTGGTGAGAGCCATGAAGCGCACACGTGATGACCTCATTCCGCGTTCCTGCCGCCGGGCTCACTGCCGTCTCTTCCTTTCTACCACCCACACTCAATGGACGCACCAGGACGCAGACCAGATATCAAGCGCAAGCTCGTCGTTGTCGGAGATGGTGGTTGTGGCAAGACATGTCTGCTCATCGTTTACGCAGAGAATCGATTTCCAGAGGTGAGCTTTCGTTTCCTCACCAGCCTTCACGCCCTTTCTCGTTTGAATCCCCTTTTGAATCCACTGTCGAAGCTTAACTGTGATAATTGAGATTTGCAGGCTTATATTCCAACAGTGTTTGAAAACTACGTGACACAAAGGAACTTTGAAGGCAAACTCATCGAGCTCGCTCTCTGGGATACGGCAGGCCAGGAAGAATACGACCGTCTACGTCCTCTAAGCTATCCAGAAAGCAACGTCATTCTCATTGTCTTCTCAATCGACTTTCCAACAAGTCTCGCAAACGTCCAGGACAAGGCGAGTCCTGCTTTCCCTTTCGTCTGTCGTCAAGCACTTACATTCTGCTTCAGTGGTACCCAGAAGTCGCACACTTTTGTGAAAATACGCCCCTCATCCTCGTCGCCACAAAAACAGATCTTCGGCGAGACGACCAGACCCGCCGCATGCTTGGTGCCCAGGGTCAAGCCCCTATTACCCCAGAGCAAGGTGCCGCCGTTGCAAAGGAGATCGGTGCCAAATACATCGAATGCTCAGCAAAGACCGGTACCGGTGTTCAACAAGTCTTTGAACTCGCTTTGAAGGAGAGTATGAAGGGTCGGTGGGGGAAGATTGTCCAGCAGAAACGATGCGTCGTTCTCTGATTATCGCTGGCATCCATCTTGTGGTTGGGAGTCGTGTGCGGAAGGACTCGAACTCGGTTGTCGTGCGCTACGTGTATATCTTTAATCGTTTCAGATTCACATTGATTCCCCCTTGCTTCACCTATATCCTACTTACAGGGCCCTATTGTATCAACACTAGACCAAATCATTTCTGTTTTGCTACACAGAACGCCGAGAAGTCAGATAATGGTCAGGCAACCACTCGGGTTGCTTCCATTCCTGCTCGAGCAGCTTCGCCGCGATCATGCTTGCGACTGCTTCACCGCTATGTATACAGGGAAAGCTCAACTTCAGAATCTCCTTCAGCCGCGCGATCAACTCACCAAGCATACGTCCGAGGCATCCCATGACCCGTGAACCCTGCAGCAACATAATGTCCATCGAGGGACCCGTTCTCTGTAACAACCGGTCCCACCTATCCTACCTTCAGCTCACATTCAGACCAAAAGCGGCTTGACTCACAAAAGGATGTCCGAGCCTTGTATACCCCATAATCCCTGTCCATTCCCACTCAACCTTATCATCCGGTGGGAGGGGATACATTCCCGGAAACAAGGGCGGTAAAAAGCCTCTCAAAGCCTTCCCAACACTCTCATTCACCTCTCCATCGTTCGTTTCATACAACTCAAACTTGGGACCAGATACTTCTCTTCCTCCTCCCAGGATCACCAACGGGGCTTCTTCACCTTTGTCTCCACCTCCCTGTCCCGTGCCATCTCGCTGCGGGGCAGGCCGTATGGGTCTTGGGAACCAATACTCAAAACCCTCGTTGGCATCCCAGGAGTTCTTTCCGAGAACGTGTGTTGGGACCTTTGCACGTGTGGCGATAACCTGCCCTCGAGTCGGTACGACTCTGATACCCGTCTTCTGTGGCGAGAGGAGGTGATTGACATAGCCATTTGTTGCGTGAATAACGTACTTGCATCGTACGCTGCCTCGGGGCGTGACGAGCTCGTGCGAGTGTTCTTCCGAGGAGGAAGACAGAGAGATAACAGGGGTCTGCGTATGCAATACGACCTTCACATTCTTCGACCTCTTCTGCGCCTTCTCGAACAGCATAGTAACAAGCTTCAAAGGCCATAGGTTATGCCCTGGCATCTCCACACCAGGGAACGCTGATCCCCTCGTCTGTCCAGCACCGTCAATCAGCATTGTATCAACTCGAGGTCGTGAAGAACTAACCTTCTCCATAGTTTCCCCATCCACGAATTTGACACTCTCCAAACCACCCAGCCCCGCCTTCTGTGCAGCTTCAAAGTCAACTTTGGCTAATGCCTCCTCCTCCGGCGTCACAAACAGCGTCACATGTCGGCCATGTACCAGATCAAGCTCGTCTTCCAGCTCGTCATCTTGAATGAATCGGACGAGACTCTCAGCAGTATAGTTCTCGAGTTTGTACGACTTTATCGCCTCTTCCGCTCCGTATAAAACCTCTCTGTTGTGAAAGTCGAGGAAGACGGAGGGTGTCAGATGACCTCCATTGCGTCCTAGATCCCTCATGTTAAGCCCCACTTCGAGATAAGAGGTTGTCATTTAAGCGCCCGTACCTGTTGCACCCGAGCCTGAACACCAATCAGCCTCAGACCTCGCCAGCGCGAATCAGCACTCACAGAAACCCCTAGCCTCAAGCACAACCACCCTCCTCTCCACTCCCTCTCCACCTCCCAGCATCCCAGCCAAATGCCATGCAGCCGAAACACCCGTAATCCCACTTCCAATGATACAGACGTCCGCCTCGTTTGTCAAGTCACCCTCACTCCCCTCCCTCGCTAACGGATTCGCACCGGGCGAATCGACCCAAAAGGATTTCGTCGGCTTCGACACAGGGAGAGAGACAGGTTGAGGATCAGGCAGTGGTCTGTTGTTCAACAGCGAAGAGGGAGATGTTACATCGCCGTGGTACGAATCGAGAACAACTTGGGAGAGCTCAAACTGACGGAGTGGGACGGAGAGGGAAGGTTTGGCCATTAGAGTAGTCGCCAGTAGCAACAAGCGAAGTTTCCAGGAGGAGAAAGTAACAGTGGAAAGTTTAGAGGGCCATTGGTTGGGCAGCGATATCGATGTCATTCGTTGGGTTGTAAGCAGGATGACAGGGAAGCAATTGCTTTCATGCTCCTCGATCTCGGTACCGAGTCGCATGCTCTGCGATCACAATCGAAGAAGTGCATGAAACGCATTTACATAATAGCCAAGAAAACAAATTCAATAATTGCGACTATATGAAGTATGAAAATACAAATGCAGTGTAGCAAAGAAAGGATGAGGACGATAAAAAAAGATAAGTATGTAGGATGTCAATAAGTGATGCAAGAAACATGCAGTACAACGATGGGGTAGAGAGAAGTCGAAGAGAAACAAAGGAGACTAGCATCCGTAGCGACCATTAATAACTCGTAAACATATTCGTACATAGAAGTTTGGGTCCTTTTTCCAATGCACACAATACAAAGAGATGGCCTAAGCCAGCTGCAAACCAGGTGGCCTCCTTAGACCCATGGAAACACCAGAACCACCACTGATCACCCTCTTGGCTGTTGGTGATGGTGTGTTCCTTGAATTCCTGTCTGCCTTTGAGCGGGGACCCATGGGCCCGCCAAGAGGCGGCGACCTGACCATCGCCGATGCCCTTGAATGGAACACAATCGTCTGGCCTTCTGGCGACATCATTGAAGAAGGAAGTGACGAAGGCAAGGGTGATGGCGCTGCGCTCAGTAGGGTTCGTCCCGTCGAAAGCGCCGGAGTTGTCAACGATGATGACGAAGCCAAAGCCGACGAAAGAGGAGCGATCGCCGCAGATTTGAGAGGAATTGTGGGCAACCTCCTCACAGAGTTGTTCGAAGAGGTCCTTGACAAGGATGCATCAGGCGCAGGAGAGGAATCGCGAGGCGGCGAAGGTGTCCTCGAATACGGCGGGGGTTGAGGCAACGATGTCGACGGCCTCCGCGGTTGCTCCGTGTGATGTTGCTGCAACACGGGCCTTGGCAGGCTCCTTGGAGGGGTTGTTGCACTCGTCACCACATTCTCCTTATTCACCACCGTCTTCTTCGGTTGCTGGGGTGCTACACTCGGTTGGCCCAAACCCGGAGGCAACAGCTTGGGTACGGGTGACAGAACCGACGTTGGAGGGGGAGGAGGGGGGAGTTTCGATGATTGTTGCTGTCGTGATACTTGATTTGAATTCTGCTGTTGCGTCGGCGGCGAGAGATTGATGGAGATTTGATCGAGTGGAGGGACAGAACCACTTCGTTTCGTAGGCTCAACGGACATGTCGGGATGAGCCGACAAGGGGGTGAGGATCGTGAGCGGCCTCCTCGGCACTGGTTGCGTGGGGATCACCAGTGCGGGCGTCGTCGGCTTTGCTCCCATCTGTGACTGGCGTTTCGCATAGAGAGATTTCCGCATGTTGAGTTTTGGCGAGTCGAGGTAGAGATCCAGGAAGCTCAGCGTCGTCGAAGCCGAATACAGCGGCGAGGGCGAATACATCGTCATGTCCGTGTTGGCGGTGCCAGGTGTGCCTGTGGAATCGCTCATGGGGGAGAAAATGTCCGAAGTAGCGGGTGTACGCTCGATGCCCCCCTCAGAGTTGAACTTGTAGAGGTTTGATTGGACGTTCTTGAGGAAGGCCTCCTCGGAGCTGTGTTCGAAGAGAGAGGCGAGAGAGATAGGGCGGACAGCGCGCCGCTGAATTCCCATGGGGTGCTGGCGCTGTTGTGACGGCGGTGAGGCCAGCAGACGGGCTTTGGACTCGCTCGTTGTCGGCGTTCTTCTTGAATCCATCCGCGCCGTCTCCACCTCTGCCTTATCCAGACCGTCCGCATCGAAACTGATTTCGATGCCCTCATCATCATCCTCCGACTCGTCATTGCCCAGCTCGCCAGACGTTTCCCAAGCACTGGGGTCGTTGAAAATCCGCTCAGCCAGTGCGCTCCCAGGCATCCGCCCGAACATGGCAGATGCAAGGGGAGACTGGCCAAACTCGAGGAGTGGCGAGTCAAGGACATCCAGTTCAGCAGGAATATTCGCTCTAAACACCATCTTGTTTTCTTCTTGCAAGTTTCTTCTTATCGTCCTGGGGAAAGTGGAGGAGGAAAGGAAATGAGTGAATGAGCAGCGCGAGAAAATGAGAGGTAATGTTCAGCGGAAAATGAACAGTGCCAGACTGTTTGCACACAGCAAAGCCAAGGAACCTTTTCTACCGCAAGGAAGGAAGTACGGTAAGAAATGGAATGGAGGGGGATTAGTCCGTCCTTGACGCCGTTGCAGCAGGAAGGGATGGGGCTTTGGTCAACAAAGCCGGAGATCTTGAGGGTAAGGTCTTAAGAATGAAGTGGGAGCGCCAAACACCGACGGTCTCCATGCGTGCCATGTGACTGGGCATTCACAGGTACAGCCCAGAATCTTTCTGGAATGCGCCCACGACACCCACCGAAACGGGGGCAAAAAGGGCGAAATTGATGATGCAGCTGAAACGAGTTGGCACCGCAGATTTAGGCAAGATTAGGGAGACGTCCGACCTCGGCTACCTCCCAGCTTGGTAGACCCCGTGAGCGTCTCTTGATTCCTGCCAAAGTCAAAGGTCGCTCTCAGAACCAGCCTGTTGCCAGAGACCTCGAAGATAGGCACGAGAGTTGTATACGGTCGTTGCGGAAGTCGCGGTCGCGGTACGAGAGTGATCACGTCACGCCGTCTGCAGCGCATCGTTGCAGCATGGCAACACACCAACAAATCTCCACAAAACCTCGATTTTTATTCGCCTTCCTTCCTTGATGCAACAAGATTACTCCAAGTTGAGACTAGCCAGGACTAGTAAAGTTGAATTGACCTCATTAGCCTCCAATGCTACGCAACTGCTGGAGCAAATTCGAAGAAAGGTCGAATATCTCGCTCCCGAGGAGACCGGCCTAAACCTTGGTCCAAACACCGCGCACTGCAAATGAGCAGATCGTGTTGAGCTCACGCCTCCGTCAGTCAGAACCTGGTAATCAGAGAAGGCGGATGTCCAAAATCACCGCCCTGGCCTCAGGAAGAGTACACAATCAGCCTTTTCAACGGGACCTGGTTACCATCGATTCATTTTGATTGGTAGTATCGTCGTTCTATTTGCGCCTTTACATTAGATTGTTACTGCCCCAAGTTGGGCTAGGATGGAATACATAGAGGTTGACACTATGTCATAGTCAATTGGAATGCAAGACCCGGAATCCTCTCGAACCGGCATTCATAAACCGCAAACACATTTCGATATATAATAGAGGGCTGTCACCTGAGGCTGTATCACCATCACAAGACATGCGCAATGCTTTTGTTCTGTCAGCACATCGCGCCCCTTAATATCTTCACATCTGGGAGAAGCTTAAGGAGGATTGACTGGTGCCCTGCCTGGGACTGGCAAGTATCTGACCATCTGTTTATCTCGTCTACGAACTCCGTTGTTTTTTGTTTCAAGAATCAGCCCTAAAGCCAACAGAAGCTGTCGAAGGCTCGAAGATAATCAAAATCTAGTTACCTCGGATGTTTCATCAGTGAGAGACAACAGAGAAGGGTTGTCGGCGGTCGTGGGAATTCGGACGCTTGATCGAGTGTGCGACGGGCGCTTAGCGCTCAACCCTGAATTGCCTTGAGATGGTTATCTCATCGATATATGGCTTAGCCTACCTCGTGCACAGGAGAACTGAGATGTGCCAAACGAATCTACCAATGAATACATAGTGCAGTTTTATATGCACTGTCCCTTCCTGGATCAGCGACTAGAACATGCTGTACACAGCAAACAAAGAACCACCAACTTCTGGTACGCATCCACTTGTACACACAAAGATTGCCTTCTTGAGAACAATTCAAATCCTGATCTTCGTTGGGCACCCGGGCATCATCGAAGCCACCCGTAAAGTGTGAACTTGCGGCATTTGCCGACTCCAGCGGTTGGGTTCGATCCCCATCCTGGCCAGTCAAAGAGTCGCCCTAACAGAGGCTTTATTTGCACCTCACTAACATCGCAAATGCATGCACGTTACTTGCATGTCCCACTGCCGCAAAACCCCTTCGATAAATCAATAGCGACCGTCGGTACAGTCGCCGTTGGTCACCTGGTGGTGGCAAGATGGGAAGACCAAAGTTAAAATTTCGTAACAGGGCCATTTGACCAGCATCCTCCCAGTGCTCTTCTTCGCCCTCCATGTGACCCCAGTGTAAGACTACTACCACCCAGCTGCCGCTACCTTATCGTGTTTACCTTTAGCGTAGCCAAGCAACTCCGAAGCTTCTCCAGTCTTGAGCATCCGACTCGGGTCGTCTGCGGCATTTGAATCAATCTGCAGGGGACAGTAAACCAGAGAATGAGCGTAGGGGAACTGGAAACAGTTGAGATGCCCATTGATAGTAACTAAAAGTTTGAGACAACAGAACCTCTCCCCCGTCTTCCCGCCATGTCTCACCAACTCCAACTCGCCTCCCTATCCACACATGTCTTCTCAGCAAAGGAAACCCCAAACAACCCATCTTCGACCCGCTCTCCACTCTCCTACCCATACTCGCTCCAATCAACCGCTCAGCCAAGAATCAGTCCTCCAAATCAAATTGAGACCTTCCCAATAGGAGACGGGACAAGCAACCCCCGAAACGTCTCCTCCTATACTTCCGGCTCCTTCTACTCGGCGCGTCGTACCACGGAAGACTTGAGCCACCAGTGTTTCAAGAGTGGATAGACTCTCACGCGTTCGGCAAGGCTCGTCTTAACTTCAAAGTTGGCACGGATTCTGCTAGAGGGCGCGAATGTCTCCGAGTCTCGCATAGATTCCACCTGATTTTAGCTGTCAATTGACCATGGACAAGGCTATCTGTCTACTTGGGCACTTGGTTGACCTGACTAATATGAAACCGTCGGAGGATCCTACTCCACACACCTTGGGCTTATAAACACGGGACTCAATCTCACACTCACTTTCAGTATCTTTCAATCGCTTCCAAGCACCGAACAGTCTAGAGAGATCGGCACTCCAGCCACAATTGCAACAGTACACACCACCTGCGCTCTGAATTGAGCTGCCACACAACGAGCCTGCATCACACGGAATCCAATTTCATGAAGCCGTTCCTCCAAACCATAGTATCAAAAGTCCTCCACTTTTACCTCTGCCTCGTATCTCCCAGCTACAGCAGAAACACAAAGCTCAGAGCTGTCCAATCCCGTTGCAAACTCCTCCAGCCCACACGAGATCTATGGGGTTCAAGTCCAGACAAGTCTCTCGCAGGCCCACGGCAATGCGACGTCGAAAGCTACTGCGAACGCGACGTCTTCATCTCTTCCTCTTTCGCGCGTGACATTGGATGGGCCGACATGCGTCGAGTGACGATGGTCTCGCTGCACAACGATTCTAGAGGGAGGTGGTACGTCATGTTCCGGTGCATGTTTCCCGGAGACGATGCCCCGTTTTATACCAGGCTCAGTCGGACATGGGAGCCTGGAAGGGTGTTGACAAAGTCAGACAAAGACTACTACGATTTGGATTTGTTCCATTACATGTTGGAGGAAGATATGAAGAAGGATAGAATGGGGCACTTTGAACCCCGGGAGCCGCTCAACATCCTCGATATCGCAGTTCTGGCTTGTGTCGTCCATACTTCCAGACCTCCCGAGCAGCTGGTCGGGCCGCCAGTGCTTCTGGTATGCGTACATGGTGTACGAGATCTTGTCGAATATCTTCGGGGAAATGAAACCTCAGGAGGGCGTTGCTTTGGTGAAGGAAAATAGGGACAATAACGACCAAAAGCGAGGCCGACGGACTATTCCTGTTGAGAACCCATCCGAGCTCTCGGAAGACCTCACCTCTCTCGCAGAGAAGTTCAAGACCGAGGCGGCTGTGGCGAGGGATAAGGTGCGTCCCCCCGATGTCTACATCTTTTATCATCCAACGATTTGCTTCAGGTGAGGTGGCGGATCGAGGCTCGCATTGCAGGGGCCGAGGAACGCAAGCAGGGAATGCAGCGGGTCACGGAGTTAATGGCGCAACTAGAGGAGAACAAAAGGGTGAACCAAAAGCTGGAAGAGATGAAAAAAGAGCACCAGAAGCGAATGGAAGAGAGGCAAAGGGAGCACCAAAGAGAAATAGAAGAGGGGCTAAGGGAGCTGGAAGGGTTGGAAAAGGAGAAAAAGAGGCTCAGAGAAGAGTTGGAGACTCTGAAACCAATACAGTCGAGTCGGGCTTGACAGGCCTGAGGCATCCAGGAGATATTCTTCCCAACATCCTTGTAATAGACGGGCAAATTGATAGGTGCAGTATCAAAATACATTTCTTGTTTGATTTCTTCGCAGATTCTTCCTTCCTTCCATGTTCCTCCTTGGAATCTACAACTCGCCAGAGCACACGCCTTCAACCCACTCGACTTCGCTCCTCACCGTCGTCAGGTTCTCGTACCCCTGAGCGGTGATAACAATAACATCCTCGATCCGCACACCGCCTACGGATTCGTAGCGTGCCAAGACATCGTGGTTGATCAAAGGAGACGAGCGAATAGAGGAAAGCAGATGTGGGGAGAAGTAGCATCCTGGCTCGTTGGTCTAGAGGCCTTGGTGAGTTCAACGACAAAAGGTGAGGGAGAGAAGGGACTTACGACGACCATATTTTCTTCCAATGGAAGACGCAGGCGAAGGTAAGTGTACAAACTCTTGCTTCCAATCGTCTTCCCATCCAAATCCACCTTGGGAATCGTATCATTCACCACAGGCTTTGACGCACTCGGCACATCATGCACATCCATACCCAAACTATGCCCCAAACCATGCGGGAAGAACGGGCTCGTCACACCGCTATCTAGGAGCTCGGCTTCGCTAAGACCATCCTTGAAGATTCCGAGCTTGGTGAAACCACGAGCGAGGATCCTGTGGCATTCGAGGTGGACGAGGTCCCAGTGTACACCAGGCTTGATGAGTTTGAACGCGGCATTTTGCATCTCCAGGACCAATGAGTAGATCGCCTTGGCTTCTGGGGTGAACTTGCCAGAGTTCCCAACAGGCATGGTACGCGTGATGTCGGAAGCATAGTTGTTGTGTTCGCAGCCTGCGTCGATGAGGAGGACCTGTGCGTCAATCTCCTTGGCGCCGTTGTACTTGTTGAGGGTGCCGCGGTTGAGGTGGTCGGTAGCCCCCACTGGACCCCAGGCGAATGCCTTGTCGTTGCAGCAATAGTGGAGGGTCGAGGCGCGGGTGGAGGCAGCGACGATGGGTGGGTAAGCCTGGTGTACGCTGCCTTCTCGTCTGCAAGATGCCACAAAGATGGCTTCCGCTTCGCCTTCGGTTTCAATCAACCATTCACTGGGAAGCAAAGGTCGTTCTTTCCCAATCCCAGCATTCTCTGCAGCCTTGATTTGGCCCTTGACAGCTGCTCCGAGAACACGCATGACAGTCTCGTGTGACCGGGACGAGATGGCGTTGGCCTGGCGGATGAGGGAGATTTCGTAGGGTGTCTTGGTGAGACGGGCACGGTGGAGGGCCTGAAGGAGGAATGCGTCTGTGATTCCACCTCCGATCTCGTCGTCTTGGCTCAACCCGTTTAGGATCACGTCGGTGTAAGTGCTGGGCAGGGTAGGGAAGAGAGGCGAGTCTTTTGGGAGGGTGTGGAAGAGGGCATTGGGGGCGAGGCTCGTGAGGATGGTGTTGATGGATGAGGGAAGCTCAGACGGGTACAGGACGGAGGAGACGTCGTGCGTCTGCTGAGCGACTTCGAGAGAGGGAGGAGGGATGCTCCACATGATATCGGCCAGCTCAGCCTTGGGGATGAACAGCTGAGTGGTAGCTGAGCTCTCTGGCAGAGAGTATGCCAACACCAACGACCCAGGGACGTTGCATCCCGTCAAGTAAAAGAAATTGGATTCCTGGCGAAAGATGATTTCGCGGTCAGTGTCATTGCGGCACTCGGTCACTCCGCCTGCGAGGAGGAGGACCTGGGGTTTGGAGCGTTCGTTGGAAGGAAGGAGCTTGTATAGCTCAGCAAAGACCTTTTGGACGTGTGTAGAGGCTGGGTACATGGCCGTTACGAACAAGAGACTGATAAGATCTGGGGTGCTAAATGGACAAGGAGAGATAAGATTAGATGGGATCAAGCACCAAGAGCTTCTTTCAGCGCTTAGCTCTGGACCACAATGATCTCAAAAGCAGAAAGCGCGTACATCCAGAGTGGACTGCTTCAGTCTCCCCCTCAACGGCTGGATGGCCGAAGTCTGACAGACTACAGACCTATTTCGCTGGAGACAGGCGTCGCGCCGTTGGCCAATGGTAGCGCTAAACTAAACATTGGGCGGAACCCTCATGACGGGAGTGGAGGCACCGAGGTCGTAGCAGCGACGAAGCTGGAGGTGGAAACAATCGAGGAAGGCGGCAAGGATGGAGGAAGGGTCGTGGCAACCGTTACTTGGTCTGGGCACTCCTTCCTCTCGAAATTACCGTCATTGACACGATGACCAGCTCTCCAGCAGCTTATCCAGGTCTATCTTCCAATGCCCTCGAAGATCTCCAGCATGACCTGACAACGCTCCTACATACCACCCTCTCTCATCCTACATTACACCCCTCAAACCTCTCCATCATCCCTTCCAAAAAGTCATGGTTGCTGAACCTCGACCTTGTCGTCCTAGCAGACGAAGGAAACGTGTACGACGCGCTCTTCATGGCTTCCAGAGCAGCCTTATGGGATACCAAAGTACCAAGAACAAAAGTTGCAGAATTCAAAGCTACGAAAAAGGGTGGAGCAATGACCAGTGGGGTAGTTGGGGGCTCACAAGTAGGAGGGAGGGAAGACGGGATGGACGTGGACGATACACCTGCTCTGACGAGCGGGTTCGATACGCGACAGACAATGAGGGCGGCAATGGACTTTGAGCTGCCAGACTACTGGGATGAGGGAGAGGCTCTGGACGGGAGAGAGAGATGGCCTCTTTGCGTGACCTTGAACATGGTGCGTTGACGTTCTTCCTCTGCGCATCATTCTCATGGAACGGCGCTAATGAAAGCCTGTAGAATCCTCCTGCACATTTCCTAGATGCGACACCTGCAGAGGAATCATCTGTACCGCTGAAGCTGCTCGTGATAGCTTCATTCCCTCCCTCAACAAGCAAGTCAACAACAGCTGCTTCGTCGTCCTCAAAACCTTCCAGCAAAACACCAATCATCAACGGAATGAGGTTCTTGGGACCTGGGGAGATCAAAGCAGCCGAAGTCAAAGATTTGGTGGGGGTGAGTTTATCTCTAATTCTCGTTATGTTTTCTATTCGTTTCGCCATCTCGCCATCTCCCAATTTCGGCTCTTCCTTCGTCCTCCTTCGTCCTGGAACCACCGCATGCTGACTCTCCCTCCTTCACGTAGCACGCAACCTCTTACGCATCCACACTCCATCGTGCGCTCGATGATAAGCTTGAACGAGAAGACATTCGGAGGGGTGTAAAAGAACGGGAGAAGTTTGGGCTGGGGAGGCAGCCTCGTAGTACTTAGTTCGTCCTATTTTCTGTTCTCCTGAAACCAGCCCTGACGCCTAAATTACAGGGTTATATAATACTCTCGAGCCAAATGTAAACCAGAGCTTCGTCCCCAGGAAACAAACATTGGGGAACCTTGGTAAAAATGCTAGAGAGAGAAAGGCCTCAGAACGAAGCAGCAAACGCCTGTCGACCTCATGATCAGGATCATGCCAGCATCGCCACGACGCCATGAGGACGGGCGCTTAATTCACATAATGTCTTGGGACCTCCGGTCATCCCCCTCTTCACGTACTTGTCGAAAGGCAATCGCAGTACAAAAATGACCACTGGCTACATCTCTACGATTTTTAGGTCCAACGGTCAGCATCGCCCTGACTAGGCAGTGCGGAATGGCAATTCGTCACAAGTGATCATGAGGATCGATGTTGATTTCATTTTTAGCAACCTTCTCCCAGCCTCTATATACTTGGCTTCTATCGATGGAGAACAATGTCAGCTGTCAGAGCCACAGCAACATGAGGCTGCTGCTCTGGGCTAGCTAAACCATTCAAATCATCCTCGCTCCTCCCCTCTCTCCCCACCACGCCCATCATGTCAGACCGACCTCACAAGCGAGGCATAGGAAGCCGTGTCAAGGGAAAGCTAAGGGATGGAAAGAAATGGGTTCAAAGCCATATACACCGCAGTTCGGCCTAAAGTGCGATTTGACATCAGTGGATTGACTAAATTGAACATCTTCCTCTCATGTCAAACGAGACTTTCATTTGCATTGATTCAAGGCGAATAAGGGCCCGGTAAAATGAACGTTCGCAGCCAACCATCATCAATGATTGTCCGTGATGTCCATCTAATGTTGCGCACTTCGGCGCTCAGTCAACCGGGAATTGCTGCCAATTCAACGTTGAGCGAATTTGGGCTCAAATTGTGACGGGTGCCTGCGTGATGGCGCTGATCTCTGGCGCCGTGTCTTCGGCGCTACCGCTTACTGCATTAGACGCTCGTACATACCTCCTCTAGTCGTACCTCCGTAACTGTATAGTTTATATTTGTCAGCCTCTCTAGGCAGTATATATAGTTTTCCCTCATGTATATACTCCCTAGCTTAGTTCAACACGGATACTTAGAACTTTCACTCCTTGTTTGACTATCAGCTCGACCGTGTGCCGGTACTGCACTGCCACTACCGTCACACAAATCTATAACAGTTGAAGCAATTTGTACTTATGGATGGCCTACCCGAAATGAGCCCCAATATTCAACGCCTGAATTCTCATACATGTGACCAATTTTCCAGTACCGTCATATCATGTGGATATGGCACGGTTGTCGTGCTGCGCGAAAGGGAGGACGACTTGCTCTTTTGCTTGAATTCGGAAGCCGGAAAGTCGCAACGCAGCCGGGGCTGCGCGGGAACGACCACGTGACAACCTTGTTGACGTCGCGTCACAATCCGCTAACTTGCTTTCCTTCCACCACATTGTTTGCATTGCGAAGGTAAGTTTCTGCCCTTCTGCCTTCGTCCTTGACATTGACGCCTTTCTAGTACACTCCTTGACATTGACGCCTTTCTAGTACACCACGAGGATGGGGAACTACCAGCAGGTGTTTACTTGGCGAGGGCCATCCCTCTTGACCGAGGGCGTTACTCGTATGTTTCCATATTTTCTCCATACAAACCAGTGCTGACAATGTTCTAGAAAATAGTAGATTTTCTGCCGTTGTCACCGCTATCAATTCTCTGCCATGCCGACGCCTAGGGTACCGCTGCGACGAAGGTTTAGGAAATGGACGCGCGCTTGCGCTGGTTGTGAAGCATAGAATACTGAGTAGATAGTTGTAATCACCCTCTGTGTAAATACCCTCGAATGAAACCGTTGTTTGATAATGATCCCTGCATTTGGACGGAATCCGATTTATACACCATGCGGCAGCTTAAATCTTGCCCAATAGCCCATGATTGATAACC
Source organism: Coprinopsis sp. MPI-PUGE-AT-0042 (assembly GCA_020736565.1). Lineage (NCBI taxonomy): Eukaryota > Fungi > Basidiomycota > Agaricomycetes > Agaricales > Psathyrellaceae > Coprinopsis > Coprinopsis sp. MPI-PUGE-AT-0042. The sequence continues at coordinate 461,724 of JAHBOF010000049.1, read as the reverse complement.
CTTTGCATCTGAGGTCCAATAGACCTAGGTGTTTATGTTGAATTGACCCAAGTACTAGATTTGACATGGAATCTATTCAACCCGCAAGGTTAATTCAATCCCAACAACATGTGCCATTTGATGTGAACCGAACATGCTATTTTCGTCCCGAGATCAAGGTCGGCTCAACCCTGATTCCAAATGGCGGTGTAGGCAGTAGACCTGCATCTCCCGCGCCATCTGGGACCTCCACCCCTCGAATCACAGAGAGAGCGGATGATTTACCCAGCAATCAACGAGCGAGTGGTGAGTTGATCTTGCAGCTACCTCTGCACAGTCTCGTTGATTATCTTCAGAGGTAACACCCTCAACCATGCATATCACTGAGGGGCGTCTGCATTCAAGGGGCAGCGACGCCGCAGCGGCTGTCAAACGCCAGGACGCGCCAACGCCGCCTCCCACCATTCAAACACCGCACGGAATCGATGGAGACGCCAGCAGGGTTGAAGCCCCTTCTCTTCGAAGCGGTGAGTCAGGTTTGTATCACACTGGAAGTCGTGAGGACTGATGATGCTGCAGAGCTTGTCCGGAATGACGACCCACCAGCCACTCCTCTCCCTGATCGAACATCCAGCCAAGTCGATGGCAACGCCAACAGGATCCAACCACTTCCTCGTACGAATGGTGCGTTTGTCTTGGTCGCACAGAGATTATGAGAACTGAGAATGCAGCAGAAACCGACAACACCCGGGACCGGCCAGCGACAGGGATCGCGAGGGCCAATGACGCCCCAGAGCCCCAGGCCCCGCTTGCGACTCAACCACTCGACGAAAGCGATAAGCCCAAAGGCCTCCTCAGCGTGACTGGTAGCCTTCTTCAGATGGTGCTCAAGAAGGTGCCAGACGCCGTCGACTCGAACCCAGTCAAAGTCTTCTTCTCACTGGCCAAGATTATTCTACAATTCAAAGAGGTATGCTGCGACATGGGTTTCACATGACTGGCCCTTGACACGAGATTGATAGGGCATGGAAGACAACAAGGATGCCATTAAGCAAGACATGGATGCATATGCTGCCCAAATCGCTACGATTGAAGCTGCGCAGGCTGACTGGAAGGACGGAGATGCACCAGAAGAGACGGAAGCAATGGACGAGTTCAAGAAGTGAGTTGGGGATCTTTGTCTAGCTCAGGTGTGCTGCTGACATGCTTGGGAAACAGGGAGGTGGCAAAGCAATTGGCCAAGTTGGTCAAGATCAAAGAGCAGTCACGGTTTCGGAACTTCGCTCTTCTTGAAGAGGATAAGAAGGAGATTGCGAGAATATTCAAAGGCGTAGATGAGGCACGGGAACGCCTTATTGTAAGATGTTCTCAAAAACCCAGAGACAAGCAGCAATGCTCAGACATTCCCGTTATAGGTAGCTACAACCGCTCGGATCCACCATCTTGTTGCTGCACTACAAGCGGATTTCGATGTGAGTTCCTTCCTCTGACAATCATGGCGCGAGTCTGACCGACGTCTAGAGGCTTCTCTCGACCCAGCTCAAGGTTTCTTCCAAGGCCGACTACCTGTGCGACCTAGATGGCAAGGAGGCAGCTCTGGGTAGAAGCATGTGCACCCACGGCACTCGCACCAGCATTCTCGAAGCTATCATTCGCTGGGCCACCGACCTTTCAGACAGCCAGTGCATATTCTGGCTTTCAGGCCACGCCGGGACTGGCAAGACCACCATTGCGTACACGATCTGCCACAAACTGGAAGCTCTGGCCAAGGGTGGTGGCCCCAAGGTCACATTGGGCGGCACCTTCTTCTGCTCGCGCCAGTTTCCCGAGACACGAACCTTATCCGCGATCGTCCGTACCATTGTCTACCAACTCTCACTCAAGTCCGAGGCATTCAAGGCAGCCCTGAAGGAACACAATAGCTTCAAAACCGTGGACCACGGCCCAAAATCTCAGCTTGAGGCCCTCCTTGTCGAACCATGGAAGAAATCCGCTCTTGGACGGCTCGCAGCTAATGAGCCAATGTACGTCCTTCCCATCGATGCTCTTGATGAGTTGGAGCGAGAAAGGGGATCGGAGTTTTTGCGTGCGCTATTCGACGTTATCAAGGAGCACCAGCTCCCGGGCCTCAAGTTCTTTGTTACGAGCAGGTTGGATCAGTCTTTGGTCGACCAGGTCAGATCCTTTCACAATAAGCAGGTCTGTCGACTCGGGGACATCCCTCTTGAGGAGACCAACGCTGATATCAAACTATTCCTCGAGGAGAGCCTCGGCGAATGTGCTACTGAAGAGCAAATTCACCAACTCGTCTCGGATGCAGCAGGGCTCTTCATCTACGCGTCTACGGTGGTGCAATACATCAAGGGGCGGGATCATGAAAAACAAAAGAGCCTTTTGGGGCAGCTTATCGTTACTTCTCCTTCTCCTTCTCCGGCCCATCGACCCCCTCGCGGTGCAACCACAATGCTAGACAAACTCTACTCCCAAATACTCAAGACATCCCTTGTGGATGAACGAGACCAAGATGATCCTGAAGTGTTCCAGGATTGTCTGACCATCCTTCATACCTTTCTCTGTACTGCTGAGCGAACCTCGACGTCTGTTGCTGTGGCCATCATCAACTGGGCACGCGACAAGAGCAAGATGGTGCTGCACACTGGCGACGCGAATGAGGTCGTTCGCCGACTGCATGCTGTGTTGTATATCAACGGTGGTCAAGTGATGTGGTTCCACAAATCATTCCCCGACTTCATATTCGACAAATCCCGCTCACAGAAATTCTATTGCGACGGAGATCAATACCGGCGCTGTCTTATGGACAGATGCTTCGAGGTCATGAACAGGCAGCTACACTTCAACATCGCCAACATTACAAGCTCTTACCAGTTGGACCACAACAACGGATTACTTGCATGCTCCATCAGCAGCAACATCTCAAGTGTCCTGCGATATGCTTGTGGCAGCTGGACAGCCCATCTGACCCAGATGCCCTTTGAGGAAGCTGGTGATCTCTTGGTTGCTCTGCATGACTTTCTGCAACTGCGATTCCTGTTTGGGTCGAGGTCATGAATCTGTTAGGATACCATAAGCATTGCCTAGGCATGTTGCGCGATGTTCGGGTCTGGCTTGCCAAAGCGAAGGTATGCTCTATTTGATTGCTGATTCATGTCAATGCTAACATCGACCTGAGGTGCCTGTGGGATGGGCCAAGGAATTGGCTGATGCTGCCGCATTTGCCGCGTATCATAATACCAGTGGGGCTATGTTATCAACACCTCACTTGTATGTCTCATCCCTCGCAACTTTCCCTCGGAACCCAGCCCTCCTGCAGAGGTGGAGGCATCATTTCCAGGGAATCCCCGGGTTCGTGAATGCGACTGGGGGTCGGGCGGCACTTTCGTCCTTTCAGGCTGGGAGCAAGGTGGGAGCCATAGCAGTTGCCCCTGACGGTATCACTGTCGCAGCTGGAACAGGCTCTGTTGTCCGAACCTGGGATTTGTCTACAGGGGAGGAGCTGAAGACCTTCCAAGGCCACACTTTCCTGGTCTACTCAGTGGCATTCTCTTCTGATGGCACCCAGGTTGTCTCCGGGTCCTACGACAAGTCTGCTCGGGTTTGGGACATGTCAAGTGGGGAGCAGGTTAAGATTCTTGAAGGCCATACCAGTGGGGTCCGCTCAGTGGCCTTCTCTCCTGACAATGCCCAGGTTGTCTCCGGCTCAAGTGACAGCTCCATACGGGTTTGGGATGTGTCAAGTGGCGAGGAAGTGAAGAGGTTCAATGGCCACACTGGCGAAGTCAATGCAGTGTTCTTCTCTCCAGATGGCACCCAGGTTGTCTCAGGCTCAGATGACAACTCTGTCCGGGTTTGGGATGTGTCAAGTGGGAAGGAGGTGAAGAACTTTAATGGCCACACCGACTATGTCATGTCAGTCGCCTTCTCTCCCGATGGCACCCAGGTTGTCTCCGGATCCTATGACAATTCTGTCCGGGTTTGGGACCTGTCGAGTGTGGAGGTTAAGATCCTCAAAGGCCATACTGGTGGGGTCCTTTCAGTGGCTTTCTCTCCCGATAGCGCCTGGGTCATCTCGGGCTCACGTGACAGCTCCATACGAGTTTGGGACGTATCAAGTGGTGAGGAAGTGAAGGCTTTTAGCAGCCACAGCAACTCAGTAGCCTTCACTCCGGATGGCACCCAGGTTGTCTCGGGCTCAGATGACGAATCTATCCGGGTGTGGAACCTGTCAGGTGGGGAGGAGGTGAAGGCCCGCAATGGCCACACCAATGAAGTCAACTCAGTGGCCGTCTCTCCTGATGGTGTGCAGGTTGTCTCTGGCTCAGATGACTGCTCTGCACGAATTTGGGATGTGTTTACAGGGGAAGAGGTGAAGACTTTCCAAGGCCACACTGGCTGGGTCATGTCAGTTGCATTCTCTCCTCATGGAACCCAGGTTGTCTCGGGCTCAAAAGACCGGTCTGTGCGGGTTTGGGACATATCAACAGGGAAGGAGGTGATGAACTTTGACAGCCATACTGACTGGGTCCGCTCAGTGGCCTTCTCTCCAGATGGCACCCAGGTGGCATCGGGCTCAGATGACAAATCTGTCCGTGTTTGGAGCATGTCAAGTGGGGAGGAGGTGAAGACCTTCCAAGGCCTCACTGGCTGGGTCATGTCAGTAGCCTTCTCTCCTGATGGCACCCAGGTTGTCTCGGGCTCACATGACAAATTTGTCCAGGTTTGGGACGTGTCAAGTGGGGAGGAGGTGAAGACTCTCAATGGCCACACTGGCACAATCACGGCAGTGGTCTTCTCTCCTGACGGCACCCAGGTTGTGTCCGGGTCCTATGACAACTCTGTCCGGGTTTGGGACCTGTTGAGTGGGGAGCTGGTTAAGATCCTTGAAGGCCATACCAGCAGTGTCCATTCAGTGGCATTTTCCCCTGATGGCACCCAGATCATCTCTGGCTCATTTGACGGATCTGTCCGGATCTGGGACATATTAAATGGGGAGGAGGTGAAGACCTTCGAAGGCCACACCGGCACGGTTTTCTCAGTGGCCTTCTCTCTGGATGGCACCCAAGCTGTCTCTGGCTCAGCAGACAAATCTATCTGTGTCTGGCACTGCCCACGAGAGCCCTCCCAACCTCGGTACATCCGGCAGAAGAGCTTGGATGGCAACCACACCGGCTGGCTGCTTTCTCCATCTAACCCCTCAACCTACCTCATGTTCGTTCCACTGTCAGCCAATCTACCCGACGACTCCAATATACTCACAATCCCCTCGACAATGGTCTCTAAACTCGACCTATTGAGCGCAAAGTTAGGCGAACAATGGACCGAATGTTACACACCCAGGTCAATGTAGTACAAATTAGACTTATGTTCTCTACTACTAGTAGTGTAGTGTCTTTGATGCCCACTCATTGATCATGCAATATTGTAATAAACGCATACTGCAATCCAACAGGTCCTTTTGATGCACCATAGATGGTCCGCCTATTTCGACGAGACCTGGGTGCGTCACGTACAGAACCCTTGCAGACCAAGGCGGCAAGAGACGGGAAAGTTTCATGCTAGTGGCTTCACGCAAGGCTTTGAGGTGAAAGGCAAATTGATAGTTGATTGAACGGTTAATGGGACCACGCGGGACCACGACCAATGGTTTGAATTCAAAGTAGGTCAAGTAGAGAGCCAGTCGGAATACCCCAACCAGGGTGGAAAGCAAGCACTTGTTTAGCAGGTAGATGTAGGAAGGCTATAGGCATCGATTGGGCAGCAGAATAATATGTACAGCGTGAGCAGTGGGAAAGGAGAATGGAAGCACTGCGAGGTGCCCAAAAGTTATCAATATACAACGGGCTAAAGCAGCTCGTCGTTGCTAGCACACATCCACCGCCGTCATCGGAGAAGGAATCTAAACTCGTCGTCATTCCATCCATCGAGATCTTAGCCTCCAAGGCGATTGTGAGAGCAGTAGTCGTCTATGCTCAGGCGGCACCTTCGACAGCTAGCAATGGGTGCAGAGACGCAAAGCAATAGATATCGCAAGGAACGCGTGATAACGAAGGTAACGATCTAAGGGGGTGAATGCGGGCATTACAACTGGCCCTTCAGAAAGGACTCACTCAAAAGGAGTGAAGTACATACCTCAACTGTGTCCCGGCCAATTCATTAGGCGCGCCGTCTCCTGGTCTTGGTGTCCTCCCGAATACTTGCGTACCCTCACGCGTATTAGGAATCCAAGATAGCGCTCATACCCTCTGCATAGTTGGCTAGGGGATCTACAGCCTTGGTTTTGATGGTCTGGAGTGCTCTTCAACTTGGGATGTTTGGGGCGTCGCTTAGCGGCTAGTCTCCCGCATGCAATGGGGTGAATAGAATGGCTGAGGCGAGGGAGAAACGCACCATCGTTGGGTAGGTACCAACGCCTTGATGCCCAAACGGCCAATACGACAACTCTCGGATTCGATGGCCTGCACGGAGAACATGATGGCATGGCCGAAGATGACCTAACGATGAGTTCCGAAGGCAAAGCGTTCCAGGCAGCTATCCTCGGCACTCATCGAGGCAGAATGGCAGACTTGGATGGGCTCGAAGGAGGGAAGAATGAGGTTGAGGGATTTGGGTGCGTTCCTGAGAAGCGTGGTGTATGCTGAAGGCGAGATGCTTGAGCAAGTTGGTGAGTGGAGCTTGTGACAGTGCACTCAAAGCGCAGGAGGACACTGCTTCGAGAACAAGGTCAGGAGTTGTCTGACAGAAATGGCCACTCGCAGCAAATAGTACTGGTCTCGTGTGAGGTGACTGGGCAGCTGAGTCGAATGCCGAGCGAAGTGGGCATCCATGAACCATTGCCAGTGTTCAGAAAGTAGAAACCCTGAAGCGCTTCGAAAGGGCCGGTGTCTGAGTTGGTGGTGCATTGAAAAGAAGATAGGGCATCGGATGATTCGCTTGGCCCATCTTATCTTACCTCACCAAAGCACCTCAATCTCCTCGTATGACGACAAGGGGGTACCAAGATAGCGAGCGGTGAAATGAACCTACCCGGTCGGGTCCTGGGATCCATCAGAAGTGATGATGCAACAGCCTCCGTGCCTGCTCGGCAGGTCAGTCGGAGAATGAATTGAGATGTAGATAGAACAGGGGCATAATGAGGCTTCAGAAGCAATAGTTCATCGATAGCTTGTACCCGTCATATACCATTGTAAGGTCTGCTATGCCTACAGCAAAGGTTATCCCTATACTCGAGCCCGTATTTCTGGAGGTAGGGGCGCCCAAGCCACTGCAAACCATAATCAAGGATGATGGCAGGCACGCAGTTCGGTGCGACATCTGCTCGACCCTTATCACCCTCACTGTCTCTGCCAACCCAGAGCATATTCTTACGCATCGCACTCCCTGCGAGGCCCTTCATCGTCGCAAAAATCCTCCCACCGATGTATTTGCCCATGAGGACGTCTCTCGGGGCCGTGATCCACGACCTTCACGGTTGTTTAGCTCAAATCGACATCATCCATACTACGAAACGAACAGTCGCTCATCGTCTATCCACTCCTTTGCATCGTCAGCGTCTCGAGGAGCTGAAAGCCCTGCTATACCTCGTTCCTTCTCTCTCCCACCAGCTGCTAAACGAGAGTGCGACGGCGTGGACTTCGCATGGACTCCAGGCTCGGTTTTTGACTTATACCCATGGCAGCAACGCTCTGCTCGCCAGCTGGGGTGGACCATTCGCCGCATTGATGAAGAGAGGAACGAGCTTCGCATACGGTCTTACGACTGTGCGCGCATCCTCATCCTGACGACAACATCCCACTTACCTTTGTCAAATCGTTCTTCATCTCGAGGGCTGGGGAAACTGTGATGGGAATTAAGTCGGAAGATACTGACACGTTTAGAGATGCATTCAATATTCCAAACAGCGACGGGCTGGAGGCGATGGAACTAGATTATATTCCAGGCTTTAGCTCTCACTCAGGAAGAGAGAGAGCAGACACAATCACGTAGACCACTGTAGCTGCATCTTCTACCTACTAGCTATTATTAGGTCTCATCTCAATTCATTCTCCGACTGACCTGCCGAGCAGGCACGGAGGCTGTTGCATCATCATTTCTGATGGATCCCAGGACCCGACCGGGTAGGTTCATTTCACCGCTCGCTATCTTGGTACCCCCTTGTATGACGATCAATTCTTGATGATTTCGTTCTTTCCTCTTGCTATGCTTGGCGTTGAACATGCTCACCCTCTACAGTGCCTATACCCCTCTATTCTTCGTCTCATGCTCGTCCTAAGACAGCCAATACTTCGACCCGACGTCATATCTGGACTCGCGCTGAGCACCTATTGTTCAGCATTTCTGGAGCCCTCTTGATTTGTAGCGCAGTCATCCCTTCCGCGTTCAGTCAGAATGAGAGGAGCAAGAAGCGCATGGCCAGGTAGTTGATGGTTTATTGAGTGCCGACCAAGTACTCACTAACACACACTCTCAAAGCCTTCCAGTAGCGACTCTACCTAGGCAGAGTTACAAATCGACGCAATGGGCATCCAGTGCACACCAGAGCACATGGAAGACATGGGTCGGATGCTCGCCCGAAACGCCAGCTTGCGCTCAGCTCAGCACCAGGCACAGCAGCTGGAAGCGTGCTCAGGCGCAAGGTCAAGCAAGTCTTAGTCAAGCAAACGCGAGCCCATCCAAGTCCACCTTTCCCTCTTTCCTTCCTCGACAACTCCCTTCGTCCGGCGTCTCACAGGCTACATTTCACGAATGCAATTCCAGCCACCCACCGTCTGCCTCCCGGCAGGGACCTAGCCCTCATCACCAGCTCTTGGCGGGTATGAGATCCTGCAATTCCTTCTCGACCCCCTCGTGCTCCTTCCCCTCGAACGGCAGGGCTGGAACCACCAGCGTTGTCCAGTCGAGGGACGGGACATCGACAGGCGCTAGTGAATCGGGGATATCGTTAACAGAACAGCCAACCATTTGGCGGGCTTGCTTCCGCAGGCGTCGCATTCATGGGATGCATAGGAGTGTTTGGCGAAAATCATATAGGCGCAGAATTGCATCCGACTAGAAACAAGAGGCAGCACACAAAATCGAAGGTCCTACATACCAGCCAACTCACTCTCCCATCCAATGCCTTGTTGCGGCAGCTCAAAGTCCTTGTCTGTCGCGCAACTATGTTGGTCCCATCGATCCTCCCCACCTTCCTTCCGCTTGTTAGTTCCGACAAACCTTCTCGTCAATGACCCGCACTTCGCGCCGGCTTGAGGCCCACGGCCTTTGATACGGGTACTTGGCCTGCTTCAGCGGCCACGGAACCCGTCGTCCCATATTCCTGCCCAGGCGGCTAGGTCGAGCTTCAGCAGCCACAACCTTTGAACGGGATCTTGGATCGCCTCGAGGGACATAGGGAGGGAGGGAGAGGCACGCCAAAGCGTCGGTTTGTGTTGGAGGTTCTGGCCAGCATCCGAAACCTGTCGGATAGTTTGCCATCGCCCTCCTTCTGGGCCACAAGCAAGAGCAACAAGCTCCCTACAAGCATTCTTCTCGCCCTCTTCAACCGTGTCTACCTCGAGCCCGGTTGCGGCTACTACCGGTGTGCCCCCAGCCCCTCACCAAGGCATCGAGGAATGTCTAGATCTCACCCCTCGATTGGGCAATTGCTGAAGCGGTGGCAGGGCGAGTCCAGTATGTGCTCCCTGCATACGAGATCAAGATTGATCCATTCAACAACCATTCAAAGATGTTCCTGTCTACCGATTCCGTCTCATGCCACATCCTCCTAGCCTAACCGTAACACCCCAAAATCGGGATAATCATTTGGAACATCTTTCCTCCGTCAACATCTCTCCAACCCCATCCACGCCCTCCCAAGGACCCTCTCCTCTTCTCTTCACCTCACTCCATTTCACCAATACCGACAGGATCCTCCAACGGCCCAATTAACTCGGACGACGAAATTGGAGCTCTTGCTCCTTCTCGCTTTCCACCAACCATCCTCACCAACCATCTCACATAAAACAACCTACGAGATTTCACTCATCTTCTGGCCAACGCCATCTGTTCCAGGGTGCAAGAAACCGCCATGCGGGTCCTCGGTACAGCCGTCAAAGACCAAATACAGCCTCATCAAAGCGATGGAATCCTGATGTTTCCCATTGCATGGCTCGTCAGTACAACAGCGAAGCAAAAGTCATGCTGTTTCCCCCCTGCAAGTGAGAGGGTAGTGCGCAAACAGCTTGCTGACCCATCGTCGCTGCTTCCATCCACGCTAGCACCCTCCACTACCTGCTTCAACGACAAAGCCCTCGCCTGAGGTCTAGTTGTTCTCTCCGACCACTTCAGCTGCGGCGCAAAGCCAATCCAAAGGCGACAAGGAGATCGACGCGGGCTGCAAACACTCCAACTACGCCTCCGATACCGAATATACCATGCCCCTTATGGCTCTGGCCAGGTCGCCCCGGTTGCATGCTCGACCAACTCGCTGGTTCTTGAAACGCAAACGACGTCCATCAGCCTTGGTGTACATCGATCTTGAACGCCACAAATTCCTTGCATGGATCTCTCGAAACCTTCAAGGACGCGGAGATCTTGGATAGAGCGGTGTCGCAGGATACTTCTTGCCAATTGGTTAAGCTATAGTTTGGGAATGGACGAGCGAGTGCCTGTGGTGAACGATAGGTTTGCCAGGGTTTACTTGGACGATAAAACCCTCGGAGGCGATCGTCTCTGTGCCTACCCCGCCTAACTCCTCGAATGGAAGACCCAATAGTCATCGTAAGCCCTCCCTTCTTCCCCGTTTTCTTCTTGGTGAGCTCACCAAAACCTCCCTCGTACAGACCTTCGAATCAGGAACATCCTTCAACCCACGCCTGCCCTCCTCTTTCCATCCTACTACCTCCGTGAATTGCCAATCCGTGGGCTGCTACGAACCCATAGGTGGTGTACAAGACAAGGGTGCCATCGTCGCTGTAGTGCATGGGATTGGGAGTATGTAGGTGTACAAGGGGTTGGAATGCCTGTAAAGATTATTAATGAACTCAGTTTTTGGACTCTCGTGTAGTCGAGCCGCTGTCGTTATCCTACTTGCAACAACATGGAGGACCCGACAATAGAAGGTGGGCTATGAATAGACCTTCCATCAGTGCCACCGTGAGCAAACCACTATTCTCCCCATCCACTTTGGGCAACCTGCGATGATCTTGATCAGATTGGCCCTTGTTCCAGTCCTGCACCCTCAGCACGCACCATGTCTACAGAACGCCCTCATGAGGGCATTAGAAAGCGATTAAAGCGGCTTTTCAAGAGTCGTTCAATCAGCCAACTGACAACATCTCAAGACAGTAATACACCACGCGAAGGGACTGCAAGGCGAGAATCGATAGGTCAGTTATATCGGGGCTGAGTGCAAGCTCCAACCAACCTGCGCTAACTTCGCTCTTCCCTCATTTTCCAAAACAGAAACATCCTCTGTGAGGACGAGCCAAAGCGAAGCGGGCGTATCATCCCTTCAAAACAGTACGCTTCTAGCTTTGACACGAAGAATGATACTCAGTGCACGCAGATCACCTGCTAGCAGTACCTGCCCCTCTTCAGGCAAGCTCTTCGGCCCCTTCTTCTCTTCATGAGAGTATTGGTAAGGCTTTCCTTTCCTGTTCCATGACAGAGAGTGACGACGAGCGTTCGTCTTTTCAGCCCAGGGTCCACCTTTACCCCGGGATTATGGTACAGTGAATAACATCAGCACCGCAGGCAATGTACTGTCGGGAGTGAACTATGGTAAGAGCTGCATCAATCACCACGATGCGGTGGATCTCATGCAAGATGAATCTAGGGGTGGTGACGATGATATCTGAGAACGCCGATTTCATGGTATGTTGTTCCTCCCTCCATTCTGAGTGTACCTCACCCTTCCTCCAGGCGCATCTGGCCGAACGACTCAAAATATCTGCCAAGGCAGAGTACATGTACTATCCCAGCGGCAGCGACGAGATGGCTTTGCGCCGGGGTTGCTGCACCCCTGGTACTCGCATCAGGATCCTCCAGGCCATCATTCGTTGGGCCATGGACACATTCCCTGGCAGCGAGAGGGTCTATTGGCTTTCAGGGCAAGCAGGTGCAGGCAAGAGCACCATCGCCTACACCATCTGCCAGTATTTCGAATCCCTTGTTCGCGACGCAAACACCCAGACCATTTTGGGCGGGAGCTTCTTCTGTTCCCGCCAGTTTCTCGATACAAGATCTGCATCCTTCATTGTCCGCACGATTGTCCACCAACTTGCAATCAAGTCCAAGGCATTCCGAAACGCGTTGAAGGATTGCGGAAGGTTCGAAACCATCAACCACGGTCCAAGGTCCCAGCTGATGGGCCTCCTTGTCGAACCATGGAGGGAGTCTGCGCCAGAACGGCTCGCGGAGAACGAACCATGCTACGTCATCCCTATTGACGCTCTGGATGAGTTAGAGGGGACGGGTGGACAAGAGTTCCTGAGCACACTGTTCGAGGTTGTAGATCAGGAGGATCTAGCAGGACTCAAGTTCTTTGTCACTAGCCGACTAGACCCCACTCTCGTTCAACGAATCGAATCTTTTCCGAACAAACAGGTCTGCAGACTAGAGGAGGTGCCCATCGCAGAGTCCAACACCGATATCAAACTCTTCCTCGACGAGAACCTTTCCCAATGCGCTACCGAGGTGCAGAAGGAACAGCTCGTCTCTGATGCTGCGGGTTTATTCATTTACGCCACGACAGTAGTGGAATACGTCAAGGGACGTGACCTTGACGAGCAAAAGACGCTTTTGAAACGGCTCCTTGTTGCTCCTTCCCCTTCCCGTCGACCCTCTCGTGGTGCGACAGCAACCCTCGACAACCTTTATCTCCAGATCCTGGAGACGTCTTTGGTGGATCCACGAGACCGAGACGATCCTGACGTGTTCCAGGATTGCCTCTCCATCCTGCACACCTTCCTTTGCACCATTGAACGAACGTCGGCGTCCATCGCTGTTGAAATCCTCAACGAAACCCAGGATGAGGGGAAGGAGACACTCGAGCCAGGTGCTGCAAACGGGATACTTCACCGATTGCATGCTGTCCTCTATGGCAAAGGTGGTCAAGTGATGTGGTTCCACAAGTCGTTCCCCGACTTCATTTTCACCAAATCCCGCTCGCAAAAGTTCTTTTGTGACCAAGGCCAACGACACCTTCGCCTTGCAGAAGGTTGCTTCAAGGCCATGTGCAAGCAGCTGCGCTTCAACATGGCAGACATTCCAAGCTCTTACCACCTGGATCGCGAGAGCAAAACGCTTGCGAGCGCTATCGACACCAACATCTCAGGCACCCTGCAATATGCCTGTAGAAGCTGGGCTAGCCACTTGATCCTGACACCCTTTGCTCAAGATAATGATCTCCCTCTCGCTCTCCATGATTTCCTCCATCTGAGATTCCTGTTCTGGCTCGAGGCCATGAACCTTTTGGGGTATCGTGCACGTTGCCAGGCGATACTTCGTGATGCTCAGGACTGGGTTGCCAGAGCCAAGGTGTGCGCTACTTGATTGCTAGTTCGTTTCAACGCTAACATCCAATCAAGGAACCTCTGGAGTTGGCAAAGGAGTTGGTTGATGCAGCGGCCTTCGCGATCCATCACAATACAAGCGGAGCTGCGTCGTCAACGCCTCACCTTTATATTTCATCCCTTGCCACATTTCCCCGGAACCCAGCACTCCTTCAGCAGTGGAGGCAAAAATTTTCAGGTATCCCTGAGTTCGTCAATGCAACTGGAGTTCAGGCAGTCCTTTCGTCCTTCGTGGCTGAGAGAGAGGTGACTGCAGTTGCATTCGCTCCAGATGGCGTTACTGCCGTACTTGCATTATCCACGGGACTCCACATACTGGATCTGTTGACAGGGGACATGGTGAAGAGCATCAGAGGTCACGACGAGTTAGTCAACTCAGTGGCCTTTTCTCCCGCTGGTGCCCATGTTGTCTCAGGCTCCGACAAAGGTTTTGTCCGGGTTTGGGACCTGACAACTGGGGAGGAGGTAAAGACCTTCCAAGGTCACACTGAGGAGGTCTCTTCCGTGGCCTTCTCTCCTAACGGTACCCGGGTCGTCTCCGGCTCAGACGACTACTCTGTTCGGGTTTGGGACCTGTCGGCGGGGGAGCAGGTTCAGACCTTTGACGGACACACCGAGGAGGTTAACTCAGTGGCGTTTTCTCCTGATGGCACTCAGGTTGTCTCAGGCTCAAACGACCAATCCGTTCGGGTCTGGGATCTATCGACTGGGGAAGAGGTCAAGACCTTCCAAGGGGACACTGAGGAGGTCAACTCAGTGGCCTTCTCTTCCGACGGTACCCTAGTTGTCTCCGGCTCAAATGATGGCTATGTCCGGGTTTGGGACCTGTCGAGCGGGGAGGAGGTAAACACCTTTGAAGGCCATACCAATGCCGTTACGTCGGTGGCCTTCTCGCCCGACGGCACCCTAGCTCGGAGGATTACTCTGTTCGGGTTTGGAACCTGTCAAGTGGGGAGGAGGTAAATACCTTTGAAGGCCACGTCGACCCGGTGCTTTCAGTGGCCTTTTCTCCCAATGGCTCTCAGGTTGTGTCAGGCTCAGATGACCAATCTGTGCGTGTGTGGGATATGTTGGCAGGGGAAGAGGCAATAGCCTCAAGGGGCCAAACCGAGGAGATCTCCTCAGTAGCATTCTCTCCTGACGGTACCCTGGCTGCGTCTGGCTCACTTATTGACAGCTCGTCCAATGCATTTGTCCGGGTTTGGGACCTGTCCACAGGGGAGAACGTCAAGACCCTTCGAGGCCATACATCAGATATCTATTCAGTGGCCTTCTCTCCAGATGGCACCCGGATTGTCTCAGGCTCTGAAGATAATTCCATCCAGGTTTGGGACTTGTCGACTGGGGAGAAGGTGATGACCTTCGAAGGCCACAGCAAGGAGGTCAACTCAGCGGTCTTCTCCCCCGACAACACCTTAGTCCTCTCGGGCTCAGATGATGGATCTGTTCGGGTGTGGGACCTGTCGCGTGGGCAGGAGGTGACGACCTTTCATGGCCACACCAATGAGGTCAAATCAGTGGTGTTCTCTCCCGACGGTACCCTCATTGCGTCCGGTTCATGGGACCAATCCGTTCGGGTTTGGGATCTGTCGACTGGGCAGGAGGTCAAGACCTTTGAAGGCCACACTGAGGGGGTCAACTCAGTGGCCTTCTCTCCTGATGGCATCCTAGTTGTCTCCGGCTCAGATGATTACTCTGTCCGGGTTTGGGACTTGTTGAGTGGGGAGGGGACAAAGACCTTTGAAGGCCATGTCAACAACGTCACTTCAGTGGCCTTCTCGCCTGACGGCGCCCTGGTTGTCTCCGCCTCAAATGACTACACCATCCAGGTGTGGGACCTGTCGAGTGGGGAGGTGGTCAAAACGTTTGAAGGACATGCCGACGCGGTATATTCGGTGTCATTCTCTCCCGATGGAACCCGGATTGTCTCGGCATCGAGCGACTGCTCTATCCGACTCTGGGACTGCCGACCAGAACACACCCAAGCTCGGTTCCTCCGGCAAAAAAGCCAGGAAGGGAACAACACCGGTTGGCTCCTTTCTCCATCCAACCCCTCAGCCCACCTTATGTTTGTCCCACTTTTGGCCAATCTAACCGACGACTCCAATCTTCTTACAATCCCTTCGACAATGGTCCCCAAACTCGACTTATCGAAAGCAAAAGTAGGCGACAGATGGGCTGAGTGTTACACGCCAAAGTCCCTGTAGGTTTGTAATACATTCTGTATACTGTACATGTAGTGTCCTTTAGTATCGCTCACTAGTCATGCAACAATTATAGTAGAGAAATGATGCGCGTTAACAAGTCCTTGTGATATATCATCGATCCGGACTTGGATGCGGCAAGTACATAACAAACGGAGCGGCGAAGACACTCGCTGAGAGGCAGATGGACTGTGTTCGAGAAGGGTTCCAGCTTCGCCGTCAATTTAGCGGTCCCTCGGATCCTAAGTTCCAAGAGGGCTGTGAGAGCAATAGTAGTTATCTATTCCGAGGTGGGGCCAACGCCAAAAGGCGGCTTTGGTGACGGTTTGAGATGAGTGCGAGGACGCGAAGCAAGAGCAATTTCATAGAACCCCAGGTCAATGCATGGCGACGAAGGTGGTGATGTGATTCTCTTCTGACCGACCATCTACTCAAGCTTCAAAGGTCTTTTGATCGAGTTGCTGAAGCTCCAAAACCCAGGGACTTCTCAGGAAAGGCAGACTGAATAATGTCTCTGGCTGCCTCGGTCTACTGTAACCTCTGGCAGAGAGCTCCTCTGACTAAAGTGACAGTTCTGTCCGGATTTGGGACCTGTCGAGCGGGGAGGAGGTCAAAGTGTTGAAAGGACACTCTAGTCAACGTTGACACTCTGTATGATTGCTTCACGCCGCCAATCAGGCTTTCTATTTCACTCTCCTCACACACTGAGCATGCAATGCTATGTTGGAGTCCATGAAAAGTACACACCAAGAAAACTCCAGGATGAGCTTCATTCTGGGGGCCGAGATTATATTTGTTGCCAGTATCCATCAATTTTTGCATCTATCTTTCTACCCCTTCGTTTGCTTTCTTTCCTCTTTCATTCAGCCAGTGCAGGTCTATCGCGCAACCTCCGTTCGTCTCTCAGCCTCTGTATCTCCTTGTCCATCTCCTTCAGCTTCATATCCATCTCCTCCAGCTCTCTATTTCCCATTGTTATCCTCTCATCCAACCTCTTCGACTCCTTAGTCATCTCCTCCAAAGCCTTGTCTTTTCTTTGGCCTTCCTCATTTAACCTCTGCATTTCCTTCTCATGCATTGCCTTGCGCAACCGGAAGTTTTCGATAATTTCACTGTGCTCGATTTGAGTCTTGATGCGTTGCTTCACCTTCGAGAAGCCATTGAATATTAACCATCGAAGACTTTTGAAAGAACGAAACACACCCCGTCTCTCGCCATGGCCACGTCAGCCTCGAATTTCTTTTCGAGTAAAGAGCGGTCTTTCAGGAGTTCGGATGGGTTTACGACAGAAGCGATGCATCTTCTTGGTTTGTGCTTGGACTGCATTCTACCATGCTTGTCATGCTTGTCAGTCGATTCGACCAGGACGACATGCTCCTCAGAGGGCCTCTGTGCCCCGAAAACCTTCAGCAAGATCTCGTACACCATATATGCATACCACAAGCACTGGCGTTCAACGAGCTGCTCTTGAGGTCTGGCGGCATGAACGACGCAGGCCAGGACAGCAATATCGAGAATGCTAAGCGGTTTGCGAGGCTCGAACTGCACCAGTCTGCCTTTTGCTGCATCCTCCTCCAGCACAAAGTGAAACAAATCCAAGCGGCGATATCCGTCATCTTCACCTGTCAACACTCTCTTGGGCTCAGAAATACGTCCGACCCTGATGTAAAACGGGGCATCGTCACCAGGAAAGAAACACTGAAGCACAACATACTCTCGACACGCCTTTCCAGGCTCTTTATGAAACGAAATCTTCGTCACCCGGCGTCGTTCTGCCCATTTAAGGTCGACGGATTGATCAGTGGCACAGTAAATGTCGGCTTGGTGTAGGTCTTGACGTCACGACAAAAAGGGCCTGCGAGTGTCCCTTCGAAGTACGAAGGTTTGGGTGCGTCGTGCCGAGATTGGAGAGCGAGAACTCTCATGTATCTGCGGTACCTGGGTGAGACGGCATAGAGATAGAAGTGGAGGGCCTTGGGTAGATTTGGTCGAACAAATCCCATCGTAGTTGCATGTAGAAGAGAACGAAATTTGAGGTCTCATTGCAGGCCAAACCTCTCACCTTGAATTTAAATTCGGTATATATGATGCGGAATTGGAGTGTGGCGAATATATGGGATAACGATCTTTCAGCGCTTAAACGTTAAGCCGTTGTCCATAATTTGAGACATCACGTTCGGCGATGACGGCAAAGCTAAGCGCTAAGCGCCCAGTGCAGATCCGGGCTATCGGAATGCCATTCTCATCACAGTTGTGATCAAATCTGTGATGGCTTCGTTTCTTTCCTCTTGCCACGACGCTGGGCGTTGGATATACCCTCTATCATGTCTAGACCCATATACTCTTTGCCACAAGCACGTCCTAGAACCGTTACATTTGCAGAAAATGTCCCGACGAATCCAGCTCGACGCCTTATCCGACCTCGTGCTGAGCGTCTCTCGCTGAGCATCACCTTGGCCCCTCTTGTCTCGCAGCGCAGTCTTCTGTTCCGTGTGCAAACAGAACTGGGAGATGCTGAATCATACGACCAGGTAAACTTGATAAATGTTTGAAAGGCTATTGATACTCAATAACACTGGCTTCCACAGCTTTCCAGCGTTGACTCTGAACGGCCAGAGTCAAAAACACCGGGATCAACGATATGGTCGGTCACGGAAGACTCGGATAAGGTCAACATGGGAGCAATAACCGCTGCTCTGTCCGTTGCTAGTGCCTACAGCCAGGACTCGTTCTATTCCAGCTCATCACACGATTTAGACGCCACAAAGATTGAAGAGGGTGAGGACGAAGAAGCTCAGACGCCCACTTCTTCCTTCCCAGACTCGAGGACGACCAAAGCTCTCCCTCCTGCGCCAAGCTCCTCTGAAATAGACGAAGACGAAAGGATCTTTCCTCGTCAATGGTTGTCCTTCTCTATGGCGGGGATGGGAGCCCCTGCTCAGCCATCTCAGTCCTCACAGGGCCCCGGGACAGCCGCAAATCCACCCCGGCGTACGTCTGTGCACGCACGATTGCTAGGGGCTCGTCGCCCTACCCTCGAAGTGCCCCCTCTTCCTCAGGCGCCTTCTATTCCTCCAATAACCTCGCTCACCCTTGACCCATCACTGGACGGCCCATCGGCTGACGACCACCTCCCTACGCGTCGGCGAGGCCTCCACTCCAGATCTTCGAATGCGAGATCCAGGGACAACGATGCAAGACGTTACGCAATGGCCTTATCTCCCTCCTCAGCCCTGGAGTGGGAGCTTGTGGGGGGTATGGGCATGCTCTCCCCTGAGGAAGCGAACGGGAATGTGCTGGTGCCTGACGAAGAACACGGCCAATACCTCTCATTCGCACTCCCCTCGCCGACCATCCCTTCTATCAACCACAAACTAACCATGGGTTTGCCCGAACCTCGTCCCATCTCTCAACTAATCATCTCTCCTCCTTCCTCTTCGGCTATTTCTCGATATTCACGACAGAAGCTGAAGGGCAAGAGTACCAAGACGAGGGCTCGTCGCGTTTCTGGTGTCCCAGCAGGGCATCATCGCGTGTCAGGAGGGGGTGT
Source organism: Coprinopsis sp. MPI-PUGE-AT-0042 (assembly GCA_020736565.1). NCBI lineage: Eukaryota > Fungi > Basidiomycota > Agaricomycetes > Agaricales > Psathyrellaceae > Coprinopsis > Coprinopsis sp. MPI-PUGE-AT-0042. The sequence continues at coordinate 442,423 of JAHBOF010000049.1, read as the reverse complement.
CACCAGCCGGCTACTCAAGCCGCCACGCACACCTCGAACACCGCATTCGCCGGTGGGCGCGAGGAAGTACGCCCTCTCGCCCAACTCAAACCCCGCTCGCGCAAGGGCCCCGCGACTCCTTCGTATCCCGTCTCCTGGGGTTAAGGCGTCAACATCTCCTGCCCGGGAGAGCGAAAGCTCAAGACTCCCAAGGGCCACCCAGGATGCTTCTGGCTCAGATTCGTGGGATGAGGAGGATGAAGAACATGGTGCACCAAGTGGCGAACAAGAGACTGGGGGCTCTCAAGCCCTACCTGCGCCTATCCTCCAGCTACCCGATGCTCGCCGCGAAACGTCAACCCGCGTACAGTTCAGTAACGCAAGCCATAATAAACCTGCTCCAGCACAGCCAGACGCCCAACGTCGAGCCACCATGATGAACACCCTCTTCTCCCGCCTCTCAATTGATCCCAAATCGCTGAAAAGGAACCGGAAGACGCTGGCCGCAGTCTCCCAGTCGAATGGTGCAACCGGGCATGAACTGGAGAGCGCATTACCAGCCTTATCCTTCTCACCAATAACCCTCGACATTCCTGACGTACCTTCACTGCATGACGATACTCCGGAGAAGCTGGCAGGGAACCTACCTACAGCAAAGGACGAACAGCTAAGCGAAGCCGCCGGGATTCACCGGATGCGTAGTCTGCGCTCATCGATGCCTCTCTTTCCATTGTCAAAATCAAGTACGGCTTCAAATTCGCTCGCGGATGCATCGCATTCAACACCCTCACTCGCTACTCAACTCACTGTGCCCAACCCTTCCCAAACCTCCATTAATGCCAACGATAGCCAACCCCCACACGGACGAAAATCCTTCCACCCACCTTCTTCTTTTGGACTCAGACCTAAAGGCCACAAACGAACCACCTCATCGCCATCGCTTGGCGAGTTTAGGATATCTGCACCAATCACCAACACCAAACTTGTGTCGTTGGAAGCTGAAGATGTCAAGCTAGTTGCATCCGCACAGCAAGAGAGGAGCTCTCAAAAGCCTGTTGCGAAGCGAACCCATAGGCGCACTGGGAGTCAGGGCTCAAAAGGATCGAAAGCGCTGTTCAGTCCACCACCTCCTTCGCCAAATGAGGGTCAGGCAGTTCCCCCGTTACCCTCTATACCTGCGCTACCGCCTATGCCCTCCTTCCTCTCGGACGGTCGTAATGGAACAATGAAGACCATATTGTGAACAGCGGGATGTGGCTGGGGCGAGAGCTGAAGAAGACATCCACTCGCGAAATCCGAGAACACCGGAGCTCTCCGTGCGGCATCCTCGTTCCGCAATTCCGTACCTGTTCCGCCACAATCTCTCTTGATCAGCATGGGTGACTCGGTCATCGATGCTGTGAGCATAAATATACCTCTTCTTTCATCCGCTTCTACCCCGTGTGCCCCTTTGCTTCCACCAAGAGAGCACAATGTCGCAGCTCTCCAACGAGCAACCCTATGACTTCAATTTCTGTTTTCCTGTTCCGCCCCTTCTCGAGTCTTCGCGTGTCAGGCTCGTCCCGTTTATTGTAAGTATCTATGAAACTTCTTATGTCTTGTCTGGGCTACGTTGCTAATTTCCTTTATTCGCAGCCCGCAACTCACCGGAATGCCTTTCACGCTCTCTGCACCTCCTTCCCCGAGGTCTTCGATTGGCTTCCCTTCAACTCCTTCTCTTCCCTCGATGATACAGATACTTTCGTTGAAGACTGGATGCGAAAAGAAAACGGCAGGACCCTCTTCGCCATCTACGATCTCACAGGCGTGGCAAGCAAAAAACAGACCCAACCCGATCCAGCCAAAGCACCTGCTCCCGCTTTCGCAGGTGTTATAGCTTATATCGACAGCTCTGCTTTGAACCTCTGTGCCGAAATTGGGGCTGTCATCATCTTTCCGCCCTGGCAGCGTACACACGTCTCTAAAAACGCAGTTGGGCTACTGATGAAGCACGCGCTGGATGTACCATTAGAGACGGCCTCTACTCCTCCAGAAGGCACAGTAGCAGGTGGCCTGGGTCTTCGCCGAGTCGTTTGGAAGGCGAATGCACGCAACATACCCTCTGTCAAGATCGCACAACGACTAGGATTCCAACTCGAGGGCGTACTCCGTTGGGATCGAGCATTGCCTCCTGGGAAGGAAGCTGCCTCGAATCATCTTGGGGGGCTCCTTGGAGAGGGGCCCAAGGTGTCTTCTGACACCCCTGCGCCGACCAGGAAGGGTGATCCTAAACCAGATTGGGTTGGCCGGGACACCGCTGTTCTCAGCGTATGTTGGGACGATTGGGAGGGCGGGGTGAGAGACCTTGTGTTGGGACTCATGGAGAAGTAGACATTAAAATATGTGGCAATCTTTTGTTAACGAAGCCATGTTACCTGTGACTTGTGTCAGATAAGCTGGCTCCTGAAGCCTACTAGAGACCGCGGCTTTCCTCTTACCCCGTCGGACAGGCAGTCGGATTGTCCACGCTTTGAGTGATGCGGTTGCCTTGGCTCTGCTGAATGGCTCTTCCAGTCATGTGTGGCTTTCTCAGCCTCCGATCTGCAGGCTCTCGTTGCTTGGGCAGGAATAGCTCAACCCTGAGCACTTCTGAATGACCGCAGCATGCCTTACGATTTTCTTTTGATTTTTTGATTTTGATTTCTGATATTTTTTTTACCCTCTGGAGCCCTTCAGGCAAAGTCAAGTTGGGCACTTTGTTGTGAGTTTCCATTTAGATCTTCCCCTTGACTATAGACTGGCTAACCATGTTAGCCTCATGTCTTCTTTTACCATCCCATGCAACATCTCTAACCGACTCGCATCAGCAGAAGGATCCCCCGAGCGAACGCACTTTCGACGTCGCAGGTGTTCTGCGAAATTCAACATCGGAGTCCTCATGGGGCATCCTCGTTCCGCAATTCCGTCTCCGTTCCGCGATGGGAAAACGCAATCCGTTTGGACCAGCATGGGTTACTCGGTCGTCGATAAATGTGCTTAAATATGCCCCTCCCTTCATTTATTCCTAGCCCAAGCATTCCCTGACTTCCCCCAAGAGAAGCACCATGTCACAGCCCTCGAATGAGCAGCCTTACAACTTCAACTTCTGCTTTCCAGTTCCCTCTCTTCTCGAGTCCTCGCATGTCAGGATCGTGCCGTTCATGGTGTGCACCTTTCTTGTCTGTGGACGGCACATCTTGACTAACTCGCTGACTTGCTTTCTTCGCAGCCTGAAACCCGTCAGAATGCTTTTCACGCCCTCTGCACCTCCTACCCCGAAGTCTGGGCATGGCTTCCGGTTACCCCCTTCTCTTCCCTTGATGATGCAGAGGCTTTCGTAGAGGACGGGATGCGAAAAGACCATGGCAGGACCCTCTTCGCCATCTATGATCTCACGGGCGTCGCAAGCAAGGACCGGGTCCCATCTGACCCAGCCCAAGCGCCCGCTCCCGCTCTCGCAGGCGTTATCACCTACATTGACAGCTCTGCTCTGAACCTCTGTACCGAGATTGGGTATGTCATGATCTTCCCGCCCTGGCAGCGTACCCATGTCGCCAGAAACGCTGTGGGGCTGTTGATGAAGTACGCTCTGGATACACCATCAGAGCAAGGCTCGACTCCCCTAATTGGCCTAGTAACAGGTGGTTTGGGTCTCCGTCGTGTCGCGTGGAAGGCCAATGCGCGCAACATACCCTCTGTCAAGCTCGCCCAACGAATGGGTTTCCAACTCGAAGGCGTGCTCCGTTGGGATCGAGCGCTCCCTCCTGGAAAGGAAGCAGCCTCGAAGCACTTGGGAGGGCTTCTTGGAGAGGGGCCCGAGGTGTCTTCCAATACCCCTGCACCAAAGAGGCGGGGTGACCCCAAACCAGACTGGGTTGGCCGTGACACCGCTGTGCTGAGCGTATGTTGGGATGATTGGGAGGGCGGGGTGAGAGACCTTGTGTTGGGACTCATGGAGAAGTAGTTTGATATCAAAATATGCGGTGTTAACGAGAACAAATTTACCTGCGACCTATCTCAAAAAAGCTAGTTCCTGAAGTCCATTGAGCATTGCGGCTCTCCTCTCGTCCCGTCGGACTTCCGATGCCACAGGCAGTTGAGTTATCCAGGTTCTCAATGATATGGTCGCCTGGTCTGGCTCCGCTGAATGTCTCGTCCACTCTGTACCTGTACGCGTTTTCAGGGTTTAATCTCTTCGCACGGGACCTTTGCTGATCTTCAGTCTATCCACAATCCACTCATAAATTTCAGTGAGACCTGCAGCTAAATTAGCCCTTGTTTAAGTGTATTGCTCAAGCAAGGCCTTCCGTCTACATTTAAACACTGGACAGAAAGCACAAGTTCGACGACATGTACGCCTACAATTTTCGATCTTCAAGCTTCAAGTTGAAGCCGTCGATCGCGCCACTGAGGATATGCAGTGTACTGTTCTCTTAGACAACCGTGGGATGTTCAGTGTAAGCGCCCGTGTTTGAGACACTGTGGCGGTCCAGCTCGCGAAGCTATACGAAAGCAGACCAAATGAAGCATGCTGTCCAAGGCCTACGGCCATGTTCTCTCGCTTGTATCTGCTACTTGTCGTGCACAAAGGACGGAAGTTGCCCTCCAACCTCGTCTCGCTGCCCTCCCACTCTGGGAAGGGCTTGTAGCTGACCCTGACGGCCACCTTGTCGATACCTATCTTCGAGCCGACATCACCACTGCCGCCATCCAATCCGTTGATCCTGAATGGATTTCCAACCACCATGTCACTATGGTGTCTCTGCACGAGGGATACAGGGAAGCTTCGAAACACCAGTATATCGTGCTCAGGATCATGGTCCCTGGCGACAGTTTGCCATTCTACCCCGCTTTAAAGCGGGAACGCGACGCTGAAGTCTCTTTGATACCCCAAAAAGGTACCTCCACTCCCTGCGATCGCCCCTCCCAACCCACCACCCCCCAAAAAGCCAAGGATCACTCGTCTAGCTCTCCCGTAGAAAGCAGCTTTGCCTTGAAGTCAGGGGACTCGACCGCTTCAGATACATCTGCGAGGAGGATGCAAAGAAAAAAACTTCTCTTACGGTTCGAACCTACCGACGCGCTTGGTATCTTCGACGTTACTGTTTTAGCTTGTATCCTGCAGGCTGCTGCTCCCCTGCCGCAACTGCTCCAGCGGCAGTGCTTCTGGCACTCCTACATGATCTATGAAGTCCTCCTCAAGGTCTACGGTGCTGCGAGTGTCCATGGGAATCTTGTTCTTGAGGAAGTCACAGGGGAAGTCCAACCCGATGGGAAGGAGAAGAGACGTAGGAAGAGGCCCGTGCGGAAACGAGGCGAATGGATCGTCTCGATCAACAACCGGCAAGACCTCTTGGATGGCGTAGAGGAGTTTTCTGCCAAGTTTGAGGCCGGACTGGAAGTCTAGCGTGAAGACGTATGAATTATGCTTCTTGTGTCTTCAGTCCTAACCGGATGCTTTTTTTCCAGCTTCAGAAGCGGATTATGGAACCGATCGAGGCCAAGCGGGAGGTTGCGAGGAAGGACGAAGAGATTGCACAGCTCAGGCGGGCATTGGAGGCGATGAGGCTGCAATCTCAAGTGTAGACGTGAAGCCAAAGGTCCAGGATACCATCCCGTATCTGCTTTATGGCGCTTAATATTCGCTTATGCTAGTTGTCTTTCTGCCATCGGAGGTCGCCGAACCCATACTGTTGCATTGATGGCCGTTCGCCAATAGTGCCGCTGGTGCTCTCGTGTATGTCTACACTTGATTGACGATGGTAATAGATATCTTCCAATCTACGACTTTGTCAAATGCAACTGTCAGACTAGGTGTGTTAACAATCCGCATGGGCCAGGCCAACAGTGCGAGAGTAACACGAGTCATAAGAAAAGGGAAGTGCTAGGAACACTCAAACAGTCATAAGAAGGACGAGTTGGATGATGGGACAGCTGATATTCTTTCTCATTATACATACTAGTCTTGGCATACATCCATCATCCTGTATGGGCCTGTAGCACCGTTTTAGAGCCCCGCCTTTCGAAGATGGTAGGTTCAAACGAGGAACTTCGGCCGCTTGAAGACTCCACAAAAGGGGTGCTCTCAGCCAACCCAACGCTGCACAACGACGCTGTTCTTCAGGCCAGCAGCCTCGATGGTCACATCGTTATCGTCGAGTGTTCGGTTCGGGAAGGTGGTTGAAATCGCGTATGGCTGGAAAACGCTGACAGGTTGCGATCTGTCGAAGACAATCAGCCCCCAGCTCGAAACATCTAAGAAAGCCCGGAAGAAAGGTAGGTAGCACGTACGCGTTAATGATTCCACGAATGTCTCCAACGGTATGCGTCAGGTTCATCTTGGCCACCATCTTGGAGCCATCTGCAAATCGGATCTGAACGTTGGTGGTTGGCTGGGTCTGGTCAACTTCGAATGCAGTTCGTGGAGGACTCGTGGGCTGGGCTGGTGCAGAAGATGAAGGGCCAGCTTGAGAGCTTGAGCTCGCAACGGCGGGTACGGGTGCGCCAAGTCGGTTGCCCGACCCTCTGAATGCGACAGGTTGAGGAGGTGGAGTGTAGTCCTCGTTCCTCTTGTTCGCGATCTGCAGGTCGACAGGTTGATCTCGTTCAACGTTCAACAGCTCTATCGGGGCGTCCCTGGGCAAATCTTCAATTAGAAGCTATGTCAAGACACAACGAGACGAAACTCACCCTTGCATGATCCTAGCCAAGATCGCGCGGTTCTCAGGTTCTTCATATTCTCTCAGCTCCCCATCGGCAATGGTGAATCCATTCCTCCAAAAGGTGATGAAGCGTGTCTGGACGTTCTCCTCATCGTCCTCTGCGTTCTCATCAGGAATATACCTGCTCATCTCCTCTTCGTTTCCAAGAGTATACCCACCGCCCGTAAACCTTGGAGTTGACTGGGCTGGAGCACCCTCTCCTCGAGCTGCACGTGCACGGCTGTTTCTGTTGCCCGAGTTAGCAACCTATCCAGAAAGAAACATATTTGGACCTACTCTGTGGCTTGCCTGAAGATATCGCTGATCAGCCCACCGGCACTTCCAGCAGCCCCGGGTGCATTGGGGTTCTGCACGTTGATCCCACTGCGGAAACAGTCAGCTCTTTCAGACACCTTGATACAGATTCATACCATACCTCCTTTCACCCCCAGAGAACCAAGTTTCGCCTTCCTTCTTCTCTTCCTCGTCCGAGTCGTCGTCATCAGAGCGACGGGAAGAAGGTCCGCCACCACCGCCACCCATGCCACCAAGCGTAGCAATTCGCCGTCCAGACGAGCCTCCACTTTTGAGGAGGTTTCAGTGTTTTGATTCTGCACCAAGATATATCAGAGCGGGCGCTTACCTGGATGAAGCTGGGGCATCGCTGTTGTTCCAGTCTCCAATACGGCCGACACGAGTTGGACCAGATGGTCGGTACCCTTGGGCTGGCCTATTTCTGTTCTCGTCGTTGCTTGACATTTATACAGTTGCTGGCTGCTGGGATCGATGGCAGGGGTCTGTGTTAATGACCGCGGTGCAACGCGTCCATCATCTCATCTGTGTGGCTTTGTATGGTTCTGTGTTCACCAGAGGCTTACACCGCGGAAATCACCATCAGCGCGTCGAATAACAGAAGAGGTTTCGAGACTTCAACGTCAACGCCGCTGAGAACAACAAATTTATACTCAGAGGTCACGGAGAAGGCATGGGCGTACTGATAGCAATCTAATCCGATACGGCTTAAGAAAACCTCAAGAATAAATAAGCATCCTAGCTGTATGATTGCAGGATAAAGGCGTTCGCTGTAGGAATACAAAGTGATAAATCAGAAAGAAAGGGATACCTGGGTCTTCGGTCAGAGCTACTGCAATGGTATCTATCAGTCTTCACAATGTTCTCGCTGAGTCGTTAGTGAATCGTCACCTCGAAAACGCATTACCTGTCAACAAAATCGAGGTTGAGTGCAAGGAGGGGTTCGACAGCTACACTTACGCCGTTGATTGTACGGCGCTCCACAGGCGGGGCCAAAGGTGCAGCATTGACGGCTGCGAGGGATACGAGGAGGATGGAAATGATAGAACCAATTAGGATCTTGGAGGGGATGTGGCTTGGGTTTTTTTAAAAAATAAAAAATAAAACACAAAGGGGCGCTTGATAGTCCTTACTCGCTGGGAGCGACACTTGAAACTCAGACTTACGTAGACTAAAGCTATATTTACGAAGCGAAGGAGAAGGAGAATCGCAGTTCGGGAGCGCAGCGCTCTATGACGGGAGAACGATTGTCTTCTCTGAAAGTCTTAGAGGAGGGTATACGAGACTACTTTTTGCCCGCCGTCGCTGCCATCCTCTACGCAGCGTCCTTCGCCTCGGCCCACCGCTTCGTTGACGAGGACTCGCTCGTCGTCCTCAGTGCGGGCGTCTACGGCGAGTCCCTCTCCCTCAGGGAGTACATCGACGAGCAGATCGATCTCGCTCTCCGCGAGTACGTCGATGACGCCTTCGAGGACATCGTCGCGCGCCACACCGGGAAGAAGATCAAGGAGGAAAAGGCAACCTGGAAGAGGCGTCTCGACGATGCCAAGAACAAGCTCAGGCCTGCTGTGCAGAAGGAGAAGGATGCCAGGAAGGCTGCAGACAAGGACAAGAACAACAAGGCGTTGAAGGATGCTCACCGAAAGGCCAAGAACGAGCTGGACACCATCAGGGGGTCCAAGGAGGCTGCTGAAGAGCGGCTTGAGTACTGGAACAGTCAACGTCCTTCTCCCGGTGCTTAAGTGTACCCGGAAATGGTACCTCCCGTATCTTAATACTTTCGCCGATGTTGTAATACTTGTAGGCACCTATTTTAATGCCGATTCTTCTTCACCCGCACACCTTGGTTTCCTCTAAGCCCGTCTATCTTCGTTGGGTTGGTCACGATTTGCGATTCAACGGCGATACTTATTGCTAAGTCGTACAGCTCTATCGTTATAATTCATTACCTCAGTCGTGAGCATGCGACCGTGGCCGCTCCCAGGCTCGAACGCAGGCTTGTCGTCTTTTCTGAACATATACGACATTTTCTGCCCCTTTCACTCTGTCAGAGATCGAATTACAATTCACGGTCCAGCCTAGCTTAAGACATGGGCCGTATTTGGTCATTTACGAGGCTATTTCAGCGGCAAAACTCTGTGCCGAGGTCACCATACATCACAGCCGCACGGTGTGGAGAGATGGAGAGAGATGGAGGTGCAGCGAGACTTCTCTTCTCTACATACAACGGCGACGATGTTTCCATTTTCCCCACCAAACCTAACCAAGTCCCTCCATTTGTATCTCTATGCCGTATCAGCCATGTACCGCAGAGGTGTGAGAATGCGCGCTCTCCGATTTCGACAAGAGGCACTCAAGCCCTCATACATCGAAGGGACCCTCGCAGGCCCCTTTCGCAGGCCCGTGGAGACCTACTGCTGGAGCGACATCTACGTTGCCTCTTACGAATCTGGCGACATGAGATGGGAAGATATGCGTCGGGTGACCAGGGTTTCCTTGCATAAAGAACCTGGCAAGTTGGGTAGCGAGTATGTTGTGCTCCAATGCCTCTTTCCCGGCGACGATTCCCCTTTTTACATCAAGGTGCAACGTATCTGGGAGCCCGGAAAGGTGTTGACGGAGGAAGACTCGGATGATCGCAGCCGCTTAGATACGTTTCACTTTGTGTTGGAGGAGGATGCAGCAAAAGGCAGACTTGTGCAGTTCGAGCCTCGCGAACCGCTTTGCATCCTTGATGCTGCCGTTCTCGCCTGCACCGTTCATACTGCCAGACCCCGAGAGCAGCTGGTTGGACGCCAGTGTTTTTGGTACGGCTTCATGTTCTACGAAATCCTGCTGAAGGTTTTCGGGGCCCAGAGGTCTGAGGAGCATGTCGTCCTTGTAGATTCGACCACCAACAAGGGCGGCAAGAATGGTAGATTGCAGGCCAAGCAGAAGCCAAGAAGATGCATTGCTTCTGTCGCTAATCCATCCGACCTCTCGAACGACCTTGCTTTGTTCAAGGAGAAATTCGAGGCTGACGTGGCCATGGCGAGAGACGAGGTTTGTACCTTTCTCAGGCTTTCGAGAGTGTGCAATGATTAATATTCAATCTTTTCTCAAGATGAAGCGACGCATCAAGGCTGGAATCGAGAAAAGAGATATGATTGAAAACTTCCACGAGAAGATTCTGGAGGAAAAGGATAGGGAGTTGCGGCGATTGGATGAGAGGATAGAAATGACAAACAGAGCATTGGAGGAAAGGGACATGCGGTTAAAGGAGATTGACAGGGAGATACAGAGGTCTAGCTCGGGAGAAGCGCCGGAGGTTGCACCACCAGAACGCGCAAAGGTTGAATAAATAAATTGGCCACACTGGGTGATGGAGGATGTAAAACTTGAGGGCTACTGGGATAAAAATGCAGCCTCAGTTTCAGGTATGGATTTCAGCTCGGGACTTCTTGGTGCGTACGTGTCTGGCTGCGAGCCTAACCAAGGGGTATATGTAGTCTAACCAACTATGTCGTAATGAAGTTCCATCCTATTAATTTGAAGGTATCATCGTGAATGCTGTAATAAGGAAACCAGGCTTGCAATAGAATTCCACAAATGGTCGAGATCAAGTCCATCTATCTAAGCACTTCATCAAATACAAAACCCAACCGCATCCCCGACCTCTCTCACCCCTCGCCCTTCAACAAGCCACAACGCCCTCTTGAGCGCCTCCGTCTCCTTGTCCTTCCTCCCTTGATACCCATATGCTTTGGCAAGGTAGAACCACACCTCTGGAACATCCCATCCGCGTCCTTTACTCGACTGAGTGAGCAGACCACATGCCAGGTCGACGTCGTTCGAGGAGGGCACTGGAGGCACTTCGAGTATACAATCCGGTTCTTGACCACTGGTTTCGGAGGCGGAATGGCCAGATCCAGACATCCTCTTTCCCTTGCCATCCATCGAGTTGCGTTTCTTAGGTGGAGCTGCTTGGGGCTTATCGTATGGTGAGGCGGTCGTGACTGGAGGAATGAGGTACAGCCGCGAGAGGTGGACGATAGCAGGGACGTCATCAGGATCGATGAATAACGCCTTTTGCAACGTCGTAATCGCATGTTGGTGATGTCCTAGCGCGACATAATACAGCGCAAGCTGAATGGTATCATCAATAACCAAGATCCCCAAGAGTAAGGGAAGACGCATACCTGCACCCAAACACCCGTATTATTCTCATCCTTTGCCTCGGCCTCCTGAATCGCACCTTTGGCCTGCTCAACCTTTCCAAGCCTCCTAAACGTAGACGCAGACATCAACCACAACCGGCTCATTAGCCTATTCTCCCTCTCCAACCTCTCATCCTTGCCTACCATCACACCCTTCTTCCTCGGCGCAGTAGCAGTCGGGGCGACACTAGAACTCGGCGACGGCCTCCTCATCGTCGTACCATCCGACGTCAAAGGCGTCATCGTCCCGCTCGTTGTTCCTCCTAAATCATACTGCGAATGCTGCCCAATCGACGGGGCAGCAGCCACCGCCCTCCGCCTCGAATGAATACTCGAAGCCTGGTACACACCCGCCTGCTGCAACACCTTGTGGAAATCAGGCGTGCTACTCGACCGCTTCAACTTGGGTTTCCCCAACCCTCCCCCGAGTCCACTCGCTCCCACGTTGACACCTTGCCCAATCTTCTTGCCCACTGCTGAAATCTTGGCTTGGCTTTTCGAGACTTGGTGTTTCAGCTTTTGCTGCATCGTCTTGGACTTGGTCGTTTCCGACGAGCTCTTGCCCCCGTCTACAGAGGTAGACGACGACCTCCTTCTGACGGGCACAAATCCAAGAATGCCACGAGCAGGATCACTTCCGGCATCCTCGTCTGGCGACGCAGGATGAATCGTAATCGGTATCGGCGTCGGCAAATCATCAATCTCCCTTCCCCCCTTCCCAGTCGCCTGACTCGAAACCGACATGGTCCTCGCCACCTTCAAGGCCTCTGGCCTCTCCCCACTCGTCCCGCTACTCCCCTCACCCTCCCTCTCACTCCCCTTTTCCGAAGCAACCGACTTTGGCCTCTGAGCTGTAGCAGCACCCAGAGCACTAACCTGCGCCATGTTCATGATCGCACTCGCGATCCCTCCTCCCTGCGTATCAAGCGAATGTCGCCTCGTCGACCCCCTATCTGTGATCGTCCCTGGTCCACTCGTCGCACCACCCTGATCTCCACTGTTCGAGCCCCCACCAAATCCATTGCCTAAACCAAGCCCGCCAGGATGCGCAACGAGCCCCTTTTGCTCTGCAACCCACGTAAAAACGTCGACCCATCCACGTTCAGCGCCTTCCGCGCCTTCTCGTATCTCGACGATTTTCATCTTGGTCATACGCAGCTCTAGCCCGTCTTCAAAGATCTCTTCTCGGCTGGGTGGACATCCCGGGAAAAGCTCTCCATGTGCGCGAAGGAGCGGGTTGTAGATGTGCGCGAGGATATCTGTAGACGTCCATGGCAAACTCGTGGAAGATGGATGGGCAGATGGCTGCGTGCTCAGAGAGGGAACGACCATCTCTCCCTCCGAAAGGACCGTGACACGGGGCTTGCTCTCTCCCTCCTCCGCGTCCCCACTCGCACCGCCCCCGTTTACCTCCGACTCCTCTGCACCCTTGGGCACTCCATACTCCTCTCCCTGCTCAAACATCTCCTCCGCATCCTCCCACCTCTCCAGAGCGCTCAACACCAACCCAAGCAAATGCCAATACTTGGTTGCCCTTCCCTCCTGTGCTCCTTTCCCTCCCCCTCCTGCTGCTCCTGCAACACCCCGATCAACAGCCACAGCCTCCTGCAAAGCCCTCCCCGCACTCTCCAACGCACTCTCCAACTCTCTCTTGCCAAGATAACCAATCGCCAACTGATAATGCGCCTGTGGTATCTCTGAAAACGTCTCTGTAGCTTTCTTGACATGCTCAAACCCAGCATCTAAATGTTCTTGGCGGAAGGCGGAGGATTCGCCTTGGGTGAGGGTACCAAGTAAGACGTTGCAGATGCCTTGTGCTAGTTGCAGTTCCGCGTGGAGGCGTTTCCAGGTCTGCTGGGATTGGCTTGGTGGGTCGGTGGTGATCGTATTGCCATGTAGCACAGAGAGAGGAACACGTTCCTTGGCTCGCTTCACCCATCCAGCCGCTTCCTCCACTTTTTCAAGTGCCTCTCGTCCTCCCCGTCCCCTCCCTTTGTGTCGTGCCGCTTCTCGACAAAGCATTCTAGCTCCATAAACGAGGGTCTTGACCCAGTTCTCGTCACTGTCCACATCTTCAAAGTACCCATCTCCTTCCCCTTCTCCTTCAGCGCCTTCTGAAAATCATCCGTGAGCACGATTCACAAGGTAAGATTGAGAGGAAATCATACCTTGTCCTGTCCCAGCTCCCTGTTTACTCGCCTGCCAAGCCTTGCCTACAACTTGCGCGTAGAGCCTAGCCGACCTCCTGGCGAGGTCTCGATCCCCCGTCACGTAAAACGCTTTAACCATATGCCTCAACACCCTCGACGAATTGAACGTCAATCTCGTCGCCCACCACAGGATCTACGCGTAACCGTCATCAGCTCCCCGCCCTGCAAGCCACGAGGAGGGTAAACTCACATCAACGATCCAATCCCCATTCCCCGACGATCCGCCCAACATACCCGCCTCCCAAACCAACACGCACAGGTCCACAAATTCTTCCACTTTGGCGTTGCGTTCGCCTGCTTTGGGAAAGGAGGTGCTGATGGATAGGATGGTCTTGTAGTCCATGATGAGCGAACGAGCCGTTTGCAGCCATAGCTGATAATTGTTATCGGCTGTTGCGGAAGGTTGAGAGGCGTTGGAAGAGGACGGTGAGAGAGCAATAGAACCAGCGATGGAGTTGCGTTTCGATGCTGCTGGTGGAAGCGAAGGGGGATCTGCAGGGACAGAAGGGGTAGAATCTTGAGTGTGAGGCACAACAGCACTCCCGGCATGCCTCAATACCAACGCCCGCAGATAAACCACCGAGATTGTGGACCGATGTTCGTTCCTAAAGTTTGGAGGCCAACTAGAGCTCACGATCGTGTACTTTTCCAGCCACGTCCAGATCGAGGTCTCCTCCTCCTCCTCGTTGGCATCGACGTGATGGACGTCAATCAGACGTGCGCTTAGGCATACGCCTCTCCATACCAGTCTTTCGACCCATCTCCAGAGCTCTCTGTACCGCACAAAGGTGTTGAAGTTGAGTGTTCCGTTGGGTCCCTGTTTCGCGTCAGTTGGGGATGTAGATGGCGGATAGATGGACCGACCTTGGTAGGAGGTTTGGTCAGTTCTTTGAACTCTGGTGAAGTGGTCAAGATCTTGAAAGCGGGCATTGAGGATGCATAGACGCGGAGTACTCTATAAGGGTCATCTGGGTGTAGTCTCTCATGGGACATCCCTGTCAGACCTGTATGAGCTTTGGGAGTGGCGGATCTATAGGGAACCACGCACCTCGTAGACATAGACTTCTAAAGGTTTCTGTCAATGTCCATGGTCTCCTCTCCGCATCGTCCGATGGTGGTAAAGTAGCCAGGTCTGCGCCTCCTAAGTGCTTCAAACACTCGTCGGGCTTTCCCAGTGCATACGCGTAGTAGGCAAGTGAATGGTGGAGACCCTAGACAGAAATGAGCACGGCACAGCACTCCTCACACAAAACACGCACCTCGGTAGGACCCATCGCCTTCAACACCTCATACTCTGCCAAACTATCCTCCATCCTCCCACTCGGCAACAAACACTCCTCACCCAACTCCACCGACCCATGTCTCTCCACCGCATAATCCTCATCCTCATTCACAGACGTCGTAGCCAACACCACCGCCAACGCATAGTTCCGACTCGCGATATCATGAAACGTCCTCCCCCTCTCCCCCGGCGTGTGCTTGAGGAACTTGCGGAACAGCTCGGTCCAGGACAGGAGCTCGGCTTTGGGAGTCTTGGCTGGGTGTTGTGCGAGCCATTGGCCTGAGATGAGAGCGGAATGGAGTTGGGTCCAGTAGTGCTTCTCTTTTGCCGTTGCGCCAGACATCGAGTGTCGACTGCCGGTGACAAGACGCGAAAGATGGAATTAGGCGCGATGGGCCGCCGCTGACGTAATGATCACTTCACACGGCGGGCAAACGCTTGTCAAATGCCGCGTCGGGGTTGCTTGTCAAATGTCTTGTCAAATGCTGTGCTCTGGCGGTCCGGGGCGATTCCCGCCCCAGCGCACTTCCTGCCTTCCACTTCTGCTTGCTCTATGTTTTCGGACGCTTGGAAACTCATTTTAGGCAAGTAGTAATACTGACATACTTATGCTACATACATCACATCCAATAGCTCGGAGTCTTGCAAAGTTTACCGATCTTTAGCAGGCCGCTACATTCAAATGCAGTTATGGGCTGGTAGAATCGCTTCGTTGAGCTCAGAATTGAGTAGAAATAAACTCTGCGTCCTGTTGTGTATCTTTTACGAGTTGCAGTAGCGCACACCGTTGTCCAAGTCATGTGTTCGAAGCCAAATTTGCGTCTATGCTTTCCAAGATCTAGAAGGTGGGCAGATCGGAAGGCGGGCCGATAAGCACAGCATTTGACAAGACATTTGACAAGCAACCCCGACGCGGCATTTGACAAGCGTTTGCCCGCCGTGTCTAGACCGGTGACCGGATGTCCATGAGCTTTGCTCGATGGACAGACCGGGAAAGCTGGGTTTGTTTTGGCAGGGAGCGCATGCTTACGTACGAAGACTCCTATAAAAGGCAGGTATAAATTAGTCCCACGTGCGAAGGCACGGCGCTTAAACGTGAGCTGAGCTTATACGCCGTCCTTCTTCTGAGTTATCAACACTGTAAAGTGCTCGTTATAGCTCCACCAAAACAATTTGACGGCTTTTTGATGCAGAAGATTGAGGGTCTGGGAGACCCTCAAGAAAATGTGCAGGCTTGGCCGTCTACAGCACCACCAAACCAAGGTATTACCGGCCTCAATTTGCAGAACATGTGGTCACTGCAGCGCCTGGAGCATCTTTTCGCCTACGGAAACTCTGTCTGTACCTGCTTTCAACCCTGCAGACGAGCCCCCTGCCGCTGTTCCTCCTGAATGGCCTCTATCGCTATGGATGAGGATCGTGACCCGTTCAAAGGCCTCGGAGCGGTCCAAGTCTTGAAGCCCCATCATTTAGAAGATAATTATAGCAGAATAGCATAAAGATTATAGGATTAGAGGGAAGGAAATGGGGAGACGCAGAGTGACACGATCGCGCAAGGCGACGCGAGACAGGGGCCGATCTCACATGACGATTTTGTGACTGCCTTTTTGAGAAGCCTTGAGATTTCAATCGCCGCCTTTTGCTCTGCACGCCAATTTAAACCCAGCTGTACCGGTCTGTCTATCGCCCCGCGCCAGACAGACCGGTCACCGGTCTACGCCGTGTCATGCTAGGACTTCCTCATGAACGTCGAAAGTTTTGGATACAATCCTCGTTAGCATTTATCAAGCCACCCTAAACGCACAGACATCCGTTGAAGAGGACGATCATTCGCTGACACAGGACATCCCCCATGGCTTCCTTCCCACAGCTTCAGCGCCCGCCCGCCCAATCGCAGCACAGAGGATCATCCTACACGCCGAGCCCACGATACCGACTCGGATACTTCATGAAGGCATCCAGCAAACTGTTCGAACACTTGATGGATTCATGCCGACTCAGCCCAATTCCAAGGAAACGAGTAACTACGCCGGAAACAGTACTCGTCTCAAAGGTCCTTGAATGCAAACGAACAGCACACGTCCTCCAATCACCCCCTAAAGTACCCCCAAGACTGGTAAAGAATCTTCCAACCTCTCCCAGCTCTACTCGAGAAACGCACATACGGAGCAGATCTAAAGAGCTGGTAAGTCCCAAGGCATGCTTGAAAGCAATAAAGACAACCCACCCGACTGTGACGCCATGTGAGGACAATGTCTACAATGGGCGACCACCGCGCACCCCTCCTAGCAAATCGCTAAGCAATGGCCCCACAACCGGAATGCCATTAAGTGCTCCCCCCAGAGAATTAGGAAGCCCTGACTGCGGTTGAGGGAGCTCTGACAGCAGTTGAGGAAGCGGCGCTGCGTGGACGGTGGCTAGAGCGACAGCCAAGTAAGCAATGATAGCAGTGGTTTTCATGGTTAACGCTGGGTGTTGGTTGAAGTTGACGACCGAGGGCGGTTGGGCTACAATACCCATGCCAGGAGCTGTCTTTATACCATGGCTTTGGTAGGATGGAGACAAAAGAGTGATAAAAACGAGCCTAGCGGCGAGCTCATCTCGGAAACGAAGAAGTCTAGCGAAACGCCTCCGTTTTCGGTAGAATAAGTATGACAGTGGGTGTGGTGTGGGAGAAGTTGGCGACAAAGCAGAAGAATATAGAGTTTGTTGATTTGCATGCTAAGAGCTTCATGAGCGGCAGGATCTGCACACTATGGATACCCAGAAAAACGGTAAGTGACCTCCCGGAACCTACTGCTGCCAACCGACGATACTCTTGCATTGTAAGCGTTGACAGTCCTGCAAGCCCCGTTCGGTGTCCCTGTTCTTTGAGTGACTGACCCTCTTTCCTGTACTTATCCTGAGCATAACTTTTGACACCCTCCATCCAAGCTTTCTGTCGCCCACATCAGTAACGCTAAGGTAACCGAATCGCTTCGCTTCCGAACGCCAACATTAGTACACATATTCGCTTCATCTACGCATCAGCAAGCATCAGAGTATACATAAAAACGCCCATCTCGCCTGGCTTCAATCCTCAACGCCCTTCCCGGTTGCACGTTTACCCAAGCCACCTCCACTCTCCAAAGATGCAAACCCGCACTCTCATTTCTTTCCTTCTCGTTTCCCTGGCGGCCTACGTACATGCTGCGCCGCTCCCTCAGCCTCAGCTGCCCGCTGGAGCCACTTTCAGCAACGGCCTTAAAGGCGTTCGCAAATTTGCATCAGACCTCATCTCAGCCGCCCATGCGGGCCTCCCACCAATTCCAGGCCCAGCAGGCAAAGTTGGGACTGCTGGCTCGGTCGTGGATGGCGTCTCCAACTGATCCTGAAGAACCCACGCTAATGTGAGTGAGACCTCGCGAGCCACTAGGAAAGGTTTTATTGAGGACTGATGTATTGCATTTGTATTACCCAGATGTCGCTACGAGGCCTGCACTACAAGTTCCAGGGCTCGAATGGATTTCGGCGAATGAAGATGCCTCTGCACTGTGACTCGTCTAGACTCTACATCAACGTCGACCGCGACACGGCACATCTTTTTAATGTATACATTTCTCGCATCGTTTGCGGTATTAATGCAGTTGTGTTTCTTGGATCGACGCGTGGCCTATTTCCCATGGCAAAGGGGCATCGATTATTCTGATAGCACCCCAGATTGAGGTAGGTATGAGGTGTGCAAACCATGTTGCTGCGATGAGAGCTAGCACAAATCCAGCGCCCAACTCTCGACACACCCATTCGAGCTTCCTGTCGCGTACGTCAGTACCGGTGCTAAGCGTGTCGTTTCGCTCCCGAATTGCGATCCATATTCACTTTGCCAATGCCATCTCCACGTTCTCTGAGTATAAATGTGTGACCCTGAGCGACCAAATAAAATTCTCAAGCCCCCCCTCTATTTTCGTACAGCCAAATCACCGCTTCTCCAACCTAGGATGCACAGTCGCTCGCCTGTCTTCTTCCTCCTCACCTCCGCCGCAGCTGTCAACGCTGCACCGTCGGTTCATTGGCGAAGTGACATTTCCAACGGTGCTGGGCTTGCGGCTGGGGCTCCCCAAGGCGCTGGCGCAGGCACCGGCAGGACTCACGTAGTACTCGGCAACAATTACAATAAGATTTTCAGCTGAGGCAACGCGTTCTGTGTGTTGAACCTCCTAAGCGAGACTTGAGGATCTGAGCGCTGAACATTGGAAGAGGAACGAGGAAGAGAGTATGGGCTCCTCAAGAAGCGCCGAGTGGCTGTGTCCTGGCTGATGCGATTCAAACAAAGCCTAAACATCGACACCTACACAGATCTGTCATTCCGCTTTCTTAACCCCCTCCCTTTGAAATCTGCTCGTCTGATGCTCGATCGTGATAGGTCATGGACTTGAATGCGCATTACCCTATGAGCTCCACACACGACAAACTCTGCTACTTGCCGTTGTTAACGACAGGCTAACGAACCCTGTTCGACATTCTTGTCCTCTGAACCTCTGCGCATCGTCTGGTATGCAGCGCACACAACTCTCGCCACCCCGTTCAGGCCTTCTGTTGTGCATTTCACTACGCCATGAATCCCTTCGCTCCGTCGACGTCGTCTCCAGAACCTCCGAGTCTAAATCCATTCTCTGTCCACTATCATCAAACACCCAAGCCGCCTCCTTCCTAAAGATGCACACACGCTCTATCCCCTCATTTTCATCTCGCTTGCAGCTAACAACGTTGCGCATGTCCTTCAGAGCCACAGTGGCATCTGGCATTACAGATGGCATCCCAAACAACACCGGAACTTTGGTTATCAACGGGTTTTGGGCCATCGTTCCTGGCGGTGGCAGGCACTCGGCCACTCGGCTCGGCGACGCTCAAGGCTTGACTCGGAATATTTTGGACCCTGTGCCTGCAGCAGTCTGAGGAGATGTGCTTGCGCGGTGAATCCTCAACTTCACTCACAGACGGCGTAGCTACTACTAACACCACCGCCAACGCGTAATTCTGACTGGCGATATAATGACCTTTTCCTCTCCTCCGTGTGCTAGAGGAACTCGCGGGACAGTTCGGTCCAGGAGAGGGGCTCGGCTTTGGGAGTCTTGGCCGGGTGGTGGGCAAGCCATTGGCTTTAGATGAGAGTGGAATGGAGTTGGGTCCAGTAATGCTTCTTTTGCCCCTGCACCAGACGTCGGGCGTTATGAGTGGCACGACGCGAGAGATGGGATTAGTCGCGATTCATCGTCACCGACGCAAACATCACTTGTATGGATCTATGTGAATCCTCCTATATCTCACCTCGCATACTTTCAGCTCTCGCTGGCCACTCTCCTCGTTCTCGAATGTCAATGCCCCGGAACTTATGGACCCAAATCAAGGCTCAGCTTTGCATACCGGAACGTGCTGCAAGCGAATCGTGATACCCTGTGTTGTGAGTCCTTCACCTCCAAGCTGCGATGCCACAGTCTGAGGGACACCCTGAATCAACTAGCTTATCTACAGCGAACTCGAACAAGTATCTACATATGAAATTGACGCCTTCCGTTCCGTTATCGTATCGAGCACATGTTATGCGACGCCTCCATTCAGGCTTTCTGTTGAATGTAAGTCACGCTAAGCGAGTGACTCGGTCCCGAGCTCCATTCTCTCACAAGAAATGCAAAGTCGTTCCCCATCCCTTCCCTTCTCGTCTCTCTCGCAGCCGTCAACGGAGCACCGTTCCCTCAGCTTAAGGGCATCTTAGCGAGACCGCTGTTGAAAAGTCCTGGCTCCATTCTTGAGACCACCGTATCCACCGTCGGGGACTTGTTTGGCCTAACTAACAACCTACCTCATGTAACCCCTCCTTCGTCCCCAATTCAAGACGCATCTAGCGGCGTTCAAAGTCTTCCAGCAATGATCTTCGTGAGGTGATACTTTCCGAGTTACTGAAAGAGGATGACATATTGAGGACTAATAAATTCCGTTGATATCATCCCGATACGTAGGACTCGGAAGCGCAAGTCTGGATGGTGAAACCACATTTAAGCATCGAGGCTAAACTACGAGGAATTACGCCTTCATAGTTGTCTACGTCAACGAGGGATCTTTCATGTTGTCTCACTCGCATCGTTTAGAAGACGCTACCAATTTCGTTGTTCCAGAGGATATTCATGCGTCGCTTATGCGTTCTATCATTGTATCAATACCAACGAGACGTGACATCAAGCCGAGAGCATAGTCCAGGATGGTACCCGCTATATGTAAACAGCCCCCCTTTGATTGGTCAATTCACAAGAGACTTAATTGGAGGCGAAGGCGGAGCGATAAGCGCTGAGTGGCTGTGTTCCTCCCAACGCCAAAGTGCGTCCCCTTGTTCTTCCTCCTCTAATCACAGCAACTATTTGCCATATTTTTCGAATGCTGCGCCCTTAGCTAGAAGTAGGTCAGCGTCTAATCGAGTAGAACCTCACTAAGGGGACGACTGAGAAGTTGGCAACAGCCAGGAAACGCCGCGCGTGACAGAGGTCCAATGTGATTCAGACACCTTGAAAATCAAACAAGTAAAATGGAGCTCGTAACATGTCCTAATACAGTCCCCATCCTTCAATCACCCTCCTAAAGCATTTCAAACTGATGAAGAATATCGCAGCGCCATTCCTCATGGTCTTCTTACGAAGGCAGGTCCCTGAGCACATTCACATATAAAATGAAACTTGTCAGTATCGAAGCGTGCTTGAAAGCGAGAGACAACTCACCCCACCAGGGATACCACAATTTCTAGATCATCAACTGATCCCAATCCCTTCTTTATTTTAACCGAATTGGAAACGACACTGCCATGGTTGAGTTGAGGAAGCGGCGCAGCGTGGACAGTAGCAAGGGCGACAGCCAGGTAAGAAAAGAGGGCAAAACTCTTCATAGTTGGGGTTGTGGGAGGATGTGGTAAAGCTTTGTGACCAAGGGCGGCTTGTGGTATTCGTCTGTTGTGAGCCTTCTTTATACCCGGCTGACGAAAGCTGATGTAGGGCAACGGGTAAGAATGGAGCAAAAAAAAAGCTAGCGAGCTCATTCCGGAAATGAGGTAGGTTAATGCGGACGCGAAAACGCCTCTGGTCCGATCAATTTCGATAGCAGGCGAGTAAGAAATGGGTAATATTTTATGAAAAGGCAGGCAAAGTTTAACCATCGCCGCTGAGTGAGGTTGGACATTCGGTTGTGCGTCGTGGGTGGGGTTGTTCGCTGCTACAAAGGGATGATTACGCTCAGAGACGAAGCCACTGTGCTCGTTTCCCAAGGCAAGCTCCATACGCCATATACCTTCTACATTTCTTGAAAAGTGTCGTGCTACTTTGGGCTACCGACGAACAGCGAACAAACTCGAGGCAGCGGGACGGAAAGTGAGCTGATCCTCGGTTGACGAGGTTTGTTTTGCCTGAAAATGAAAACCTGCTACCCAGCGTGGGTAACCAGAAAGGGCCTGATTTCTCTAGTGAATCACATGAAACGGGAAATGACATAGGAGTGAATACACCTGCAGCGTATATAGCAACAACTGCGATTCGAAGTAGTTGGGAGGCCCAACGACAGATTGATACCGACTCGGACGTCTAATCAAGGCACATGGTATCGAGAACTTTGGATGTCTTTTATACTGAGTCGGACTGATCTCCAAGCCGTGCGCACATGCCACTCCCTACAGTAAAAGATGTGCGACTTTCAATCAGTAGTGCTAACGTAGTCATTTCGGTTCCGGATTCTAATCCTATTCAATTGCTCAATGCGCTCTCTGATCTATCCCACCGCATCGTTGGAGGTAAAGGGATCGTTCTCGCTAGATTGGAATTCTCAAGCTCTCCGAGTCCGCGGTGGATAAGTCACGCGTCACGCAAGCCATCTCCTCTCTCCAAACATGCAAAAATCGTACATCCCTACTTTTCGTCTCTTAAGCAGTCGTCAATGCTGCAACTCTGCAACTTTCAGTGGGTGACACCGAAGACCTTCTCGGCCCCTCGTGAGAATCGAAGCTTACCCTTGCTGTAGGTAGTTTCTGATACCCTTGCATTGTAAACGAGAGTAATGTGAGTCCTATTCCTCGTCACTGCCCTTCGGGAGACTGCTCGCCTGGTATGTATCCTGGACACAACTTTTGACGCCTCCACGCCCATCCAAGCTTTCTGTCGCGCATGTTAGTAGTGGTAAGCGAGTTGCTTTGCTCCCGATTTCCGTCATCTCTGTAACCTTGCGTAAAGCTTACCTCCCAGGACCTGCTGCTAACCAAACCACGATGCATACCCTTCCGACAGTCCTGTTCTGGCATCGCTGTCTTTCGAAGGGACTGCACCTCGTCAGGAGTCCAGTGTATGACTTTTGATACCTCCATTCCTGGGGCGCCTCAGTAATGCAAAGCAAATCGCTTCGCTTCCGAATTTCGATCTGACCTGAAAGGCCACCATGTTCTCCGATATATATACCTGCGCTAGAGTCGAAAAGGGTCGCTCTCACTAGACTTACTTCTCAAGCCCACTCGGTTGCACCACCCAAGCCACCTCGTCTCCCAAAAGATGCACATTCGCACTCTTGTCTCCTTCCTCCTCGTCTACCTCGCAGCCGTCAACGCTGCACCTTTCTCTCAGGTCTCGAAACGCGGCTTAGTGACTGGCATCTTAGATGGTGTCCTCGGCACCAACTTGGGAGGCAATGTCGCGGATGAAGTACTCGGTGACGCAATCCCTGAGTATGTGCCAGGCTTTGGGGCTACCATTAAGAAGGTGAGCCTTAACGCTTGACGAGTTGGAGCGATCTACATGAAGAATGATAGATTCCGGCGGTAGCCCCCGGATTACCCAAACTGGTTAACAGCAAACCTTTGCATTAGCTTGGTGCGCAAGACTCATGATTCCTCGCACCACATCGATTAATATTCCAGATTTATTCATGCAGCTTCCTCTGCAGACTCCCATAGTCAGACTGACGAACTTTTCGTTGTGAGCCCTTGGCAAACAAGGCCACATTCATATTGCGTACTTCCTTCGTAACACCGGATGACTTCCCGTAAAAATCCATTGCGAACAGGTTGACGGGATAAGCGCTAAGCACCTGTTACCTGAGTAAGGAAAAGTTGACAACAGTAAGCAAATGCTAGCGGCCAAGACTCCTCCTTTTCCTGTGAACGGCTCCAGATCTGCTCGGCCTGATCATCATTCGCTCCAAGTAAGCTCTGTGGAAATCGCAACATACCCAACAGGGTTTGCTGTAGGTAGACATTAATGCAATTCCGTTGTAAATGACAGTCATGCGAGTCCTGTTCGTCGTCGCTGTCCTTCGAGGGACTGTAAGCAGAAGTCAGCGACTCGCATCGCTCCCGAATTCCGACTCCTCGTCCCCATGACCTCTGAGTATAAATCCGTTTATCTCAGAGACCATTCTTAACCCTCAAGTCCTCCCGTATTTCCTTTTCTCCAAGGACGCACAGTCGCTCTTTCATCTCCTTCCTGCTCTTCTCCCTCGCCACCATTAATGCTGCAACTCCCTTCAACCTCAACTGCCCCCAGCTCGTGAACCCCTCTCGGTTGACAGTACTTCGACGGAAGTACTGCTCAACCTAGTAGCCCCAAAACTGAACGCCATCGATGACAAGTCCAGCTCTGGACATGCTGGGTCTGTAGCAGCTAGAAATATCATCCGCGAGGTGAGACCTTACCAGCCACTCATGGAAAGCGTCGCGAAGACTGATAGACTGCACTGGTATTATTCAGGGGCTACCTGGGGTGCTCAAGATGTGCGAGGAGTAGATTTGAGCGCCTGAATATACCAGCGAACTACTAGTGGTTGACATTAATGTCGAAAGCGCCAATGCAGAATGTCCCAATGAATGGAGCTATCTTTCTCTCATCGTTTGCGCCATACACCAGCTGTCAAGCAAGCGTCTAGAATTCTGATAATACTCCAGAGCAGGTACGGAATATCGCGAGGCTTTGGATGCTTAGTCGAGTGTTGAAGAACGATTGATCATGGTGGTTGTAAGCAGAGGTGGGAAAGACGCGCGAGAACGACGAGCGCCTTTTTCGTTTGGTTTTGATCTATCATCATGACCTCGACGTTCTCCTCTGCCTCTGAAGACGTTATCCAGCAAACAATCGACATCCACAAGCCTACCGTCACAGACCCCGACAAATTCTACGAAATACCAGAAACAGCCTCCCAAATCATTGAAAATGACTATAAACGCATCGCCCTCCAATTCCCTGATGACCTCCTCCCAGACTCGGTGCCCATCTACAAGCGGTTGAAAGCTGCCATCGGAAATGGGAGAGAGCTGTTTATATTGGCGGACACGTCGTACGGCAGCTGCTGTGTGGACGAGGTGGCAGCACAACACGCCAATGCAGACGCGATCGTGCACTATGGCTATGCCTGCATGACCAAAACAGCACGTTTGCCTGTCATCTACGTCTTTGGGCAGTCTCCTATCGACGTCGAGGATTGCGTCAAACGGCTTTCTTCTCATGAAGCTGAAGGGCCAACATATCTAGTACACGATCCCGACTACACCTGGAAAGCAAAAGAGATCGCTTCCTCTCTCGGTGTAGAACAAGGTTTACCTCCCAATAGTGCCTACACGATTCTCTACATCGGCAGCAACACCCGTTTCCTCACAAACCTCCTCATAACCCACTCTCAATCCACCGTGGTCAGCTATAACCCCACTTCACGCACTTCCACCCTCGAATCATCCCAAACAAACCGCCTCCTCATGCGTCGGTACGCAACCCTCCAACGCGCACGCGATGCAGACGTCTTCGGTATCCTCGTCGGCACACTCGGCGTCGCAGACTACCTACCTCTTATCAAACACCTCCGTTCCATCCTCGCTCAATACCACAAGAAATCGTACACGATCAGCGTGGGCAAACTCAACCCTTCGAAATTGGCCAACTTTTTGGAGATCGAGTGTTTTGTGCTCGTGGCGTGTCCGGAGAACAGTATCATCGACGCTAAAGAGTTTCTGAGGCCGATCATCACGCCGTTTGAGCTCGAGGTGGCGTTGAGCAAGGAACCGGTGTGGGATGGCAAGTATGTGCTTGATTTTGCGCAGCTCTTGGAGAGTGGATTAGGTGCGTGCTAGTCTTCTGAAGCCTTCTCGTACTGACGGTATCATCAGCGGAGAAGGCAGCAGAACCAGACGAAGACACCGATCAACCCCAGTTCTCCCTCGTCACAGGCAGCTATCGTCACGCAAAACGTTACGGTCCAGGAGGTTCGTTCGACCCTACCCTAATACACTTCAAACGACTAACCTCACACCATCCAGCCGTTTTCTCGCCCAATGCTGCAGGAGACGGCACCACAGACTCACTCATCCTCCGAAACCAAGAATCAACCATCGCAAAAATGCTCCCCGACAGTGCAGCAGGTAGAGCAACTTCACTTCTTCGCCATTGTGCCTATGCTGAACCCTCGCCCGTAGCACAATTCCTGAGCGAACGAGCATATCGAGGGCTAGATCTCCGACTGGGCGAAGATGCGCCTAGCGTGCTCGAACAGGGACGTAGTGGGATCGCGAGAGGGTACCAGACTGACAGGGGTGCTCAGGATCCTTCGTCTAATACTTTGCGGAAGGAGGGAGAGGCTCCGAAGGCCGAGAACTAGAACCTTGCTGTGCAAGAGGACGAGAGGACAAAAACCGCGTATTCAATTCATTATACAGTGTCCAATTCTCCCATCCACCGACCACTCTCTCTTCTCAACTACGCATCCACCTGTACTAATACCAACACGCATATCCAACGTCACACCACATCCTCTGTGCACCGAAAACATCAGCACCCTGTTCTAGGCTCGCAATAGAGAAGACAAAGCCAAAGACTCACCGAAACCATAGGATCCCACTCTGGGTTCGCTCGAACCTGTACAAAATAATCCCGTCTCATCTCGCTCAACTGGTCCCATACATGCTTTGCCTGTCTCACATCCCATCTCAACCCTCCCAGGCTCTGCAACCCCTTCATCCCCACCTCTCCCGCTCTCCTACTCCACTCCCCAACTACACTCCAATCCACACTCCAATCCACAAGGTGTACAATCCGCACCGCCAGTAAAAGGAGACAGACGACGTAGAATGTGGCTGGTACGATTTGTTCCCAGATCCTGCGTAGAGGACGACGGGAGCTGTGTGCGTGCGCCGAGGCTGTTGCCCAGGGGCCGGCGGATGGGTATTCGTAGGATGTACTTGGAGTCCAGTGCTCGATGGCTGGGTATGGTAGAGGTACTACCGTGGTCTTTTCCGTATACGGAGGAGAAGGGTACGCTGAGGAGGAGGATGGACCCTGGTACGCCAACGAAGCTAGATCAAGCGATCCTTTCTGTCGTTGAATTGTCGCCTTTGCTGTAGTGGTGGTATAGGCAGACATCGTTGGCGGGGAGATGGGAGAGGAGGATGGTTCTGTAGTATTAGAACACCCGAATCCATTCTATCATATATACAAAGTCCAAGGCCCAATTCCAAAATTCTTCCGCTGGCTCTTTCCTCTACAGGGCAGCAATACACATAAGCCAAGTCTACCCTGTTTCTTAGGGATGACAAGGAAGCCCACCGCAGCCGGGGACTCGGATAAATCACTCCTTTAACCATATTGCCACTCTATTCATTGTGTGCCCGTAACACCAGCCGAGGCGCGCTTCGGCTATGAATTTCGACTTCTTTGACATCAAGACATACGTGGCCGAACTTTCATCCCGCCTTCTCCGAATGCTCCGGAAATTCAAAATGGGTCTCGTGAGCACCTGCTCGTTCTTGGTCTTGTTGAGAGGAAGCGATGATGCGTATGGTCGTGTCACGCTTGTATTCAGCTTTGGGTCAGGTGGTATCTTCAGAGGCTTGTGTATCTTCGAAAAACAGTGTAACGAAATATGTACTTCCGGGAACGGGTGCGTTGAGCCCTTTGGATCCTACGGCGATGACCGCGCAAAATCACCCTTTCGTTGGTCCAATTCACCAATACCACATTTGCATCTTGCAGAAGCCGACAGACGACATTCGCATGCCCGTACATTGCTGCATATTTTAGACATGGCTTTCACGATACTGAGCCCGAGAGATCATCGCAGGGGCTGTTGTTGACCTGGATCCCCTCGGCCTTATGCCTGAACAGCTTTCCAGCAACCGACTCATGCCCGCACTTAGACGATCTCTAGCGCCTTCCCTATACAACCTAACATCCTCTTTCGTCACATTAGCTTTAGTCTTGTCGCCGTTGCTCGAAATGGGTAGCACTGAACCATCCAGATTGGCTTGAATAGCCGGATACTATAGACCCTCCACATGCTCTCAATGCCCGCTCTCCGCTGCGAGCGAGAGGGAGACCCATCCCCCTTCATTGCGCATTTTCACGGGATCGAATGAGGGGGGAAAGGAAATCTTTTCCAAGGCTCTCATGCCCTTGAGCTGCAGCGTGCACACTGCATCAAAGGTGTTTATCACAACCAGGAGTTGTTCAGGGCACTGGAGGGCGATGCATTCATCTTTATTTTGGATGGTTTCGCTGGCTGCCTAATTGCTTCCTATGATGGACCATGGCAGTGACGTTTGGGTGGTGGATATCAATTATTTGCTGGATGATCTCGGAGGCGGACGAGGGAATGTCGAGGTCATAATGGGAGATCAAGCCTAGAAAAGGCGCCCGGGGCGGAGAAGCAGTAGAAACGAAGTAGTAGAAACAAACCTGTATGTATCTCTCGATCAGAATGAGCTGATAGGGAAAGATCATGAGCATTTCAAGATGCTCGATTAGTATTGAATTGCTTTAGATTGTCGAAGGCGACCAGGTGAGGATGGTATGTATTCGCGTTGCTCTTGGCTCGCTGCCGCACTCCCGCCCTGTTGACCCAGGTTGCTCGGTTGCCAGCATTAGCACGACAGCTTGCAAGACAATGGGGAACATAGTGGGCCTGTGCATCTTGCACTTGGACGCAGTCAGTGCAGGTGTCTCTTGGCATAAAGCATCCATTCTGCAGCACTGGATAACCACGCTCTCAACTCCAATCAAATATTTCAGATGTCCAACCCGAGACCCGCAAAATTACTGAACCCAAGTTGAAACTTGTCCGTCCGGTGACGCTTGCACGTGTGGCTCACCACACGCCTCCCCTCGTAATTGACCGCACCGGAGGCGATTCGCGTCCGAGCTACAGCTTCATTTCTGACATGAAATCACTAGCTTGCTGCCTTTGTCGTCTTACTACAACCAACTATAAAATCGGCTCTCAGCTTCAGCAGTACTCAATCACAGAGCCTCCAACGACCATCATACAACACCAATCATGAAATCTCTTTATCTCCTTTGCCATTTGGCTGTCGCTCTTGCTATCGTCTACGCCGTGCCGCTTCCTGAAGCGCAGCCAGGACTTCTTCACCCAGTCACCAACAAACTTCCGATTGTTGAACCACAAATCCCCGACGAGCTTCCTATTGTGGGCGAAATCCTCTAAGAGCCTCAAGGTCTACCACCCCTCGTACGGTCGCTGACTTATGTGAGCTATCTATATTGCTTTGAAGAATCCCTCGAGACTAATTGCACGGTTAGGCTTGGCTCAACCGTTCGGATTTGCTCAAGTGGCTACGTGGTTGAGCGGCCGTTGGAATATTCTTGTGAGGATGCGAAATGTAAAAACACAACTTCCGCACTTGCCTTGGTACGGCATCCGAGTCGGCACCATGCGCTCAGTGCTCCGCGTCGTCAACGACACAAGCCATTTTAGTGTGATCAACCTTCACAGAACGGCTCACATATTCAGATTACGGGTGATGGAAAGGTTGAAGGCTGGCGACCTTGTAGTGTTGATTCGCATTACACATAGTATTCTCGAGACGGCCGTTTACAGGAACTTCGGGAATTGTCACGCAAGACTCTGAATACGTCGTGGCCGTCAATGAGCGTTCACCAAGCTATTCTTACTAGCGCTCATTACAGCTCATCCTTATCCGAACTTCGAGTCTCTCAGATGCGTCACGAGATCTCCGCTGTTTTGTATCCCGTCGCCTACCTTTCTCACAATCATAGACACTTTCTTGCCAGCGTAAATGGGCCACATAGAGTATGATTGATCGAAGTACCACAATTGGCACAACTAGTAGATTACGCGGAGGTGGCTGTGTATACGCTGAGAGAATGTGCCGTGGTGCGCTGGACAACGATGCAGATGAACAATCGTAGTAAACAGGTGTCTTCAGGTGTCGAAATTGAAATCTTAAATGTGGGCATTGACTGCTTGTACATAGAGAATATACGTGCTAGGTTCTTGCCTATACATTTGGCCTGTCCTTAAGAATGGAGAAATGGTAAATCAAGGAATAAGGGGAAGTTGTGGCCAAGTAACGATGAAGGAAACCGGGGCGGCACAAAACCCCTTGGAATTTGGATATGTGCTTTGTGCTTCCTGGTATCTAGATATAATGCGAATGGAATCTATTAGTCCTCAAGATGGTATCTCTTCGTAACCAGTAAAGTCGCACCTCACAAAAGGTATTACCGCAATAACTTTCCGAGTAAATCGCTTAGTACCTTGCCAAGACCGTTTAGGAGGTCAGGGACGGCCTCCTGAGGGACGGGTGCAGCGTTGACAGCTGCAAGGGAGACAAGGAGGAAGCAAACAGTAGAGCGTGCGTGCATCTTTGAAGGAGAGGCAACTTGGGTGATAACGGAGGGGGGCTGACGAACTCAAAGTCGCAGAGGGCGACCATTTATACCCGGGGGTTGTGGCATGACATTGACGAAGCGAATAGGTAGAAATCGGAGCTCAGAAGAGAAGCAACTCGCTTTAGCGCTACTGACAGGCGCCTCAGGAATGTAGATGTCAAAGGTTGTGCGCTAAGTACCTCACGAGGTGCAGTAACTCAATGGATATTGACCGAAAGCGACAGGTTCGGAGCCGAAGGGACGTTCAACGCGCAGTGAATACTGTTCTGCATTGCTGACAGTTTGACAAGGAAGGAGGCGCTTTATGCCTGACGTGACCCATTCGCTGACACTCAAGTAATGTGGGAAAGCACTCGCGGGCGTTAGAACCTTTATCATCATATCCGCCTTGTGAAATGAAAAAGGCGAGAAAGTTTATGCATAGCGCTGCCCACAAAACAACACCATTGGCAGTGGATAGCCGGCAGCCAAACGCTATGGTTCTCCCACCCTTGAAGCAATCCCCCGTACCAGGGGCCACTTTCTCGATTTCGTCCTTTTGCATAGCCTGATGGTCATTTGATGGCAGTCCATACCGCCCGGGTCCCATCATACAAGCTTGTGGACGATCCCTTTGAAGGCTCCGAGAGGACTGAAGAGCTGCATGCACCAGCTCAGGCTTAGCCTTCACCATGTGAGTTGCCATGTTGCCCAGGAGGACTTCGAGGACCTACAGGCCAGTGTTTCGTTGCGTCAAAAAACAAAGGACTATGGTTGGCGCCTTAGCGTGTAGCACGGATACGTATGAGACTGCGATCTAAACTGTAATACGAAACAATGTGCCAAAAAGCGATCAGGTTCACTAGGCTCACCTTATCGACGCCCTTCCGACCCATGCAAAGAAAATAGCCTTCCCGGCTTGAATCAGGCGTCAAGTGTTCCACCATCCTGAACCTAGGAGTGAGCTTCTGCTGCCTGAATCGATCCATCTCAGGGTGAGAAATGTGCTTAACGCTATGAATTACCAGGTCAGCACCTGCTCGTGACGAGGAGAGAACATTGAATCTCACAGAACAAGAGCCTCCGAAGGCCCGAAGGTGCTGCCATCAACTGACTCCTCCTTGCCTTTGTCGCTGTTTTATGCTCCCCTTTCTAGCTCATCTCGTTCCGATACCACATTAAAATCGTCGTATAAACCTTTCCAGCTCGGACGCGGTGGGCGAAACCTCCAAAGGCTGAACAGTCGTTCCCATCTCTCCGGGGCACATAATTGGAAAGTTTGCGGTCTAGATGGAATATGAATGCATATAGGCACTTTCACAAGGGACACGGCTTTGTGGGCTATCTTTTATTCAAGCCCCATCGGTGCCTTACTTGCTCTACAATACTAGTAGAAAAAGGGAGTGTAAAGATTCTCCCGGGTCCACTTAACGCCGTGAGAAAATCAGTGCTTATGTAAAAGCGCTTCATGGTGGCCTCCAGGGAGTCTAGGCACTTAACCCCTGTCTTGGTTCTGTACGCGATGTCTTCAGAACGACCCCATGGTGGCATGAGAAAGCGACTGAAGCAATCATTTAGGAATCTCTTTACCGGTCAACCAATAGTTCCTCAACGATCTCAACGATCAACCCCTGACAGGAATGATATACCAAGCGATGCAGTGTCTGCAAGGCAACAATCGATAGGTGGGTTATTGTACGACCCAGTCCAAGCTGACCTTATGCTGACCACCCGCCTTCCTCATTTACTGATGCAGAGACATCACCGTGTGTGGGGACCCCTGGCAGTCGCAGCGAGGCGGGCCCATCTTCCCTTCCAAATGGTACACCTCTGGCTTCGACATGAAGGATGACGCTTAACGGGCGCAGACGATTTGCTAGCGGTACCTGCCCACTGTCAAACAAGTACTTCAACCAATCCTTCTCCTCACGAATGCATCAGTAAGCCCTTTCTTTCATGTTGTATGGCGGGGAGTAACCGTTAGCGCCGGTCTTTCAGTCGAGGAACCACTTCTCGCCCATAATTACGGCACAGTGAATAACATCGCCAGTGCCGCAAACGTGCTGGCGGGTACGAACTATGGTATGAGTGCATAAATCAGCAAATCAATGACGAATCTCATGCGGAGTAAATCCAGGGACGGTGAACATGATATCTGAGAACACTGATTTCTTGGTATGTTGTTAGTCCTTGATTCTGAGTCTGCCTCACGCCGGTTCCCAGTCGCATCTACACGAACGACTCAAAATCTCCCTCAAAGCCGAGTGGATGTACTATCCCAGCGGCGACGATGAGATGGCACTGCGCCGGGGTTGCTGCACCCCTGGAACTCGCATCAGGATCCTCCAGGCCATTATTCGCTGGGCCATGGAGACACTCCCTGGCAGTGAGAGGGTCTACTGGCTTTCGGGGCAAGCAGGTGCAGGCAAGAGCACCGTCGCCTACACCATCTGCCAGTATTTCGAATCCCTTGTTCGCGAAGAAAACACCCAGACCATCTTGGGCGGAAGCTTCTTCTGTTCCCGCCAGTTTCTCGACACGAGATCTGCATCCGCCATCGTCCGCACAATTACCCACCAACTTGCACACAAGTCCAAGGCATTCCGGAACGCGTTGAAGGATTACGGAAGGTTCGAAACCATCAACCATGGTCCAAGGTCCCAGTTGATGGGCCTCCTCGTCGAACCGTGGAGGGAGTCTGCACCAGAACGGCTCGCGGACAACGAGCCGTGCTACGTTATACCTATTGACGCTGTGGACGAATTGGAGGGGACAGGTGGACAAGAATTCCTGAGCACGCTATTTGACGTTGTAGATCGGGAGGATCTGGCAGGACTCAAGTTCCTCATCACCAGCCGACCGGACCCCACGCTGGTTCAACGAATCGAATCTTTTTCGAACAAGCAGGTCTGCAGGCTAGAGGAGGTGCCCATCGCAGAGTCCAATGCCGATATCAAGCTCTTCCTCGACGAGACCCTCAGCCAGTGCGCCACCGAGTTGCAAAAAGAACAGCTCGTCTCTGAGGCTGCGGGATTGTTCATTCACGCAGCCACGGTGGTGGAATATGTCAAGGGACGTGATCTTGATGAGCAGAGGACCCTTCTGAAACGGCTCCTAGCTCCTCCTTCCCCTTCCCATCGACCCTCTCGTGGCGCTACGGCAACTCTCGACAAACTTTATACTCAAATTCTAGAGACATCCCTGGTGGATCCACGGGACCGGGACGATCCCGATGTGTTCCAGGATTGCCTCTCCATCCTTCATACCTTCCTGTGCGCCATCGAGCGAACTTCCACATCTGTCGCTGTCGGCATCCTCAATGAAACCCAGGATGAGGGGAAGGGGGAACTGGACGCAGGTGCAGCAAAGGGGATCCTCCATCGACTGCATGCCGTTCTCTACAGCAGAGGTGGCCGAATATTGTGGTTTCACAAGTCATTCCCCGATTTCATTTTCAGCAAACCCCGCTCGCAGAAGTTCTTTTGCGACCAAGATCGGCATCACCGCCGTCTTGTAACAGGATGCTTTGAGGTCATGACAAAGCAGCTGCGTTTCAACATTGCCAACATCCCGAGCTCTTACCAGCTTGATCGGGACAACGCAACGCTTGCGAGCTCTATTAACAGCAACATTTCGA
Source organism: Coprinopsis sp. MPI-PUGE-AT-0042 (assembly GCA_020736565.1). Taxonomy (NCBI): domain Eukaryota; kingdom Fungi; phylum Basidiomycota; class Agaricomycetes; order Agaricales; family Psathyrellaceae; genus Coprinopsis; species Coprinopsis sp. MPI-PUGE-AT-0042. The sequence goes on along the minus strand of JAHBOF010000049.1, from coordinate 408,423 downwards.
GTGTCCTGCGATACGCCTGTGGAAACTGGGCTGGTCATCTGACTTTGACGCCATCTGAACAGGGTGATAGTCTTCTTGTCACTCTCCACAGCTTCCTTCAACTCCGAATCTTGTTTTGGATTGAGGTTATGAACCTGGTGGGATATCGAGGGCGCTGCCAAGACATGATGCGTAGTGCCCAGAATTGGGTCGTGAAAGCCAAGGTGCGTGCATCCTACCTGATCAAGGATTCATGCCAACGTTAATATCTACTGAAGGTGCTTGTGGGATGGGCCAAGGAGTTGGCGGATGCAGCGGCATTCGCCGTGTATCACAATACAAGCAAGGCTGTGTGGTCAACGCCTCACCTGTACATCTCATCCCTTGCAACCTTTCCTCGGCAATCGGCACTCTTGCAGCAGTGGAGGCAGCATTTCGAGGGTATCCCTGGGTTTGTCAATGCACCCGGGGCTCACGCATTACTCTCATCGTTTGAGGTCGGTGACATAGTGAAAGCCGTTGCAGTTGCTCCGGATGGCATCATCATCGCAATTGGAACATTTTCTACAAATTGTGTTCATATCTTGGACCTGTCTACGGGAGAGATAGTGATGACATTTGAAGGCCACACCAGTGCTGTGAACTCAGTGGCCTTCTCTCCAGACGGCACCCTGGTTATCTCAGGCTCAGACGACAAATCTTTTCGCGTTTGGGACCTATCAAGTGGGGAGGAAGTGAAGGCCTTTCAAGGCCATACCGATGAGGTTACCTCAGTGGCCTTCTCTCCCAATGGAAACCAGGTAGTATCTGGCTCCAGGGACCGATATGTCCGTGTTTGGGACCTGCCAACCGGGGATGAGGTGGGGGCCTTCTACGGCCACACCCAGTTGGTCTTGTCAGTCGCCTTCTCTCCCAATGGCACTCAGATAGTTTCCGGCTCCGGGGACCAATCCGTCCGGGTCTGGGAGCTATCAAGGGGAGAAGAAGTGAAGATCTTCAAAGGCCACACTGAGCCAGTCTTATCAGTTGCCTTCTCTCCTGATGGCACCCTGGTTATCACAGGCTCAGGCGACAAATCTGTTCGCGTTTGGGACCTATCAAGTGGGGAGGAAGTGAAGACCTTTCAAGGCCATATAGATGAGGTTTGCTCAGTGGCCTTCTCTCCCACTGGAACCCAGGTTGTGTCCAGCTCCTTTGACAGATCTGTCCGCGTTTGGGACTTATTGACTGGGAAGGAGGTGAATATCTTCGAAGGCCACACCCAAGCGGTTTGGTCAGCGGTGTTCTCTCGAGACGGCACCCAGGTGATCTCAGGTTCAGGCGACCAATCTGTCCGTGTTTGGGACCTATCGAGTCGGGAGGTGGTGAGGACCTTCAATGGCCACACCAGTATAGTCTTTTCAGTCGCCTTCGCTCCCGATGGCACTCAGGTAGCGTCCGGCTCCTGGGACAAATCTGTCCGTGTTTGGGACCTGTCAACAGGGGAGGAGGTGAAGACCTTCAAAGGTCACACTGAGCCGGTCTCATCGGTTGCTTTCTCTCCCGACAACACTCAGGTAGTCTCCGGCTCACAAGACAATTCAGTACGGGTTTGGGACCTGCTGAGGGTCGAGGAGGTGAAGACCTTCGAAGGCCCAACCGCTGGAGTCATCCCAACCGTCCCCTCTCCAGATGCCACCAAAGTAGTTTCCAGCTCATCTGTTCGGGCTTGGGAGCTGTCCAGTATGGAGGAAGTGAAGACCTTTCAGGGCCATAGCAACGAGGTTACCTCAGTGGCCTTCTCTCCAGACGGCACCAAGATTGTCTCAGGCTCAGCCGACCAATTTGTCCACGTTTGGGAGCTATCGAGTAGGGAGGTGATAAAGACCTTCAACGGCCACACCGATGTGGTCTTGTCAGTCGCCTTCTCTCCAAATGGAAACCAGATAGTGTCTGGCTCCCGATCTGTCCATGTTTGGGACCTGTCAACAGGGGAGGAGGTAAGGACTTTCAACGGCCACACCAAGCAAGTCATGTCAGTTGCCTTCTCTCCTGACGGAACGAAGGTAGCCTCAGGCTCAGTCGACAAATCTATCCGTGTTTGGGACCTCCTGAGGTGGGAAGAAATGAAGACCTTCGAAGGCCACACCGATTTGGTCCTTTCAGTGGCCTTCTCTCCTGACGGCACTCGGATATTCTCGGGCTCAATGGACCAATCTATTCGCATTTGGGATTTGTCAACAGGGGAGGAGGTTATGACGTTTGAAGGCCACAGCGGCTGGGTCACGTCGGTGGCTGCTTCTCCTGTCAGCACCAAGATTATCTCAGGATCGACCGACTGTTCTATCCGACTCTGGGACTATTCAGTAGAACACACCCAGCCTCGGTACATCCAGCATAAGAGCCCGGAAGGGCACAAAACAGGCTGGCTCCTTTCTCCATCCAACTCGTCAGCCTACCTCATGTTCGTCCCGCTGGCCGCCAATCTGACCGATGACTCCAATATTCTCACAATCCCCTCAACAATAGTTCCCAAACTCAATTTATCAGTGGCGAAATTAGGCGATCGATGGGCTGAGTGCTATACGCCAAAGTCATTGTAGCCAAGCTTTACGTTCTGTATTATTTGTTGCCTTGGTTTGACATTGTTATTTACTATCGTCTTACACTACGTTGCTCACTCATCATGTAGCACTATCCTAGGTCTATGGAGCTGCTCTTGGAATACATATCCCTTGGCCCTTGGGATCAGACAACGTCGAATCACCTTTCCTGCCTTTGTTCACCTTGGGAAGCATCTGAACTGTCAAGGAAGTACGTTGTATCGTGCTGATCTCCCTGCCAGTACATGTACAGTACCGCGAAACATAGGTGATACATATACTATTCATCAGACCATATGCCGTATCAATCCAAGTGTGTCCACGGGTGGAGGCATGTCGAGAAATCAAGTTTGGCTCTGATCAGATAGGTCTGGTGCAACCCAACAGAAGCCCAAGCACGTACAAATGTTTGACTTTTTCAGGTGCCCTTGAATTGAGCTGTGCGAAAATGGTGGAAGCCAACTCCCCACATCGAGTCCTACGTGATAGCTGAAGACGTTCAATGGGTACTTAAGTACAAAAAGCAACTTTCAAATTTAAGTCGGAAGAAATACACGCTGAGCACACATTATTGGCGGTCGCCCCTCCAATCCATGCAAAGAAAGTAGCCCTCCCGAGACTCTGCCCGGCTCGAATCAGGCTTCAGAAATTTTACCATGCTGAATCTAGGAGCGAGTTCCTGCTCCTGAACCGATCCGATTTGGGGTGCGAAAAGTGCTTAACGCTATAATTTACCAGAGGTCAGTACATGCTCACGCGGAGGGTAGATGGACACTCACAGAACGACCCCTGCCCTCTTTCGCCCAACCGTCTGCGCCGTGCGTAGATGTCGCTTCGCAAAGTCTAGCACAGCTTCGCATATCTGCAAGCTGCATTCAATGTCCCGGGTGTCGTTTCCAGACGCATTCGCAGCCATGCCCGAGAGGATGACATTCACTTTGCCATCCTGGACCCCTTGCCGACGCAGGATATCTTGGATGATACTGTCTGTAGTCGGTGCCAGAAAGTCGGCAATAAGATCGTGAACGCCGTGAATCTGTGGCATTTGCAGTGAATCAACGGCAAGGATGGTCCCTCGACCTGGCACTCGCGTAGACACAAGGTCAGCGTCGTCGAAAGCCAGTGGGTCGAACCTGTCTTCCGAAACTACAGCGGGTGTCGCTTTCGAAGTCAAACCCCAGCCGAGTTTCTAGGCTACGACTTGACTCCAGCCACCAGGCGCAACACCAAGGTCAACAACAACGTTGACGTCCGGTTTCGCCAAGAAGTTGTCGCATTTCTTGTTGATTTCGACGAGCTTGAAAGCTGAGCGCGATCAAAAGGCGGCCGGATCGACCTGCCTCTGCTTGACGTATGGGTCCTTGGTTTGTCGGACTAGCAATTGTTTAGAGGACTTTTTCGCAAGTCGGATGGTGGTGGCTCGGAATGACATACAACAAATTAGGCGCTCGCGATCCGCTGGCTGAAAATTTGCTTGCCCTTGTTTGGCACAGGCCTTGGACAAGCATCAGAGAACGATGAACCAGGCTCTTGCTTGCAACGGCGACGATCCTGTGACAATCTATCTTTGTTGACAGTTCGAACATCTTTAACTTTCATGACAGGCATCAAGAACAATCAGCGCCGTTTTGTGCCCATGTATTGTATTGAACTGCCTGATCAAACCCAAAGTGACTGACGCTTTCTACAGCCAAGATGACTCGACTTATAAAAGACTCTTATCACCACCCAGACTTACATTCAAACTTATTGTCCAGCTGGGGGCCCTGCTATTTGCTGTCCAGTCCCGCTCTCCAGTTACTCAAGCACGCGATCACGCACACGAGGCGCGCTCTTCCCGATTTGTCAATTGCTGGAGTCTCTGAAAGGCAACCGAGACGAATCTCAACTTGAGCCGCTTTCCCTCAAACCATGGCGTACGCAGAGCAAGTCAGCGTCCTCGGTGTTATCAAGAACATTCTCCACAACTATCCCTTCTCAGTCGGCCTTTGCAGAGAGTTACTGCAGAACACCGACGACGCAAAGGCACAGGAACAGGTGCGTGGTTATCTTTGTTCCACTTGGTGAAACAAAGGGCTGACAATTTGCACAGATTTTTATCTTGGACTGTCGCTCCCATTCATTTTCCAATGGCAGTGACCCTGAGGCCGTTGCTGAGCTGAATGGCCCAGCGTTACTTGCGTACAACTGTTCCCAGTTCTCCGAAGACGACTGGGTCGCCGTGAGGACAATTAGCGATTCTTCAAAGAAAACCGACACATCCAAGATCGGGAAATTCGGAATTGGCATCAGGTCATGCTATCATGTGCGTCTATTGGCGATTGAGGGTTGTTCGGGCCACATATTGACTCTACTTAGGTCACTGATTATCTTCAAGTCTTGTCTGGAGACACTCTCCTGACATTCGACCCACAGAAACTACTCTTCAAGGAAGGATATTCGCGCCTATCTATCAAGCACGCCGCCGGCTATTTGGAACCATTCCGAGGCACTCCTGGCTGGATGCCAGATGGGTCTTTCACTGGTACCGTCATCCGAATGCCGCTTCGTAGGGAACCTGGAGATCTGTCTGAAAGGACCGTGGCGACAGAAGAGATAGAACAGCTTATGAAGGACTTCATCGACAAGGAAATCAACATTTCCATGCTTTTCTTGCAGTGCATCCGCCGGATAACGCTCAAGGTCATCACCGAGGCAGGCGAAACCAACGAGCTAGGGACAGCTTCAATGTCGGTCGAAGAGACCAGTTCCACAGTGTGGAGGAAGGTCGTCGAAATATCTACCCTTGGGAGGGCGATTACCGAGCCTTGGCTTGTTACCCTCGTTTCCTTTCCACCTGACGAGGCCGAAGCGGCGCTTGTAGCTCAACGTGGAGGAACTGGACAGGTACTGAGGAGGCACAAACTTCGTCCCGATGTCGGCCTGGCTCTCCCCCTCAACAACACGGGAGCGAACATCGGACAACTCTTCACATTCCTACGCCTCCCACTGGCGACCGGATTCCCTGCCCACGTTCATGCCTTCTTCGCCCTCACACCCTCTCGACAAAATCTTCGAAACCCAGGGGATAACACGCTCGTGAAAGGCTCCTCTGACCAGTACGTTCTGCTCCCTATACCCTAGTCACCGCTGACCCATAATGTCAGTACCCTTGTCCAATGGAACCAACTTCTGTTCGACAACTTCATCCCACGGGCTTACGCACGCTTGATCGACGTCTACGCTTCCTCCCCCACCCCCGGCGCAGACATCTTCTCCGTATGGCCCATGACCCAGTCGCTTTCGAAATGTGGAGAAAGCGTCTACTGGAATTCGTTTCCTTCCAGAGTCCTGCAGTACGCAGTCTCACAGGACCTGGCTGTGTGGCCAGTGTTGGGGACCGTGATTCCCTTCTGTTTACGGGAGGTCTTTATCGCCACTTCCCACGTCTCTTCTGAAGTTTTGGATGTTCTGGTTTCACTCGGAATGCCCATATCCAAGCCACCTGCTCATCTCATTGAGCTTCTCACCTCAAACTGCCCCACTGGTTTGAGGATGTTGACACCCGAGACTGTAGCTGCGGAGCTCAAGGTATGCGGTCCTTTTTGTGATATCGAACCGCTGCTTAAGTTTGGTGTCTGGCCTTTCTTCAGGAGTCTTACATTCCAGCCGTCGAAGAGCGGGCACCCTCCAACTGGTCTATCCTACTCAACTTCCTCCTCTCGACATCCCAGATTACCAACATCATTGGCTTGCCTATTATCCCGACAGTCAACAGCTCTTATGTCACCCTTTACAAACGCGAAGATGCCATGGTCGAGCATACCTTGTTCGAAGACCTCGATGCCACCATATTCAAACCTTGCGATCCCGACGCCATCAATCTCAAGGCATTCTCCAAGTCCGTCGCTGCCCTGCTTCGTCGCCAAGGGCCAGAAACGCTGAATGTCAAACCGCTTGACCCCGATCGGGTTATCAACTACCTCACGTTAGGTGCGGAGCAATTGGGCTTGAGCACGAACCCCAATGCTGTTCATGCTCTCTCCGCTTTCTGGCTGTGGTTTGACAAATGGACGCTCAAAAATCAACTCCTACCACGGCTGCAGCCACTGTCCCTCATCCCTTGCACTCAGGGCCTAAAGCAGGCAAACCATCCCGCTTTTGTCGCGAAAGTTGATGGGCCTGTACGCCAGCTGCTGGAGCAACTGGGCGTCCCATTCTTGGCTTCCACCTTCCACGACAAAGCCAAGCTAGTTCTGCAGCGACTTGGGCTTATCGAAGACATCAGTAATATACACGCTCTATTGGACTCTCTGTCACGGTGCGGTGGAAACATAATCTTACCACGGTCGGACTCCCAAGCCCTATATCGCCATTTCATGGAACACTCGCCCAAATCCGTGGCCCTCCGCAGCGACTTCCACCCCAATCAGCGCGACACTCTCAAACGTCTTCCTATCTATCCTCTTGTGTCAAGTTGCCCCGACTCGGGTGGTGTTGTGGAGAGGTGGGGGCCGGTTGCTTCAGGCAGCTTGTATGGGATCTCGTCAACCAGCATCTTGCCCAACCTCGAGGGTGTCGTCTACATGCGGACGCGGGACAGGGGAGATGAACACATGCTGGCCATTCTAGGTGCAAAGTCTCCCATGCCACTGGATGACCTTGCCCTTCTCAAGCTTGCGTTATCGTCCAGGTCGTTTTCATCCCAGCCTCGGCCTATCCTCAAGACTATACTGCAGTACCTGGCCAGTCAACGATTCCGATTAGCGGAGGACTTCACTCGCTCGCTGAAGCGAGAACCCTTTGTCCGAGCCCAAGATGGAAGACTGGCCGCTCCTCAAGATTTGATCGCCGCTTCCAACCCCCTCTATTCATTGTATTCCGCCGATCCGCAACGTATAGCATCTTCCACCGATGACATTGATCGCCAAATACTAGATGCAGCCTCCACGCTACAATTGCTGGATGGTACGCTGTCGGTCAGCAATGTCGAAGGCCGCATTCGTTGGATCTCCAACAACACCATTCCTGAAGCCGTTCAACACGCCCTGAAGCTCTTTAAAGTCCTCTATGACGCTGGTTTCAGATGCGACACCCTTTCAAACGACGCCCTCAAGCTGAAATGGATCCCCACGAAGAGCGGTCAATTGGCTGCCTCATCGGCCTGTCGCCCAATTCCTGATGACTCTTTGCAGCTCGCGCTATTTGACAAAGTCTTGGAACCGCTTCACCCCAGTGCAACTGTCCCACCTTCGCTGGCCCGACGGCTTGGCTGGGACCAACCCATCACTGTGAAAACCATGATTGAGCAACTTCGCCTAACCTTGGACGCTACGGATAGCCCGTACTCTCGCGTCATCACGCTTCTGCGAGAGTTGGGGAAACGAGGTCTGTCAAAAGGCCCGAAGGAACAAATTAAGGACATCCTTTCCACACGCAAGTGGGTACCAACGGAGGAGGGCCAGCTGGTAGAACCCGCTTTCGCAGTTTTCAGATCGGCCATCCCGAATGCAGGCATCTATGGGATCTCATTCCAGCTGACAAGTCCCGCCAATGCAGGAGTTACAAACCTTTTAGAGTATCTGGGGTGTCTCTCCGAGTGCGTTGTACAGTTCTGTGTATCCTTACCTTCGCTGATCGCCATGCCAGACCCTCTTTCGACATGGCTCTTGCAGCCCTACAGCGTCTCTCTCATCAAGCGTCAAACAATGAAACATCTTCGGCCGCCATCTCTGTACTCAAGCTCCTCGCAGCACGCTCTCTGACGGATGAACAGCTTGACCGACTACTCATTCCCGACGATACACACCGCCTTCGCCCTCGAGCAGAGATCGTTTTCAATGACATCGGTGAACGGTCGATCCTCGTTGAAAGGGACGATTTCTTCCTGGCCTCGACCATGATTGACGTGAACCTTGCAAATGCCCTCCGCATACCTCACCTTGGGATCATCGCCGCTGGTCTGGGGGACGAGATGGAAGACATGGGGGCAAGTGCCCTCACGTTGGTTCAGCAAACCCTCAAACAATACACCGAAAAGCAGTTCCTCTCCGAGTTCCTTGCCAACGCCCATGACGCAGGAGCCACCACCTTTTCAGTTATCCTCAACGACTTTAGCCTTCCACCCACAGATGCACCTAGAGTCCTGAAGAGCTCGACTATGAAAGAGTTCTACGACTGCCCTTCCGTCATGATCTACAACGATAGCCTGTTTTCAGACGAAGATTTCAAAGGCATTCTCAAGACACATGTTGGGGGGAAGAGAGACAACGACGAGAGCGTTGGGCAGTTTGGGCTCGGAGCACTCACGATGTTCCACTTTACTGAAGTAAGCGATGTCCCATCAGCAAGATTAGCAGCGTGTGCTGATAACGACCACCAGTTGGCCATCATAATATCTGGGAAGAATGTCTTATTTCTCGATCCATCCAAGAAAAACCTACCTCCGAGTCTTGCAAGGGCGTCTTTCAAACGAAGTCTGAAGGATCTGGAACAGTACGCTTCATCCTTCACTCTGATTCGATGGCCGTGCTAAATGAAGCCTTAGCTGGTATCCCGACCACCTTGCCGTGCTGAAAGGCCTGGAGATTTACGATGACGAAGCTGGCTGCCTTGATGGGGTACGTAAACTATCGCTATTTCGCAGATTTTTGTAGATCTTGAGACTGAGCTTCCTTTAGACCGTTTTCCTTCTACCACTTCGCAGGCCCACGCACTGCAACCATGAAAGCTCGATATCTAGCAAGACCTGGGATCCTATGCAATTTAAAGAAATCGCGGATGACTTTCAGGCAACAGCGAAGGAGTGCCTCTTCTTCACCAACATCAAGAGCGTCCATTCGAAAATTCGGCCTTTTTACAACGCAGATGGGCCGGACTCCTGGACAATCTCGGTCGCCAGGGAGGAACAGGAGGAAACCAGTGGCTTGACGGTCGTCCAAGCTTCAATCACTGAAGAATGCAGAGGAGATATGAGCAAAACCAGTAGCTGGCTCATCGTATCTCGACTGGTCTCGCGAACAGAAATTCCAGACAGGCTGCGACGGGACGACACAAAACAAATACGGATTGGCCTCGCCGTCCCTGTTGATGGTTCCCCTATCTCTCCCAAATTCTTTTCAACTCTTCCTCTCGCTATCAAGACGTCCCTTCCCGTACATATCAACGCCTCCTTCGTCCTGTCCGCTGATCGCCGACAAATTCGGGGGGATGAGCTGGGAGGGAAAGCACACGCGCTTTAATCGGTGGCTTCTTACCGATCGCTTGTCATTCCTCTACTTGGAATTTCTCCAAGAGATAGGGAAAGCCCAGGACAACTCGCGTTTCTGGCCTGCAAGCTTATTGGCGGCTCGGGATGGCGATAAAGACAGCGAGGAACCCTTAAGCGGCTGCCTGGTCGACGGCTTCTACACTGCGCTCCTCTCGCAGAAGCAGAGGCCCGTCTTCTCAGCGATGTTCAGCCCAGGATCCTCGGTTTCCTTGCTGTCTTTCGAAGATGCTGTACTCTACCACTCTTCCAAGCGCTTACCGCCTAGCGTCAAGGCGCTCCTGGAGCATTGTCACCCACATAGCATTGTCAATACCCAAATCCCAGTGAAACGAAGAGAGCAAACAAAGTTGCCGATAGTCGACCCTGCCTTTGTTGCCGAGCTCCTCCGTGGCGACAGTAGGGCAGTTCAATTCGTCAGAGAGTTGGAAAAGGGACGTTACCAAGAATTTATGACGTTTCTCTGCTCCCCGGATGCTTCAAATCTGAAAGGCCTAGACTTGCTCCCGCTTTACGGCGGCACGTGGTCGAGATTCGGGGACGGGAAGTCGCGGCGAGACCAAGTTCATTTGGAACGGGATCCAACCAAATGTCTTCACCAGCTCGTCTTTCGTCCAACCTTTCGCACTCTCTGCCGAGTTGGAGACCATGATCACAGAAGCCAATCTCGGAGTCGCTTGGTTCAATGCTCAAGCTGTAAAAGGAATGATTGAACAGCAACTTCGGACCATCCTTCCCGATCATCGTACATCCTGGGCACGGCAGTTTTGGGACTCGTTCACAAGGCTTCCCGACAGGGGATTACTGGAAGCAATCGCGCCATTGGCCCTGATACCTTCCACGAATGGCGGCTATGTATCGCTCGATGCTTGCAAAAATCAAACTGCGCTATTGACAAGCAGCTTGACATCCGAGGACGACCCTCTTCTCCAGGTTCAGGATATGGGGATCATGGTAGTCGTGAGGAACGCATGCCCCGAGCACCTACAATCCATATTGGCTTCCAGAGAGTACGGAACTCCTGGCACATTCCTGTCTCGTCTTCTTCGCGCCATGGGATCTAGGCTGCGTGATGTTTTGACCACCATGGGAGAATGGCCGCACGAAAAACGCACATCCTTCTCCACTTGGTTTTGCCCACTCATCTCTTCAAAACTCCCAGAGGCTGATCACGATATCGCTCGAAGACTTCCCGTCTGGTATGCACAGAAGCATAGCGGGAATGCATGGCTACCGGCGACAGACATTAACATCCTTCCTCCACCCCTGACTATCGACACTGCACGGTTTCTCGACATATTCGTGTGCACACACCCCGCAGCATACCACCTCAAAGTTGAGTTACTGAAATTCGAACGGTTCAATCATCACCTCGTGGTCCCTGCACAACTTGCTCCTCAAGACGAAGCCGTCTACATGACGATTCTCGAGTGGCAACTGGGCCAACTCGGGTGGAATTCCGACTTTAGGGGAAGTCTTCGGGTTCCAAACGCGGCCCGAACCATGGTCGATTCAGGAATCCTATACTCACGAAAGCCTATATTCGAAGCGGCGTTTGGACAACTGCGAACCGACAAATTTCTACTTCGTGCCTACTCAATCATCGAGCCTCGACTTATTGCTCGAAATCTCATCAAGGATGACTCCTCTTTAGACGATGTATTGTTCTCCACATGCGCCTTGGCCTTACATCAGGATGCAGCAGCTACACCAGAGCGAGCGAGGGTCTTATACGATGCGTATTGCGAGCGTCTGCCGATGTTCAGGAGACGTGACGTCTCTTGGGCCACGATGGACACGATACGCTTTATTCCCAGAGATATGTCCCCAACGAAACGCCATGGGGAAAACGAGCTACCTCTTCCCCTCAACATCACAACTCTCCCAGCGATTGTCTGCCCAAACAGCCTTGTCAGGTCAGAATTCGAGGATATCGCATGGACTCAACTCGCCCGTTTCGAAAGTCAGCCAAGCTTGGAACTGGTTTTCTACAACACCAAGTTGGGGATCCCAGCCGTCGCTCAAGTGGTGCGTAAACTCTCTCGTCATTCTGCTTATCCAGGCTTTAAGAATTTGTAGGTTGCCCATCTCCGAGCATTGCGCCTGATGCGTCAGGGACCAGACGTCCTACATTACCTCAAGAAGACATATGAATGGCTTTCCACCAAATCTCCGACCTCGGCTGTTACCTCCGCCATGAGCACCCTCCGCGACGAAAAGCTGTTCCTCAATGTCGAGGACCCGACGACCGATCCCTGGCAGTGGGCCGCCTGCACATGAAATGGCCTTGGAAAACCACGACGTCGAGAACATTCAACGCGTCCGAAAGTTCCTCCTACCATTCAAACCTTTCCTGGAAGCATCTGGCGTAATTGATGTCAAGTATCCCGACATGAATCTTGCTCGCGATCACGGTACATCAGACGACGACGAACTGCAAGTGGCGAGGAAAGGGTTCGAGGAGATGCGTGAAAATCGCACCTTTACAGACGTGGTCTTTACTTCCCAAGAAGAAGACGACCTAGCGCCGGAAGCCCGAACTGAATTCTTTGCGCACCGAAACTTCCTCTCGGCCTTTGGTGGATACTTTAAAGACATGTTCACGGGAAACTTCCAGGAAGCTCGTCAAGCCTCCGTTGCCAACCCGGTCAGGATCTCGCTTTCCCATTCCAAGTTTGCCATCGAAACAGTCCTAGGTATGTCATCCAGCATTTGACCTTGAAATTATTGACTCAAGTCTTCATCTAGACTATCTCTACCAAGGCCACCTTATCTCACCAGCACAGCAAGGCATCAAGATCAACGAGCTTCTGGAAGTCGTCACACTCTCCAACTATCTCGATCTCAAGAGTCTATTCCAAAACGTCCAGCGAGAGATCATCAAGAGGCGACTGGTGGATCCGCTCAATCTCGAAGACAGTGAGTCTTCTCGAGGCAATCACTTGCTCAATGCCTGACGTGTTTTCCAGCTCGCACTCAAGCGATAAATGCAGGGGCGACGCACCTGGTAGAGTATTGCAAAAGATATGAAGAAGATAACCGTGCATACATTGAAAGGATCCGACCTGGAGCTTTTGATATCGATGTAGATAGTTAAGGATGTGTATTGCAACCTCCAACCCATCGAGGGCCGTTGTGCTATGTAAACTAAAGATATGGATAACACATTGATGCTCAACGCAAGTCCCAATGGAATCCAAGCATGCGCAGTACGTCCGGTGCTGTCTGGAAACAGTATGCCCAATAAGCTATGAGATACACTCTTGAACACTGCGAGTAGAGCCCACTTGATAAAGCTCGAGGCTAACACTGGCTCAAAGCGTAGGAGGCTTGTCCTCAGGCTTGACAGTGGAGTCTTCAGGATCTTTACTGATATGACCCCCTGCCCCCTCGATCGATCCTTCGCGGAGGCCTGGGATGAGGGACGAGGCTGAGCCGTAAATACCGCCTAGCGTGTAACCGATGTGTCTCCCAGCGCCTTCGAGTGACGCCGAGTCGCGTTCGAAAGGCAGCGATGTAGCGGTGACCGCTGTGAGGGCGACAAGGATGAAGGAGGCGAGGGTACGGGGTTGCATCTTTAGCCTTGAGATGAGCCTGGTTTGGGGATGAGCAGACATAATGGGAGCACCTTTATACCCAGAGAAAGCACTCACCAGCTGAAATGGAAGAAGCGAATTTACTACAACTCGGAAGCGAAGCGATTCGCTTACTTGACTGTGAATGGAAGGTTTGACGGAAAGCCTGACTGGAATACACCGCCAGTGGAGGGCAGCATTTTAAGGAGACCGCCAGATGAGTTTTTCTTCTCTTGCGTGATACTCTACCGCACAAGGGCTCATAGATAATCACTAAGTTCTGGCCCTCACTTTCACCAGATTCCGAGCAGCAAAAGAGTACATATTAGGAGCGCTGCATCTTTCAAATTACCTTCCCAGGCTAAATAAACTACAGAAGAAGACTTGGTTCAGAACTAGTGTACGTATAAACATTATTTGACAGATTCCTGTATGTATCACTGTATTTGTGGCCTCGGTAAACATGGTCAGGAGGTTTGTTTGCACATGCTTGGGCATATTGCACCGCCACCCAGCGCTTTCGTGATTCCTTTTCTCCTCCTCGTTCCCCTCCACGTGGTCTGCAGACAAACCTCACCTCTCCGAAAATTCGTGAGATTTTAGGCTCGGAATGGCATGCGCATGAATACGGCGATCGATTGGACTCTATGACGATCCTCTCCAGGCCTGACCAGTTCCATTCGAACTTTACCAGTTGTCTCTTTCTTACGGAAGGATCTTGAGAAAGGTCTCATTCTGTGCTGCGCAATGGAAGGTATGCAACTACGACATTTTATTGCGTATCGATGATAACATGTTCATTTCGTAGACGCGGAAGCGACGATTCTTTGCTCCTCCGTCCACATCCATCCCTATGCGGGATATCTAGATTACGATCGTCTTTCGGCTAGTGGCCTTCGGTGACTCTCCTACCGCAGCGACGCTGTGCTCAGATTGGGCATGGAACCGCCAACTCCACCGGAATTCGACGTCATGGCGTCATAGGTGACCGCCTACCACTACGTAGTGGACCCTCCGCCACTCTATGCAGGACTATAAAACCTAGAGGAGAGGCATCCTGGTGGTAGATCATTGAATTTTCAGTTTCGTTATCTTATCATCATAATCCCTCAGCAATAATGGATCGTGCATCTTCCGTCGTCGCCGCCTTCCAAGCAGGCAAACTGCCCACCACCGAGCAGATCAACAGCTTTATCGACTGGCTCAACGATGTCGGTATCACCCAGGTCGAGCCTGAGGCAAACACTGAGCTCAGCTCTCGTGGCCGAGTCGTTGCTGGTTCACTCAGACGGACTCTGGATGCCTACCGAGGACTCGCAAACAACAAGAATGGTACGTGCAAAGTTTGATGTACTCTCGAGTGAAACTGATCTTTGAATCAGGGGACAACATTCTCCAAGAAGGTCTATGGCACCTAACCGAAGGCGACCTCACCGTCGACTCTGAAGTTGACGCCAACAAGGACCAAGCCAAGAAGGACATCCATGACCTCCGGAAAGCTCTCCGAAACCTTTTCTCCGTCGTCTGGGACTCTGTCTCAACAGAAGGCTCTTCCATCTTCTACGATCTCCTTTCCGTTATCCGACTTTCTCTTGCCGATGCTGCTGAACTCGTTGAGGAGCAAGCTGGCAAGGCCAAGGACTCACTCCGAAGTATCGATGACGAAGTTCAGAGCGGTCAGAGGGACACTTTGGGTCGCGACAAGCAGCGCCTCGAAGAGGAGAAGGACACCAAGGTTGCTTGGGAGCACGGCATGGACACTGTCAAGGGCGCCGGCTCAACTGTGATCGACACGACTCGCAGTGCCACCCAAACCGCTGAGGAGAAGGCCGAGAAGACAAGCCAGCGCATCCAGGATGCCTGGAACAAGGTTTGTCGCCTTTGCGAGTTCCGTCTTTCGTATGCTTACCCTCCTGCTCCCAGATCTCTGAACGAGCACAGAAAGACGAACAATACCGGCAAGCTCTTGATACCATCTTCACCATCCTCCAGACCCGCCTCAACCAAACCATGGATGCTGCTGCCGACCCCGGCCTCACCCTCTCAAATTCATCAACGACACCACCCCCGAACAGCACATCTCCAAGTCTGTCGAAGCCTTCCGCACTTTCTTTGAGCGATTGGCTGGTACCTCTCTCGATCCTCTCATCAGTCACTTCAGGACCGCTACCGCCTCCGTCATGCGAGACCAGGATCTTCGTACCTGGTTCGACGACTCCTTTGCCTATGGCCGCAAGATCCTTGCAGAGCCCGGCTTCTCCGACTCTAAGGCCTCCAAGCAACAGCGCAGGGAGCTCCGGGTCCGCTGGCGTACCTTCATGGAGAAGGATGACAAGTGGAAGCAGCAGATCGAAGCTCTCAAGGCTGAGTGGGAAAAGATTGATCAGGGTATCGCGAATGACGAGGACGTCAAGCGTATCCAACAGTCTCACTCTAACCTCTTCTCGGATCTCGAAGAGACCGCCAAGGTCGCTGGAAAGGAGGCTGTCAACAAAGTTGGTGAAGGGTTGCAGCAGGTCGGTGCCGAGGTCAAGGAGAACCAGTCCACCATCGAGGCTGCTATGGAGCAGGCCACCTGGTTCTGGCAAGATCTCTTCAAGGTCTACATTCCTCGTGCTATGTCCAAGATGAAGGACATTCCCATCCCCAGGTTCGTACTTCAAAGTTCAATGATCGCCTTAAACTAAGACCATCTACAGAACCGAATACAAGGACAGCGAGCTCGAGTTTGTCATCGAGAACCTCGACATCTCCTTCCTTCAACTTCCTTCCCTCGCACGTCTACATCCGCAACATCATCGACATGGACATCCAAACCTTCTGACTCGCCCAACACTCCCTCACGCACCTCCGTCGGTACCCTCACCCACATTCGCGTTCAAGCTCTCCAAGTCAAGCTCGACGACGTCTCTTTCTGGTACAACGACAAGACCGCTGGTGCCCTCACCCCTGGCGAATTCACCGGTCTCCTTGGTATCACCCTACCTGAAAAGGCATCGACCTCGACCTCAAGGTCCGACTCATCCCCGCCACCACAACCGGCGCCAACTCTCGCGAGAACCTCAAGCACTTCCACGTCATTGAGAAGGCCGACGTGGTCATCTCTGAAGATGTTACCATTGACGTGCGCGAGTCCAACCACGCCGTGATCGCCACCCTCTTCAAGCCCATGCTCGTCGCTCGCCTCCGGGATGCTCTCTCGCGCACCATGTCGGAGCAGCTGAGATTCGTCATCGAATGGGCGGACAGCGTTGCGTTCGATGTGTCCAAACGTCAACAAGTGTTCGAGGACACTGGCCTGGGAGGTGGAGGATCTCTCCTCGCTGCCATGTGGTCTGAGATTGGCCGCCTGCAGCGCGAATCTCGTGTTGAGCGCCGCGAGTTTGGCATCCATCCCACCGGTACCGGTATCATCGTCGAACAGCAAAAGGTCATCCAAGGCAACATCGAGACTGGCGAGGACTCGCGTGTCGAAAAGGCGCAGTTTGCCATGGGCGCCGAACCGCAGATTCTCAGCGGTGAGAAGCGTGGACCTTTGGGAACTGGCTCTGAGCCGCTCGTGAAGAAGTTGAAGGAGATGGGTCAGGAAGTCGGCGTCGATGTGCAGAATGTTGTGGGCGAGGTTTCGGATAACATGGAGGTGGACACAGAGGCTGTCAAGGACAAGGCTGTGGAGGGCTACGAAAAGGCCAAGGGTGCGGTCAAGGAGGTCAAGGACCAGGTTGAGACCTTCCGTGCTAGTGTGGATCGCAAAGGCCAAGCTTGAGGAGAAAAGAGATGGATGGAAGAGTGCTGCCTTTGATTTCTAAGCGAGTCGGATACCCTCTTTGATGCCACCTCTCTCGGGGCTTTTCCAGTCTATTCGTCTTCTTTGCAGTTTCCACTCCTCACTTGATACTCCTTGGGACTAGTTGCAACGATTAAGATAGTGTATTTGTATCGATACATTTGTACCTGCCATAATCGCATTTCTTCTCATCCTTTCACTGGGACTTCGGCCTGCTTCAGCAGAAAGCCAAACGATCCCGCCTATTACCAGATCCGGCCTGTGTCGGCAAGCTCTCACGCACTCTTCTAGAGTCTCACTTCGATGAGGGAAAGCTTGGTTCTCATCTGGATGTTCATGGTCTCTCTTCTCAGAATGCGATTTTGCATGATACCGCTAAGGTGGGTCTTATAACCATCCTCGGCGACTGGAGCGCGTGTAGTAGACGCCCACTTTTTGCACAGCGCAGTCACTCAATACTCGCAAGGACGAACTTGAGCGACGAACGACTATAAGGGCGCCCGCACCCAGGGTTTGACTCATATTTTCTTCATCTAGAGGTCCTCCGTAGCAGCAACGCGAACAATCTCGAGCCAAGTCTTGCTGCCATTTTTTCCATTTTTGAACCTTGTGACCCAACTCCATAACCCCTCTGACCGTTCGTCCCCTGCTCGGCCTCCTTCTCGGCATATCGTGGCGCATGCAATTTGGTCACGAAATGCTCAATACCCACATGGACCCTGATCTACAGTTGCGATGGTGCCTACAGAGACGATGTCGGCCTTGCCCTCGGATGTCGTCATGTTGTAGGTGCTGCACAACCGCCGCATCAAGCAATAATGAGTAGACCATCTCATTCATGGAGGACGAAGCAAAGCTCTTGATGAGCGAGCTTCCAGCTAATCTGCCTTGCTATCACTATCATTTCGGGATCATTGCGATAAGCCACATGTCGCAAAGATCAATAGGAAAAAGTGGGGTTTTGAGGAAATGTCCTGGAATGTCGCATTGATGGTGATTGGAAACTCTAATTGATGATTACAGGCAAATACCTTCGCGCCGATGTCTTCTGGCCTCGTAGCAATGCCTCGTATACACAGCAACGTCCGACCTGTGCCTTGTGTGCCAAGCCAGGCCCTGAAACTAACGAAATTTAATGGCACAGGTTCCGCTCTTCGAGGTGGCTCGATGACTTGGCTGGACACTTACCGTGTACCCATGACCTACGCATCAGATCCACAATTGAAAGCGCCGAACTCACATCTTCACAACCATCCGTCTTGACCATCATGGATTCCGTCGGCTTTAGGGCGAACAGGCTATCACAGACCGACAGGATGATCCCAACTTTCTGGTTCGGCTCTCTTTCACCTCCTTCACCTGGACCACGGAGTTGCACTCCAGCAGTGGCTGGTCCCTGAAACCCTTGAAATTCCCATTATTCCACCGTGCAAAACGGATTCACGCGACACCCCCTCCACATCCTGAAACCGACGTTCCCATCAGTCAGGGAGGTGTTTTATCCCCATTGGTTGCTGGCAACACACCAAGCCTGGGTGTCGTACCTTGGCCGACCTCTTTTACTTCTTCCTCTCCTTCAACCTTTACAGGCAGTCCTCGCAGGGACGGGCGACTCTCCGCCCATCGCTTCTTCATTATAGCTCCTCTGAATTCGCGTGGGCTTGACAAGGATCTGACGTTATGCTTCGACTATCATCTCTGCCCTCGCTCCATATTTTCCTCACAATCTCGCTTCTATGGTCATCACTCGTCGTTCCCGCCCTCTCCCAGCGCCCTCTAAGCAAACAGTTCCAGTGGAAGTTTACCAATGATGTGCGTCTCAATGTCGTCGACCTTTTACACAAGCGCTCATGGTTTGTTTCTTAGGGCCTGGCTGGAAACTTGCCGACCTGCGTACCAGCTGGGCATTCTCGTCCAATCCTGGGATATCACCTTGAACGACACTTTTGGAATCCCACCGTACTACATGCTCTCTTTTGAAATCGATTCAACGCCGCAAACGCAGTTCATTGGGACGAACAACAGGACGTTGGAATGGACTGTCAGACATCCACCGGGTATGTCGGGACTGCGTCGTCCACACTCCTGGCTTGCTAAGCTAACCCAACTTCCTATAGGGTCAAAACTCCTCCTTGGTGTTGTAGATTCCACGCAGAGCTCGGGCGGTATACCTCCAAGACTGTTCAATGTTGTCGGTGCGTATCAAGTTTGCCTCAAACCGGCCATATCTAATTCTGTCACGCAGCCGGCAGTTCTACAGACTGCGTCGTCACCAGTTCACCAGATTCCGATTTCACGGTCACAGCAAACATCACAGAGACTCTCAATACCTGTGAACCGTGGGGACTCACAATCAAGGGAGGCATCCAGCCCTACAACATCAGTCTTCCCGCGGTCGACTCTCCCTTTACAACCAACCTGACAGTTCTCCCCGGGTTTGATCACTTCACCTACATCAACAGGGCCTCACCAGGGACCCAGCTAATAGCGGGTGTCAGCGATGCGTACGTCCCCCTTGCACACTTCTCCTCGGCTCTAAAGCTCACAGCCTTTTCCTATTCAGTACTGGCCGATGGGCGTATGGAACACCAAGAGTTATGACAAGAGGTTGGTTATCACTGCCTGTCTGATGGCCTTCCACTGATCTCGCTCTCATGGCAGGAAAATCCGATGTTTCTTGTCCAGGCTTGGACAGCAGCAGTGGCGTCGCGTCAGGTCATCGAAGCAGAAAACGCAGAACGTGCCCGGAAAAGCCAGGGTGGATCAAACACGGCGCTGATCGCTGGTGTGACAGTTCCTATCGTTGTGCTTTTGTTGGGAGGGATCGGATTTGCGTTTTGGTTCTTGAGGAGGAAAAAGCAAAAGAAGCAGGAAGAAGAGAAGCTGGGTGGCGAGGCGATGCCATTCGACCCTCATGGATCAGAGGGCCAGTCCGACTACCATCCTATCAACTCTTCCACCATCACCCCCTTCGACGCCTCGACAGTGAGCACCACCAGGCACTATCCAAATCCAACACCCTCCTCGAAACACATGGAAGCCATGGGCATGCACCCCGTCGGTCAGACAAGCACAGCAGGAGGTCTCTCCTACGCCACGCCCAGCGGAAACTCTGCAGTCAGCCCATCCAACGAAAGTGCCAACCAGTGGAATAATCCAGTAAACGCCATCAGCGGTCCTGTGCTACGACGACTACACCATCACAGGTAGCGACACCTCATCCAACGCACCTGGACGTCGCCCAACACGACCGAGCTTTGCAGCCTTCCCGACTTGCTCGACGCGTAGTATGAACGGCAAGGCAGCTGAAGCAGCTGCAGACGCAGAGGCTGCTGGGGCAATGTCGCCAGACTCAGAGTATGCAAATGCCGCGGATGAGATTGTGATACAGCATCGCGACGGTGGTGCGCCTGTAATACGAGAGCTTCCACCGCCGTATATGGACTGCGTCCTCGAGTTCAAGACGATGAATGGTATGAAGGGTGTCTCGGTTTCTCGTTTGCGTGTTTGTTTTCTCTCTCTCTTAGCTTACCGCACTTTCGCTCACTTTGCTTACTCACATCTTCTGTGTAGCTGTATACATCGGTTCTTGATAAATGGTATCTCACAATCTGCGATGGACAATATATTTGCAATTCTGCAGGACATTTATGTAAGACTACTTTCATTCACTAATAGCTACCTGTGGGTGATTGTCCGATGCTTCTGTATCTAGTCTACTATGGGACTCTCGGGCGCTAGGCCTTTGGCATCGTCAGTTTTGGAGAATTCGAGAGATGTAAAAGATGTTATCCCTTGTATAGCGGTCGCAATACTGGACCAGCCGTTCCGCCGCGACGATTGCTGCACGCTGGCGAGCTAGAAATGTCTCTGTTAGCGTGGCGTTGTTAAGGGTGGGCAGAAGGAACCAACCGTCGTATAAGTTTGGAGGGTCAATCAGCTGGCGCTTGATGATTTCAAGTTGAATGTTGTGGAACAGGCTCTGGACGTCGAGGTAGTGAGATAGTTCGAGGGACTGTAATAGATCTTCCAAAGAAATGTTTCTGTTGATTTGAAGAGATCACTTCTCCTGTATAGCAGTAGTCTAGCGTAAAGCGTCAGCTCACTGGATGATCCATCGCGGAGGTGTGCGTACCCAAGACAGGTTCGAATCGCGAATCTCGAATGCGGAAGCACCTGCTTCAAGGGGTTCTGCGCAGATGCCTCGCCGCCTTCAGCGAACCCTCCTGTGAACATATCGTCGAAATAGCTTCCAAACACCGAAAGAAAACTTCGATGGGCAAAGAACTTCGGTGCGTCGTCTTCGTCTTTGTCTTCCTCAGCCGTGAACACGACGTCTGTAAAGACAAGGTTCTCTCGCTGCCTGGCAAAGCCTGTTCTCATCATCTGCAGCACCCTTTCATCGGTGTTCTCCGGAGCTGGACTGGTGTCGACTTCGGGATATTTGACCTTGATGACGCCGGCCACCTCCAAGAGTGCTCTGTAAGGCAACAAGAATGAACGCACATATTGGATGTTTTTCACGTCGTGGTTCTCAAAAGCCATCTGGTCACCAGATGTAAATGACCATTCATCAATGGCGGGATCGTCGACGTTCAGGAAGATGTTCCCATGCAAATTCCTGAGCCCTGACGTGTTTTGGTTAAGCCAGGTGTAGGTGTCCTTGAGGTGACGTAAAACATCTCCATCCTGATCACGACCCATCGCGCATAGTGCTCGAAGATGCGCGACCTATTGAGATTAGTCTCAGAAAACGCCATGGTTTTAGGAACTGGGACATACCACTTCTGTAGCTGAAGGTTTGCCAAGATCTGGGTTCGCAAGGAGAACTCGTTGGTTAGGCTGCGTCGCAAAGCGTGCTCGCTGGGTCCATGCGATGTGTTCAAACTCGGCCCTGACAACCTGATTGGGCGAAACCAACTCGGGGAGATTCTGGATAGGCAAGGGCAGCGAGAGTTGATTGTACTCCCCGGCTGTGTCCCTGGGGATGAACCGTAGGTTGGCAACTAAATTCCATTGCGCTCGGTTGGCCGCTGAGACACGCAGGGGCAGGTCCTCTCCGTAGCTCCCGAATACGACCGCTGCTCGACTAGTCCTGTTTGAGCTGCGACCCTGACTTAGGGATGATGCGCACTCGTGAAACAAGTCCATATCCAATTGCTCGATATTTTTTATAAGGCCTTGGCTTCGAAGACGTTGTTCGAAAGCCAATGAGAAAGCTGGGAGCAGAAATTTGTCGGGTTGGCCATCGAATGCTGCTTCGAATAGTGGTTGGCTTGCGTAAAGGGTGTTGGAGGGAACCATCTTCCGATTTGAGTCAGGAAGCCATACAACGGTGCGCGGGGATCGCTGGTGGCTAAGGATCCCTTCTAAGATTGACCTGTATGACACCTGATCCTCAGGCATAAGTTGATTGGGAACTTGAAGGCAGGAACCCAGTTGCTGCCAGGACAATTCCTCGACGCCGAGGTGTTCTGAGGTAGCCTCGGTACAAGCAAAGGTGTTCAAGAACCTGGCAACATCTAGGCTCAACGATCCGGGCAAGCGTTTGATAGCGGTCGCCGCCTTCCATCCTTTCTCTTGGAGTTTTTGTGCGGGCCAAATTGGGAGTTGCTTGGCTGTAGAGAGCAGCTCTTCTGGGATTCGGCTTGAGAGTCGTGAGCGAACCCCGGTGGAAAAGCGCTCGCGCCGTTGTTCTGGCCATCGTAGGATAGTTTGACTCGCAGTTTGTGGACTGCTCTTCAATGCATGGAGGAAGCGGTTAAAGAAGTTTCCTCCTTTCCCATAACCTGTTGACCGCAATACGTCCTTCAACTTTGATGGGCACCTATCTTCGGGAACGACAACGATCCTGAAGTCTTGAATCAGGGGTAAAATGTCGCCATCTTTCTGTGGGCTAGACAGCAAGACGTCTTCTCCTTTGCATCGTTTGAGGGAAACGAAGTCGCCTCCTGTAGAGGGAACCAATTCCAGTCCTTCGATTGCGGACAGCAGGCCGTCGGGGGGTAAGGATGCGTATGAGTCCCAAAAATTTGTTACCCAGACTGATCGTGCGGAAGGAATCGTCCTATTCAGCACATCCTTCACCATGGACTTCACGGCTTGAGAGTCGAATTTTGCAATGTTGAGTCCTTCCTTCATAAGGCGGGTTTCTAATTCTGGAGATAGGGCGGCGGTAGCAATGAATTGTGATGTGTCAAATAGGCCCTGCCTCGGGTGGTCCCATATGTATTTGGTTTGACCTGCACTTCGCAGAGCGAAGGTGGCCCATTGCTTATCCTGCAAGCGCAGAAGAGGTAATCCGCACAAGTTGTCTGCACTGGTGGAGCCAAGGTAGTCTAGGACTTTCTGGAGGTCATCATCACGAAGTGCCTGGATGAAAGGGAGGGAATTGGCATTCGAGAGGATGGCAGCCTTCACGAATTCTGGGGTTACCCGCAGTAGCCGCCCTTGCTCTCTGCGCCTGCGTGGGAGGGAAAGCTTGACGACATTTCTGGGGCGGATGTGACGGAGCAAAGCCTTGATAGGGGAGGGAAGACCAGAGGAGTAGAGCTTGGCGTCCTGGGGTAATAAGGGCTCCGTAGAAAACATAGGCGAGCATACTTCATGTGGGCTCAAAGGAAGATGGGTTTGGTAGAAGCTGTCCACAAGGACCGTGGTTAACGCGTCGTCCTTATTCTCCGTCAAGAGGTCCAATGTATCGTCGTCGTCGTCGTCGTCGTCGTCCCTCAGCCTCCTTTCAGGCCACCATCTCGAGTTATTGCCCCTGTCCTTCACAATCTCCGCAAGAAGTTGTAAGTAGATTTCAGGCAGCGGTTTGGAGAGAAGCCATTTGTTGAAATTTGTTTCCTCGCTGTCGTGAGCGTCATGTCGAATACTTCTACGGTCCGATGCCAGGAAGAACGAAGCGTTAACATGGACAGGGAGGGAGGTCGTAATGGCCAGAGGGATAGTGCTGAAGAACTTGGACGTGATGGAGGTATTGTCGCTGTCAAGGGATGCTGCTAAACCAATCCGGATTTCTTTCCTTCCTTTGAATTTACACTCGTCCGGCACTTGTGCTGCAGAGGCGGTGGAAGTGATGACAATCCAAGCCTCGGATTTGGCAAGCCCCCCTGCGGAACGTTCTTGAATAGAGCCTCGGGATATCGTAGCACCATCTTCACTGCGTTCACTGCGTGTGATACAAGCAGACCAGACCTCTTGTGGAGAGAGGGAGGCCGCAGTTCTGGTCTTGGCATTAATGGTTTCAAGTCTTGTAAACAAGAGGCTTTCTTTCGCGGTCGAGCGGAAGTTCTCCATGATCGCCTTGAACGCCATGACGCTCCATTCCTTTCCAGAGATTGAGCTAGCCTTCTCAAAGTGAGATGAGATTCTCAATGGAAGCATAAAGATTGTCTGGCAGTCACGAATCAGTCTGTGGTCAAATGATAGATTTTAGAAGATTTACCCCGTCAAAGTGACCAGATGAAGCGCTAGTTTCGTCAAAAGACGCGATGCCATACAGTGGCGTAAGATGGTCGGGGTACCATCTAAGCTGCTTTTAGCTTTGGTCTCCACTGATCATGGTCAACTTACTGGTGCAGTTCTTTCAAAGGAATTTTTAGTGACGCTCGTGGTAGGGGGAGATTCCTTCTTGTTGGATCAAGGAAAAGGACATATTTGCCAGATATGATGATTGCCACCTACAACGGAGACACTTTCAGTAGCTGAAGAGGATCGATTGCGAACCGTCCATACCTCAGTGAAGTGAAACATGGTAAGAGCACCCAGCCCGAATTGTCCGACGCTTTTCGAGTCTTCCTTCTTGCCGCCGACGTGTGTCCTGAGAATGCCTTTGAAATCCTGGTCTGAGAATGTACTATCGTTGTATATCACAGCTGAGGGGCAGCCGTAGAACTTGTTCATTTCCTGGCTCAGAAGTCTTCGTGTGCCATGTCGGCTGCTAAAGCTGTTGAGGACCACTGAAAATGTGCTAGCTCCAGCATCTTGAGCGTTGGCGAGGAATTCGGAGAGAAACTGCTTCTCGCTGTACTGGCCAATGGTTTTCTGGACCAGCGTGGCGGGGCTTGCTCCCATGTCCTCCGGTGAGTCCTGAAGGTCAACAAATTTAAGGCCTAGTCTTGGTAGTTCAAGCGCCTTTGCCAAGCCCTCGTCGATAAGGGCCCACGCTAGGAAGTAATCATCCCGCGGGACAAGAATTGCGCGCTCGCCAATGTCGTTAAAAACCACATCACTGCAGGGGCGAAGATAGCAATGATCGTCTGGGACGAGCAGTTGGCCTCGTTGTTCGTCGGAGAGTCCTGCCTTGGCGAAGAATCTAAGCAGGGAAAGAGCTATGGAAGCAGACTGGGTATTAGGCGAGACTTGGCCAAGACGAAGTAGCGCAGAAAGGGCGGAATCGAAAGACGGCCTAAAAAAGACATCAGCATCCCGCAAGATAGCAAGGATCACCACTTACTCGTCAGCACAACCTAAAAACTGACAAAGGTTGGCGAGCCTTGGATTGTTCTTCATAAGAGGCGCGATCTCATATAAGCCAGCTTCTGGTATGTAGGAATGGAAAACAGCAAAGGGAGGGGCAACCAGCTGGTAATGAGATGTTGGCACCCATTGCTTCCCATCGAGAACCGTCTTCAACTCTTGCGTCTGCTGCCTTGACACGGTTTTCCCCAATTCCTTGAAAAGAATTGTGACTCTCTGATAAGGCGACGATTCTTCTTCCAGGGTCAGGCGGAGCTGTTCTTTGATGATGCTGAAAGGAACCGGTTGATCCCACTTCACTAGTGTGGTGAGCGACGAAGGGATAAGGGCTTCGTGGTGCAAGGGCTGGAGAACCTTATCAAAAAGGGCCAAATCGTCATTGTTGCTTGGCAGGGGTCGACAAGAAGACGCATCCACCAGTGTGTCGTTCATGGTGGGAAGCCAACTGAGGGACGAGTCCATGGAGAGGCGGGCACAGTCGAAGTTGTGCTCATAGAGCACCCTCAAAAGGTGGATAGAGTGGGTCATAAAAGCAGGAGAGGAGGCGTTTGCTGAGATCCATTGGATGCGATTCATGACATTAGATGTAGTGAGAGTGTTGTCAAATAGTCCCAAGGTCGAGGTTGATTCACAAATGCTCTGCTCAATATCGTCGGAGGAAGAGGGGATCCGGCTATGGTCGTCAACATACAGAGGGTAGATGGGGTTGGTGGGATCGATAAGGTACTGAGGTGCGGCAAGCTGTTCATCCTGAGCCCGTGCAAATTGCTGCTTCTTTAGGTCATGTCGTTTGTTCTTCGTGAGTGAGGCTCGGTTTGTGGCAAGGTACTTGAGGATGCCTTGGAGGATGGGCCGTGGTTGTGAAGCAAGCGCTTGAAGCTTCAAAGTCAACGTCAGTACGTCTATAGGGCTTTGAGAGACCGTCGATTTGGCGCCAATGGCGCTGAGCATGCCATGACCAATTTGTTCGCGGCAATCAATGAAGGTGACAGCGGGAACTTGGGGTAAGATATCGGTTGATGAAACGCCGTAAACGTCCCCTCTCAGAGCTCCCCGGACTTGCAAGACGGCTCCGTCCGTTTCTTTGCTGGATACGACCGGATAGATTGGCAGACGCCTGAGCGTTTCGTGCTGGGCATCGGTGAATTTCCCTCGAATGGCAATCGAGCGGGGGCTTCCATCAACGAAATGTTTGAGTGTGACAATGCAGTCAGACTCTGATAGCGCTGGTGCTCCTTGCATGTACTGGGTAAGGCAATCGAGGAGAGCGTGGATGTCATCGACGTCTTTGAGCAGGTTTAGTGCACGAAGGACCTTTTTGGCTGCCTCTTGGAAAGTTGGATATAAGAACGGGACACCCAATATGCCGAGCGCGGTCAACAAGTGAGGGTGGAGACCGGCGGAAGCAAACACCGGGTGATTGGCCTGCTTTAAGCCATGAAGGGAGGGTATCAGGTACAGTGACTGAAGCTTTGGCAACAAGTCGCGCTTGAGATGCGACTTGTCGAACCATAACCAGAACGCCATCAGGAAGTTCGAGGTGATAGGATCGGTTACAACCTGGGATGAGTCAAGGCCGAGGCGGGTTGGATGCAGCCTGAGATACTCGACCACCCTTTCGGGATCGAGGTGCTTGAGGTTGAGTTGTGACGGGCCACGGGTGAGGAGGAGGTTTGCTGATGATGGAGTAAAGCGATGAAGTAAAATGGCCGCGTCGTCGCAATCTTCGAATACTATAGCGTCGCGTAATTCAAGGAATGGTGTGATATGCAGAGGCACCTTGTAAGAATTGCAGCGCGATAAATTTGCCGTTGACAGCGGGAACGATGGGAAGATTGACGATGTTGGAAACGTCTGACGCGGAGAGGAGATAGTCAAGAAGTGAAGAGTAGTTCACTGTTGATCCCCCTTCAAGAGCAGGAACATAGGCTCTCTGTATGTGGATAATCAGCTAATTAATTCAAAGGGAAGCTGTGCCAACACACCCGTAACTCAGCGCCCACCGCCCAGGGGGTCAAAATCTTGGTGTCCGAGGGGATGTTTGCTTGGAGCATGTTGGCAAGATATAGTGGCGGCCGAACGATTGAGAAGCCAAGTGTAGTAAGGGTGCTGAGCACGTCTTGAGCAACATCCTGAGTAGCAATGAAGACTTCCTGGATGCGCTTATGCGTAGGATTGGGGCCCAAGGTTGGCCAAATCGACAGACCCCCCTTGACAACAAAATTCAGGACATTCCGAGTGAATGAATTCCAATAGACGCTTTCGCCGCTGATTGATAGAGACTGCGCAGCCGGCCATACTTTGAAGATCTTGCCTTGGGGACGAACATTGAGATAGGCTTCGAATAGGCGAGCGTAAGCTCTGGGGATAAATTCTTCGAACAAAAGCTTGTTCCATTCAACGAGCAGACTGGTATGCCGTATATGAGTACCAATATTCCTTAAAGTAAGGAAGTATTTACTCACTGGTCATCTGAGGTTTTCACGAGACCATTGTCGCCTGGGTTCCTTAGGTTTTGCCTGGAGGGTGTCAAGGCAAAGAAGGCATGAATGTGTGGGGGGAAGCCAGTGGCTAATGGTAAGCGGAGGTACGTGAATAGTTGGCCGTAACTGGCACCAGCATTATCCAAGGGTAAGGCCAAGCTGACATCGGGGCGTAGTTTGTGTGTTTCAAGGACGTCACGCCCTCCAATGGTTTTGGTTGAGAGGAGGTCGAGGGCCTCTTCACTGGGAAACGTAGAGTGGGTTACAAGCCAGGTCTCGACCGTCTGCCTTCCTTTAGTGACAATAGTCACCGCTTTCTGTGCAACGGTCTGAGAGATGTGAACTGTGGAGAGGTTGCAAGAGCCCAATTGGCGAATAGCACCAGATTGATCAATGACGATGAGCTTGATAGAGGCGAGGTGCTGCAGAAATAGCATGGCAATGTTGAACTCGTCACTGATGAAATCTTTCATGAGCTTCTCGATTTCCTGGACAGACACGACGTGATCTCGCAGTTGCCCTCGGGCCTTGCGAAGAGGGAGACGAATGACGGTTCCGTCAAAGTTCGAACCCGCCCAATCACCTCCGAGGAAGTACTCAAAGGGCTTGAAGTTGCCTGCATGAGTGGACCAGTGCTGTGTCAAAGACAATGACAGCACTCCCTTTTCGATGAGGCGTCTTTGAGGGTCAAATGTGAGGAGAGTATCCCCGGAGAGGACCTGAAGGTAGTCGGTGATCTAAGGGTAGATTAGTACAATGTGGTCGACGTCGGGCTACAAAGCAATCGCACATGGTAGGATGACCGAAGGCCAATTCCAAACTTTCCAATTTTTGAAGTGTCGGTTTTCTTTGACGAGTCGCTGATGGTGGACACAGCAACCCAATCGTCGGCTGAGAATTTAGAACAGTTGAATGCTAGAAGCGCAGGGCCACTCAAACTCCTCTGGATGCCATTGGCGTCCCCTCCAGATGACAAGTGGGTGCGGCAATCAAGCAAAAACACCTGGAATCTCAAGAATAAGCACGATCGATAAGGATGGCGGAAGATGATAAGACCGACCTGTTCTGGTGCCTTTGCGTCGTCGGAATTCTGAAGGAACTCACGGAAGATGCCCACAGAGAACGGATAGTTGTTGAGTATGTTTCTTATAACGCCAGTCACACTGACTTTCTCTGCTAAGATGGGTGGTGCCATCTTGGATGAGGGAGTACAGATGATGAAGGCTAAACTTCTTTCAGTTCCCTTGCTTTATACCGCAGCGTTGAAAGCGGCCTCGTGGCATCACGATTGGGCGCCTATTCGCTGTCCCGTGGACTCTGAGATTGAGCACAAGACGTTAAACCTTATATGGTCCACGCTGTCGACCTGATGAAGCAATTAGAGTAGTGCTAACGATGAATACACGGCAGAAAACCCACTTCGTTGCCCGCGGTATTTACATTATTACCAGTAATACGTCAAGTGAATTTGTGCGCGGTAAGCACGTCCTCACTCCAGCTGAACCTGACATTCCGTGTTCTTATGGCACGCAACGGGCATCAGAAACTTGCATAGGGTATGGACGAAGTCCACATTTTTTGTTGTGACGGGAAATAGGTGTCATGATTCGATGTGTGCACGATGGGTCAAAACAAACCTGCTGCGTTCAGTAGATTCGACTCCGCTCAAATCTGGCGTGGTGGAAGGCAAGCACCGACAAATAACACGGCGCCAAATTCAAATTGCGGCAGCGCGCTCTGAAACCGTCAAGCACGGTCAAGCACCTTGAATTGACAACCCCGGACAAGCCTCGCACCTGAATATAATGAACAGGTTGAAAGCTTGATGACGATGACTACGAAGGCGAGGAGGTCACATACAGACCAGCCGTATCTAATTCTATCACACAGCCAGCAATTCCATAGACTCTGTCATTATCGGTTCACCAGATTCCGATTTCACGGTCAAAGCAAACATCACAGAGACTCTCAACACTTGTGAACCACGGGGACTCACAAATGAGCCCTACAACATCACTCTTCTCGCGGTCGGCTCTACAACCCACCTGAGCGTCCTCCCGGTGTTTGATCACTTTACCTACACCAACAGGGCCTTGCCAGGGACCCAGCTAATAGCTGGTGTGAGCGATGCGTACGTTCACCTTGCACACTTCTCCTTGGCTCCCAAGCACACAGCCTTATCCTATTCAGCACTGGCCGATGGGCGTATGGAACACAAAGAGTCATGACAAGAGGTTGGTTATCACCGCCTGTCTGATGGTCTTCCACTGATCTCGCACTCTCATCCCAGGGAAGTCCGATTGTTTCTTGTCCAAGCTTGGACACTGGACAGCAGCAGTGGCATCGCGTCAGTCATCGAAGCAACGAACGCAGAGCACGGAAAAGCCAGGGTGGATCAAACACAGCGCTAATCGCTGGTGTGACAGTTCCAATCATTCGACCCTTGTGGATCAGAGGGGCACTCCGGCTACCCTCCTACGCCACGTTCAACGGAAACTCTGCAGGCGGCCCATCCAACGAAAGTGCCAACCAGTGGAATAATCCAGTAAACGCCATCAGCGGTCCTATCTACACCATGTGCACGGAAGCGATACCTCATCCAACGCACCTGGACGTCGCCCAACACGACCGAGCTTTGCAGCCTTCCCGACTCGCTCGACGCGTAGTATGGACGGCAAGGCAGCTGAAGCAGCTGCAGACGCAGAGGCTGCTGGGGCAATGTCGCCAGACTCAGGGTATGCAAATGCCGCGGATGAGATTGTGATACAACATCGCGACGGTGGTGCGCCTGTAATACGAGAGCTTCCACCGCCGTATATGGATGCATCCTCGAGTTCGAGACAATGAATGGTATGAAGGGTGTCTCGATTTCTCGTTTGCATTTTGTTTGTTTTCTCTCTTAGCTTACCGCACTTCGCTCACTTGCTTACTCACATCTTCTGTGTAGTGTATACATCGGTTCTTGATAAATGGTATCTCACAATCTGCGATGGACAACCTATGCAATTCTGCAGGACATTTATGTAAGACTGCTTCTATTCACTAACAGCTACCTGCCAGTGATTGTCGACGCTTCTGTTTCTAGTCTACTACGGGACTCTTGGGCGCTAGACCTTTGACATCATCAGGCTTGGAGAATTCGAGAGATGTAAAGAATGTTATCAGCTGCATAGCGGTTGCAATACAGGACCAGCTGTTCGGCTTCGACACGGGTTGCGCGAGCGCGTGCTAGCAAGGACCCATTGAGTGTGCTGTTCCATGGCGAAGAGTGGATCAACTGACCTTCGTCCAAGTTTAAGGGGTCGATGAGCTTGCGCTTGATAATCTCCAGCTGAATGTTATGGAACAGGCTCTTGATGTCGAGGTAATGAGATAGCTCGAGGGATTGCAACAGATCCTCATAAGAGATGTCTTCCTCGCTTGGAGAGATGACTTCCCCAGTGTAGCAATAATCTAACCGGCGATATCAGTTAAGAGAACAGTCCACGTAAGACACATACATACCCAATACAATTCGAATGGCAAATCTCGAATGGGGAAGTGGCGGCGGCCTCAACGGGTTCTGCGCAGAGGCTTCGCGACCTTCGGCAAACTCGCCGGTGAACATATCTTTGAAATAGCCACCGAAAACAGAGAGGAAGCTTCGGTGAGCAAAGAACTGTGGCGGATCCTCTTCGTCGCGATCTTCCTCTGAAGTGAAGACGACGTCTGTAAAGATACGGTCCTCGCGCAGCTGAGCGAAGCCTGTCCTCATCATCTGCAACACACTCTCGTCGGTATTCTCCGGAGCCCGATGAGTGTCCACCTCAGGATACTTGACCTTGATAACACCAGCCACCTCCAAGAGCGCGCGATAGGGCATCAAGAATGACCGAACCCGCTGGATGTACTGCACGTCGTGGTTCTCGAATGCCATCTGGTCAGCAGATGTGAACGCCCATTCATCGACGGCAGGATCGTCGACGTTCAGGAAAATATCACCGTGCAAGCCATTGAGCGCTGACGCGTTGTCGTTCAACCAAGCATAAGTCTCCTGGAGGTACTTCAAAACGTCTTCACCCTGACGCATGGTCGTTAGTGCCCGGAGATGAGCAATCTATGCGAGGTTAGCATCAGAGCACAGCATGGTTTTGGGACCGGCACATACCACTTCAGAGGCTGAAGGCTTGCCTAGCTCGGGATTCGCGAGGAGAACTCGCTGGTTAGGCTGCGTCGCGAAGCGGGCTCGTTGGGTCCATGCGATGCGTTCAAACTTGGCCCTGACGACTTTATTCGGTGAGACGACATCAGGGAGGATCTCGGATGCTACGAGGCAAGGGGAGAGATAGTCCGTTATATTGCCTTGTAGCCGCTGTGTCACGGGGAATGAACTGGAGGTCATTGACCAAAGTCCATTGCGCCCGGTTGGCTGGTGTGACACGAAGTGGCAGATCTTCTCCATAGCTTCTGAACAGGATGGCCGCTCGACTCGTCTTGTTTGGGCTTTCATCATGATGCAGGGCTGACGCAAGTTCGCGAAACATGTTCATGTCCAGCTGGTCGAAATGCTTGATTAGGTTTTGGCCTTGAAGTCGTGATTCGAAATCCCAGAAAGTGGGGAGTAAGAACTTGTCTGGGCGGCCGTCAAATGCTGCCTCGAACAGTGGCTGGCGGGCGTAGAGGGTATCGGACCGAACCATCTCGCGAGTTGAGTCAGGGAGCCATACAGTTGCATGTGGACTGCGAAAATTGGTGAGAAGTCCATACAAGATCGGGCGATATAGCTCCTCGTCTTCGAGAGTGAGTGAACCAGGGACTTCGATGCATGATCCTAGCAGCTCCCATGACATTTGCTTGACGCCAAGGTAGATGGAAGCTGGCTCGGTGCAGACAAAGACGTTCACAAACCTCGCCGAGTCTAGATTCAGCGGGCTGGGCAAGCGTTTGATATCGGTTGCTTGCCATCCATGCTCTCTCCCGAAGCTTTTGTGCATGCCAGACTGGAAGTTTCTGGATGGTGGGGAGCAGTTCTTTGATGGACGGGTAGAGATTCGCAAGTGGAACCACGTAGTAAACCGCTTGCGACGTTCTTCTGGCCATCCTCGGATGGTGAGAATGGCAGCTTTGGGGCTGGCCTTCATGGCATGGAGGAATTGGGTGAAGAAGATCCCGGTCTGCACGTACTCTTTAGACCGCAGAATGTCCTTCAGATTGGGTGGACAAGCGTCCTGTGCGACGACGATGATTCCAAAGTCTTGAACGAGTGCTAAGAGATCCTCCTCGTCAAGTGAGTTAGACATCAAGACTCTTTCAGCTTTGCATTTTTTCAGAGAGATGAAGTTGCCGCCCACTGTGGGAACCAATCCCAACCCCTGAATTGCGGGAAGCAGGCCAGTGGGGAGATCCGGGTACGAGCCCCAAAACCTGGTTACCCAGGCGGATCGCGCGGAAGGGATCATCGTGACCAGCACATCCTCCACCATGGACTTCACGGCTTGAGAGTCGAAGTGTGCGACGTTGAGCCTAGCTGAAACGAGGGAGTTTGCGAGATCCGGAGACAGCACGCCGGGAGCTACGAAGTGCGATGCATCGAACAGCCCGTGCGGCACTGGTTGGTTCCATATGTATTTGGTGTCACCCTCTCCCTGGAGGGCGAAAGAACCCCACCTTCGATCCTGCAAGCGGAGAAGAGGCAGTCCGCGCAAGTTGTGGGCCGTGGTAGAGAGGAGGTAACTCAGGACCTTTTGAAAGTCGTCATGCAGAAGTTCCCTGATGTAGGGGATGCTCTTGTTGGTGTTCGAGAGGATGACGGTTTTAACATATTCCGGGGAAACCGACGACAGATGGCCCAACTCTCTGAGCCTGACCGGAATGGGAAGTCTGACAATGTCTCCTGGGCGAATGTAACGGAGCAAATCTTTGATAGGGGAGGGAAGACGAGAGGAGTATAGAATGGCGTCGGGGGGTGATAACGTTTCTTTGGAGAACATTGGCGAGCACACCTTCCGCTGGGTGGAGGGAAGGTGGGTGCCGTAAAAGTTGTTGATAAGAACTGTAGTCAATGCTTCGTCCTTGTTTTCAGCCAACGCGTCGTCGTCGTCGTCATCGTCATTGCTGAGAGTGCTTTCAGGCCACCATCTCGAGTTATTGCCTCTGTCCTTCACAATCTCTTCAAGCAGTTGAAGGTAGATTTCAGGCAGCGGCTTGGAGAGAAGCCATTTGTTGAAATTGGTTTCGTCGCTGTCGTGAGCGTCATGTCGAATACTTCTACGGTCTGAGGCCAGAAAGAACGAAGCATTAACATGGACAGGTAGAGAAGTTGTAATGGCCAGTGGGATAGTGCTGAAGAACTTGGACGTGTTGTTGTCGTTGTCAAGGGATGCTGCTAAACCAACCCGAATTTCTTTCCCCCCCCTTGAAGTTACAATTGTCCGGCACTTGAGCGGCGGGAACGGTAGATGTGATGACAATCCAAGCCCCAGATTTAGCAAGACGCCCTGCAGAACGTTCTTGAATTGACCCTCGGGATATTTTGGCATCGGCCTCATAGCGGTCGCTGCGGGATATGCAAGCAGACCAGACCTCTTGTGGGGGGAAGGAGGGTGCGACTCGTGTCTTAGCATCGATGGCTTCGATTTCTGTAAACAAGAGGCTTTCTTTTGCGGTCAAGCGGAAGTTGTCCATGATCGTTTTGAACGCCGCGGCACTCCATTCTTTGCCAGAGATGGAGCTTGCCTCCTCAAAGTGAGATGAGATCCTCAACGGAAGCATAAAGATTGTCTGTGGATCATGGGTCAGTTCGTGGTCAAATGGTAAATCTAGAATATCTACCCCATCAAAGTGCCCGGATGTAGCACTGGCTTCATCGAAAGAGGCAACGCCGTACAGTGGGGTAAGATGATCAGGGTACCATCTTAAATGCTGTCAGCTAGATCCTCATCCAAAGTAATCCACGTACTGGTTTAAACTCCTTCAAAGGAAGCTTTAGCGACGCTCGTGGCAGAGGGAGATTCTTTTTGGTTGGATCAAGGAAAAGGGCATACTTCCCAGAGATGATGATAGCCATCTGCAACAAGAACCCTTGTGAGCCACGGAAGAGTATGGAGCGCAGACTGGACAAACCTCCGTAAAGTGAAACATTGTAAGAGCACCCAATCCGAATTGGCCTACACTCGTCGAGTTGTCCTTCTTGCCCCCAACATGCGTACGGAGGATGCCTTGAAAATCTTGGTCAGAGAACTGGCTGTCGTTATATATCACGACCGATGGGCAGTTGTAGAACTTGTTCATTTGCTGACTCAAGAGCCTTTGCGTGCCCCCTCGAGCGCTAAAGTCGTTGAGAATGACAGAGAATGAGCTAGCTCCAGCGTCTTGAGCATTGGCAAGGAACTCGGAGAGGAACTGCTTCTCGCTGTATTGTCTGATGGTCTTCTGTACTAAAGTGACGGGGCTTGCTCCCATGTCCTCCGGCGAGTCCTGAAGGTCCACAAACTTGAGGCCTAGGCGCGGAAGTTCAAGTACTCTCGCCAGTCCCTCGTCAATCAGGGGCCAAGCTAGGAAGTAATCGTCCCGAGGGACAAGGATTGCACGCTCGCCAATATCGTTAAAGACTACGTCAACGCGGGGGCGGAGATAACATTGGTCGTCAGGGACGAGCAGCTGGCTTCGTTGTTCGTCAGAGAGTCCAGTTTTGGCGAGGAATTTGAGTAAGGACAGAGCCGTGGAAGCAGAGTCGTTGCTGGGTGGGAGTTGACCGAGACGAACAAGCGCAGAAAGGGCGGCATCAGAAGATGGCCTAGAAAGATATTAGCACCCCACAAGATCATCAAAATCATCACTTACTCGTCAGTACAACCTAAAAGCTTACAAAGGTTGGCAAGTCTCGGATTGCCCTTCAGAAGAGGTGCAATCTCATATAAGCCAGCTTCCGGTATGAAGGAATGGAAGACCGCAAATGGAGGGGCGACGAGCTGGTATTGAGATGTCGGCACCCATTCCCTCCCATCGAGCACTGACTTCAACTTTTCCATCTCCTGCCTTGACAAGGATTTCCCCAGTTCTTTAAAAATGATTGTGACCCTCTCATAGGGCGAAGTTTCCTCTTCCAGGGTAAGGCGGAGCTGTTGGGTGATGACGACGAAAGGAACTGGTTGGTCCCACTTGACCAGTGTCGCGAGCGATGGAGGAATGAGAGCTTCGTGATGCAAGGGCTGGAGGACCTTGTCAAAGAGGGCCAAATCATCATCGTTGCTTGGCAGTGGTCGACATGAAGATACATCCACCAATGTGTCGTTTATGGTGGGCAGCCATCTTAAGGACGAGTCCATGGAGAGGTTGGCACAGTTGAAGTTGTGCTCATGCAGCACCTTCAAAAGTGCGATAGAGTGGGTCTTGAACAATGGGGAGGAAGTGTTTGCCGAAATCCATTTGATGCGATTCATGACATTGGACGCAGTCAGAATCTTGTCGAAGAGTCCCAAGGTTGAGGTTGATTGGCAAATGCTCTGCTCGATATCGTCGGAAGAAGAGGGGATCCGACTAGAATCGTCAATGTACAGATGGTAGATGGGATTAGCGGGGTCGATGAGGTACTGGGGTGCGGCAAGCTGTCCATCCTGAGCCCGTACAAACTGCTGCTGCCTTAACTCGTCTCGGTTGCTTTTCGTGAGCGAGGCTCGGCATGCGGTAAGGTAGCTGAGGATGACTCGAAGGATGGGCCGTGGCTGCGAAGCGAAGACTTGATGCCTCAAAGTCAACATCAGCACCTCTAAAGGACTTTGAGAGACCGTCGATTTGGCGCCAATGGCACTCAGCATGCCGGGGCTAATGTTTTCCTGACAATCGATGAAGTTGATGCCGGAAATGTTTGGCAAAACATCAGTCGATGAGACGCCGTAGAGGTCCCCTCTGAGAGCGTCCCGAGCTTGCAAGACGGCTCCGTCTGTTTCTCTGCTGGAGACGGTTGGATACATTGGGAGACGCCTGAGCGTTTCGCGCTGGATGTCGGTGAATCTCCCTCGGATGGCAATCGAACGTGGGCTCCCGTCAACGAAATGGTTGAGTAAGACGGTGCAGTCAGACTCTGACAGGGTTGGTGGCCCTTGCATGGACAGAGCAAGGCAATCGAGGAGGGCGTGGATGTCATCGACGTCTTTGAGCAGGTTGAGTTCACGAAGAACCTTTTGCGCTGGCTCTTGGAAAGTCGAATATAGGAACGGAACACCCATTCTACCGAGCGCTGTTGACAAGGTAGGGTGGAGACCGGCAGTGGCGAACACCGGGTGATTGGCTTGCTTTAAGCCGTGGAGGGAGGGTATCAGGTACAATGGCTGAAGTTTTGGCCACAAGTTGCTCTTCAGGTGCCACTTGTCGAACCAAACCCAGAACACCGACAGGAAGTTGGAGGCGATAGGATCGGTTTCCACCTGGGATAGGTCAAGGCCGAGGCGGTTTGGATGTAGCCGGAGATACTCGACTACCCTTTCGGCGGCGAGGTGTTTGACGTTGAGTTTTGACGGGCCATGAGTACGGAGGAGGTTTGCTGAGGATAGAGTAAAGTGGTGAAGTGAGATGGCCGTGTCGTCACATCCTTCGAAGACTTTGGCATCGCTTGCCTCAAGAACGGTGTGATACATAGATGCACCTTGCAACGAGTGCAGCGCAACAAAGGTGCCGTCGACAGTGGGAACAATGGGAAGACCAATGATGTTGGAAACGTCCGATGCAGAGAGCAGGTAGTCCAGAAGTAATGAATAGTTCGCTGTTGAACCACTTGCAAGAGTATGGGTATAGGCCCTCTAGATGCAGAGAATTAGTCAACTCGTCCGAGGAATATTATATAAACGTACCCGCAACTCGTCGCCCACTGCCCCGGGAGTTAAAATCTTGGTATCGATGGGGAAATGGACTTGAAGCAAGCTGACAAGATACGCCGGTGGTCGGATGATGGAGAAACCAAGCGTGGCGAGGGCGTCGAGTACGTCTTGGGCAATCTCGGGAGTAGCAACAATGGCTTCCTGGAGGCGCTTGTGCGCAGGATTGGGTCCCAATGTTGGCCAAACCGACAAACCTCCTTTGACGACAAAGTTTAGGACGTTGCGGGTGAATAGATTCCAATAGACACTTTCGCCGCTGATTGATATGGACTGCGCAGCCGGCCATACTTTGAAGATATCACCGTTGGGACGGACGTTGAGATAGGCTTCGAATAGCCGAGCATACGCCCTAGGGACGAATTCTTCAAACAGGAGCTTGTTCCATTCGACAAGTAGACTACACCGGGAATCAGTTCCAATGCTCCTCAGAGAAAGGCAGGCTTCACTTACTGGTCATCGGATCCTTTCACGAGGCCGTTATCGCCTGGGTTCCTCAGGTTCTGCCTGGACGGTGTTAGGGCAAAGAAGGCATGTGTGTGCGTGGGGAAGCCAGTGGCTAACGGTAGTCGGAGATACGTGAATAGTTGGCCGAAATTGATGCCGGTGTTGTCCAACGGTAACGCTAGGCTGACGTCTGGGCGTAGTTTGTGCGTTTCAAGGACGGCGCCCCCTCCAATGGCTTTGGTTGAGAGAAGTTTGATGGCTTCTTCATTGGGAAAAGTAGAATGTGTCACAAGCCAGGACTCGACAGTCTGGCTTCCATTGGCAACGACAGTCACAGCTTTCTGGACAACATCGGGAGAGATGTCCTCCGTAGAAAGGTGGGAGGAGCCCAATTGGCGCACAGCGCCAGATTCATCAATGACGACGAGCTTGATAGAGATGAGGTGCTGCAGAAAACAGCATGGCAATGTTAAACTCGTCCCTGATAAAGTCATCCATCAGTTTCTCTATTTCCTGAGCAGAGACGACGTGGTCACGCAGCTCCCCTCGAGCCTGGCGGAGAGGGAGACGAATGATAGTCCCATCAAAGGATGAACCCGCCCAGTCTTTCCCGAGGAAAGTGCTCAAAGGGCTTGAAGTCGTCCGCTGTGAGACGACCATTGCTCTGTCAAAGACAACGACAGAACTCCGCCCTTGATAGGCACCTTTGAGGGTCAAATGTGAGGAGGGTAGTCCCCAGAGAGGATCTGAAGATGATCTGTAATCTGGGGACAGATTAGTACAGGAACGCCTTACAAGAGGTAAATCGTACATGGTAGGATGACCGAAGGCCAATTCCAAACTTTCCCGATCTTCGAAGTGTCGGTTTTCTTTGACGAATCACTTATGGTGGAGACAGCGGCCCAGTCATCAGCTGAGAACTGAGAACCGTTGAAGGCAAGCAATGCTGGGCCGTTCAGGCTCCTCTGGATGCCACTGGCGTCTCCTCCAGATGAAAAGTGGGTACGGCAATCGAGCACAAACACCTGATCATGCCGAAAATTAGCACGATCGATAAGGATAGTAGAAGCCGATAAACTAACCTGTTCTGGTGCCTTTGCATCATCAGAGTTCTGAAGGAACTCGCGAAAGATTCCAACCGAGAATGGATAGTTGTTGAGTATGTTTCTTATAACGCCTGTAACACTGACTTGCTCCGCTAAGATGGGCGGTGCCATCTTGGATGAGGGAGTACAGATGGAAGTCAACCTTCTTTCAATGGCTTTCGCTTTATAGTACACAGTGTGTACACAGTGTTGACAAAGCAGCCTCGTGTCATCGCGATTGGGCGCCTATTTGCTGCGCACAAACGTAATTGTGGGTTCTGAGTACAAGGTCTTGAACCCTTGTTGGGCACGTTGTGTCATTAGAAGCTGCACCAGGGAATTTTTTACTGGTAGAACACCCACCATTGTTACCCGCAATTGCTTGTGATGATTGAAGTAGTACATTTCGCCCAAGAAAGCAAGGAATTTACATTAACTGTGCCTTGCACCCTGGGCTCTCAAGTTACCTCGTCAGAGACTAGCGCACGGTATAGAAAAGGTCCGGGTTCATTCTAAAGGGAGAAAAGAGTCAACGTGGATTCTATGGGATATTGCAAAGGCGGGCAGCAAGGAGGGATTTAAGGTCCGCGGGAGGTGAAAGGCAAATAAATCCACACAAGCACGGGCGCCAACTGAACCTGGTGCCTGTCTTCTTTCCTTCATCTGAACATGACTTCACAACCCCGGGAATCCCTTGTGCCTGGATACACCCAGGTAGAAAGCTTTGGAGATGACGACGAGTACGAGGAAGAGGAAGTCTCATATGTCACACTCGACTTGGGTGGGGTTGAACCCACCCTCGTTCCAAGTGCCTCTAGCTACCATCTGATCGTACGTCATTCAAGATCTGTATTCACTCGAAGTACTGAAAATGTCTAGGGCCTTGACACACCTACCCCTTTCCTTCAGCTGCAGGGCACAGTTCTGAAAGGTCGCCATAACACTCTGCTTGGAACAGAGCTAATGTTCACGGAAGACAAAGGTACAGTTAGTTCCCATACTCTCCAAGCTCTCTTAACACCCCTGGATTAGATTTGCACGAATGGAACAAACGCTCTGTGCATCACG
Source organism: Coprinopsis sp. MPI-PUGE-AT-0042 (assembly GCA_020736565.1). NCBI lineage: Eukaryota > Fungi > Basidiomycota > Agaricomycetes > Agaricales > Psathyrellaceae > Coprinopsis > Coprinopsis sp. MPI-PUGE-AT-0042. The sequence continues at coordinate 367,836 of JAHBOF010000049.1, read as the reverse complement.
TCGCGAACAGCGAACAGCGCATCCTGTTCAAAGAAGTCACACTGGAGCGCAAGTCACCTGAGATTGACCGAATGGCAGCAACGGGAGAAGGAGCAGGTAAAGAAGGCACTGAACGTGACGCACAAAAGATAGATCGTATGACGGGACGTATAGCCCCATCCACGCGGGCTCCAAGGGCGAAAGGATCAGGAAAGAAGAAAGGGAAAGCCTCTGCGCCAGAGCCAACCCAAGAAGGTTTCGCAGCCCATGACGATAGGATGGACGTTGCAACAGAGTAGAACAATGACGACCATTGCTGAAGAAACTGTTCTTTTCAGCACCAGGATAACTATTCAGTTGGCGCTTCACCTCCCTAATCCGTCTTCTCTATCTGAAGTGGATCATGGTCTCCACGAAGGTCCCATATTCTTGCACTCTCTTGTTCTTGGGCTCCGATATCTTGCCCTTCCACCTCGTGCCGGCGATCATTTCCCAGGCGTTATCCTGAACCACAATAGGTCTGTTCGGAGACACAACCTCAGCGGATGTGCATTGCTAACTGTATGTCTTTGAGACAGCTCCTCTGCACCCAAAACCAAGATTTATGCCATCCTCGTGATTCCAGAGCGGTATGGATCCGGAGTCATGTGCATACCCATTCTCCTCCAGAGATAGACATGAAATACCAGAGTTGTTCGTGGCACCCGCTCATGACAGTTCCCCCTTCCGAGTGTGGATGTGCGGGAGGTTCTATAACCTTGATGGCCCATACCGCTTGACGGGTGAGGATGGCACGAAGAAAGAGGGGCACAAAGACTTGCGTATGACGTTTGTAGAGGGATCTAGCAGGTCACGAATTCGGGGTCAATGCGGTCCTTGACCCCAGTAAGCGCCCATTTGTTACCCATTCAGGCACAGGCGCCCAATGGGTTCCCCGATGGGGTAGCACATGCCGGTGCGTTGTCGGCGCTTTTCGACCTAACAACGGGTGGTGCCCTTCGGAACTTTGGAGGTCCAATCACAGAATTCAATTAGGGAACCAGGCAAAGCATCAAGTCCATCAGGTTGTCGATGTCGGCATTGGGCAACGGACGATTTTGTACACCTTTGGTTCTTCTCTACCTCCAACGACGCCCTGGGCCGCTGGTTCTTCATGTTCTGAAGGCGCCTGCTTGTATTCTGTCTGAAACTCCTTCAGCACTCCACATTCTTTTGTCAACTTTCGTCATTCGTTTACTTTCTGCTAGCGCGACGAATGCGATCGCCTAGCCAACACTCGATCCATAGGCGCCTGGGTCGCATCCTTCCTAACGGCAGTACTTCTCCCAAGGCCGCGTCCCTTGGCGCTCGGTCGCCTCAATTTGGTTCACCTTTTGGACAAGGATCTCGTGGCGGTGGGGACAGGGATTGGAATCGATTTGGAGGTGGTGGCGGTGGGAACAACAACTTCGGCCCTCCTGCTCGCAAACCTGATCCAGGACCGCCTGCTGGCAGGCCAAACCCAGGACCTTCCTTTGGCAGACCTGAACCGGGACCCCCGTTTGGTGGAGGCGACCAGCAGCCTCCCTTTGGTGGAAATGACTCTCGACCACCCTTTGGTGGACCCAATCCAGGACCCCCCGCTGCTCCAGCACCCAAACCTGCGCCTGCCCCCGCCCCCCGCGCCTGCTCCTCAACCTGCCCCCGCCAATGGACAGCCCCAGAACGGGGGTGCTAACCCAGCAGGCGGAGATGGTACTAACCTCAATAACGGAGGGAACGTCAACGGAGATGGTGCCACCAACAACATAAATCAGAGCACTAGCACTACACCCCAGGCTCAGAGGAGCAGCAGTCCAGCGACGAGCGCAGCCGCCCGTGGATCACCCGTTCAGCTGGCTGCCACTGCGAGCTCCTCGACCGTTTCCAGCAGCCAAGGTGAGGTCAATGGCAAATCTTATCAAGCGTGGCCTCACTGAATCATTTCCCTTCCAGCCGCGAGTCCTTCTCTGGTCACGGGTGGCACTCCTTTGGAGACCCTCCCAGCTGCAGGACCTGAAGGTGGTGCTAATTGACGCTCCCTGGTCTCAATCCCACTGGAGGCGTTAGCAGGGCGGGTCTTTCAGGTGGCATCATCGCAGCCATTGTTCTGCTGTCCCTCTTCTTCGCTGTGCTGATCCTGGTTCTTCTTCTGCGCCGACGATGGATTTCGCGCCGGAGTGAGCGGTTTGGCACTTGGTGGATCAACCGCAGGCAAAACTCGCGCACTTATGGCGACAACCCGAATTATGGCAACGAGAAGCAAACCCCCTTTGAATGGAACAGGGATGACTTTGCCGTCAGCACGATGGACCGCTCTGCTTCGCCCCTCGACCTCAGCAACATCGTTCCGATGGCGCCTCCCATGGCTGAAGTTCGCCGGCTTCGAAATGGGTCTGACGCACACCTCGTAGCCCCAAGCCCTTCCGAACGCTTCTCGATCGGAAGTGGCGACTCGTTTGTTGTCCACCACCCAACAGCGGTTTCCCACCGCATGTCAGACACTGAATCCTTCAAGTTCCCGAAACCACCATCCCATTCCGAGTTCGCTACGGCGGCTTCCATTCACTCAAGATTTGGAAGTAGTGGCAGCAACTCGGCTGCGGTGTCGTTAGCTGCGGCTTGCGGTCACACACCTCTTAACCAATCTCAACCTAGCTTGCTTGGATCGCGACCTGTTCTCGCCCCACCGCCACCTCAGTCACGTCAACCCAGCGCCGATGGAATCCCCAACCCTTTTGCTGACGCTGATGGAAGTGAATCCATGCACAACCCCTTCGCGAGCAACTCAATCAGCAGCATCGGCCCGCTGCCGCTCGGGGTTGGCGACCTCACCCGAACCGAGATAATTCGTCGGCCATTCCTCCCCACCATGAACGACGAGCTGAACGTGGAGGTTGATGATGAGGTCAAAATCCTGCAGATATTCGATGACGGCTGGGCTCTGGTCGAAAAGGTGCAAGTTCCACCTGTCCAGGGGCTCGTCCCCTTGGCCTGCTTGCGGGATATGGGCCAAGGCCTTACCAGTCTGCTCAGTACCAGACGGGTCCAGAGTATGCATGTCTCTGAACAAATCACCGAATAAGCATGTGACAGCGCTACTTGTTCCTCTCTTTATCTTGTGGATGCATCAGTGTGATCCCCATCCCTTCTCATGCCATCTTTTATCCGTTTCGGAGAACGCTCTTGCTTTCAAGTCCTCCTGTTTGTATACCCCTTCGCCTGACCCCTGTACGGGGACCAAAGCTCTCCCGCTCTTCCTTGACCTGTTGCAATATTATCGCTGTTGTGCCGTTACATTTAGGATGATCGTCGGTATGACCTCATTCAAGGGCACTCGCTGCAGATGTTCCTGCGCCCGTCTACCCCGCGAGAGATTCTTTGCACATTGAGGTTGGAGCAAAACCGTGTTACTTACCCTGACATACAGCATACGTACAAAAGACGTTTATTCGGTAAAGTAATCGGTTGTCTAGAGTTGCTTGAGTGTTCAAGTGTCCCCTGTGGACCTTTTTTGCAAATTGCGCCTGGCAATTGCGATCCCTTGTTGCTAAGTGGTAGGGGCGCTACATATGGAGTCCGAGGCCACCTCATTCAGGTCTATTGCGAGGCTCTGGTCGAGTCGTTCACCCAGTAGAGACAGGAAGGATTCGAAGACAGGTATTGTTGTCCACGACTGGCAGACAGAACCTGCGGGCACCCCGGGTTCTACAATTTCACATCAGAATTGTGGAGCTAGATGCTGCCGCACACACGCGTGGGACGCACGATGGACGTAGCGCTCGTCTGCAAATATTCCCGCGAGAATGTTTCGATACGTTGACCGAATACCTCCGGTCGTTAGACTCCAAAAGAACCTCATGCTTGTCCTTGTACGGATGTATATAACTGGGTGATGAGAAGTTTCATTTCCCTTTTCCCCCCAAAAGCCTCACCTATGTGTGATTCAACGCGTTAAGATATCCCCTACTGCCCCTGTTCTTCCAGTCACCCACACTCCTTTATCGACATTCATTCTCTTGCTGTAAGAACACGATGCCAGTAAACCGACGCGAATTGCACTCTCGCGCTACCCATCCCCACTCCGCTCCCAGAGCAGAGTCAAAGAGACGTCGCGGTCTACTTGGGCTGGAACTCAATATCCCTCCGCTCTCCAACGTCGTCTCTGGGCTGACCGACGGCTTGGGATTGACAAACAGTCAGCCCCAACAGCCAGCTCAGCCTGCTCCTGTTCCTGCTCCCTCCCCGTCTCCCCAACCAACCTCGCCTTCTCAGCCTCCAGCAACTCAGCCTCCATCCAACTCCCAGCCCCCATCCAATCCACAGCAACCTCCCGTGAACCAACCTGCTCCAAGCCAGCCTCCCGCGAACCAACCCCCCTCTTCAAATCCGTCTTCAGCTGGTCAACAGCAGCCACAGTCCTTCCTCACCGGGCCAGCCCAACCAAACTGGGTCAGTTTCTCGAGCCCCTGGCGCCACGGGTACAGGAGGCTCACAGCCCGGTGAAACTGGCACCTCCACTCCTGGGTCTGGTGCAGACTCGCCTAACGGTGGTGGTGGAAACGCGTCTAATCCAGGAAACAGCTTCGTGGTTGTACCAGGCGGCGAAAACGGTACCCCGGTTGCCAATGTCGGTGGTATCCCTTCCCAGGAGGGAGGGAGTACCATCGTCAGTCGAGGTCCTCAAGGCACCCGTACCCTGGTGATCAATGGCTCCTCAACGTCAGTCCTTGGAGGTTCACCCACCAGCAACCCTGACGATCCTGGTAATCCTGACGGTACTCCCGGCGCACCCGGAGCATCAAAGTCCAGCTCGCACACCGCTATCATCGCGGTCGTGTCCATCATCGCCGCCCTCTTCCTACTCTTCCTCCTCTTCTTCCTTCGCCGCCGTTACAGGAAGCGCAAGACAGAAGAGAAAAATCAGTGGTGGACTGCCAGGAAACGCACCTCCAAGGACTACCAAGACACTGCTATCATCAACAACAGAAAGTCGGCTAGAAGCAGTTTTGGGACCACAATCGATCATTCAGGCGATGCTTTCAACGTCAATTTCACTCAAGGTTTACCTGCTCTGCCACCTATGGCCGAGCTTCGCCGTACTCACAACGAATTCAACTCCCCTCTACCCACTCCTAGCGCTGATTCTCACCGGCGTCTGTCCGACACCAGCATTGGGAGCAGGAGCTCGAGGGACAACATGTCCCAATTCGCGTTCCCCCTTGCCGGTGCTGAAGGCGCCAGGAATGTGAGACTTTCAGGAGGATCTCTCTCGGCTGGACTTCAACTTTCCAACGATCCCTTTTGCGATCCCCGTCCCCGTTCAGCTGACGGCACTATCGAAGCAACCGAAGAAGGTTTCTACACCTGCTCTTCCCACACCAACGACCTCGTTAGCGAGATGAGCTGTGTTTCGAGCTCTGTCCATGGCACCTTCAATGCGGAAGAGATCATCTGCAGGCCATACACATCGACGATGCCTGACGAACTCACCGTCACACCTGGAATCCGTGTCAAGGTTGTCAAGGTTTACGATGATGGCTGGGCAATGGTTGAGAAGCTTGACTCCTCCAGTTCTCGCGGCCTTATTCCCCTCGACTGCCTCAGACAGCCGGGCCAAGATTTTAGTACCTTCTTGCAGGAAAAACGCGTAGATACCTATGTCGCAACTGCCAACTTCCGTCAGCTTTAACTTTTTTTATCCACCTTTGGACTCTTTTTCCATACCTTACATACCCTTCGTTTCTCGATACTGTTGTATTTGTTACTGATCCCAACCAATCTTAGACTGGGCACCATCTGCCCACATCCACTTCGATCCCTGGACGTGTGCCGTGTGGTTCCCCAGAGTGATTACAGTCAGAACAGGATCGCATTTCATAGTGTCAATACAATTAACCCTTCTATTCGTTCGTTTTGCATTCCTGCAGTCTAGTTTATTAATCAGCCTTTGCCACCTTGTCGAACTGGAAGGGCTTACTTTCAATCCAACAATCCGCTCGTGGTCAATCATGTAAGAGTCATACTTTAGGTCCATCTTCAGGGTGGAGGATAGGTATGGCAGACATGATTCGACATCCTTCGAGAACACGCTGCCACGGGGAACAACACTGGGAGTTGTACACAGCAATTGCTCCAGTCCAGGTCTGAAGGAAAAGCCTTGGGGTAGCGACCATTGGATGTTAAAGTCCAGGATCCTGATATGGTCAAGGGTGGGTGGGCAAACGACCCTCGAACCGTGAACATAGCTATGCAAGCTTAGTGCATGAGAAGAGGGCAGAATGATAGACAACTCACCGTAACCACGGATAAAAGGACTGAACATTCATCAGGCGTGTCCCCGGGCCCCACTGCTCCCATCGAATGAGCTCTGGTCTAGCCGACTTGGACGATAAAGTATGCTTGAGGAGAAGAGAGGAAGGAACGTAAAGCGTATAGGTAGGACGGCCAAAGTCGACCAAGGTGAGATAAGTCAGGTGAAAGACGTGCATCTTTCTGTCGGGGGAAGAGGTGTAGGTTCGGGCAGAAGGCTCCGCGGTGTGTGGTTCGCAGTGGGCTCGAAAGGTGTGAAGCATCACATTGTTACCAATATCTGGGAGTTGCAGAGAGGCGACGTGGATTGCACCAGGGTATTGGCCATCAGGATCGAAACTGTACAGCTCGATGCGGCCCTCATCCCTTATCGAGGTAACATAGTAATGCTTGGTGTCCAGGAAAGAGAAGGTAAAGGCACCCATCGGGAGACATTCTTCCCTGCCAGAGTCCTATGCGCTGTCAGGAAGGTGACAGCAAGCACGAGGCGGAAGCAAGGCTCACCACGATGATTCCCCCGGTCCTCCAGTTCCAAATGATGAAACGAGAAATCAAGTCGTTCGTCGTAACAAACACTCCAATGACATCACCCATAATTTGAGTGACAGAGCGAAAGACAGATCTTGCCCACACCGCATCTGAGGTGACCTCGAACGGAAGTCGTGCCTTGGGGGCAGCCTCGCAGTCAGGGTTGGAGAAGGACGACACGCAGAGCGAGAGCAGGCGTCTGTCGGCTGGAAGGTCGCTTTAAAAGGTTGGATAGAGCAAAGTTGAAGGGGCAATACACGTACCTGTCTTCATTACTCTCAACCATTAGGAAAGCAACGACATCTTGTGTAGGATCGAGCGCAATGTCCGCCGGTCGGTTGACAAAGTCTTTCTCGCAGAGGACAACCATTTTCTGGTCCTGTGCAGATGGCAGCCGCAGGATAAGCAGCTTGCCTTCGGTATCCAGTTGCACAAAGCAGCCGTCGACGAGCTCATACGCATGACAGGACCCTCCAACTGGATGTTCATATGTGCCGGTCCAGTCCAGCGTACGCCAATGCTTCCGCAGATTGTGCAGACGTTCAAGTTGGTCAGGATATGGTGTTCGCAGGTCAAGAATTTCTAGGCCGCTCATAGCTAGAGACAGCTGTAGCCGCAACCTCGAGTCATTGTGTATGATAGTCTTCAAATCCTTGCAAACCTGTGAACATCAGATTAGCGCTCGTGTGCCTCGTATCGACCAAAGCGACTTACCCTGCGACAATTAAGAAGGTCCTGGTGCCCAAGAGACCCAAGAATATCCGCTACAAGCTCACTGGGAAGTCCTCCGAGTACTTCCATGGTGCAAGAGGTGGTCAGAGTGTCAAATGTCGTTCAAGGTTCAAGCCAAGCGTCATTTCCTTTTGAGAGCATCATCTGGTTGTTCATATAGGGGTGCATTCCCAATGAGGTCAATGTTCAACCCCTATCTGACCTCGATTTGGTGCCGCTTTCCACAGCCTCGAGTCTTCGAGCTTTGCTGCGGGGCCTTGGCTGGTCTATTGCCTCATATATATCGAGAAAAATACATCCATAATCATGGAACAGAGACTCGGAGGATCTATGTCATTCTGTGGTCATTGTACTTTCATTACAGAGTCAATCCTAGCGTCCTGAATTCTCTTTCGCAATTCGCTCCAAATGGGAAGGCCCAAGAAGAACGTGGACAGAACCCACTGAGCCTAGGAGCCAGTTCAATAAAACATCCCAAGCGGTCAGATAAAGTGTCAAGAACTCACACCAAGAAAGAATCCCGATGAATGTCTCCAGCACAGGCTGAATGTGTATAAACTCTCCAACGTATGGAGGGCTACCAGAATCCCAAACTGGGTGGCCATTGCGCGTTCACCCAATAGATTCCGCAGGAAGTAGATAGGTACCAGAGCTGTTTCAGCAAGCGATCCTGGTGTTGGGTTGCTTGGAGCAAAGTAGGCAAGGGCAGACAATGGGACGAGCACGGCTGATGCAAGTGCGTAGTTCACCTTGCTCGGAGGGTAGAAGGCTGTGATCTTGGGCGCTTTAATCATGCCTAATCCTTCCTGGGCCAATGCCTTCATCTCCAGAAGTCGAGGCTTGACTGCGTCGTAGCCCGACAAGGGTGGCTCGATTGGAACAACGACGTCAAAGTCCTGTTTCGACTTTGATTTTGGTGTGCACTTCAAGACAATTTTCTGTAAAGGAAGAGCAGCAGTCAGCAATGTTGAGACAAGGATAAGAGTGTGTTCATGAACGTACATTACAGTCAATCGAGGTCATTTTGGCACCAACAATGGGTTCCTCAACCTTCCCGTACCACTTGGCATACGCGACAAGGGTGTCAGGATGACCGGACATGTACATGCACAGGAAGCCAGACTTCTCAGCGACAGGGTCAGACATGTTGGCAGGTAGAGGTTTTGAGAGTTTTAGTGGGGGATGAATACAATGGAAGGCCGTTTCAGCGTTTAAAACTTGATAAGAGTCGAGGAAGAGTTTCGGAGTTTAACCGCCCGCAGCGAACACCTTCACAGGGGTCGTGTCAACCGACGTTCCGCCCCTGTTTTGATCAGAGCACGGCTATCAGCCCCGCAGCGTCGGTTAGCCGGAAGGCGCTCAGGCTACGTTCTCCCAATGCCGATGGCAGGCACGTTTCATGGGCATCGCCAGGAGAGCCTTGGAGACGGACATCTAACCTTGCAGCCTAGTTTGAGGATAAATCGATCCTTGGCGTCAGGATGGTTGAGGTGAGGTGACTGCGAGCCTCCAAGATTCACTGAGAGTTGGGGCATAGTTCTCACCAAGTAGCGCGAGCTCTTGCATTGGACATTACCACTTGGACGAGATCGGTTGATACTGAACAAGAACAGAGCAGTCCGTGATGGAGCGCGCGAGCTGAGGTTCGACCACAAAGGCTTCCGGGCTTGATTTACAACGGCGAAGATGGCGGCGGGTGAAAAGGAGAGGGAGGATTTTGAAATGGTGGCTGAGGCCCTTTTAAAGGATCAGAGAGATGTCTAGGAACCTCTCGCCAGTCCAAGACAAAATGGCTGACCCATGACGAGCCAGGCTCAACGATGAGGGCCGCAAGCGGATTCGCCGTCGGACGAGATCGCAAGCCTAAAGAACTGAACCGTATACTGTTGGAAACAATATATACATTTTTGAGCACATAAAGGCCAACCCATCACCATCCCTAGCTCCACACACCAATTAAAGCGATTAGTTCTGTGCTTTGAAAATCTATGGTATTACATGCACAGCTACTGATCCTTCTTCTCTACAGCCGACGACGAAGACGCATTCAACTTTCGGAAAAACGCACTCACATACCCCGCAACCCTACCCACACCCAACCCAACCCCAAGCAACACCCCCAGGTCAACAGCAACAACACCCAACACACCCGCCATAAACCTCGGCGCGAAAATCTTCCACACCATCAAGTGTCGTCTCAACACAGCGGCGCTGATGCTCGTTCCAAAGAGGAGCGTGGCGTAATAGGTCATCATGGCGATACCTGCCACGAGACTGTCGGCTTTGACATGCCCAGCAGAGTCCTTGACGTTGGCAGTGGTCGGTTGAGGCGTCTGGTTCCAGAGAGCGACGAGTGGGATGGCGAGGGCGAATAGGAAGAGGGGTCCGATCGAGTTGAGGACGACGGTGATGGCGGACCATGGGTACTTGACACCGGGCGTGATGAGGAACGCAGTCTTCCATTGAATAGAGGATATGGTGGATTGATGGCCTGTGGTGTAAAACGCATGTAGACCAAGCAGCGCAATCGGAACGATATCGCTGAACCGAACGGGGACGTGCTGCGCCAGGGCAGAGGTGGGATCAAGAATGGACGAGGGCGTCGCACTCGCGAATGCAATCTCCATGCTCTGCACATCGCGAACGCTGTCGATGACTTCAAGGAAGGACAGTAGGCAGACGGTAGCAACGCCAAGAACGAGTTGGCCGGGGATTTGCGAAGCTGTGTATACAACAGCCAGGAAGATGGTCCAAAAGACGAGGTACGGCGAGCCAAAGACGTTGGCAAACCCAATGACCTTGACTTGCTTCTGGCCGTCTTCACTTCCTACTGCCAAATGTACGCAGAGAGGAATAACGAACCACAGCAGTCCTCCTGCCACCAAAATCCATACGAACGCGAATCTTGCGATCCAAGTCCTGGCCAGGCGCAGGTAGGGTTCCACGAGTCTCCCAAGGCGGAGGTTGTGTCGGCCCATTCTAGGATCCAGTACAAGGCCCCACCGAGAATCGAAGGAGCAAAGATCACTGGGTAATATGACTTGGCGATACCCTTGTTGGAAAGAGAGATTGAAAGGAATCGGCCGATGATGATAGGGAGTGCAATGGCCATGGGAATAGCCAAAATAACCGCACCCAATGGAGGGGCGGTTACAGAGGATGAAGCGTAGAAGTGACATGACAGAAACTCTGCTGCTCCTCTCTGCACACAGTACTGAGAGACATCAACCTGATCCCGACCGCGTACAGCGCTGAGAACCCAACGATACGATATCGAAGGCGGGTAGTCGGAGCGGCGAAGCCCTTCATGGCATATGGAACGACCGACGTCACTGCAAGGAATGGAATGATATAGTCTTCCCAGACCGTGAACGAGTTGGATAGGAAGGCGGCGGCATGTAGTATGAGGAGGATGGGCGATAGCGAGACATCAAAGCTAGTAATGGGGGGGAGAAACGAAAATGGCAGCTGCGCATGAGGCGAAATGTGGCTCCAACACGATATAGTCGGTCATTCCTACTCCTTCGAGCAGCGTGGGGAATGCACGAGTCACAAAGGACACTGCGAAGCCAGAGATGCCACCACCAAGGCCTGCAACCAGCCATTGCGGGGAGTGGGCTCGAAGCCATTCGCAGACCTTGCTCCCGCCTTTGTCAACCCGACATAAAGCGACCAGGACGGCCAGGAGCGACATGGCGAAGAGCACCAGTCCCATCCCCATTAGAGTGGCGTTGAACTGGGCCCACATCGCTCGGCATGCTGCAAGTGCATGCCTCGAGAATTTGTTCAAAGCGATGGGACCGCGGTTCTCCGGATGAACTGACGCCTTCCCAGCTTCGCGAAAGGCTATCCCATGCTTCGTCCAGTTCGCCCCCTGAGGGAGATGCTCGTAGGTCTGAAGGAAGTTGTGGATCTGGGCAGCATTCAGCTCTAGTGGCCGCTTCAAGCTGTTTGGGCCTCGCAAAGAGCTCTGGTATGATGCTTCCGAGGTTATTGAAGGGGATGGGGAGGCCAAGGAGAAGGGAGAGTGTTGGAAGGAGGTCAATCTGTTGGATGAAACGGTGGCCGACTGAAGCTCCGGGAAACTTGCGGTGTGGTAGCAAGTCGGTGGGGATATCTTCCAGGGTTTGGGCCAGGGCTGGTCCTTTGCTGTAGATCCACATTGCTGAAGAAGTTTCGAGGGTGCTGTCTCCACCGTGGTCGCCAGAGCGGTCCATACCGTGGTCTCCTAGCAGTACAAGAAGTGTATCATCATCGAGGTTCTCAACCACACGATTCAGAACGTCCTCCATCTGCTGCAGTTTGGTCTTCATTAAAGGATGGTCTGGCCCTGCGCGGTGTCCGACATGGTCAACGCCGAGAAAGTGACCAATGAGAAAGTCGAAGGGCTTTGAAGGGTCTTCCAAGAGTGGAAAGAGGTGTTCCATGACGCCTTCGTCGACGGTATGGAGGTCTTCCACGTCAAACGATGGAAAGGGGTGGCTAATGTTGAACGCATCGGGAAACACTGACATCCAGGTGTCATCCCCCATAAACGCGACCTTGCTGGTTCGGTAAGCCAAGATCATCGAGAAAGACTAGTTGACTTGCCTTCTTGCCAGCTCTCTGAAGTTGCAACCATGATAGAGTCCTCTGTGATAGAGGAAGCTCCCAAATTGTTGCCCACGTCAATGAAGGTGGGCAATGACCCGGTGGTCAGACCTTTGATTCTCTGCAAGGTTGTTGTAGGTGGGTCGGCATGGCTGTCGAATAGGAAAGAGTTGTAGGGCTGTTCCTTGGTAAGTCGTTGGGGAAGTGTGAGGATATTGTGGTGGTAGGGAGATGGAGGGGTGGGTGGATCTGGCGACACAAAGTCGAACCGCAACGCGTCAATAACCAGGATGACCGCGCGACTGTGAGTCGGCTGAACCGCTGTTTTGAAGCTTGGTGTCGATATGTCCGTCAAGGATAGCCGCATGAGCAGGAAGCCCCTCGTGAATAGGTAAATTCCGGCCAAATGAGCCAGGAAAATCCATAGCAGGTTGACGAAGCGCAGGTTGGCCATCTCGTCGGGGGGAGTGTAAGTCTCCGCCTAGTTGGAAGAGATGAATTCCGTGGCCCCTTGTGTTCAGCCTTTGCGCGGGTCTTGGGAGGTAATAACGAAGAGGTGCCAGACAGTTGGTGCCGGCAACTCAGTGTCAATGTGGACACGTGATGCTTGTGGTTTGAGCGGAGACTAAAATTGACAGGCGCTTAATTCATGATCCGAGCCCCTTCCTCCGATCCACTTTACTCTTCATCGGAACAGTAAGAGCCGCATTTCTTGACTGCCACGAGTTATAAGCATATCCTGAAGTACTACTGATAATAAACCGCCTTCCAAAATGGACTCACTGAGCGGTTTCAGTGCACTCAAACCGGTAGCTACACAAAATTCATTGATCCGTTACTACTTCAGTCGGAGATACTTGCCTTCAGCTCCCAGCCTGCCAGCGCTTTACGATCATACTTAGGCACCACAACCACCAACATCTTGCTGAATGCATCTTGGAGTGCAGAGGCTGAGAAATGGCGCACTAACCCGCTCATTCCGTCGGTCATACTCCTCTCAAAACTTACATTACGATGGTAAGTAACCTCCACTTACTACAACTGAGAAGCTCATTAACATCAGGCGTTCTTTCTAGTTTGCATTAATTGGAGGGCGGTCATGCAGGATGTGAAGCAGCAGCAGGGGCTGGCAAGGACCTGGCGCTAGGAACAGTTCCTGTTGACTCAGAAACTGGAAACCATTGGCGAACTCTCGTGCAATCCCGTCAATTGGTGGTGTTCGGAAAGGGAACACTGGTCCGCGAAAATCGACGCGCTTGACGGTGTCATGGGACGCGTAGCGGACAAGGCAGGCATTCAGTTTCAAATCCTGAATCGTAGCAAAGGGGCTGCAGTATGGGTGAGCAATATGTTTTGCTTTGAAATTGTATCGTATTAACGCAGGAAGCCAGGGACCGAGAACTCAGATAGACCCGCACTCTCTACAAGAACAACATGCAGAAGATCTTGTTCGACTATCCAAATCTCTCGATAAAGGCAGGAAGTTGTACGACCTTGTCACTGAACGGTCCCATAGCCGACTCCAGCTGGGCGAAGATCAAGGGTGTCCAACTCGGTGAGTAGCAGCCTCTTGTGCGAAGAGCAAAGTCCTAAAACAGCGCAGAAACGCGTGAAATTATATCCTGCTCGCAAGTTGTCATCTGTACGGGAACCTTCCTGTCGGGGGAGATTCACATGGGCATGAAACGTTGGCCCGCTGGAAGGAATCGGGTGAAGCACCCTCGACTGGCCTATCCGCATCTCTCCAAGCAAGCAGGCTTCAAAGCTCGGACGCCTGCAAACCGGGACACCCAGGCTCGTCTTGACGGGCAAGACCTATCAATTTTGACGGTTTCGAGCGTCAAGACTGGCGACGTCCAACCCATACATTTCAGCTTTCCTCAACAAACGAGGTCGACAACGCCGCCAACCAGATTTCATGCTTCAAACCTCACACCAACTTGAAAACACATCAATTCGTCAAGGATAACCTACACCAATGTGTCCATATCCAAGAGACCGAAGAAAGGACCCTCGATACTGTCCCTCCCTCGAAGCCAAAATCCTGCGGTTCGGACACAAGACCAACATACCGTCCTGGCTCGAGCCCGAAGGGCTACGACTCGGACGTCATCTATCCCAACGGTATCTCAAACCAGCCTTCCCTGAAGAGCTTCAAGAAATCATGATGCGCACCATTCCCGGTTTGGAGAAATGTCAAGATGGTTAGACCTGCAGTATGGTGTGGAATATGACCATATTCGATCCTAGAGAACTCAGACCCACTTTGGAGACCAAGCGGATTCATGTACGCAGGCAGGTCCATTAACTTCCAAGATCCTTGCGGGGACTCAAAACACAGCTTTTAGGGCCTTTTCCTCGCCGGTCAAATCAATGGCAAGTATAATGCAGCCGTTTGTTCGTCTAGTGCTTATCTGACCTCGACTTCAGGCACAACTGGGTATGAAGAGGCCGGTGCTCAGGGCCTCGTCGCGGGTATCAATGCGGGTCTCGGAGCCTTACAGAAACCACCCTCATCCCTCACTAGGGCAGACGGCTTCACAGGTGTCATGATTGACGATCTCAGTCGTCAAAGGAGCCGAGGAACCTTGTCCGTATCTCCCCTGTCGCTTGTCCATTCTCTACTTGCTAAACAGCCGTTTCAACAGGACCGCATGTTCACATCCAGATCTGAATACCGCATGACCATTCGCAGTGACAATGCCGGATTCAGATTGACGAAGCAAGGTTAGCGACCCTGTCAACCCAATCTTCCTCGTGTTGGACTAACTAGGTGATATTGCAGGGCATGCTGCAGGTGCTATTTTCTAGCGCCAGATGGGAGACCTTTCAGAGTACACAACAGACCCTAGAGTCCGTCATCGCCCTCCTAAAATCGGATCAAGATGAGTCCACAAGGATGGTCCCAGCAAGGTAATCTCTGTCAACAAAGACGGCGCTTGGCGAGAGTACGTCCAGTCTTCCTCGCTTCCCTGTCACCCAACTCAATGCTGCTCGTTGCAGCGCATTTTTACATGCTCAGATATCCGGGTGTCACGACCCGAATCCATGAAGTCACTCATTCCCGGACCTATCTGACATCGACCCCTCAATAATGCACGCGTTGATCATCGAAGGCCACTACCACCCTCATCTCAGCCGCCAAGAGGGCCGACGTGAAGGTGTTTTATGGAGACGAATCCCTCATGCTCGACCCTGGGATGGCCTATTCAGACCGTTCCAGGCCTCAGCTCGGAAGTCATTGAAAAGCTTTATCGTGTCCGTCCAACGACCATTGGAGCTGCAAGAGGATTGAAGGCATGACCCCCGACCTCTGTGGTTATTTACTAAAGTATGCGAAACGCACATGGAATGCTACTGCCACCCTCCGGCGTTTCGCAAGTTGCTATCGCCTAATCCGTGCAAATTCGCTATACCAGCACGTGTTTCGGTTGTAGAGGAGATAACATTAGGTATGCACACAGATGACGAATCAAGTAAAATACAAAACTACTTGATACAGAATTAAACCCGTTAAATCACTATAACCATGTCCATAGGAATAGAAGGAGCCACAACAATGCTCAGAAGAGAGGGGATTCTCGCTACTCTGCCCATCTGCATGCTGTGGAATATGTTGAAACTACTGGAGGGCCCCGAAGCTGTCAGAACCAAAGGTGGGACCAGCTGAACCCATCGCATAACGACCTCGATCCAGATGATAGATAAGGTGAACCGGACGAGGAAGGTCCGGATGCGGGTGGCGAAGGAGAAGCCTCGGGCCAAAGACAGAAAACCTTGAAAAAGGGCACCATTCAGTTACAGACACCTCTACCAGAAAAGACGATAGACTTACCCTGGCATCAATACGTCCTTCCACCAACCAGGGTATTAATACCTTCCATCGTGGCCAAAGTTTCTTCTTCGGTGAAAGCATTCACCGAATACGAATTTAGATCATTGGGGCCGAAGTGTATGGCGCCTGATCCTGAGCCAAAAGTTTGCTTCGGGTGTGAAAATGATAGAATCGCCTGGATTGGCCCCTTGACTGTCGTATGAAGACCCTCCGTGGGCGCCATATCCACCACCAATACTTGACCTCCCAGGGGCGGCAGTAGGGGGGCTGACAGAGAAAGTGGTTATGGAACCACCTGGCGCTGGGCCGCTCGAACCGTGTGTTGGTGGGGGTGGCTGAGTCTGCAGGCGCCCAAACGGTGACCCCGTCGCGGCGATGGCGGAAGAGAAGGCCAGCCAAGAATCTAGCATAAAGCCTCGGAGTGTGCCTGTCATCGATGGCGTCTCGGTGGACTGAGGGGGTTATCAATCTGCTAATGAGGTCGAAGATCTCATTTTCTCCTTCCTTTGTGAGGTATTTGAGAGTTCTGGTCGCAGGACGAAAATCCATGGAGGATCGGTTTAAAAGAGATGACTACAACATCCACTGTTGGTGAACGTTACCTTGAGAAGGAATGCAGATGCAAAGGATGCGAAAAACGAAAGTAACCTGAAAAGAGATGAACTTGTGACATCTAAGGCAAGGGCGAACACGCATACCATCAGCGGCGTATCTCATGTAGCCTGATGGAGCAAGCGAATCAAGCATGGTCAAAACGACGGACTTGGCAGATTCCAAGCACTGCAGAAAAAATGAGTGAGCGGTAGGTGACGAGCGGATGGTACAGCAACTTACCTTTGTAAAGTAGATCTCGTCTCCAGCCTGAAGACCCCGAACCAATGCTTGTTGGAACCCAAACGAAAACATCACTAGACGTGAATACGCAACCAAGCTGGTATGCGAAGTGAGAATTATTCAATACATGGTACCGGTTGCTCTCACATGGCATCAGGCTTCGTCGGAAGTTACACGCAGGATCTAGAGAAGATGAGGACCAGCCGGTCTTGCGCAGACACCAAGCACGTACCATCTGGATTCGAATCTTCATCGAATATCCGAGGTCCATTCCTCTTCAAAGGCGATTAGATGCTGGTCGTGCTCTAGCGTCACAGAGCGGAAGTCGACCTTCTGGATCAAAGTCAGCATGGGACCGACGAGGAATTTGACTGTCAACCAACCTTGTTTAGTCCAGTCGGGACGAAGGATCGCTGAAGATTTCATCGTGGAACTTTGCTACAATTTGTAGAAGCGTAGGAGTAGCCGCAAGGTGAACGTCGAACTGTCCGTGGTCCAGACCGAGATTCGATTGAAGTATACGCTCAAGCGCTGGAACCTACCGGGTCATTATATTTGGATTTCTTGTACCAGTCCTTTGCGTTGCGGACAATGCTATGGACAAAGGTACTGATGCTGAGACCTGGTTGATGGAACGTATGACTCACTAGTCTTCCTTGATCGTCGATGGCTTCCCGAATTGTGTTGCAGTAGACCTATCCAAGTTGTAACAGATCATCCAGACACGCGTCTTGTTGAGCAGTTTCTTTTTCTTGCTTCTCAGTCGTTCGGTTTGACGGTGGACACATGGTGTAGGTTGAGGTCAGTGGCGATTCTATCGGGACATTAGCGATCAAGCCGCGAAGCGACAACAGAAAAACAAACCTGATGGCCAGTCCGGTGTAGAGCCAACTGCGGTCTTCCTCCCCACCGGCGAGCAGGAACAGCGTAAGTAGCCATAAGGATGTAGGCTTGGCACAGTTCAACCGATTTCCAACCCATCGATGAGAGCAGAGGCAGCTGAGGACTTTGCAAAATGCATAGCGACTGGATAGACCTGTGACTTTTCAGGATAGAAACGCGAAGCCACCGCGCAGACTGCAAAAGACACTCAGAGGGAATCCAAGTTTCTGGAGCGGATTGCACGTACCAACTGTGAACAAGAACGGGCATCTCGCAAAAGTGTTCTCTGGGGTATGTGTGGCACGATCGAGCAATGAAATGAATGGCTGAGGATGGATGTCAGGCACTTGGGCTATGTCACTGATTGAATGGCTCACATTGATATGGTCGAAGAATCTTGTGAAAGAAGTTAGCGGTCTGGATTGCTTACGAGTGTTTGCGGCAGGCTCACATGTCCAAATAGCTTCTTGACATCACTTGGGGTCACCAGCCCGTGTACCAATATCTCCAGGCGGGCTATGCTGCTTGATGAGAGTAGCGCGGATATCAAGGTTGGTAGCAGGTCCTGTAGCATGTTTAGGAAACGAAACCGCTCTAGAACGAGGGGGACCAACCAGGCATGAAATAGGTCTCATTGGCGACTCCCTGAGAATGCAATCCCCGATCAGTCGTTTGACAGGTGGCATGAAGCACACTTGACATACCACATTATCGTCATTAAAGTCATCCTCTGCCAGGGCGCTAGCATGCTTGGCGTCGTCGCTGTGCTTTGGCTTCGGCGTGTTGCTCAAGCTTAGGTTGGCTATGAGGCCGAGCGGGACGTGGGCGTCAGGGAGAGACAGCTGGGCTTCTGATTCAATCCATCAGAGTCGTTATTTGAGTCGTCGTTGTTGACTACAACCGCCTCTTCATCAGACTCTTGATATCTTTCTTTCCCGCGGAACGAGGAATCCTGAGAGCCTGCTTTCGATCCAGTGTCTCTGACACTGGCAACCAATTGCTCAAGCCATTCCAGTACATCTTGATTGTTTTTGTCAGACGGCGAGGGTTGCTAGTCGATAAGAAGCAATGGATAGAGGGGGTGCAAACATATGGGTGTGTAGCTAGGGAGTGCGTTAGGGAGTGCGCTTCAAGGCATTGAGGAGACTTACTGGTTTTCGTAGGGACTCGATGACTGAATCCTTTTGGCGAATTGGGCGAGTAGATACTCGCGTTTACTAACGCAAAAGGGAGTACATGGTAAGTCGCCATGCAACGACAAAGGAGTGGGAGGTCCAGGAGACGACAAGGGAGACATGATGGAAGAATAGAACTGGGGATGTATGTTCTGAATTGCAAGGATAAAGGCAAAGCTGGCGCCTTTATAGGCGAAGGATCATTGCAGAAGCGACAAACACACCCGAGATAGCCGCATTCGTAACGCAGATCTGGGGATCGACCGACCGACGACAGCTCCCCCTGGCCCACGTCGAATCAAACACCGGTGGATTCCAAAACAGGACGGAGGTGTTGAAGGAACCGAAGACTACTTGACTTGGAACAGTGAATTGAACTCACTTGGGTGCGTTACGCGGCTTCCGCCCTTCCACTATACACGCATATCCGGAAGTCTTGCATCGATTACACGTACGCAGATCGCCCAGTGTGAACTCGCACTTCATCTGCTCCGATAAGTTGTTGCGACACAGGGTTCGGTGTAACGGAATTCCAGAGGACGAAATGGCAAAAGAAGTATCCGAGGCGTGAGGTGAAACACGTGCACAGGTGACAGTGGATGTCAACGGAAGACGTGCATTACATCGTGGATACGATTTTTGACCCACAAGGACCGGAGGATTCAAGACGGACCGCGATAAACAGAAATCAAGAATTTTCATTAGAAATCCTTCTAACTCTCGTAGAACGAAAAAGCGGCTAACCTTGAGCTTTTTGCAGTGCTTGCAAGCGCCGGCCCTGGAAAGTCGCATCAAAACCAGTACATGCAAGGATCGCGGTCGTTGGATTTGGAAGATCCATCATTTGGTTTCCACAATCGGGGTGTCGATTTCAGCGTATGAAGTCACGAGGGCAATTATGTGTCCAGTGCAGGCAAGCGTCAGTAAGAAAGGCCAGAAGCGGACACGATGCATGTCCGGGAGAGAACAGGTTTCGTCGAGGCAGTGTCAAAGCAGCGGAATAGACAAATGTCCGCGCAGAGAGTCGGGAGGGCCGCCATATTTCCACGAGAGAAAGGCACATGTTGAATAGGGCCAGCCCCATTTTTCATGTCGGTGAGATCGACATGGAATGGTAGTCCATTTGCCAGGGAGAGACCATGGCCAGAGCATTGGTTGATGCGGAGAGGACCCACGCAGCCAAGCACAGACCAAACAGCGTCCAGGCAGTGCCACATCGCAAAAGGGCGGTGTTTGAGACAGGCATGATAGTCGATGTGGGACGCAGAGTCGTTGAGTTGCCGAAACAAGGAGGGAAAATAATGAGCGATCGAACGGATAGGCACAGACACATGTAACCGGCGGACGGAAACGCCAACCGGTACATCGAGCTTAAAGGAATAAGAAGAAACTCACAGCCTTGAGTGTTTTATTCCTCCCCTTCCTCGAAGGAGCTGCCACCCCCGAAGCCTGCAACACCTACACTGATACCGCCAGCAATCGGTCCTCATCCTCGCTCTCTTCAGCACTGTCGCCATCCTCAGCGTCGGTATCGTCCGTCCCTTTTGATTCGCTTCCTTTTGTTCTTGTTCTTGTTGGCCCTCCAGGCTCGGAGGGGCAAGAGTTATTGCCTTGCTTCAGATTGCTAGGCCCAGGAACTGAAAGGTTGCTGCTGACTAGACCTCTGACCTCCCTCCTCAGAGACCTGCTGAACCGGCTTGTGTACATTGACCACGAGACCGGGCCCGGGCGCCCCGGCGCTGCTGGGAGCAGGCCTTATGCCTTCGCTGCGCCTTGTGCCTTCGCTAGGCCATGATACAGGAGACCGAGATAGTGTGCGGTCTCGAGATGGAACTTGCCGTTGGGCTAAGGCTGCATGACGCTGAGAGACCTGGCTCCGCTGAGCCTCCTCAGAGGCTTGATAGTACTTGCGCTGTGACTGCCTGAGTTTGAGGTACACGTGGTGGTTCCTGGCTCTGGGGTTGAGCCTGGGAAGGATAAGTGTAACGACCCCCTCCTTGAAGGCCTTGGTTGGGTCTATGGGCCTGAGCCGATGAGTGACCCGTAGTGGTAGTTGCATTGCTGACTAGACCATAGAAATCGGAGTACGCGGGATGACAGGATTTTGGCTTTGGTACGACGTGCCGCCACCATACTGCTGGCCGATGGGGTCCTGGACTACCCCGACAGATTGGGTTGGCTGGGGTGCCTGAGCACCGTATGGTCCTCCAGGGAGATTGGTATAAAGATCGGGGTGGTAGGAAGCCTGTCCTGCTGTTGCAAAAGGCGCTTGGTTCTGTTGTGAACCGCTCGTGAAAGATTCTGCCCATTGCTGATACTGACGAACATATGTTTCCTCCTGCTGTGCAGGCTGGCCGGTAGAGTAGTACGTTGCTGGTTGAGCGCCTGCGACCTGAGAGTTTTGTGCTCAGCGGGTTTGATCCATAATACCAAGTTTCGGCAGAGGCCACTGGTGGTAGAAGTTTGGCTCGACCCCTGGGCAGCTGCTTGGACCGCCGTGGTCACCAAGAGAGTGATGCAAGATGATATAAGAGACCTTACCGGTGGTAAACCCCTGCGCATGCGCATGTGAGGGGCGACCCGGTTCTGAATTCGTTGCAGGTCTTGAGGAAAAGGGGTTTCGTGCGCCAGAAGGACCGCCAGTTCTCGATGGATTCATGGTTTTTGAGAAGAGATGTGATGGGGCCTGATAGAAGTCGGTCAAGTGTTTTGGCTGAGTGTACATAGAAGACCCACCTTGTAATTAGGAACCTGTGACAATACCGGATGCTCGGTGGTTTATAGGAACCGACTCAAGCCGATGGCAGCAAAGGGCTGGTCCTGTGAGTTGGCTCTGTCACAGGGGACGGAGAGAAGTTAAGTCAAGGCACTTTATAGGGAGCGATTACGGCTTCGGCGCGATAATCATTCCGCTTAATGTCGAGTTCTTGATTTCCAAGGTCGCATCATGGTTTCAAGTCTTGAGCATTCAAAGATGCTCTTGGGATGTCCGTAATTGACACTCAGCGCTCTCTGATACATGTATGGGTGCAGGTACATTGAGCTGTCTCAACCCCTAGGCCCCCTCCTCATAACCCAGTAGCCCAAGAATCAGGAATAGATTAGGTTCAGACTTACGTTTGTATCTCACAGTTGTGCCGGCAAAGTCGTTGCTTGCTTGCTCAGACACTCCATGGTCAGCAGACATGTGCAGAGGTTCTTGAGGCTTCTTGAGGAGGGGGGGTAGCAATTCAGGTAGTAAGACTGTATCACATCAGTAAATGAAACTTCGTATCCTCCGCTGGGGGATCGCATCATCTGATCGGAAAAGGCAATATGAACGACGCAACCTCTGCCAATTAGAGGCATTGGAGAAGGATTGAATGAATAAGGAGAGTCGGACTCGGTGTGATAGGATGGCAGCGTAGCCTTCCTATTCGCGCTTGTCGGAGGTAACGCAGCTCTTACGGTTCTTACCTTTCAATGTTGGGTAGGAAGTGCCCTGCTCGCTGCCCTTGCGTTTGTTCCAAGGAGGTTGCGCTTGCGTTACGCAGGTTCACACAGTACCCCGTGATGGTGGTTGCCGCAGCAGTCTTCCAGGGCGCCTGTCATGAAGAAGAGCGCCCAGACGTGATGGAAGACCCGCCTGCGTATCTTGGTACACCCGCTGCCTCTGTATCGTCCAGGAGTCTCCATCCTATGACTCGCGAAGAGCACAGGTACAAGTCAGTTGAAAGTGCCGGCCGTGTCGACATGAGAATATTTTCCTTTCATTCCAACGCTGATTGACAGAAAGGAGAGTGGAAAGATGTTGTACAATGGATTGGAGACTGTCAGGTCGTCATATGCATATAGATACAAGTCTGCGGCTAGCGCAGAGAGCAATGGCCAAGGAATAAATAGTAATAAAGATAGACGATAAATCCCGAATCAAAGGAAATCAACCTCTCCAGGGAGGTCTCGAAACAAGGGAAGGTTGCAGGCGCAGAGGTACGCCTCTGGATGGTGCGCCACCAGGGCCATAGTAGAGGGGATTGAATGAGAAGCCCACAAAACCCTTGCGGTCAGCTGTGCGGGAAGAAATGGAAAGGCGGACCGCCTTCTTCCTTGGTGAGGGGGAAGGAGACCCGACACAGGTAGAGGAAGAGGACATTGTCGTCATGTCTTCCAACTCAATGTCGGTTCCATCGGTGCTGTACCCGTCACCGGTGGCGACCTCGCCCCGTGATGAGTCCGTAGACCATTCACGGTAGTGAGACTTCTCCTCGAAGAGCCTGTCTTCGAGATCGTTGGATAATTCCTGCTCCAGTAAGAGTGTGGCTTGAGAGAGCCTGAGAAGCTCGAGCTCCCGCCTGAGCACCCCGTTCTCCTTTCTCCAATCGTCGATGGTCTCCAGCACCTCCTTCTCATGTTCTACGCGAACCAAATCCAATACCTGGTTCTCGGTCGGGCGGTCTTCATGAGAGTCCCGGGAAGCCTGGTTCTCAGCCTTGACTTCCGTATCTCTCCTCTCCATCTTGGCCATCTCCACCTCCTCCCGAAGCTCCTTGATTTCTCTTTTCTTCTTGGATAGTTCGGTGGTAAGAAGCACCTCTTGACAGAAGGTATCGAAGGCAGAACGCGATCGAGACTTCTTCGACGCTTTCAATGCGCACTGGAGTTTCTTGACTTCCTTTTCCTGCTCTCTGAGACGATGAGCTTCGAGCAGTTGATCGCAGAATTGTTGAAAATCGGGGCTTGATCTCTTGCCTGGTGCGGCGGCGGCGAGCGGGGAGATGCAGGGGCCGACGAGCAACCACGGGTTGAAGGGGGGGCATCAAAGCTGTGCAATTCAAGAGACAAGGGCGGCTTGCAGGATTGGCGCAGCGCGAGTCTCTGCTCAAGCGTCTGGAAATCCAACCGGACCTTTTCGGCCATCTCGCATAGTTTCGCCGATGAGATGGATGGTAGGGAGATTGCCTCCTCATTAGAGAGTAGGTGGGGTGGTTGTTGATTCTTTTTGGTTAGCGGCAAACTCCAGGTCGCCATCGAGCACCCAGCAGAAAAGTGATTCCCGAAGAAGAAGAAGTGAAGGAAGTTGAACGGGAACTGTACCAAGGGTAACAGCGCTCGCCTGGAGGAGTGAGACCCATGTTGAGGAAGAAAATGGTTGGGTAAAGAAATGGGAGACGAAGAAGATGGGGTACATTCCCTATCTGAGCACTCGTTAAATACGAGAAGCCTCCCTCCTAAACGAAGAAGATAATTCTGAAACAGTAGGAGGAAGCGTCTCATGAACGCATGTTATCCTCGAGGAGCCCTCATGTCATTATCGAGGCGTTCAATGATAAGCAACGTTGAAACGTTGCCTATGCCTCGGACATGAGGCAAGGGGCACCATGAGTGGGACCTGGGCATCTGCGTATGAAAACGCGGGCGCTGACTAAGTGTACCGCCACAATTATTTCTGTCCGTCACGAATTTCCAGTGTTTCTGAGTCCCCAGCTAAATGAATGCGCTGTATCGACGCAAATATCACGGATTATGAGCCAAGGTACTTTGAAAGACTTATCCTGAAATTTTTTCACGACTCTGAGATGCACAACATGTTCAGTCTAATCTTTCCCTCTTCAAAACGTGCTTGCACCGAATTTGATGGGCGCGCGATTGGCTTTTCGGCGCGGTACAATCTATGGCTGCACCAACCGACCGATTGTTGCCTAAAGCTGGGGGATAGTGCAGGCTCGCAATATGGACAAAATGCTCGAGACGGATTTCTGATTTTCGTCCTCCCCGTCGAGTTACACTCAGGTAGCATCCTTAACGAAGAAATACAAAAAATGTACCTCGAGCATTTTACCTATGACGGTCGAATGTGATACTCTAACTGAATTTCCTGACCATCTAGCCAGTCCTGGAGGCATAATGTGTACCATAGTCAACCGGACAGCTCGCGTCTGAGCTACAGTGGGAACCAAGCAGAACCACACAAGCCGCTTCGAAACCGCCAGGTGCCCAGTCCCACCATGAGGCAGACACCTCGTGGTCACGTGAGTGAAGGCATTATCGCAAGCCATTTCAGTCCTTGTCTGTCCCTTGCAGATCCCTGTGTCACTGTGAACGAAACACGGTGACCAACCTAGAAGACCAGGGTTGTACAAGGGGAGTGCATTGTGGAGAGGGTACGCTGTACATGTGGGCAGGTAGCGCTGATTGAATCTGATGGGCCGTGAAGGAGGTGACTCGAGTAAAATGAGGGGTAGTAGAACTGCGTGTGAGCTAAGGCAGCCTCCTCTTCTTGGCACCTGTTGCCAAATTGCAGGTGTCCGGCTGCCCTCTGTATGGTTTAGGTCCTGGTACCTGTGACAAAGAGTCAGCTTGGTTTCGAGATGGGTGCTTTGAATGGGAGCGCACTGTGTAAGCAGTAGGAACCGGCCAATAGATATCCAGGCTCAACCCCGGGCTCTGCAGAGTTTAGTTTCGATAAAGACACGAACGACGTCAACTTACCGTCCATGGATATATGCCCTGGTATTGTCACCATAGGGGGCCGACCTTTCCCTCCATTCGTAATCTTAATCTGCGCACAAGACATGAAGGACTCTGGTTTACCAACTAAGTGCAGCCCGATATGCTCCATGCGAAGGAGATACTACATGGCATCAGTTGACTTTTCGCACCGATAGAGTACCGGCCTACCTCTCCAGATGGAACGGATTTAGGAATTGTCGTGTAGAATTCACGCTGATTCAAGCTGACAAACGTAAACTTGGGAATAAAGGCAGCTCCCCAGTGCGCGATCTGGTTTCACCAGTTAGAGATGAGCACCTCAGCTGAATGCGAAGAGCGTACACACTTTGAAACCATGCCTTGCCACTGCCATCCCAATCGGCAGCCCGACCAGGAGCCTTCCCGAGCCACATAGACGCGGGACCCATATGATAGACCGTTTTGTCCTCCGTCAAGCATGAATCCAACTCTGCTGCCTGCTGCCACAGTGACAGTATCGGTGGCCTTGTACAGGTCAAAGTTACACCGCATATATCAAGTGAAGTTATGTTGCTGATGGGCGAGTTGTCCTTTGGCCGCCTGACTGCAGCTTTGGCGACCGTGTTGCCTGCATAGAGCGTCTCGAAGATGTCTGCGAAAGAGGTAAGGGAAGCGGCATGTGGATGGATTGGTACATACAGTGAGCAGAAGCAAGATTGAACAGGGCAATCGCCTGGAGCACACGCACAAGCATCATCATTTGGGCGAAAGGGCTTCATGGCTCCAGCCTGAGGGTGGTTATAACACCAAACTCTCCCTCACGCCAGCGCTGGCATCCCTTTTTAGGTCGTCCCGCGCCAAAGTGGATGGGACGAGCGCGTCCTCGCAAACAATGACTATGTCTCAGTTGGCGGCGAGGGAGATCCGGAATGAGAACAGACTCCCAGTGAGCAGCTGTGCATCCAGTCCGGACGCGCAAAGGTTCCAGGTTTCTAGTCACAAGGCTTGGAATCGCTGCCGATATTGTGATCCAGAGACCAACAAGTCAAAGACAGGGACAAAAGCCACCCCCATCCGCAGAGATTTCAGCGGGACTTGTCCCAGCCCTCGTGGATATTCCTGGGAAGAGTGCAAGAAAAGAGCCCCATTTCATGCAGGTGACGGATTACAAGCAACCATGATGGAACTCCAGAGCTCTGGCGCTCAGTGCGGAGCTTGTAAAGTTGAAGGTCCGATTGTTCCGTTGAGTTAGGAGAGGCCGAAGTTTACATTACTTGTTGAACAAATGGTATTTTCGTACATGGTCAGGTATACAAAGCAGAATCGATGAACAGTTAACGATATCTAAATGCCATATGAAGAGCAGTCTTTCAGAATTGACGGAACCTTGGGATCCACCTCTCCCAGTACTTTGACAAAGTTGTCCTGAACACATCCAAGTCAGCAAAAATCCTTCATAGGAGGTTATAAAAAGCCTTACCCATAGCTTTTGCTCTACCGCAAGTCCTTCCTTGCTCAAAGAGTAATCGCTAGTCTCCTGCACCGCCAATGTGTCGACGTACGCTCCGCGCATGCGGCCATTGGTGTTTTCAGCCAACGCAGCCCAGACGTACTGGCAAGCACCAGCTTCCGAGGTACGACCCAGGAGGGTCTCCATTACAGTCATCAAGACCTTCTTCAAAAGTTGGCGTTCGAGTTCCTTTCGGAAGTCCGAGTTGCAGAATCCAGGATCGACGACATTGGCTACCACTGGCGTCTTCTCCAGAATTTTAGCAAGTGGTCTTGTCATGAAGAGCGAAGCACTGAAGAGGGGGATTAATGTTCGTCAGGTTAAGACAATGCCAAGAGGGCCGTGAGGCACTGACACTTTGTATCCGCATAGCGTTGCCTCCATGATCGATGGCGTACAGTATTCCCTTGTCGTTCAGCGTCTTCAAGGGTTCGTTCGACCTCCTCGACGCGTTTTTCAAACTTGGTAAAGTAATGCATTCCGCTCCCAACCACGACGAGCCGTGGTTCCACGGAAAACCTTTGCCCAGTCTTGATCATAATAGGAAGCAGGCCTGATGTTGAGCAGCAACGTCGAGATATGTTTATTTGCAGGCTGAGACATGTTAGCCCAGACCAACAATGAATAGTTAGGCGTAAACGTACCCCGACTCCCAGCCATCTTTCTGTAAGGACATAGTCGGTCCTACCGATGGCGGCGTGGCTACCACGATGTCAAGCCGGTCCTCTTCTTGCTCGAACTTGTCCGCAAACTCAATCACGGAAGAGAACTTTGCCAAGTCCAACAGCCTCAAGAACACGTTTTCAAAGCCTGTCTCCTCCTTCAGCTCTGGAAGGTGCCAAGGTCAGACAATCGAACATCAGGACAGCGTACAGCCCAATGACATACGGGCAACTGCAGCATCTCCCCTCTCCTTGCTTCGACAGGCAATGATCAACTTCCCCGGCTTCATCTTCGCAAAGTATTTGGCTGCTTCATAACCAATGCCTGTTATTCGCGCCGGGTAACAAGAATAGTCTTGCACGAGAGGTCGGACGGTCTCGGGAGGAGGGATAGCTTTGCGCTGGTTCCGAATGAAGTCCACGACGCCGAGCTTCATGATGGTATGAGTGGCAAGTGATGGGAGGGTGAAGAGGATGAAAGTGACGATAATATCGAATGCTCGTTCAGTACTTATGGGGTTTACTGATTGTCACACCCTTGAAACGCGGGTCGTCTCTGCCGGTGCTCACACATGCACTACAAATGCCCTGGATGATAAAGCAATAGTGAGGTCGATCGATTGCGAGTAGGCAGCTTTGTTCGATTCGCAAAGCTCCAACTGAGTTCGATGGACTGGAAGCTTGGAGGCTGGCACGCGGGTCAAAGGGAGAGCGCATCAGTTCACGCTGTGCGCACTGGGTGTGTTGAAACGTTGACTGACTACTAGAGGTCTCTTATAACTCAAACCGGGACAGCAGGAGTCTCAGGATGGGGTGCAATTTCCTCGACATCATATTAGTACCCCTTATTTATCGGGTCAAAAGGCCAGTTTGCTCCGTTATGCCGTCACACACACGCACACACAACATATAGTATGTAGTACCCTTGACCTGACCGGTGACCTCAAGCACCGTGCAAGGGGGTTGAAAGGGCACGAACCCACGGACGGAAGGCGCAGCATGTACGGCGTTGCAGAGCTGACAATCTGCTCACTGCTTTATGTCCAGATCAGCATAGTAAAAAAAAAACTCATAAAATATAGAATAATCCGTTGTCCGTGGTGGTATATGAAGCAGAAGCGAAGAAACCCATATCTAAACGGTAGACGAAGAGAGATCGTTCAAGATTATCGGGACTTTGGGATCCGCCTCTCCCAGCACTTTGGTCATGTCACCCTGAAAAGAAACAGAGTCAGGCAACATCGAACAGGAAACAAAGAAAAAAAATCTCACCCCAAACTTGTTTTGAAGCTCAAGACCCTCATACTTCAACGAAGTCATCGCTCGGTTCCTGCACTGCCAATGTATCGACCGTAGGCTCCTCGCATCCGGCATTGGTATTTTCAGCCAAAGCGGCCCAGACGTATTGGGCAGCGCCCCGCCTCAGCTGAACGGCCCAAGAGCTTCTCCATTGTGTTCATCAAGATCTTTTCGAAAACTGACGCTCGAGTTCCTTTCGGAAATCTGAAATACAGAACCAGGATCAACGACGTTGGCTACGACCGGCCGTTTTCTCCAAGGCTTTGGCCAGTTGTCTCGTCCTGAAGAGGGGCGAGGACTGAAGGCAGGATGTCAGATTGGGATATGGGAGAGCATTTAGAAGCACCAACCCTTTGAATCTGCGTAACGCGCCTCCATCACAGACGGTGTGCTGTTACTCCTTGCTGCTGAACGTCTTCAACGGCTCGCTGGACTCAGCTATCCGTTTGTCAAACTTGGCCCAGTAGTGCAATCCACTCCCAACCACGACTAGGCGTGGCTCAACCGAGAACCTTTGTCCAGTCTTGATCATGAGAGGAAGCATTCGGATATTGAGGAGCAACGTCGAAAGGTTGTTGACTTGCACACTGACAGATGTCAACCTCTGTGAGGGTCAAATATATGTAGAAAGAGTACCAACCTTGACTCCCAACCGTCTTCCGAAAGAACATAATCTGTCCTACCGAGAGCAGCGTTCGCAACAAAGATGTCGAGACGTTCCTCTTCGTCTTCGAACTTGTTTGCAAACTCGGTAACCGAGGAGAAGCGTGCCAGATCCACCAGCCTCAAGTGGACGTTCGAAAAGCCGGTCTCTTTTTGCAAGCACTAGAAACGACATGGTTACGAAAAGGACAAAAGCATACTAAAGGGAAGGATGACGTACAAGAAACTGCTGCCTCTCCTTTCTCCTTGCTACGGCAAGCGATGATCAACTTGCCTGGCTTCATCCTCGCAAAGTGCTTGGCAGCCTCGAAAGCCGATGCCAGTATTCGCGCCAGTGATGAGGATAGTCTTGCCCGCAAGGTTGACAAGCTGCGGGGGAGGAATAGCTTTACGGCTGGTTCCGAATGAATTGCAAAGCACCGAGCTTCATGGTGGTTTTAAGTTGTTGTAAGAGACAAGGGAGTAAAGAAAGCTGTTTGTGAAGAATTTCGACGGGCAGCGTTGGCCTTTAAATACCACGACACCAGGCTCAATGTTCGCGACGCAGGCTCAACGAAGCCCAAAATTAGGAACGCCATCCAACCCGTACCTGCTCAGGGAGGCTATGTAAAGCAATGATCAGAGCCGCCAGGAAGACGCGTCAGGCAGAAGCAACGGCACCCTGGTGAACCAAGCTTCGTGGTGGTCAATCGAGAAACGTGCCGACGCTCCATCAACACAAACAAAGTCCGACTGCCTTGTCTGCATCAAAAGGTGGATTAAATCAGGCCAACCCAGGCGAAGGTTGCTCACTGATAACATGAGGGGAGCCGTATCCAGTACGAGCGACATAGCGAGGCCGTGTATCATTTGGCCTTCTCGTGTCCTTATCAATGGACGAACATTCGACAGTGTTCCTGCCACCGCCTTCTTGTGAAGGGAAGCAGGCCGCTGACGCCGAAAGGCGTCTGTACAAGAGGCAATATTATTCACGGGCTGACGAATCCATGAGCGTGGCTTTCTTCTATATTATTAAGGCCATAATATAAACTGGGCCTCTTCGCTTGGTGAATGGGACGAGGAGTGGGACGCGTCCGAGCGGCAACATGGGCGGCACTGATGCCGTCCACTGTCAGCATTGTGTCAACGCCATCCCCTTTTGGCTTGCTCAGTACCAAAATGGAACGGTAGCAGTTTCCCAATCTTTGTTATAAATTAAGGGTTCCCGATACCCAGTAAAGGTCATTCATTCCCCCACCTCCAAACCTCATTCCTCTTCAACTTCACGATGAAGCTCTCATTCTGGCAGTTTTTCACCAACCAGCGCAAGGCTGTCCCACCAGTTCCCGTCGCTGACCTCACAGGCAAGACCGTCCTCATCACCGGCGCGAATACAGGTCTCGGGTATGAGGCTTGCGAAGCATTTCGCCAACATGAACCCGGCAAAGTTATTATTGCCTGCCGCAGCAAGGCAAAAGGCGATGAAGCTGTCACCCGTGAGTCTTCTGCTATTCTCCAGCAACTTACCCATTGTTCTAACAAGAGGGCTCTTTGTCTGCAGGCCTAAAGAATGAAACCGGCTTTTCAAACATTCATCTACGCGTTTTGGACTTGGGAAGCTTCTCATCCACTATCGACTTTGCAAACAAGTTTGAACAAGAAGAAGAGCGTCTTGATATCCTTGTTGCCAACGCCGCCATTGGTCGGGAAGACTACGTGACTACAGACGACGGCTGGGAGTCAAGGGTAATTTCGTTATTTTTGTGCATCCTCTCGGCCCGCTAACGGGCATTCAATTTCAGTCTTCAAGTGAACAATCTCTCAACCTTGCTGTTGAACATCCGACTACTTTCCCATAATGCTCAAGACAGGGAAGACATTCTCCGTCGAGCCGCGTCTTGTTGTCGTAGCAAGCGGAATGCACTATTGGACAAAGCTTGAAGAAAAGGTTGTCAACTCTCCCGAGCCTTTGAAGACATTCAGCAGTAAAGAATATTGCACACCGTCTGTTATGGAGAAAACGATATTCGGACACTAAACGTGAGTCGTCTCCTCGACTCTATCCCAACTGAGGGCTTGTATAATCCTCGATATCCCCAGTCCTCAATGTCTTTATGACAAGACCCTTGGCAAAGATCTTGGAGAAAACACCAGTGGTTGCCAACCTCGTTTGTCCTGGGTACTGTCACTCGGAACTGCGAAGGGAACTCGAGATGCAGTGGTCAAAGAGGATGATGTTCAGCATAATGGACAAGGTGATGGCCCGAACGTCAGACGAGGGTGCACGTCAGTACGTCTGGGCCGCGTTGGCCGATAATACAGACGGCAGAATGCGCGGTGCCTATTGCGATAGCATGAGGATCCTGGAAACCAGCGATTATTCGCTGAGTAAAGAAGGACTGGCAGTCTGAGGAGAAGATCTGGGTACGTCTTCGTTCACTCACCTCTTTACGAGTCCTTTCTAATCACTTCTTAATCTAGGCCGATATGATCAAAGTCCTCAGCGAAGTAGATCCCAAAGTACCGACAGTTCTGCGAGACTGCCAGTCGTTCCAGAATTGATGCCTTTGATGCTTGCTAATTGTACACTCCGAATCTACTATGTTGTATTTCATTATATTCGTATAATACTATGCATGGGGCGTGGTGAGCAATGCTGCCAGCGCTCTGGAAGACGAACTCTACGACAGCTTAGAACGACGAAGTTTGGGAATCATTCCGGCTATCGAAATCTTCCTTGTCTGCGTCAATGAACCGTTGTGGTCTTTCTACTTGGATTGCTTCCTTGTTCTTGACGACGATCGTCAACCCGCTATTTTCACGATAGAGGCGATCAATATCTTCTAGGTGACGATTGGCGGTCTCGGGGTATAATAGCCAGATTATCTGTGCAGGAGCGTGAGCATAATGGCGAAGGATAGGTGAAGGGTGGAGGGAAGACGTACGGGTATAAAAGCGGCATTGAAGAAGACCCAGATAAGATAGAACCTCCATCCGAGATTGGCGATACCGATAGGTGTGATTGTTACGACCATGTAGTTGGATATCCTGAAACGCGGTTAGGACCGTACGTGTGAGAGAAGTTGCCGGGCATGGACTCACCAATTGGAAGCAGTTGGCAAGACCTGCTCCTTTAGCTCGCATCGACAAGCTGTTGATCTCCGTTGGGTATAGCCATGGCACACCCTGCAGCCATCAAATCAGCATGCACAAACGAGGAGCAGCAGCCAGACAAGGCTTACCTGCCAGCAAACCCCCAAAGAAGAGGTAGTACAGGAAGAAAAGGCAGTCGCTCCCGCTCCGTATCGAGATCCAGCATCTGGGTCACTGTTGACCAATCCATCGGCTTTGGACAATAGGACGCTGATGAGGATGTAGCACACGCATTGACCTGCAGCTCCCCACATCATCATCTTTCGACGGCCGGCCTTTTCGATAAGGAGTAGTCCGAAAGAAGAGAAGACAAAGTAAGACACGGAGTTGCATGCTGCGAGAGAAGGCGCGAGACATGTTGTTCGACAGCCCAACGGAGTTCTGGAGAAACCAACGGGAGGCTATTGGATGGTTCATGTCAGGCACAGTCCAGGGATGTATCTGGAGAAGACCTACTAGTAACTGGTGACGTTGACTCAACGAGCTGCTGCATCCATTGGGTTCCTGTCATCGGGTTCAGCATGTAGGACGACTATACATAGGTACTTGATGCTCACCAGCTCCCAAGCATACCCTTCGAACCATGCCCGTATTGCCAGTGTTGCCGGTAGAATATCTTTCCATGAAACTCTGCAACCTCCGTCTCTGCCCTGACAGCGTGGAGAATAGAATCTCGTTGATGCACAATGGAATCCGACTGGGCGGTAACATGGTCGCCTTCTAGTGCAACGAGGACGGCCACGCCTTCGTCTACGCGACCTTGCGCAAGTAGCCATCTCGGACTCTCCGGAAGCCAAGGAACGGTGGATAGAAGGATGATGGAGAAGACGAGTTGGAGATGCGATAGGGAATCTCCATGATATGCTGCCTTCAAGGAAAGCTGAAGCCATACGTCATCCAATTGCTGAGCGAGAATCCGGCCCACGTTCCATGCTGTAATAACGCAAGTCAGATGGATGAACACGATGCGGATAAGTGGTGAACGCACATCATAGAGAAGACGACGAGCTTTCCTCGTAGTGCCGGTTTCGATGCTTCACTCTGCCACACCGGGGCAGTTGCAAGTATTGACACCATTTCCAAGACCTGAAAGGGGCATAAGCAACAAGGCCAAAAATGCAAAGTAGGGAGGAAGTGCCGACCTGTCACTATCCGAGCGACGATCATCTGTGCTGGGCTGAAGGCGCAGGCTTGTAGGATGGCGCCTATTGACATGACAATAACCCCAATAATGAAAGATTTCTTTCTTCCCAGTTTGTCCCCTGAAAGAAGTCAGACAGAAGTCCTTCCATCTTGAACGAACTCGAGACTTACCGAAGATAAATGCCGCGATTGCGCCGAAGAAGCACCCAATGTCGTACAGAGACACGATTGTCCCCTGCAGTTCAGGATTAGGGTTCCCCATCGGCTCGAGGAATTTGGGGTGGACGATGATGCCCTCCAAGACACCCTGATCATAGCCTAGGAGTTCAATTGGTCACTGAAGCTTTTCCATCATAGATGTTCACGTACCAAATAATGTCATGGCCGCCGTGCATGCAACGGTAACCCAGAGGTTCAGTCTCGTCCCAGTCATGCCAAAGTATGGCTTCTTCTTGAGTGAAGATGCCATGGTAGTCTCGTCGTCGACACTGGTGAGGTGGAAGCAGAAGGCGGACGTGAGTTACACGTCAAGATATACTCCCAGAGTATCACAGAAGAAAGTGATGCCTTCGTGAGTGAGACCATTCTGCAACTCACCCACCAGCATTTAAGGCGTCGCCATCGAGCGGCATGTACGCATAGGAAGCCTGTGAGGTCATCGCGATCGGGGAAAAATACAGTTTTTCTCCACTTTTTCAATTTGGTTCTTAGGAACACCCGTACGATTGGCCTGGGGAGACCGAACAACCGCCTTTGACTTCTGCCGGACGAGGGGAATCGGGGAAAGCCAAGCTGATGTGACGCAGGGGCTCGTCAGTGGTAAGGCCGATAGCCCAGTATAGACGTCTCCTCGCGTGGTCGCCTTGGCCTGCAAACTCGAACTCAGAGACCTAGTCTCGCTGGACCCAGCTTTACCTACGTAAGGGAGACAGGGGGTAACTTTGCCAAAGGAGGTGATGGTTGTGAGCAACACAGCGACACAGCATTTTACCCGCATCAAACAGTGATTGCGACGTTGATGGTGACATTGGGCGACGACGAGCAATACCAGAGCGACCAGGTTGACCTTGAACGTCCACCTCCAATATCCTTATTCTTCCTTTCCGCCTGCTGGCCAGCGGAATATCATCGACGCCCCGGTGGTTTAGATTCGACAAGCGTTGACCGCATCCACTACAACTGGTTCTGACTGGGCGCTTGTTTTTGTTGTGTTCAATATTTAAATCCCTTGACCTTCCAATGATTGACGGTGAGTCCGATTGTCTTGAGGTATTTGATCTCGTTAACGAACTGGTATGTCTGCCAGGCGCTGCGATTGCTGTAGGAGCCGGCCTTTTGGCTCTCTCATCAATGCCTTTCGCCGCTGCTGAGCCTGTGTGCACGGAGGAAGACGAAGGGTGGGTGTGCTCCTCTTCTTCAATACAATCAGTATGGCTGATAATATCTTTCTAGTACTGGCAAGAAACTTTGTGGAAATCACACTCTCCCGGGCACAATGCCGAAGAGCGCTCAGATTGCCATTGCCATCGTTGTTGGTAAGTACAATCCAGAAGACTTTCAGTTCAGAGCCTGATCAGTAAACAGTGGTCGTTGTGCTCTTCTTGATCCTCTTGGTCATATTCGTTCGCCGGAGTCGCAGACGCGCAGCGGAGGCTAAAACACAAGACGATGTCACCATCGAAGCCAGCCAAATGACTGGCCCTCCTGCTATCTTGGCCGCAACATACACTCCCGAGACCGGCCATTCGAGAGTCTACAGTATTGGACCTGACACTGGAGGCTTCTCTGCAGTTCCCATGACCCCTGCACCAGCGCTCCAGAGCAGCCGACCAACTCCCGCACCTCCCAGTGCCCAACCCATCCCATCGGTGCATGTGCAGACCCCCGATTTCTCGGACGTGCCACGATCGTCGAGCTTCAATCGGTTCCCTTCGGGTCCGGCTGGACAGCCTCCCAAGACGGCACCCGCACACAAAGGAAACTTTGATCCTTACCCATTCACTGGCCATGGAAGCACCACCAGCAGGCCCCTGCAAGTCCGGTATGTTGACAGACTATCTGCGGCCTTCTGGAAAACACGCATATTAACGATGCTCTAGGCCGCTCCTCAACCGCCGCGATCTGCGTTTGTGTCGAGCGGAGGGTTCCCTCGCCCCTTGTTGGCTGGTCGCCTGAAGGACAGGATCCGAGAGAGGCCTCCTTCCGTCTCGTCTCTCAACCCCATTAACAGCCCCAAGTAAATCTTGTCGTAGGACTCTCTGGGCTGGTCCCTTTGAGAATTCAATAATCAATTAATTCTGCAATATGCTAAGAGCGTATGGAATTCTGGCTCTCCGATTTCCATGGAGCACGATGCCGACTGATGGCGCATCATTCGATCAAAGGTAATGATGGGAAAGGTCAAAGCCGACTTCATGCCTTGTGCGCCTCAGAACCTATGTACCCGCAAGGAGATGGTTCCCCGAGCTCAGCGAGAAGTTTCAGCCGTCATGCAGATGCCTCATTATCCTTTGCCGTCATACTCTTCAGATCCTTCCGGGCCCCCAATTTACCTCCAGGCTCCAGGCCAGGGGATGGAAGCCTATGGACGCTCGAAAATCAGGCCGCGAAGCTTGCTGTGAAGATGAATGGGGTTTCTGTACGCTAAAATGCTAACCTTTGGGGTACTCATTCTCAGAGACATCTTACACACTCCGCAGCGCTCATTGGATGCTACTTATAGCCCTAGGCTCAGGCGATCCTACGGGAACGGGAGTATGAAGCTACTTGCCAAGTGGGCTCCCAGCGCTCCATTCAAGTCCTTCTCCTGCTTCCCATTGAAACACCCAAGATCATATTCGAAGTTCCTGAGAGCAAAGAATCTCTTTGCTTCTCTCCAAGAAACGGCATTATTGGCTTGATCCTGTTCCTGTGTACTCAGGCCCGACAGTGAGTGTGGACCTTGCCGTTCGAAAAGAAGGTTCTACATAACTGAGGTAAAATGCAGTCCAACTACACAGCTGCCTGCGGATGCCTCAGAAATAGTTGCTCAAGGAGAAAGGTCCCAATATCAGGAGCAAGAACGAATCCTCAATCCAAGCAGAACTGCTGTACCTCCTGCCAGGAGATAGATATGCGCAGCCACTTCATTTCATACCTGCTGGGGAGAGGCAATGGTAGTCGTAATTCATCACAATTGCACGCCAGTCCAAGCCAGAATAGCGCTATGCGTCGAAATCGGGCGGATGACAGCCAGCGCCGTTTGCTAGCTGTGTGTTTATTTTTAGACCAACGGGATTCCGTTAAGCGCTGGACAAAACAAGCAATCTAGGGTGCAAGGCTCTCCATATATGGCAACCCTCGATATCAAACAGCATTATTGACCCAAGGGAATCGATTCCTAACACCTAAAAGTATCACATATTCCGCTGTAGGCGCAACAGCGGTGGGGTAAGAACGTTCATTGTTACAAACAGCACGGAGAGAAATGCCCTAGGGTTCCGCAAACAAAGATAAATGGGGGGTCAACAGTGCGATAAGGGTGGACCCGTGAAACTTATAAAAGAGGGCTTGAGACGAACATTTGCTTCACCATTCCAACATACTCTACAATTATGGCTGACGCTCAAATCCCAATTCCTGCTCCTACTCCAGGTGCTCTGGATCTCAAGAACATCCAGGGCGACATCCTGTAGGTCACATCGTATGCCTTTCTTGTCCAGCAGTCTACTGACCGAGTGTGAAATAGCCAAGGCCTCCCCAAGAAGACTGAATATTACTACTTCTTCCGCATCCTCAACGCTGAGAGGTTCCGCGTTGACCTCGCCAAGTTTGCCCCTCATGTGAAGAGCGCACAAGAAGTCATCGATGACAGGAAGCGTATCGAAGACCACAAGAAGAAGGGCAAGCCTGGTCTGGTCCCTGTAGTTGGCATCAACGTTGCCTTCTCCCATCTGGGTTTCCAAGCGGTAAATTTCACTTGCCGTGCCGTCTAGTCTCAGGGTCTGACACCCCTCGTTATTGCGCAGATGGGCGTTGACGATAGCTCGCTCAGTGATGCAAACAATGCGAGGGACCCGTTCAAGATTGGCCAGCGCGAAGACGCCGTGGAAAACCTGGGAGACAACTTTGTCCCTTCCGCGGACGGAAACGTTCCCGACTGGGACCCTGCTTTCCTCCAGCCTATTCATGGTGTGATCCTTGTCGCTGCCGATTGCCACGAGAACGCTGAGAAGAGCATCGAGAAGATTGAGGAGATCTTCCGTGCTGATACTCATCGAGCGTCTATCTCCCAGATCAAACTCATCCGTGGTGATGCCCGTCCTGGCAAGGAGAGCGCCCACGAACACTTTGGGTTCTTGGACGGTATTTCTAACCCTGCCGTGATTGGGTTCGAGAAGGAACTCCCTGGCCAAGGCGCTGTGCGACCTGGTGTCATCCTTACGGGTCACGAAGGCGACCCACTGGTGACGGCCCGTGCACCTTGGGCCACCGATGGAAGCTTCCTGGTGTTCCGTCATCTCTTCCAAGAGGTTCCCGAGTTCAACAAGTACTTGAAGGATAACGCGCTCAAGTTCAAGAACCTCACGCCTGAGCAAGGTAGTGAGCTTCTCGGAGCTAGAATGGTCGGCAGGTGGAAGAGCGGAGCGCCTATCGACATTACTCCCTTCAAGGATGACCCTGTACTTGCGAAGGACCCTCAGAGGTAGGCGTCTGCTTGACGCTGACTGGGTATATTGAGCTAAGTTTTTGTCCTCAGGAATAACTTCTTCAAATTCGAGGGAGAAGTTGAATCGCAATTCAAGTGCCCCTTCGCAGCGCACATTCGCAAGACCAACCCACGGGATGACCTTGAATCTGCCGGGATCCCTGTAGAGCCTCGTCGCATCGTTCGCCGTGGTATCCAGTTTGGTCCAGAAGTCACTCCTGCAGAGAAGGCTTCCAACACGACCCAGAAGGGTCGTGGGCTGCTTTTCGTCTCCTACCAGAGCAGCATCGCCAATGGCTTCCAGTTCCATCAACAATGTGAGTAGTCCATGATGAATGGACTTGGACTGCCGAGATTAATGTGCGAAATATAGCCTGGGCGAATAACCCCGACTTCCAGTTCCGCGAGACACAGCCTGAGAGGCCTGGGTGAGACGCAAGTATGGCTTGATTGCGGGAGATGGCACTAACGTAGTTGCTTTTAGCCTTGATCCCCTCATTGGCCAGGCTCCAGGAAGGCCTCAGGACCGTAAGATGTCCGGCTTGGACCCCAACAATGCTCAGCGGGAGCTGACGTTCCCTGACTTCATCATCCCTCGTGGTGGGGAGTACTTCTACTCGCCCTCCATCAAGGCACTCAAGGAGACTCTTGCTAAGACGACTTCGGTCAAGGCTTGAGGATCTCTTGAGCTTCTGGACATTGCTAATCCACCGACTAGTTTCAATCTGTAATATATCTGCCGCGTAAACTGTGTACAAATAGGTTACCAATTAAATGGCATACCACTTCGAAGGAACGCCTCTTGCCATGCTCTGCAAACAACTGCATACTGTCGCATGTCGCATCAGTATCCACATATCCCATTTGCTTGGGTGATCCTACATCAACGGGAGTACGAAGCAATTGGTCTCCCTGCGCTCGATTCACGCCCGCCTCTGCTGTTATTCATTACAACGATCGCGCTATTATTCGGCATCCTCGAGAGCAAAGACGTTCGAATCCAATACTCCGCATTGGCTCGATTTTGGGGTTGTACTTGGGTTGTGTCAAGCCTGACCTTCACTAGTCTCGATGCAGGCCTACGTACCGGAAGAGAGGGAAGGGTAGGCCATATTCTGAATGTAACCATTTGACACAGGTCTTGCGGACGCCTCATCCGAAAGTAATGAAACAAAGAAGAGGTCCAACAGGCTAGACATAGGATAACAAGTACGTGCCGAAGGGTCTTCAACATAACATCAGCAGGCGAGGCTCTAGACGGCTAGTAAAGGTACGGTATGGGATATCAGCAGGAAGTGTTGCTCAGCCACTTCATTTCACCCTAGCTAGAAGGCGATGGTATGCTGTTCATCCTCCCAGAGTGTACCTTAACGAAGGGTACGTACAGCACTCGCGTCAATATCGGTGGTGTCGGATGACAGCCAGCACCATGTGCCGAGGGCATTCGGCATGTGCATTTTCAGAATGAGCGCGACTTTCCGTTAAGCGCTGGTCACATTGCAACAAGTGCCTATGAGCCTCTCCGTAAGTGGTGATCCTCGACTAAAAAAACAGGGCTCCTGACCCAGGCCAATTGACATTCAACACCCGAAAGGATCATGTACCCTGTCGAGGCGCTACGAGAGTGGAACAAGGCCCGCCGTTAAAACGCATAACGCGGATGAAAACGAGCTACCGTTCGGTAAAATGAGAGAAAAGGGAAGTGAAACGGTGCGATAAGGATGGACCTTTGGGATCTATAAAATAGAGGCGAAAGGTAGCGTTTGCCTCACCATTCGACCACATCTTTTGCAAACATGGCTGATCCCTCAAGCTGCTCTCCCTCCTCCCGCCTCCCGCTCCTGGTGCTCTTGATCTCAAGAATATCCAAGGCGACATTCTGTAAGTCATATCCTCGCTGCTCGATTTCAAGAAGCTCACTGAATGGGACGCAGGGGTGGCCTTCCAAAGAAGACCGAGCTTTGCTATTTCTTCCAGATCCTCAAGGCTGATAGGTTCCGTCAGGACCTCGCCAAGTTTGCACCTCTCGTCAAGACCGTGCAAGGGGTTATCGAGGACAGGAAGCGTATCGAAGACCACAAGAAGAAGAACAAACCCGGTTTGGTCCCTGTTGTTGGTATCAATATTGCGTTCTCCCATCTAGGTTTCCAAGCGGTGATTCCGTTCATCTCCTTCATGTGACCGCAGGTCCTGACCCTCCTTCCTTTGTAGATGGGCGTCGACGATAGCTCGCTCATTGGACCTGACACGCGTAACCCGCAGGGTGTCCTTCAGCCTGATCCTTTTGGGATCGGCCAGCGTCAAGACGCTGTGACTGCTCTGAAAGACAATTTTGCCACCTCTGCGACCGGCGAAAAGATTCCCGAATGGGACCCTGCATTCCTCCAGCCCATCCATGGTGTCATCCTTATTGCTGCCGACTGCCATGAGAACGCTGAAGAGAATCTTAGGAAGATCGAGGAGATCTTCCGCGCTGATACTCACCGTGCGTCGATTGCGCAGGTCAAGCTCATCCGTGGCGACGCCCGTCCTGGAAAGGAGAGCGCCCACGAGCACTTTGGGTTCTTGGACGGTGTTTCGAACCCTGCCGTGATTGGGTTTGAGAAAGAACTTCCTGGCCAAGGAGCAGTGCGACCTGGCGTCATCCTTACGGGTCATAAAGGTGACAAATTGCAGGCGACCCGTGCTCCTTGGGCTACCGATGGAAGTTTCCTTGTGTTCCGTCATCTCTTCCAGGAGGTTCCAGAGTTCAACAAGTACTTGAAGGATAATGCGCTCAAATTCGAGAACCTTACGCCTGAACAAGGCAGTGAGCTTCTCGGAGCTAGAATGGTCGGCAGATGGAAGAGCGGAGCGCCCATCGACATTACTCCCTTCAAGGATGATCCCGAGCTTGCAAAGGATCCTCAGAGGTAGGCATCTTCTCCGCGTTGATCAAGTAGGCCGAGCTAAGTTTCCATCGTTAGGAATAACAACTTCAAATTTGAAGGAGAACTTAATTCGCAATTCAAGTGCCCCTTCGCCGCGCACATTCGCAAGACCAATCCCCGCGATGACCTTGAATCTGGTGGGATCCTCGTAGAGCCACATCGTATCCTTCGCCGTGGTATCCAGTTTGGGCCAGAAGTCACTCCCGTGGAGAAGTCTTCCAACACAACCCAGAAAGGTCGCGGCCTGCTTTCGTTGCCTACCAGAGCAGCATAGCCGATGGCTTCCAGTTCCATCAACAAGGTGAGCGGCTCATGATGAATGGACTTGGACTGCCGAGATT
Organism: Coprinopsis sp. MPI-PUGE-AT-0042; assembly: GCA_020736565.1. Taxonomy (NCBI): domain Eukaryota; kingdom Fungi; phylum Basidiomycota; class Agaricomycetes; order Agaricales; family Psathyrellaceae; genus Coprinopsis; species Coprinopsis sp. MPI-PUGE-AT-0042. The sequence continues at coordinate 326,137 of JAHBOF010000049.1, read as the reverse complement.
AATGTGCGAAATATAGCCTGGGCGAATAACCCCGACTTCCAGTTCCGCGAGACACAGCCTGAGAGGCCTGGGTGAGACGCACGTATAACTTTATTATGGGAGATGGCTCTAACATAATCGTTTTTAGCCTTGATCCCCTCATTGGCCAGTCTCCAGGCAAGCCTGAAGACCGCACGATGTCTGGTTTGGATCCTAATAATCCTCGGGATCCGAAGGTGTTCCCTGACTTTATCATTCCTCGCGGAGGGGAGTACTTCTACTCGCCCTCCATCAAGGCACTCAAGGAGACTCTTGCTAAGACGACTTCGGTCAAGGCTTGAGAATCTCTTCGAGCTTCTGGACATCTATTCCACCGACTAGTTTCAATGTGTAATATAGTATCACCCGCGTCAATTGTGTATAAATAGGTTGCCAATGGCATACAGTTTCGAAGGGACAATTCTCGCCACACTCTGCAAACAACTGCATACGCATCAGTCCACTGTAGCTTTTGGGCGATCCTACATCAACGGGAGTATGAAGCAAAAAGGCACTTGCCAAGTGGGCTCCCAGCGCTCTATTCACGGGTCATGCCCGCCTCCTGCTGTTATTCATTGAAACGATCGCCTTGTCATTCGGCATCCTTGAGAGTAAAGACGTTTAAATCCAATACCCCGCATTGGCTCGATTTTGGGGCTGTACTTGGGTTGTGTCAAGTCTGAACTTTACAAGTCCCGATAAAAGCCTACGTACCTGAAGGGAGGGAATGGTACGCCATATTTTGAATGTAGCCATTCGACATAGTGTCTTGCGGACGCCTCCTTGGCAAGCAATGAAACGAAGGTGAGGCCCAGAACAGGACAGACATGGGATTCCAAGAACTTAATAATGTAGGGTCCTAAGTATAACTGACCACAGGCAGGGCCCTAAATGGTCAGTAAAAGTGCTGTGTTGGCTAGCAGGAGGCGTCGCTCAGCCATTTCATTTCATTCCCGCTGAGAGGCGATGGTAGTCATTAACATTCTCACAGTGTACCTCAACGAGGTATCAGTATAGCACTCTGCGTCAATATCGGGGTGTCGGATGACAGCCAGCGCCGTCTGCCGAGCACATTTGGCTTGTTGTATTTTTAGATGAGCGCGACTTCCGTTAAGCGCTGGTCACATTGCGACAAGAGCCTCTGAGTGTCTCCGTAAGTGGTGACTAAAAACAGGGTTCCTGACCCAAGACAATCGACGCTCAACACCCGAAAGGGTCATACACGTTGTTGAAGCGCTGTGAGAGTGGAACAAGGCCGCTGTTAAAACGCATAACACGGACAGGAATGAGCTACCATTTGGTAAACAAGAGAAAAGGGAAGTGAACGGTGCGATAAGGATGGACCTTTGGGATCTATAAAGTAGATGTGAAAGGTAGCGTTTGCATCACCATTCGACAACATCCTTCGCAACCATGGCTGAAGCTCAAGCTACTCTCCCTCCTCCCGCTCCCGCACCTGGTGCTCTTGATCTCAAGAACATCCAAGGCGACATTATGTAAGTCATATCCTCATTGCTCTAAGCAAGACGCTCACTGGATGTGACGCAGCGGTGGCCTTCCAAAGAAGACCGAGCTGTATTATTTCTTCCAGATCCTCAAGGCTGATAGGTTCCGTCAGGACCTCGCCAAGTTTGTACCTCTCGTCAAGACCGCGCAAGGTGTTATCGAAGACAGGAAGCGGATTGAAGACCACAAGAAGAAGAACAAACCCGGCTTGGTCCCTGTCGTTGGTATCAACATTGCTTTCTCCCATCTGGGTTTCCAAGCGGTAATTCCGTTCATCCGGTTCAAGTGACCGCAGGTACTGACCTGTCGCCTTTGTAGATGGGCGTCGACGACACCTCCCTCGCTGCGGGTGACACCGACCCTTTCAAGCTTGGCCAACGTCAAGACGCGGTGAACGCCCTTGGAGACAACTTTGTGACCTCTGCGACCGGCGGAAAGATTCCCGAATGGGACCCCGCCTTCCTCCAGCCCGTCCACGGCGTTATCCTCATTGCCGCTGACTCTCGTGAGAACGCTGACGAGAACCTCACGAAGATCGAGGAGATCTTCCGCGCCGACACTCATCGCGCGTCCATTGCCCAGGTCAAGCTCATTCGTGGTAATGTTCGACCTGGAAACCTGAGCGCTCACGAGCATTTTGGGTTCCTCGACGGTATCTCGAACCCTGCGGTCAGAGGGTTGGACAAGGAACTTCCCGGCCAAGGCTCGGTCAATCCTGGTGTCATTGTTACAGGCCATGACGGCGATCCTTTGAAGCAGTCTCGTGCTCCATGGGCGGCTGATGGAAGCTTCCTTGTGTTCCGCCACCTCTTCCAGGAGGTACCTGAATTCAACAAGTACTTGAAGGACCACCCGATCAAGTTCAAGAACCTCACGCCTGAGCAAGGCAGTGAGCTTCTCGGAGCGAGGATGGTTGGCAGGTGGAAGAGCGGAGCGCCCATCGACATTACTCCCTTCAAGGATGATCCCGAGCTTGCCAAGGATCCTCAGAGGTAAGAAATCGATTAACGATCTACGCAGCTCGGCACTGACCTTTGGTACAAGGAACAACAACTTCAAGTTCGAGGGGCAGATTAATTCCCAATTCAAATGTCCCTTCGCCGCTCATATTCGCAAGACCAACCCCCGTGACGACCTCCAGGGCCCACCTGCACCCATCATTTCTGTCGAGCCGCAGCGCATCATGCGTCGGGGTATCCAGTTCGGCCCCGAGGTTAACCCTGCAGAGAAGGCTTCGAACACGACGCAGAAAGGTCGCGGCCTCCTCTTTGTTTGCTACCAGAGCAGCATTGCCAACGGCTTCCAGTTTATGCAGAGGAGTGAGTCCGCACGTCTTTGCTGCGTTCAAAGTGCATGTATTGATGAGGGATGCAGCTTGGGCAAACAACCGTAACTTCCAGTTCAAGGAAAATCAGCAAGAGGTCCCTGGGTAAGCCGGAACATTTTGTCGAGGGTGAAAAGTGGCACTTACGCGTTCCTTATCAGTCTTGACCCCCTCATTGGCCAGGACCCAGGCCAGCCCCGAAAGATGTCTGGCTTGGATCCCAATGACCCTAAGAAGGAGTTGACCTTCCCCGACTTCATCATCGCTCGCGGTGGGGAGTACTTTTTCTCGCCCTCTGTCAAGGCGCTCAAGGAGACTCTGGCCAAGACAACTTCGGTTAAGGCTTGAGAATCTTTCTGCCTTCGCGCATTACCTTCTCTACTGCTCAGTTTCTGCGACCTGTGACCGATTGATCTGTAACCTGTAACCGCAAAGAGTCAAATGTGTATAAGTACTTGTAATATCAATCGCGTTCGAATATGAAGGGCGTACCTCGGCAGGCTTCCAACTTTGCTTCAAGCGGCGCCTCGACCATGGCTTTGACATACATTAATTATGTCCAGGGCTCATAAGAGCGAGACCAAACAACTGTTTTGGGGAGTATGAAAGCTTTATATTTGCTTTTACGCTATTTCGTGTTCTGCCAACAACTGCCCCAGTATTTATCAGCATGCGTGCTTTGAGGTGGACTAGAAGTGCTATTCACCATGTTTGGAATCCCACTGGAAATCGGGTACTCATGCTTGCAATTCGAGCAGACCATAGAACCTTCTTCGACGTGAATCTGCCCATAATCAGACTGCAATTCTAATATGGTCATGAGCGAAATATTCCGTACTTCGAGCAGAACATGGTGTAGGTTTTTCAGGAACTCGTCGTCAACCATTTCTGGCTGTTCTTGGGGCAACGACGTGTCTCCGAGCTGGAAAGAAGACCACGGTGAGCTTGATTTCCTACTAGGCAGGTAAAAACTCGCCTGCCGTGCTGTGTCAACCAAGGCTTTCCATTCAATCTTTGGCAGAAATCCCTTGATGAATTCGGGGTTGAATTCCGCCTCTCGAATTTCCAGCTGAACATTTTGGAATTCGAGCGGGAAGTTGTTGACAGTGCAGTTCTTTACATGACATGCAAGCAGATTGTGGGTTATGAGGCGAACCATTTTGGCATCGGTGGTGGAAGGGAGAGTATGAGTTTGTAAAGAGAAGTTTGAGAAGGATCGCGAAGATAAGATAGATAAGATAAGATAAGATACACGACGTGCCCCTGCAAGTAGACCGGTGATCACTGTTCAGGTTGTGAGGCGAACCGTCCTCGATTGCGAGGGAATGATCACGAGTTTAGTCCTGCTAGCTTAGACGAGGATCCCAAAAATAAGCGTGGAATTTATATATCATTTCGCGCTTTACATGCTCAGCGCTGGAAAACGGCTGGAAATTGAAACGTACAGGAGTTTCATTGAAGGAAGTAATAAATTTAAAGGAGGACCAAGTCTTTCACAGTAACAGCGGGCTCCCAGTCTTGTGGAAAAATGAGAGAGAGTATGCTCACTACAGCAAGCTTCTCAAATTGGCCTTCTCCCTCGTGCCCTACCAGCCATGGAAAACGATCCCAGTCTTCAGGGGGATAATGTTTGAGTAAGCTAAAGTCGAAGAGGATAACAAGGTCGTATAAGCCATCTGCTATATCTGAAGAAGAAACGCAGACACGCTGGATTGAGTCAGAACTGCCAGAATTTGCCAGAATAGTGGCGGTTCCTTGTCGCTTGGTTTGTCCTGCGCTACCCGTTAAGCCATCCAGACGGGAACGAATGCACGGGAATTTTCCGCGAAAGGTGTTGTCTACATATTCCATGTCCCCAAATGGAGGGCTCGATGAGAAGTCAATCTCATCAGGGCTGCCAGCTGATGGAAATCCATAGCTTAGGAGCTGCTGCCAGGTGGGTACGAACCGGTAGCCCCCAGAACCGGGAAAGGGGTAAGCTGCGGAGAGACACGCAAGGACTCGTTCCTCGAGGTGAGGAAGGAGGAGCTCCCATGCTCGACCTGGGTCACAATCGGAATCGTACATGACAAGCTTTGACGCTTGAAGAGGGTACGCTAACCCAGCAACTCGATCGAGTGCGTTACTACAAGCTCTGTTGCGCATTGAAAACATCGCGTTCAATATTGATGCTGAGGAAGACTCGAGAAATTCCATTGCAGCCAGCCCGTCGTAAAATGGCCCACCGACGAAGCCAAGGTCTTTCCAAGGATCCTTTGGAGATGCCTCGGTGATGCCACCCGTATGTCTGCAGCTCTTGGCTCCCAACTCCTGCAGTGTCCAGGCCCTGTTCAGCCAATGTCGTTGGCCATTGACATCTCCAATGGCGAATGGACGACCTAGGCCGTTGAAATAGTGGACAACATAATTGGACATCGCGTATATGGAGCCGATCATGGGTACGTCGATAGCCCACTCAGTCTTGCGAACGGCTTCCCCTTCCGCATCTGGATCGTACTGCCTCAGGCACAAAACATCAAGCCAGGCATGTTCAGCGCCGAAATTCAGCAGCTCAATGCGTACGCGTTCCAAAGAGATATCGCAAGGGATGGGAACACCCCACTGGCTGCCATTGACTGGAGTCATGCACACCGTCCTGTGATCTTCCTCTACCCAACTGTGGGAGACCGCATGGATCCGCCGCCATTCTTCGAAATCCAAGCAAGCAGCCTCGACGGAAGGGCGGCAAGATTCGTGGATGCTTGGGGGGAAGTGATTTGAAATGAGTGAGGCGTCAATGACCCGATTGCTATGGAGGTCCCAGAGGCGACGTGGAGGGATGCGAGTTTTGATGATTACACCCGCTTGGAGCAGGGAATCTCGACATTTCGCCATATCCACCTCAGCCTGTTGCCTCTTTTCCTCAAAACCAAGAAATAGTTCATCCTCCCAAGAAGGCCGAAGGCGGGAATATAGTGTTCCAAAGTCTAATTTGCTGTCACTAACGGAAGCGTGGAGGAGAGTCGAGAGACCTTCTAAGTTTGGATTTGCGGTGGTGTATGTTGTGACAAAGAGAGAATTCAGCAGCAAAAGGAGCTGTTCGAAGCTGAAACGGGAGCAGAGAATATCTGCGAGTGGTGAAGGAATAACGGGAATTCTACCAACAAACTGCCTCTGGAAGGGCACCTCGACGGTGGTCTCCAGCGGACGTATGGAGACAGTGCCACTTGCTACCCATTCCTTGACTGTTTCGATACTCGCTTGTTCCATGCCGGTGAATTTTGCCCACTGAATGTGATTCCATTGTTCCAGTAGCCGCGCCCTGTGAGACCGTTTCTCCTCCCATGCTTGCCCAAACTGTCCATTTCGCTCTCGCATGTCTCTTTCCCGCCTCTCTCGCTGCCAGGTCCATCCCTCTCTCTGATCTTCAAGCCTCCGCTGACTTTCCTGGAGTTCCATCTGTTCCTGAACTCTCGGATAGGCAGAGTCATGGATCCCCAAACCTCTATTTGCTCCAGTTATTTCACCTTCGTTCTCCTCGGGCCTTTGCCCAGCAGGCTCAGAACGGAGTTCCCCCACGATTTTGGCACCTTCTGAATAGCACTGCGGCTCGATATGCTTGTTCTCGTCGTCTTGAGGCCCTTTCGAATTGGCCACTTCGATTTCCAATGAAATCGGAACGCCTGAAGGCCTCTCATTCAGACGCGTCTCTTGATCCGGATCCGGTCGCAGTGCAGGGCTCTGGCCTTCCTTTCCTCTTTGTTTTCTTTTACGAGATGAACAGCATCCTAGCCAGGGTATGAAACACATCGGCTCTGGATGAAAATAAGACTGCAGCTCGCGATCAAGGGCGGTGTTCCTGGGGGATGGGTTGGCCGACTCTAGCGTTGTTGGAAGCGAAAAATAAAACAAAAAATCGGAACCTGTAGTGGAGGGAGACGAAGGAATATCCCTCCTGGAACCCTCACTTTTACCCTGAAGGAGTTGATTGCAACACATGGCAATGTTACATTGACATGCTGAATCCACCCGATTTGCATACGTAAGCCAATCTTATTAGCTTGAACCGCGACGACCATGAGACCACCATCGCCGTCGATACCGGAGAAGGATTTCCTCTATGGAGCGTTGAAGGAGAATCTGCGCATAGACGGGCGTCTCCCGCTGCAAATGCGGACCCCTACACTGACTTTTGGCCCAGAGCTTGGCTGGGTCGAGTGTGCACTTGGAAAAACTAGGTAGCGTGCTGGATTCGTCCACAAGCGCCATTTTGCTGATTTAATGGTGTAGGGTGGTGGCGTACGTAGAGGGAAAGATGGTGAAACCCCAGCCAGAACGTCCGTTCGAGGGCACCATCACCATTCATTCTGAAATATCACCCATGGCATCGAGCGAATATGAACCCGGTCGGTAGGTATGTAATTCTCTGGTCAACGTCAGTCTAAAGGAACTTGACGCGATTATCTTAGCCCATCCGAGGAAGAAGTCACGATAACGCGAATGCTGGACAAGGTCATCAAAAGGAGCGATGCAGTTGACAAGGAATCCTTGTGCATTTCCGCTGGCCAGCGCGTGAGTTCTGCACTTTGCTCTTGCTCTTTTACTGATTTTCCAGGCAGGTGTGGCACATTAGGCTAACACTACATTTCCTTTCCGATGGAGGAAACATGCTGGACTGCGCTTGTCTGGCAGGCATAGTCGCTCTGCGCCATTTCCGAAGACCAGAGGTTGAAGTCGTAAGCGAAGACGAGGTCATTGTGGTGAGTCCTTCGATATCCTCTCAATCAAGCGACTGATCGACCCTTGCCGGCTTAGCATTCGCCTCTTGAGCGTGCACCGATGCCGCTAGCCATCCATCACAGCCCTTTCTGCTTTACATTTGCTTTCTTCCCTGACACAGAGACGGCTCCTGTGCTCGACCCCTCCCAACTGGAGCAGCGGCTGAGTGCAGGCCTCATGTCCATTGCGCTCAACGCTCAAAAAGAAATATGTGTCCTTCAAAAGCTGGGAGGAGTCCCACAGGATACGGAAGAGATTCTCCGGCTTGTGAAAGTTGCGGTCACTCAAGCAAAAGATCTGTCCGAGTTTGTGGACGCAAGGTTGAGGGAGGATTGGGAGACGAGAAAGGTCGAAGTGAGGTAGTATATGTGATGGCTATTACAGCTCGAAAATGATAATGAGGACACGAAAACCTCTCAAACATCATCCTTATCACTTTCTCTGTATCAGATCCCGTGCTTTCCATGGCTATCAACGGATGTCAGCATGAGCGAGCATCGCGAGGGAGCACAGCAACACACCTTCAATCTGCCTGACTGGTCCTGTGAACCACTTTCTTGCACTGATGAACCAGAATCCAACGCTGTAAATGATGACAATGCCTACAGCCACAATAGCGTAGTTCAGTGTCTCTGAATTGACCGGCTGGGCGATATATTCGTCAAGCAGTTCTGCACACGAAAGAATTTGAACTCACGTTGACTTGGGGAAGGATGAAGGCGATTGAGATGAATGCGATCCACACAATGGCGGTGACGGCGATGGGGTACGAGAATGCTTTGAGATGGAATGGTCCTCGCACGAATTTGTCCCGATAGATGACCCGGAGCATGATTGGGATCCCATACGAAATGTAGAGGCCGATGGTAGCGATCGAGGTCGCGGCAGAGTACGCCACGGTACTCCCGAGACTTGGTAGGCCGAGGATAAAGCTTAGCGCACAAGCTAGCCAGACTAGGTAAAGCAAGGTGAGTATGTTTTATGAATCGCATGTTGCAAGGCTCTTGGCTTACCTGTCCTGGTGGGAGACTTCCACTGTGGGCTGACATAGTTGAAGAATTTGTGTCCTGGGATACCACCGTCTCTCGCAAAGGCATACATCATCCGCGAATTAGAGGTAATCGAAAATGTCCTGTCCCTAAAGTTAGCATCCAGCCTTTTCTCACCTACCACACGTACTCACCCGCAGAAGTACATGCATCCAATGACGACGACCATCAGCCCAATAGCGCCTTTCTCGCCGACTGTATCCAGGAAGATCTGGGTCACTGGTAAACCGGTGCTCGAATTTAGAGTGGCGTCGAGGTCTTGGATGGAGAAGAGGAAACCGAGGATGATAAACCATCCTAGGACTGCGGAGACCCCAATTGCCATTATGATACCAATACTGCCAGACATGGCTGCGTCTCGGGTCTCTTCAGTCATCTGTTGGTCAATGTTAGAGTGGGATGAGATGTGGCGAATGGATTGCACTCACGTGAGCACTCGCATCGAAACCTAGATACCACAGCAACGGTCAGTGTGCCGTAGATAGACTGAGGGTCGAGAACACTTGCCTGTCAAGGTGTACTACAGTGGCAGTCTATCGTCAGATAAGTCAGACCTGGCGAAGTTTTGCTTCCACCTACTTGTGCCATCAAAATCTGTGGCAGAAGTTAAGAATCTGTTCAAATAGATTCTAAGGAGGCACTCACACCGACTACAACGACATAAACATGACTTGCCCGTTCTCCCCATCCGACTCCATCAACGCCTGTCCCATCCAAGAATTGCTTGAACACAAAGCTCGCAGATTGGTGCGTGGGTGCCTTTCCCAAGACGGCAGCAATCACGGCGACAGAGCCAAGGGCATGCCAGAACACAGATATGTTGTTCAACTGGTGCAGGGTGCTGACTCCGAACGTGTTGATGAGACCTTGGCTGAAGAGCACGGCGGCGTAGACACCAATGTTTGTTTTTGCGTTGGGCTCGAAGGAGGTTCCCAGTGTGGCTGCTGTTGAGATGAATGTTGCACATCCGAAGCTGGCGTAGTGTTAACAGTTAACACTCAATCAGTAAATAGCGGCCAGGGCGATTGCGTACCTGATACCTGTGGTAACAGCGACTTGGCCCAGAAGGTTGAACCAGCCCGTAATCCAAGATGCGAGCGGTGCGTTACGCTTTTCGGAGAGCATGGCTGCCCAGTAGTACGGTCCTCCTGATGTGGGATGTGCACTGGGTTTGTTCAACGTCAAGTTCATCCCGAGGGCGTGGTATCGTGAATCGTACCTGCAGATTTCTGAGCAAGTTAGTGCTATTTGAAGGGACGACAATTCGGTCAACTAACCTGCCATGGCCAATCCGACAGTCATAGTAAAGAAAGCTATGTGGTGAAGGGTAGCATCATAGTTCGCCCGGCTCGAGTGAACTGACTTACAGACAACAACCCACGCCCACACCATAACAGCAGGACCTCCCGTATTCTGAACCGAGATTAGCGAACCAGAAAGACCAGGTGGGTTAGGGGCTTACCAGACCATACGCAAACAAAGAGGGGATCCCAGTCATAACTGAGATGATTGAGAAGGACATCTAATGTTGAACGTTGACTTCAAGTCAGGCAGGGTGAGTAACTTCCACTTACGCCAAAGTTCTACAAGAGGGATCAGATAAGAAACTAGTCCTTCAAATGTACTGGTGCGCACCTGAAGCAAGCCCAAGTCGCGTCTGCAAGAGCGCCATAAGCTAGCAATCGTCGTGTGCTCGCTATCGACTTACTTTAGTTCTTGCTTGTACCCCATACGAGCAAGCTCTTCTTCATCTTTAGCGAGCTTGACCACATTACCCTCCAGATTGTCTACGCTCATCGTTCAAAACTGTTGGCCTTGCCTGAGGTTGGTTATCAACCCGTTCAACAAGATGAATAGGGAAGGGGGATGCGCGACCAACGGGAACAGGGTGGCCCGGTTATAAAGGAGTCAGGTGTCATTGGAACCGGGAGTGATAATGACATGCGAAGTTAGAGTGGCATTCGATAAGAACCCACAGCCAGGAGGAGCAGAGAAGCACCGTTATCGCCCAGATGTGAAGGTGTTACGTGACCTTTGCAAGAACATGTGAAGTGGAACTCTGATGCCGGGCATGGTTTCATGAGCCTGAGCCTGGGCTGCCGATAGTACAAGCTGGAGAGAAGCGACCACAGCTAGTTGGTAGCTTGACACGAGCAAAGCGCTTACAGCACACTGATAAACGACAGGTTGGGAGTGGCTCGAATTGCCCATTGAGCTGAATCCAGGCGGGAGAGCGATGATAACGGCTTGGAGGCTAGCCGATAGGGCAACAGCCGAGAAGAAGCCCACTCGGGCGCTACCCTTTTGTGCGACAAGACCAACAGTTTCGACGACAGAGCCTCTTGGGAGATCAGCGTCGGTGTCACGGTTTGCGCCATGCGGCACACCTGAACGCGCCTCGGCTGAACTGTGTAGGTGGTAAGCGGTGATGACATCATCAGCCCCTGAATTGAAGCGTGGGCAAAGCAGCGGAAACAAGGTTGTGGGTTGTGCAACGTCTTCAAGTTGCAACAGACACCTTATATCAGAACCGCCTTTGCAGCATGGAAGAGCCACGAATTGACATCCGACGTGTAATCCTTGAACTTACGACTACATCGCTCCCGGAGGTTCAGGCACAAGCCGTGGAGAGATACATGACACGGGATGTGTCCTTCTTGCACCCCGTTTGCTGGGTCAGGTCGGGACCGAATTCGAGAGATACGCTTCTAAAGGTCTATCAGTAGGTGTCAATTCCCTTTCGATAGGTATAGCGATGACATAAGGTTTGGATGCACAGGATGGTATCGCATACTTTCTCCGAAAGTGGAAGTCAACATCAACAATATAGTGAGTTTTGTCCTTATCGGATGGGTATACCGCTCTCAAATGGCTGCAAAGTCTATGATTCCCAGCGAGAAACGCTATACCTTGACCTCACTCAATCTTTCAAGCTGTTTTTCATCCCATTCAGCCCGGCTCCAGCACGGTACGCGCCCTTTCTGCACTCCTTTCAATGTGGGCCCCGCTGACCACTACCGATGCAGCCTGTTAACTTGGTTGCAGCTGCGAAAGATTGACAACCTGTACTACATCTCTGAGCAAGAAGACTTTTATCATACCCTCGTATGCTTGTCTCCTCTCGGAACCTGGCGCAGGTGCTGACATTTAACCACACAGTCATTCACCGCGCTCCTCGTTCCCGGTTTGCTGCCAATTGTAACACTATGGCTGACATTTGCGGCTTTCTTCTCTTACTGGGCTGCTATGGTTGGGCAACAGCTTGGATTCTGGGTGCCCAAGGGTACCCGCCATCGTGAGGGCGGGGAACATGACGATCTCTACGAGCTCAAGGAGATGTGACCGCCTGCCATTATATATATCCCATAGACCTTTTACGCATGCTTTGTACTTTTGTCTCATCATCTCGGCTAATGTAAAGCAACTGGGCACCAGCATGACGCTTTCCTTGGCCTCCGAAAATGGAAGGAGCCTAGCCAAAATGGGATACGGGGTTGGTCGCGGCGACCGCATCACGCGATGTTCTTCAGCGTTTAGATTCACAACGGGATTCTTTGGTTCGCTTCTCAACGTTTGAGCAAAAGTTATATATATTACAAGCGACAAACGTAACTCGTTGGCTGCGAGTAGCACAGTCTTTAAGCACAGAAAGATTAACAATCTCGAAGTATGACGGGGACCTTGGGGTCTACTTCACTCAGCACTTTGATCATATCCGCCTAGAATGAGGGTTAGTCAGAAAGAGCCCACGTCAGGTACGCAGCTAATATACGCACCCAGAACCTCTCTTCCGCAACAAGTCCTTCTTCACTCAGCGAATAATCGCTGGTCTCCGTGACTCGCATGCTGTCGCAATAGGCACCCCGCATCCTCCCATCTGAATTGTCGGCTAGAGCTGCCCAGACAAACTGACGGGCGCCTTCGTCCGATGTACGAGCCATCAGCATGTCCGTAATAAAGAACATGAGGGATCTCGACCACGAGTTCTCGACTTCCCTTCGCAACTCTGAACGACAGTAGCCGGGGCATGCGACATTGGCCACCACTGGCGTTTCCTCCAATATCTTCACTAGGGATCTTGCCATAAAGAGGTTGAGAACTGGGAAAGCATGGAGATTAGCGCAAGCATTTCCGGGTCAAGACTGTTAAGCGAGCTGCAACGTTAACTCACGCTTTGTCTCGGGATAGCGCCTCCCCATGACGGCCGGTGTGCAGTATTCCTTGCTGCTATAAGCCTTCAACGGACCAGGAGAGTCCACGATCCTTGAGTCCAGCTTTGACCAGTAGTGCCTTGCGCTTCCTACAACGACAAGACGCGGCTCGACAGAGAATGTTCGCCCTGTCTTGAGCATCAGGGGAAGGAGCCTGATGTTCAGGAGTAGGGTTGAAAGATTGTTTACTTGCAGCCTGAAACCCCAGACAATTTAGTCGCTTTTACGATGAATGTGGGATGCGACTTGCCCTGACTCCCAACCGTCTTCGGTAGGCACATAGTCCTCCCTACTGATCGCGGCGTTGGCAATAAGGATGTCGAGACGCTCCTCCTCCTGCTCAAACTTGTCCGCGAAGTTAATAGTGGAGGAGAAGCTGCTCAAGTCCAACAGCCTTAAGTGAATATTCGAGAAGCCCGTTGCACTCTTCAAGCCTGTCGATAGAGGGGTCAGAATCGATACACACATTGTAAAATGTGGACGACGTACGAGCAGTCGCTTCATCGCCCTTGGCTTTACTACGACAGGCGATAATCAGCTTTCCAGGCTTCATTAAAGCAAAATGCCTCGCAGTCTCATAGCCGATGCCTGTATTTGCGCCGGTGACAAGGATGGTCTTGCCCGTGAGGTCAACGACTGGAACTGGCGGGACAGCGGTCCGCTGGTTCTTGAGCATTTGCCAGAACGTGAGTTGCATGTTGGTTAGTTGAAAGGTGCTGGTCTCTGAGTAGGATGGATACGAATGACCACTACAACTTGCATGGACCTCCTTTTAAAACACAACGGTGGATCAACCCCCCTAACTCTTTTTTGGCGAAGGGTAGCCCAAACGGAGAAACTACAGCCTTAAAACGACAATTCCCCCAGCCTGCCGTGCGGACGCGTCACTAGTTAGCCTAAGGTCTCCCCCTTCGAGCCTTTTTGACAGTAGACAGGGCTATTCAGATGGCGATAGAAGCCGGCTTCCCGATGCCACGTCCTCGAATTCGTCAGCCCCAAGAGTTGTGGTGAATTAAGCCTTCGCGCTAGGGCTGCAAGACAATAATAGCGGACAGGCTCGGGTAGCAAGGCCTCCTCACTTTCGTAAGATCTAAGCCTAGGAGAATCAATTGGTCTCTCAAATACCCAATATGGATACACGGCTTGTCAACCCAGTTATCTAAAGTGCATTGACAGTGCTTCTCTTTCAAACACGTGGAGTGCCTAGTCGAATATCGTTCTGCATGAACAATCTGCATTATAAAAGTACAACCCAATATGACTCCGCCATGAATACTACCTAGGTATGTGGGAGGCAAAGGTATCATGTCATTTACGACTCGTGGAATCAATGGTATTCTATTGGGGCTTCTCGTCATCCGTCCGCTCATCCCTGAAGCCTTCTCGCTTTCCTTGCCCAATAGCATTCAACTGATCTTCCTGCTTGTCAAGCCCACGGAAGGTGAAGTAAAAGATCGTGCCAATCACCCAGGCTGTGATGGCAAAGCTGCCATACAACCATGTGAACTTGGCTTCCACATTCACCGCCGTCAAGGCGAAATTGAGGGCACTAGAGAGGGCGACCATGAATTGGGAAAAGGCCATTACAACCGACTTCATCCTTTCAGGTGCCTTGGTGAAGGCGTACTCGAGGGAAGTGATGGAGGCAAAGATCTCGGACATGCCAACGAGGACGTAGGGACCGGCTACGATCCAGACGTTGATATCGGCTGGGTTGGGTGTGCCGTCCTCCTTTTGACACTCGGAAGGGCCAATACCCGTGCCGGCACAAGGCGAGCGAACGTCAATGAAGTGTTGCAGGACGGAGGAGTAAACCATGGCGAGACCGGCAACGAGGAAGCCGGCGTAGATTCGCTTGATGGGGGAGAAGTTGATGTTACGACGGCGCAGGAAGGGGTAGATGATCCCATCGAAGAGAGGAACAAGGATGATGATGGAAAGGGGGTTCAGATTTCTAAGAGATGGCCCATGAGTACACATAAGAGAGGGAATGTGGATAAAGACGTACTGCAGGAGATCATTGGGTGCACCGTTGAGTCTCATTCCGGCGGCAGTCGTGCTCAAGTTGCCGTCAATTTGAGAGTAGCACAGCCAGTAGAAGGGGAAGAAGAGGAAAACTGCGCAAGCGCTGATGGTACGTGAAACTTCGGCCACGAACGTATCATCCCAAGTAATCGAGGCGGGGACGCGATCGCCATAGGTAGAGGGCTTGGCAGGATCCCAGAAGCCAGGTGCCTTGCAGTTGCGGTAGGTCTGCAAGGGGTTGATGGACCAGGCAGGGCCGAATGCCATACGGTTAACGCGGAAGGTCTAACAAGCGAGAAGCCGAGAGTTAGGCGGGACCATAATTAAAGGATAATGAAGATCTTACCTCGAGGAGGACGGAGCCACGAGGAGGGGTCATCACGTAAAGCTTCTTGCCGGCGAGGAGGACCAGAGGAACGAGGCAGAAAATAAGGGTGGGGACCAGCCAAGCAACCCAGTAGCCATGGTCGCGGGCGAGGAATGACGCCGAGATGGCACCGCACGAGCCAAAGTTAATAGCGGCGTAGAACCAGAGATAAACGCGGGAAATGGTGACGGTCGGTGACACCACAACAGTCTCGCCAGACTTGAGGGTCTCTGAAACACGGGGAAGTGAGCTTGGGTTCGAAGAAAAAAAGTAGCTCAGGTGGGAAACGTACTCTTGCGAAGTCTCCCTTGATACTGCTCAGCGATCATTGGCGATACGTTGGCTTTGATAGCACCAGCACCGACCGCCTAGAGGGGTCGTATGAGATAAGAGGGGAGTTTGACGATACGAGCTGGCACTCACGATGATAACGATTGCGACTATCAGGAGACCCATCGAAAGGTTGACATTGGTGAGTGCCCCAGGCGACGCAGAACCAACAAGGACTACATGACCGGCTCTGTTAAAAGGTGTTACAACAACGTCGCCGTCGTAAAGCATGATTGAAGACGCACAGGCAAACCAGAGCGAAGATTAAAATCGTCTTGTAGCGACCCCATAGGGTATCGGCGAGGACGGCACCAAGGAGTGGTGTAATATAGATGAAAAACGTATTGAACGTTCGGATGGCAAAGGAGATCTGTTGTCCCTTGCCTAGGGCTCCAGCAATACCAGTCGCACGATCTTCTGGTAGAACGGCGCCATTTGTCGAGCCCCGAGGAAGACCGGCACGAATGTAGTTGCTGAACAGATTGGCAGGTACCATAGTAGGTCCAACTACAGGGCGGGTTGAGAGGGAGTTCCAAAGTTCTGAAGAGGCGACGCACCGTTCGGCAAACTCGACGACGACAACTAGGAAAGCAGCGATAGGAAACGAGTCTGAAACGTGTCGTAGATGGTCATGCTCTTCGTGCGTAACTCCTTCAGAGCCTTCGATGATGTTGGAGGAATGGGTATCCGGGGAGTATTCGTCGATAGACGAGACGACCTCGACCGACTTTTCGGTCACCTTCTCAGGCTTCTCGGATGCCATAGATTTCTCGGACTCCATGTCAACGAGATTATAGGAGGGGGTGAAGGGAGAGGGGGTAGGGGTAAGCAGACAAGTTGCGACGCAGAGCGGGGTCTCGATCGCAGGCGGATACGGGGAATGCAAACGATGAGGACCGTGTTTGGGAAGAGGTTAAATAGCGACGATTGAGTCACTACTCTTGCACGGGGGCCTTATCGTCTCCACGAGCTTAGTGGGCTCATCGAGATTGGCCCGGCTAGCAAATGCCTGCAAATTTTTGGCCGTCCTGAAGGAATGGAGATGGACTCGGCAAAGTTTCTGCAGCCGTGGAGCCGGCCACATGGGAAAGCCCTCCCGCCAGAATAGAAAACTAAAAATAGCTTGAGGACTGCTTCAAGCTCAAGTTTGGCTTAAGTCGTGCCAGGCCATCCTCGACGATAGGCTTGCAAGAGAAGACGTATAGGGATCGAAAGAGTTACAACTGGCCTTCCAAATTTTGCTCCCAACTACCTTCGACATGCCACAGAGTGAAGAGTGACCCGTGCGGCCGACAATCCGACCAATGGGTGGTCCTCCGGAGATACCTTCAAGTATCGTGTGGAGAAGGAACGCCAATAGGTTTGTGCTATCTGCTGTTCCCACTCAACTGATCGTTATATTCACCGCTCGCGCTCTGAGGCTTCGATAAGGCCCTTCAAAGGGCTTCGAGTTTCAGGGGCACAGCAGGTTGAGACTGTAGTCGCGGCTGTTGCTGGTGAGGTTGAAGGTGACACGTGGACGAAGATCGCAAATTACGATCGCCTGATCGCATCAAAGGGCAAGCTTAGACGAAAGAAACCGGAAAAGGTTGGGAAAGCCCTTCAAGTATCACGATTGTGCGAAGGCCAACTGCAGGGCTGAAGCAACTCTCAGGCTACGCTCTCGTTGAGATATACTTCGAGTATTTTTTGTAGCCTGGCGGTCTGTTAGCTCGCCTCGCAGCATAGGTTAATGTCGCCCATGTGGATTGATACCTCCGTGTTCCTGCCGTCCTCTTTCAGGCTCTCTACTCAAACATGCTTCCGAAAGTGTGTGCAAGTGGTTTGAACTTTTCGGCCGAACTATAGAGGATCGCACTTTGGTGGCATTTGAGTCGTTGTTATCTTAGATTTACAATACGGATTCATGGCGCTATGGTGCTTATCTTCCTCGTCCTCGAAGATTGATGCGATCTTGGCGTCAGCGGCAGGTTTTATCCATCAGGTAACGCTGCCCACTGGACCGCTGGCGCTCCTGCTAGTGTTAGCTCAAAGCCTCTTAGCAAAGACAAGGGTGAGGCATAAACAGCGTCTTCGATGGAGAAGTGGTGCAGTAAAAACCTTCGCACCACGGATCTTCTCTCTCGTGAAGCTGCTCTTAGAACCGCTCATCTGAGCCCAACTTAGGTTTCAAATTTTCAAGTCTTACTTCCCAACTCAAGGCGGATTCCTTAGCTTCGGTAACTTGAAACTTGCGTCTTGCCCTCGGCTAATGGATACATGTAATAACCTTCTGCCTGTTGAAGAACTCGTGATGTTTGACGGGGCATACTGAGCGAGTTAACATGCCATCTCGTGAGTTTCCTTACTTGCGCACGTGTTCGTTGGGCCTCATGCAAACGACATAGGGATCAGGGAGCAAGGGAATTTTACACGTCCCTCGGGATCACAATATGGGCTTACTCAATTGGCACTTGAACTGAGGAAAAAATGTGTCAAATGATGAGCGTGTACTGGTATTGATACAACACATTAGCCTTGAAGGTAATCTATGGTATATTACAATGATGCTAAGCAAAGGTCCATTCTGGTTCATTCGTGTGTTGGAGAACCGTCCAAGAAACTGCTATCGGTTTAGTACCGAGCAGTTCCTCCGCTGCGGCGACCGTAGCGCTTGTACTTTCTCCTGCCGGTGCGGCGGCGAGATCCACATCGGCAGCAGAGGATGTCCGTAATCAAGTCGAATATGCTGACGATGACCTGAAGGATGGCGCCATTAGTTTCGCCTCGATTATAGGAGGGAAGATAACTCACATATGTGATTGCTGATACGATGGTCATGATAACATTGGCAATGGCAGAGATGATGGCATTGATGCCTCGTCCGATAGCGCTGAATACGGAACCCTGAAAACGCGGTAAGTCTTTGCGCCTGAGTCGATAAAAGTATCTGCCTTACCATAGTTCTAAGGTGGTATGAAAGTAAGTTGGAGGTATGTGTGGTTTGATAGTGAAGATCATCGCCGAGTCGTCCTCGTACTTTATACCCACAGAAACCCAGCGACGCCGCCCCACTCTGCAACGTAATGGAGAGCTCCAATGAGGGAGAGGGCATCGTCACCGGTACGTATAGGTCGTCGTGTTGGTGCCTGTGGGCGTTTCTAGTGGGTCGGCACGGGAATTTGGGAAGCTTGGAAGGTGAGTTTGGCCGACAGAGCTACGTCATAGGCCCATGACGTCAATCGGCATTAGCGCCCACGCGACCGGAAGTAAATGGTCATTGACGCCAAACTATAGACAACAAAGAGTGTCAGTAGTCTTCAAAGAATGTTGTACGCCTGTGAAGGTTATTGGAGTTACTTGGAGTTGGGAAAAAGTCTAGAGCAGAGAGCTCTCGAGATCCGGAAGTGACGTTGGGATTTCTCCGGGTTGTCAAGGAAGATTTGAGAGGCCCTGCTGAATATAAAAAAGGGAGGGAAACGCCTCAGATGAACTTCACAACTCAAACACACAACCCACTCTCAAACAAACCTTCTTAGCTTTACCTCCCACCACTTATCATCATGGTAAGCATTCTTGGTTAATCTTATTGTGCTGGATTGCTTACAGGTCTTTCCCTTAGGGCTCCGTCTTCAGCGCTATTGGCCGAGGCATCAACTCTATCATCTCGGCTATTGCCAATGTCTTCATGACCATTGTGTCCGCAATCACATATGTAAGCGCCTATTCTCATACCTTGGCTCAAGCTACAGCTAATGGTATCATCTAACAGGTCATTGTCACCATCTTCGACTTCATTATGGATCTCGTCTGCTGCCGATGCGGTTCTAAGCGCCGCGGCGGAAAGCGAAAGTACAAGCGCTACGGACGTCGCAGCGGAGGCGGAACTGCTCGGTACTAAGCCGATAGCGAGAAACCCTTCCCTCACCACAACAACATGAACGTATCTTATGCGGCCTACTCGCATTGTATACCCTGGCTTGAACGTACTATACCAGCCACATCCTAATAAATTGTTGTATTTTTATGCACCATCTTCTTTCCCCCTTGAGCGACACGGTCTTGTCTCTGCCAGTCTAAGAAATCGATACTCGTATAGGGAGGAAGGGGATAGCTTATTCTGAAAACTACGACGTGCGTGGTAGAATACAATAGGACATGCAGGAAAAGTCGTATAATTTAGGGGCATCACTCCGTTTCTCCTGGCCTAACAGCGAGAGGAACCTGCCCAGGCAGTCGCTAACCAAGAGATGAGTTACCTCAACTCCATGCTCAAATGAAGAACTCACTCGAAGTTGATATCGACATACATCAAAGCCGTGTTTGCCTTTTGCCAAGTAAGCCTAGGCCAACAGGTGCTGTTTAGCACTCATACTCTCCCTTATTCAACGCAAGACAAAGTAACGCACCCGTTCAACTTTATACAGGCCATCATATCGGTAACCGCTTTGCGGTGCGTGAGGAGAGTCATCGCAATGTTTCCGGATGACACGAACGGGGCGACCGTTCTGGGCGTTAAGCTTGAGAGCTGCATTGTCGTTGTGATCGAACGACTGATCCGTTATTTGGGAACCTGTCTGGTTGAGTTGATATACGTTAGCGCTTAGAGTCCCTGGGCGGCATAGAGTCCAACACTCACTTCAGTATTCGAATCTCGTTGTCCTCCGGTGCCGGTATAGACACTATGGGCTTGTATCAGCACCGTGTGTGGGCCTCCGGCGTACGACAGTCCGAACGCACATGAAATCACCGTCATCCTCATCGTCCTCATAATTCCCTGAGAGACAGATCGAATATGCTCCAAGGCGCCTGGAGCCATGTATGCCGGCCCTCGTCTTCCCGTGCACACCCGCTTCAAAACACGCTTTCCTATGTCGTCGTTGCAGGAGCTTCAACAATTTGATCTCGCAGCAAGGGAAAGCCATTCAGAGACTCACCGGTCCTTGAACTTGGAGCCTACGGGGTATCCTTTAACCTCTCCAAACTTTCCGTTTGGGTTGGATTCGCTGCTACCCCGAGAACCTGTGGCCTGATCCTCCTGGATTTGGGCTGCAAGGCGCTGTCGTCTGAGCGTAAGGACATATTAGACTGTCAGTAAATTCAACAGGCAATTGAACAACGCTACTACTGCCAGCGCAGAACGGAAGAGCGATGAACAAGGGGGATTCTTACAGTGTTTGCCTCGTACTTGACATGGTGGTAAGGGTTCAAGTCACTGCCCTGCGATACAACATGGCGCATTGTTCGAAGGGGCCTTACGGCACCGACTCCTCAACAAACAGGAAAGAAATCACTCTCACGCATGTGATCAGGGGTTTAATGAGCGCGTTGTGACTCATGATTCTGAGCTTAAGATCAAGGTACATGAGGGTCAGGGAAGTAGCAATCAACATTCAACATTAACTTAAGTAAGTAATATAGCAAGAATCCAGAGGTTGAAGACAGGAAAGGAGCACGAATAGTCCTTGGATTTCACACAGCGAGTGAAAGAGAAGCCGAGAGAATGACAGATGATGAAGTCGTTGTGACTCGGACAAAGGCAAATCAATTCCATTTCCTTGGAATTGGAGGTTGGTTGGCAATACGCTGGGGGAAAAACCTTGAGCTCTTACGCAAGGGAGGAAACCACTACCCACTCACCCTAAGTTCATACCGACAGATGACTCGCCCGCTGACTCCCTTGGCCAAGCATGCCTATCAATGGGTTAGATGAAAGCAGTGTGAGCACAGCCAAGAGTTCAATACCAACCTTTTCGACCTTGTACAAGCCGTCGTAGCGGTAACCCACTTCCGGTGCGTACTTTGAGTGAACATTGGGGCCACGGACGACACGAACCGGCTGCCCGTTTTCAGTGTTCAGCTTCAGCGCCGCGTTGTCTTTGTGGGAGAAGGACTGATCGCCGACTTGTTGCGACCGCTGCAGCCACTTCGTAAGCACAACTGCACTCACTACCACAAAGGAGATACACATACCTCGCCGAAAGTATCGGACTGTCCCCCGGTTCCTGTATAGATGCTAACGTCGAGCAATTTCGGTTGAGTTCACGACAAGCGAGAAGAACAGCACTCACATAAAGTCCCCATCGTCTTGGTCATCTTCGTACCCTCCAGACATGACGATTGAGTAAGCACCATGTCGAATGGAGCCATGTATTCCTGCAAAGGTAGGGCCGTGTACGCCTGCTTCGGAGCAGGCCTTACTGGAGACAAGGTTCGGTTCGAAACAAATATTCAGAACTCAAGTCAGAGCCACGCACCGACTGGCGTATACGGTGCCAACGGGAACCGAAGCTTTCCCGGCTTTCCCAGTAGGGTTGGACTCACTTGGTCCTCTCCTCTCTGCTTCCCCCTGAAAGTAAGGGCTTTCAGCCATTATTTGGCGGCGCCTGGGAGATTCAAAGGGTAAAACGACGCGTCAGGTCGGCATTGAATAGTGGGTAGAGCTTGATCAGACAATGCCTTCTGAAAGATAACGGAGCGCTCACATTCTTTCCATAGCCATTTCGATGGTGGTGGTTCAGGTTCAAGAGTTGGTTTGGCTGGTCCAGTGATTGCTCAGGCTCGATAGGGGATTTCCCACACTTCACGCGACGCGCTTGAGTAGTGGTTTCTAGATAGGGAAGGAGGCTCCCATGATCCGATCAAATCCTTTGGCGCCCACTCAAGCGGGCCCGCAAACTAGTTGAAAAGTCAATTAGTTTGCACGCGACTTGAGCCAGGCGTGTTGGGCGGAAGAAAGCTAAAGTTTGGGAGCTGAATATTACAGTATAAGATAAAAACATAGAAATAGTAAGGGCTCTTACTGTTATTTCGCTTGAGAGCTTGAGAGCGGAGCTAAAATCACAAAGTGTCTGGCGTAACAATCGGTCTCATGCAAGGCCGCATGGAATGTACGCTGTCCCATCAAGCCATTAGTAGATGTTGTTCTGAGATCTGGCGTGTGCTTACGAACGGCGCTTGTCTCTTCGGCTTCAGGAGAACCCTCATCCATTGCTGCTGGGGTCTGGTCATGAACGTCCCAGAGGGAGCCTCTGTCAGAGTTTGTTACGGCCACTGGTTTCAGAGAGATAAGATTCTCCCGCGAGTCTTCGCGATGTTTAACCTTTCTCTTCATGGGTTGTGTAGTGTAGCCAGACCCAAAGCCAATCCTCAGCAGGTCTCAATTCGAGTTGATGAGGCGGAAATATGGAGGGAAATTGTGGGTTGTGTATCTCGAAAGCTCTTGAAGCCCAAGGGCCATGGAACGGAATAGGAAAACAGGTTATCGAGTGACATGGTGGTCCCAGAATGAGGAAGAAAGCATTCAGCAATGAAAATGACACCCATCAATTCGTCCTGCCCACATCGGGTAAGGATTTCCCATCTATAAATCTAATTTCCAGAGCGTCTAAGCTCAGTTGCTCCTTGCTTCCGACCACTCACCAGAAACACTGCATCATTTCCAGGGCCCAGATTGAAATTTATTCTGGGATCCTGAAACTTTTGCTCGCATCCTGAAGCCAGGGGAGCAGCTCAGCACTTGAACCCTCGCGTCTTGCCCAAAAGTAATGGAAATTCTGCAGTCTTACTCTGAAGTGTCCTAATCACCCCTTATAGAGCATTAAGTCATCAGTCATGGACTCAGAACCCTCTGGAAGCTCTGAGAGCAAGAAAAAGGCCGTCACAATCATTACTATTGGGATGGCCGGTGCTGGCAAATCGACATTTGTCCAGCAAATCAACTCGCATCTGAACTCTCAGGGAAAGCCTCCCTATATCCTGAACTTGGATCCTGCAGTGACGCACGTACCGTACGAGGCCAACATCGATATTCGGGATACTGTCAACTACCAGGAGGTTATGAAACAGTTCGTGTCTCGATTTGCTTGAGTCGAAGCAGATACCAACTTCAGCATTGAAGATACAACTTGGGTCCAAACGGAGGGATCATGACTGCCCTCAACTTGTTTACCACTAAGTTTGATCAAGTATTGGACTTGGTCGAGAAACGGGCAGATGATGTCGAGTACGTCTCTTGCCTCTCGCGTTTGTATGATCGAGGAACTCATCGACGCGTAGTTATGTCATCCTTGACACCCCAGGCCAGATTGAGATCTTCACTTGGTCTGCTTCTGGAGCCATCATCACCGATGCTGTTGCCTCCTCTCTACCGACGGTCGTCGCGTACATCATCGATACGCCGCGGACCACTGCACCAGCAACCTTCATGTCGAACATGCTTTACGCTTGCAGGTATGCCTTGATGTCATGTTTCTACGACGCAACCACTCAACTTCGGACAGTATCCTTTACAAAACCAAGCTGCCTTTCATTCTTGTGTTTAACAAAATCGATGTGCAGCCACACGATTTTGCGCTCGAGTGGATGACGGACTTTGAGGCGTTCCAGCTCGCTCTGGCAACCCACAGCGGCGCCACTGACTCGGAGGGCGAGCCCACATATATGAATAGCCTGATGAACAGCATGAGTCTAGTCCTCGACGAATTCTACAAGAACCTCAAAGTGCGTAAAAAGTGATAGAGTTTCAACTCCACGTTGACTGATCCTCGCAGGCTGTAGGTGTGTCAAGCGTCACCGGGGCAGGCGTGAAAGAATTCTTCGAAGCAGTCGAAGCGTCACGAGAAGAGTACGAAAGAGATTACCTCCCCGACCTCCAGCGTGCTCGTAAAAGAAAGGAGGAGACGCTTGCAGCTGCCAAGCAGGATTCGATGGACCGTTTACTCAAGGATCTTGCTCTTGATCGGGAGAAGGACCCCGGATTTGCAGCCAGAGATAAATGGGACGCTGAAGATGATGATGACGAAGACCAAGATGATTCTGATATAAACATCGTTGACCGAAGTAAGTGGGGTGTACACGTCTGATTTTTTGGGCACCATATTCATAGTCAAATAGGTTCGGACCCATGGCCAGGGCAATATGTCGATCTCACTCGAGCTCAACGGCATCCGGACGAACACATCAACTGGCCCAGACCAGGGTGAGTCTGGCGCGCATCCTGGCTCTATCGGATCCCCCAGGTGTCAGATGACGCCGTGGTTAGTGGAAAGACCGCTCGAGCAGATGGTAAACGGCTTGCAGCATGGCCACCCTCCTTTCCACACTCACTCCAGTCAGCCACCTTGGTTCCGCTCAAAAACACACACCCCCAAGGCAGTTTCGCGGGTATACTCATGGCGTCATCTTAGACGCCCTCCATTTCTTGTGTCAAGGGTTAATAGATCGTTGCTAAGCGGTGAAAGATGGGATACAGAGTTGTTTTGGTCTTCCTTTTGTCGATAATCTCTTCCATTTCAAAGGAACAGGGATTCTTGGATCCGCATTAGACAAGACTGGTTACATTCAACACAAAAGCATGGCTTTGGCTTCCTCAATGGTATCGTAAGCTCTCATACGTGCTGCCACGATATTCGGGCAAAGTCAGGGATGTGTCAAAGAGTGTTTTTGTGGATGCAAGACTGGTCCAATTCATCCGGCGTTTGCATCGACGGCAGTGGCTGTGAATTTCTTCCTGATGGGGTAAAATGCAGGCTTGCCCTTGAAGGCAAAAGTGCGAGACTTGGGAGCGGGCTTGTACCTCTTTCTCTCCGCCAACGACCACCAGCGCTGAAAATCTGTTGTACGCTCAGGACAGTCATCTGAAACTCAGGTAACAGTTGCAGATCTGTCCACCCGACGACGAGCCTTTTTACCTTTGAGAACCCGAATCAGGTCGGTACCTTTCTGGTTGCTGCCCACAGCCATCTGACTCGCCTTGGCTCATTCTGGCTCTCAACTTGACAGCAACATCGACGAGACATCGTTCAATATCATCGGCAACGGCGGACGGCTTACAGTCTCACTATGGAACGGTGGGCTCCTTGGCTCGTGAAATAGACGCTGGCGCTGATCATGACCCGTACAGCTACGCAAAAATCGAGAAAGTTGGTACGTGAAACACCCTATTCTTCTCTGAGAGACATATAGCTTACTCGCTTTACAGGTGAAGGTATGTGACTCCGGGCCTCGTTGCGCGATGGTCAGCCCTAACAGCACCACGTTGCTTGCGCATGGCCATACTAGGTACCTACGGCGTCGTCTACAAGGCTCGGGACACCAATACAAATCAAATCGTTGCCCTGAAGAAGATTAGGCTCGAGGCCGAAGATGAAGGAGTTCCTAGTACCGCCATTCGTGAAATCAGCTTGCTCAAAGAGCTGAAGGACGAAAATATTGTCAAGTGTGTATACGCCGCCCATGTACCCACATTGGAATCCTTGCTGACTCGTGTGCAGACTCTTCGACATTGTCCATGCTGACCAGAAGCTTTACCTTGTCTTTGAGTTCTTGGACGTCGACCTCAAGCGTTTTATTGAAACTGGCAACCAGAATCGCTCACCCATCACCCCTGCGCTCGTCAAGGTGAGGTTAATTCCCTCCCCCTGTCTTCCAGTCATGTGCTGGCCGGTCGCATCCAAATGACGCGTTTCGACGTGGCCGACTCCCAACTTTATCTCCCTTTCACCTTTATTTATGCTTTTCCTGCATGGATTTTATGCATCGCATCCCTCATATGAGCCCCCGTTGGCCATTAATGGTCGAGGAAGCAAACGCGTTCCTCTTGAATGATGTCATGTCACATGACCATTCGCGTCATCTAATTGGGTCGCGTCGTGTCCGGGACAAAGGCTAACTTCCCTGCTTTCAGAAATTCACGCACCAGCTGAACTCTGGCCTTCTGTATTGCCATGGCCATCGAATCCTCCACCGAGACTTGAAGCCCCAGAACTTGCTCATCGACAAGCACAATAACCTCAAGCTCGCTGATTTTGGTCTTGCACGAGCCTTTGGTATTCCTATGCGAACCTACACCCATGAGGTGCGGATTTCCCCCCAAACTCATCCCTCTCACGCTGACCTCGACTAGGTTGTCACTTTGTGGTATCGAGCACCCGAAGTCCTTCTGGGTTCGCGTCACTACTCGACTGCGATCGACATGTGGTCCGTTGGCTGCATCTTTGCAGAGATGGCCATGCATGGCGCGCCTCTCTTCCCCGGTGACTCTGAGATCGACCAGATCTTCAAGATCTTCAGGTTTGATATCACCCCTTGGTCTGCTAAAGCCCTGGCTGACATCCGTTTTAGAATCTTGGGTACACCCAATGAGGACAGCTGGCCTGGTGTTAGCCAGCTTCCTGATTACAAGCCATCTTTCCCCCAGTGGAGCCGTCAAGAACTTGCAAAGATCGTGCCTGCGCTCGACGAGGTCGGCATTGATTTGCTCAAGGTCTGTTCTCTTCCCGTTATCTTTTACATACCACCTCTTGACACCACCCAACAGCGTACTCTCACATATGACTCTGCAAAACGTATCTCAGGTTGGTGGAATCTCTTCATCACCCGTGTTCAAGGTCCTCATTTCTCCTTGCAGCTAAAAGGGCCTTGTTGCACCCCTACTTCACCGACTACAAGCCTTGATTGGCTACCCACCTCAACCGAGAGCGATGCTCGCTCATCCAGGCACAGGCGTGTAATCCTGTCCTATTTTTTCACCACGACCTCTTTGCTTTCCTGTCTCGTCTCACCTCGCTTTCCATGTGATCACTTCTCTTACCATCATAACATCCACACCAAATTGCATTCAATTTTTATGTTCATCTCTTGCATCTGGGTTGGCCTTCCAACTTCACCTCTCAGAGCGTCGTGCCTCGCCAGGTTCGAGACGCCAAGACAGCGCCAAGCATATCCAAATAAGGTAGGCACCAACCCATTTTGGGGTTAGGCTTCGGCGTTCGCTGCCTGCTCTTCTTCCGGTGTGTATTCAGCATATCTCGCAAGATCTCTTCCTCCTCCAACGGAGAGGGAGCCAAAGCTGAGACGGTTGTGGCCACGCGGCCAATCCCGATCGGTGTGGCAGGCTCATTGTCCACTTTGATCGCTCGCTTTGCAAATATTTTCTTTCTTTCCTATATAAAGGACGCGGCAGTCTGCCCTGCATTCGCTCCGCACTTTGAATTCCACCTCACATCATGCACCCGACCGTGCCCAATAGGGACCCAAATCGTTATACGACACTGGAAGATGATATTTTCGATTTCTTGTAAGCTCTTCGACTTGACGCCGCCACTTGAACGAAACTGACCGGTGATTGCTCCATTGTAGGAACGGTTTAACCATTGACGAGATAGGTGACATTCAAGAGCAGATTAGGCTTGAACGACAGGCGCACAAACGCTTCGGCGTTCTCATGAGTGGCGCGAACTCAGACGTTGATAATGGGGCACTTAACGACGTTCATCACCACAAGGAACATTCTGTCGTCGGCGGACGCCCTCATCACACCATTCAGCAACCAAAGCCAAAGTACAACACGAACAAGTCTTTGCCTCCAACGCCCCAGGCCACCCCCCAAACCGACCGTTTTCCGGATATCGACATTCCCGTCATCTTTCCGGCCAAAGAATACCGGCGAAAACGAGCCACAACGATCTTGAACGACCCGTCCTCGATGGCTCGCTTCCGAGACGAGAACAAGAGTGCAATCGCGGGTCTCCTGCAGACATTGGAGCTTCAATCCGACGGCGAGGATGAAGAAGAGCAAGGGAGCGATGACACCGTTGACCTTGGTGATTACCTGAGAAGACGACTCTCGAGGTCCTCGACTACATCCTTCGTTTCCAGGTCTTCAGTATGGGCTGATGAGCACCACGCGAGCATCTTTAGAGTGGCGTCCGATGCTCCTCCTGTCCCGTTCCTCGACACTGCCAAGTACAAAGGGGATGCTCACCCTCCTCATGCAAGCGATGCCATGCAGAAGCCTCACCTACAGCGCAGCTTCAGCAGTACATCGACACTGTCTCCACCTTCTTCTCAGAAGGTGGGCGATCAGGGAATCACTGAGCTCAGTGACCGCCTGTCGACTCTGTCTGCGATATCTTCGTCAACATTCGATCTGGACGCATTTCCGGCACCTCCCACCCATCTCGGCTCACAAGCTCCCATCGCCTCTCGGCTTCAACCTCGGTCAGATACAAGTCGTTCTGCTCAGTCTCTTTCCTCACGTACTCCTGGAGACAGTCTTGAGACTGATTTCGATGCTCGTAGACTGTCCACGGCATCTACAGCTTCTGTTTACTCTCAGGCATCTATGGCGCCCACAGGTGCTAGCACTGGCTACTTTACAGCTGCTCCAAACGCACCTCCTGTGCCTGCACTTCCCACTAGACACCAGCAACCATCAGCAGCCAGCGCTTCGTCGTCTTCTACTTCGTCTCCGTTAGGGCGAGGTCCTAAGGGCTCTCGCTTCGTGGAGATGGACCGCTGGGACCAGAGTCTTCGCATGTCCTTCGCGTCCGCGGCTCCTCCGACGTATTCTATCGAGGCTACTATTGCTGTTCGAAAGCCCAAAGATGTTAGGCCAGCGCCAAAGGTCTCTGGCTCGTCCCCGACAGACAAGGTCAAGTTTGCCGTTCAGTCCGTGAAGGAGAAGGTTGTAAAGGCTGCTAATAACCGTTCTCTCTCTGAAGGGATCCTGCAGACAGCATCTCTAGGACGAGGGTCTAGGGGCAGCCGCCCTTTGTCGTCCAGACCGGCGATTCCGACTAGGGTCTACTCCCATGTCGTCAATGCCGACGAGCATTATAAAGGGGCCACAGTCGTTTCTACAGAGGAGCTTCAGAAGGATCTCGCTCGATTTGGCGCCAATCCTTTGCAAGGGACCTGGTATAGCCCCGGCCCGCCCCAGGCATCCCCCGGGACATCCTGGTACAGGCATGCTCCGACATCGATATCGCCTCCGCCCAAAGGCAAAAGGCCTGCCACATCGTAGGAAACCCGAGTTCTGGGTCATGTCCATCCATCTGGCACGGGGAAGCCATTCGAAACTCATCCTGGTTTGAGCTTGGCACGCGACGCGCCAATCTGGCTTTCACCTGGCGAGGTGCCATCGATCTGGCATTGATCTGGGCAGGGGTCATCGCATTCTGATATCACAGGTTCAAGGCAGCGTCAGATAGGTAGAGTAATGAGCAGCCGATGCCATATTTATATACCCTAGATTATAGTAGTTCAGTTCACGACTCATCCTCACGGGTATTGTTGCAATAAATAGCGATCGGCATAAGATTCGATGTGGGCGGATGACTACAGATGACACTTTTTATTTATTCATTTTACAGAGAACAGGGACTTGAGAGATGGTGAAGCTAGTGACGATCTTGAGGGGGTTGTTTAGTGAGCGCGCGGGGTTGGCCGATCGGACTTTGAATTTAAATTGATCTGCCCAATGGTCGCGTCGCGTCCAACTTGTCAGCTCTTTCTTCCTTCCCTCATCTTCCCTCTACTCCTCGCGGGATATGATACCGCCTATTGTTACGAAGACGACGGCAACGACGACGACGAATGTGCACACCCTCGACAGCTAGGATGACGACGACGGCTACGAAGTCAATAAACCCAACCCCAACGCCGATAACAGCCAACCTTCCGTGACGCTCTTCGCCTGATTTAACCTCGTCAAAATGGTCGTCTCGATACCCGCCTAGGAGGAAATGCGCGTAAATTACTGTACGTGCCTTTTCAATGCATATTCTGCCCACACTGTGAGCGGCGGTTGCTGAACAGAGGGTTGGCGGCAGCATTGTGTCGGGTCCAGCAGGTCTATTCATGCTCAAGGGTTGTACAACTGATCACCTTCTATTTCCAGACTTTCTTGCAGGGCGGGATAGTTGGTGATTAGAATCAGGCTTTTGAATAGGTGATTAGGTGCATCCTGGGGTTTCGTGATAGATTAGCCGGTGTAGAGTATTTAGATGAATTGAATACCCTTGAAATGATTTCAGACGAGTACACGAGAATAGAATTATAAGTGAAAGTGAATGAGACCTGGCGAGGCAAAGAAAGGGATGACCAACCTGGTATTGGCCTGACACCCCCTGCCGACCTGGTATTCACCTGACCAGGGCCGAGATCTGGGCAACGATGAGATCTGGTGTACGATCACCAGACTGGCTTTCCTGTTATTGCCTGTCGTTGGTTGACGTGACCTGACATGGCCTGGTCCTAGATTCAGGTTTCGTACGATGCAACTCAAAGGCAGCAGAGAAGTATCTCGCATGAGGTGATGATCCAGAATCAGGCTCAGCGTTCATTGCCTTTAAAATCAACCCCCGACACTGCGAGCCATGCAGTCTTAGATGAGGTGCACTCCGTCTTGAACCCTTGACTCTTCTATCCTTATTGCTATTTCCCCCTCCGTCGTCCTTGTCACCGTGTGTCGACCCACTATGCCCAACCCTATGAATATGCCATTGCTTATCAGCCATATACACTTCTGAATCAGCTGTAGAATTATATGCCATCTGTTTGTTAAAATTACATGCCCTTTAGGCATCAACCAAAGGGGGCGATTGCCCATTAAATCATAACATCAAAAACCCCATTCAACAGCATTGATTGCGGCATGTCGCCTCTTGACCAGAACCAAATTTCTGAGCACACCAAAGGTGAGTATGCTCATCATCCATACCGAGTTTTCTCACTTTCAGATGACTCTTCAGGCTTCGAGTTTTGGAAATGGCATCTCAGCTCCCTACCGAGCTCTTCCGAGAGATCGTGGGTCATCTCTCAAAGGAGTTGCACATTGGGACTCTCCAGGCTGGTGCCCTGGCATTTTCGCAACTCCTGGTACCTTGTCAAGAGAAGATATTTTCTAGGATCAGCGTCAGCAAGATCTACAAAGATGCAAGCAACCAAGCTCACCACCTCGCTGGACTGGAACTTTTTCGTCGAAACGGCAATCTACTAGCTTATGTCAAAGAGGTGTCTATTCAACAGTCTGAAGGATCCGCTTATTATAACCTATCCAATTCAGGGCCAATGGACTCCAGTATGGTGGAGCTCATCCATCTACTCGCAACACCGTCTATTGAAAGGTTCAGCTTCTCAGGGTGGCTGGCAGACTCGAACCCTGGGCCTGAATTTCAGCAAGGCATCATCGCCCTGGTTCGCTCACCCCGGTTGACCTGCCTCGAGTTGAGGCATGCCCCTGAAGGGCTTGTCAGTCTTGTGGAGAGCCCGGTTATTGAACGCCTGTCTCTACTGCGCTTGGAAGCTTATCAGGTCTGGCCATCGATACGACTTTTTAGCCAGCACACGTCCCGACGGATGCAGCCAACCTCCCTCTACATCACTCCAGATAACAACATGATGGCCTTTCTGGCTAACTCAAATGCTGTTGACTTGGGTTCTGTCGAGGACCTTAGGCTGGGCTACCAGACTTGCCGATCCTGGCTTTCGCTCATGACGCGTGTACCGTCCTTACGGAGACTCTGCATTGACGTGGATGGTGAGCTTCCTCTTGATCTGGCCTGCAGCCTACTGACCGGGTGGTGCAGCGATAGAGCCTGAAAATCTCGGAGGGCCAGGGGTCAAACTCTCCGTGACTTTATCGCAACTTTCGCAGCTCGAAGAACTGGAATTCGACGGCATAATGGACCTTGGGCCCCATGGCAGTAACCAATTCTCCCACCTTCCCCTGTTTCTTTCAGCCCTCCCTTCTCCGAGTTCTCTCTCCGTTGTCAAGCTTGCAAGCATCTTTCAGGACCCCGAGGATTTCGCGCGGGGCACAGATTTTTGGGATGGACCTGATTCGATCCTTTCCAGCAGCACTCAGTTTCCCAAGTTGGAGATACTCGTCTTCGAAACATGGTTCTCAGACTATCGACACAGACCTACGCTGGACGTATATGAAGAAATCCAAGAGCGCTACTGGCCAGCAGTTCGAAGGGCTGGAGTTCTGGTTGATATTTCAGACATAACATTAGACCCGATCCCTGATGGGTAGCGATAGGGTATACCATGGCGATGTATTATTTACAGTATAACCGGCGACGTGTCGAAGGAGCAAATGCTATATGGGCTTCTTTCTGAGCTTGATCGCGAGGTTAAACCCCAAAGGAAACCTCCCGGAATCTCTTATCGTGCCTCGATGACCACATATTATTCCTTACCGGATGAAGCCTGAATATCAATGTGTCCCTGCTGTATCGGTATATCAATCGGGCTTTTGCCCATCCAATGCAATTTGGGACGATTGGCATCAAAAGGGCCTGTCAGCATACCTGGGTGGCGCATCGCCTCTCTTGCAACAAAACCACATCAAGGCCCACCAAAGGTGAGCAGCCTCAGGCCTCAGTTATCATGGTGAACCTCACTAACTTTCAAGACTCTGTGCGTGGCGAATGGCACCTCGCCTCCCTACTGAGCTCTTTCGGGAAATTGTTGGGCCACTTCTCGAAGGACTCAGACATTGGGACTCTCCAGGCTGCTGCACTGGCGTCTTCCGAACTGCTGAAACCATGCCAAGAAAAGATATTCTCCACTATCACTGTTATCAATCTGTACAAAGGAGAAAGCAACGATACACACCACCGTGCTAGACTTGAAGTCTTTCGCCGAAATAACGACCTGTTGACTTTTGTCAAAGAGGTGTCTGTACAACAATCTGAGGCATGGGGTGAATGGAGCATAGCTCCATTCGACTCGCCCATATTGACAAGCATGGTGGACCTCGTCTACTTACTTGCAACTCCATTTATTGAAAAGTTTAGCTTCGCAGGTTGGCCACAACGCCCCGCTCCTGGGCCTAAATTCCAGGAAGGCATTGTTGCCTTGCTCCGCTCGCCCCGACTGACCTCACTCGAGCTATTGCGTGTTCCGAAAGAGTTCATCGGCCTTGTGGAGAGCCCGTTTCTTGTGCATCTCTCTCTTCAGCGCGTAGAGGATTATTACACCTGGCCAACTCTAATGCGGCTTTTCAGCGAGCCACTCCCACCCACTGGCACAACTCAACAGAAGCATCCGACCTCCCTTTGCATCACTCCAGACAAGATGTCGATCGCTTGCCTGGTGGACACAAGTGCTATCGATACGGGCGCTGTCGAGGATCTTCGATTGACATCCGCGACTTGCTCGACATCCTGGCTTTCCCTTATGGCACACTTGCCGTCCCTCCGTAGGCTCTGTATCCATGTGGACGGTAAGTTTTCCTTGTACCCTATTTTTTCAAACAATTGAACGGGCGGTGCAGCGATAGATCCTGCAACCCCTGAAATTACGTTTGCCACGGCTTTGTTGCCCCTGTCAAAGTTGGAAGAATTGGAAACTCGACGGCATCACGGACGTTGGACCATATTGGCCTAATCAATATTTCGCCATTCCCGCATTTTTATCAGCATTCCCTTCTTGTGACTCTCTCCTCCGTTGTCAAGTTTCGAGGGGTCTTCAGAGACCCTGAGGATCTCGCATACGACACAAACTTTTGGGCTGGACTTGGTGCTATCCTTTCAAGCAGCATAAACATTCCAAAGTTAGAGCGAATCATCTTTAAAACGGTCTTCTCAAACCATCGACACGGAGATGCGCCAGAGAGACTAGAAGAACTCAGAGAGGCCTCCTGGGAAGCTGTCCGGAAGGCAGGGGTTGTAGTTGAAATCTTGGGCATGGTTTAGGTATACCCAATCTCGTATCCATCCTCAAGCAGGCAGTGTCAGTGTCCTCCAATTTGACGGTTCTCGATATGCCTGACTCTAGATCTCAATGCTCCATGGTTATGTATGCTTCCTTCAAATGGTGCCCCTTGCAACAAGAGCTGTGCTCCAACTCGAGTAGCTATGTCTGGTTCGCTCCCCTGAGATAGAGCTCAGTCGGTAGGTTTGGCTTGATGAAGTAAAAACAAAACCGGTGAAACATTGGACCTGTCAATGCAACGAGTAAGGTAAAGAGAGGAACGAACGTGTGCTGATCGAGCCAACAAAGCAAAGGGTGGTACCGAGAAAGGCTTGGAAGGGGGTGGTGGGTCAGCTTTAACAGCCCTGGTATCGAGATGGTGCTAGATTATGTGGTATCGAGAGGTTCAACAGTGTAGCCACCCCATATGAAAAAGGCAAAAGAAACAACAGCAGAGTCAGATAAAACACGACGAAAGGATTGTTAAGATGGAAGAACATAGTCGAAGCAACAAAGATGAAAGACGCATGGAAAGAAAGGAGAGCACTGTAAACTAAAAAAAAGCCGACGATTAAAGGAACGGGAAGGTTTGGCAACTGTAGATAAAACGGATGCGCATATCAATGGGCATTTTCATAGAAGCACAACAGCGTAACACAACAACGAAACAGAGGCCGCCTACTCTTCCTCCTCCTCCTCCTCTAGCACGTTGTGTAGTGGTGCACCATGAACGTAGCGCGCTGGGCTCGCACGGCCTAGTGAAGGATCGTCGATCGATGGTGGAGGAACGAAATCAGTGGGTTGGGGTGGTGATGGCTTCGGTGAAGGACTTGGACTCGGAGTGAGAGGAGCGACGGGGAGCGACGGAAGAGAAGCAGCAGGCGCAGGCGGAGCTGGTGGCGCAGGCAGGGAAGCATTGCGGACGGGAATTCGGGAAATATTGAGAGGTGCGACAGGAATAGTAGGGACGTGAATGGCAGCGGGTGAAGCAGTTGTACCCCTCTCCTTTTCCCTATACATCTCGATCAGAGCAGCTGTCGTGACCCTCCAGTTGGCGTTCTAGGCTTTGGCAACGCATCGACAGCATGGCCGTTGGTGTTGGGAGGTGAGAGCTTGGGCTTTTCAGGTGTTGGCGGGGCTTCTGTCACGATCTTGATGTCGGGAACAACTCGTGCTGCCGGTGGACTGGGAGATTTTGAAGGAGTGAGGGGGGCAATCGTAACAAGGGGAGGAGGTGGAAGAGGGCGACGAGGCTCTGGTGGGTGCGTCGGTGTGTTGATGTCATCGTCATCGTCAATCCCTTCCTCACTCATCGAATCCCTCGCAAAGCGATCCCGAGGATCCTCCTCCTGCTGTTCAACTGGTGGCGGGGTTGCTGCTTTTGGTCGACGCTCAGGGTGTAGGTCAAAGTAGCCTAGTCTCCGTTGCTCCTTGGCCATTTGACGAGCGTTGAGAATGGGTGCCATGAGCTCGTCATCTTCATCGTCCGCATCCGCTGGACCTTCGCTCGACTTGTCATCAGGACTTCGGTCTATCTTGTGCGCCCTGGGGACCTTCTCCACCAAATCCACATCCGAATCCTCGTAGATGTGCTGGGAGATCCCATAACTGCCCCCATCCACTCTATGCGACCTCTCCGAGAGCATATCGGGATACTCTGCGGCGAGGGCGACCTCCCCTGTACCTGCGCCAAAACCTGGGCAACCTCCAACTCGCCATATCCGGATCAGACTTGCGCATTCTCGCCCTCCTCCGCTCCGCCGGATCTAGAGCAACGGTTTGATCATCCATCCGTCGACTCTGGCTCCCCACTAAAATATCAACCCACGCATCCGGCCTCGACTCTCTGCGCTTCTGCTTGACATCTTCCGGCTCGTCGTCGTCTCAGCGTTGAGCTCATCATCGCTGTAGCTCGCCATCCGAGTCTGGAATTCAACCGTCGAGTATTCAGCTGGAGGACCCATCATTGACCTCCTCACGCTTGGACTCACAGGAAGTCTGAAGCGGGACTTCTTATGTCCCGAGGGCGTGGCCGACGAATCGGACGGCATCTCGTCGCTTCTCGGTGCAAGATGATCGACTTGATCAGGGGTGTATTGCGTTGGAGAGCAACAACTGGACTGCCAGACATGGCTGGTGGAAGCTGGCGTGGTGGTGCCAATCTTGGGATATCAGGCTGCGCTTTCGACGAGTTCATGGTGTTAAACTTGGGTGGCACTTTCATGCTGTCCCGTTTGGCTGACAAGCTCAAGACCTTGGTGCCACTTGCACCTTGCAGCAGGCCTTCGAATTCGAGTTCTCGATAGCCTGGGCTGCGTGGTACATGCCCAACAACGTAGGTCGCCCGTTTAGTGTGGCGGCTTGCTTCCATTGTTTCCTGCTGGATGTTGAGAAGAGTGAAGGGAGGCGGCGGCGGCTCTTGGAAGGTAAGCAAGTTGCTGGCGGTACTCCAGGGGTACGAATTCTCGTAGAGAATGAGGGTGGTGTCGGTGCGGGGATCACTTCCGCCAGAAGCGGTGGAGCGTGCGGGAGGCAGCGATTTGTACTCGACCTGCCGGAATGTCAGTTCTAGCGGTGCATAAGCAAGTCGTGACTCACCAAAGCCCAGTTGCAATCCCTGTCAAGTGACTCTCCTCGCTCAAGATCCATCCATCCACCACCATAGACCAGATCGCAGAACACGTCGATGAAAGCCTCTTCGATAACCTCTTCATTTCCAACAACAGGCTCGGTATCCCAGCCAAATGAAGGAAGCGCCTTGGCCTGTTTCTTTAACTTCTTGTGCATCTCTGCTGAGTTGGCCACTGTTGAACTGTATTGATAAGAGGTGTGCTGAATTGCAAGGTTGATAGCGGAGCATCCATGCGCGAAAATCCAGCCGCAGAAAAGTCGTTCCATGACAGAGTCTGGCGTTTGGCAGCTCGTTCCTGATCAGGTCATGAGCGTTGAGCTATTCAAGGACTGGACATATCACTCACCTGACGCGCAGATTCCGTCAGATCGAATTGAAGCTTTTTGTCATCTCCGAGGTTGTCGAAACCCATCGACTCGAATTCACCCCACTTTAGATCGGTGAGACTACGGAATCGGGCGTCCTTGCGTTCCTCAGTTGCAAAGTAGTCTGAATCGCCACTTTTGGTAGAGGAGAGGGTGACGATAAGGAAATTTGAGGGGCCGACCCCAGAGGTGGAGAGTTGGCAGCGGGATATGTGCGAGGATCGACATCGGGATGAAAGTTGTTGGCCAGGTTCATCTTCTTCTTGTATGGGTCCGAGTATCGTGGAGGGAGTTTGAGTGTGGTGGGTGAAATGCGCTCCCATTCTTTGGAAGTCGCAAAGCTGTTCATGAGCGTCGGGCTGACTTTGTGTGCCCATGAAGAACCCGACTTGACGAGATCTGGAGAGTACATCCGTACATTGCGACGAACGCTCATGACACGGACTGTCCGTGCGCCCTTTCGTGGCTGGGGCTTTGCCTTGGGATTGGTGAAGGGAAGCATGGATGGATAGCCCTTGATCACTCTTTGAGACGGGCGGGGACGCCTAGAGGTTGCGCTGCTGTTGCTGACCGTGGTGTGTCCTGCCATCGGACAAATGCGAGCAAAAGGTGCTCAAAAGCGTTCACGGAACGTAGGTAATGAAGGTAAGCGTGGTGGAAGGCCAACGTGGCTGGACCCAGGCCAAAGAAAAGGGGTCCAAATAAGGGAGAAAGGGTCGGAGGGGTGTGCCCTGAGCTAGTGTGTTGGCCACGATGCGAGCTAGAAGGAAAGGAGCCGGACAACAATGTACTGTAGTGTTGGGGGTAGAGAAGGCAGGAAGGTGGTCTGGAAGTGGTTTGCTGGGGTAGTTATTCGCTGCAGATGTGTCAATACGAGTACTGAAAGCCTGTAAACGCACTCACCTGCTTCAGAGTCACGGAAATCGACATATTGGTCGTAGGAGATGATCCCGCGAAATCCTGACCGCCCACAGAACGGATGACACGGGCGAGTGCCCACCTGAGGGTCATGCCCAATTCATGAGGGCCAACGAAGCGAGCCTCCTCCCGCCACTTGAGATCGGCCACCTGGGCCTCTTGTTGGTTCTGGCAACACAGGTGTGAGAAATGAATGAATGAGTCTTTTAATCCCGGAAGGCGAAATGTCCAGCGCCGTATGGAGAAGAGAAAACGAAGGGGGTGGTGATGCCACCTCTGGTTTCCAGCTCGTCAGCGACCACATCCAGCAGCCGTTCGAGCTCGTCGAGACCCAGCACGACGTGGCGCTCGTAGCTGAGGTAGCCATAATCATGTTGCGGCGGAGCGGGGGTAGTGCTGGCTCGTCGGTCTCGGACCTGGGACGCTCGAGGTTCAGCGGGAGGAAGGTTCCATCTGGAAAGGGTTCTCCTGGACTTCGGGTGGTTCTGTCGCAGCCCGTGGTTTCCCTCCCTTCTTCTTGTCCTTTTTGGACGGAGTCGCTGTCGCTGTGCTGATGTGCTGCCTCGGGGTGGGGTGTTGTGTTTGCTGGAGAACGGGGTCGCGACCCTGCCGAACTCGTCGAGGTCTGATGTTGGTGCTGCTGATTTCTTTGGTGTTGAAAGGTCCGTGCACGGGAAAAAACAAGCTGGGCATCGAGGAGAACGACGAGGAGAGGGGAATAAAACGCAACGCTTGTTGACGACGACCGACAATATCACCGGTCACTCGGAAGATTCCGATGTCTTCCTCTCCCCTGATGGGAATATGATCTTGTTCTGCAAATGACGATGCAAATGGCCGTAGCTTGTTTGGCAATGGGAAAGAAAAGAAGGGTCTGGAGCTTATGCTCTAAACTATTTCTTATCCAGGGCCTTATGTTTTCTCCTTGTCGGTCCACTCAAATAAATCGATATCGTCTGACGCGCTGCATAAATGGAGAGGTCTTATCAAAACTCTACCTCCTCACTTGCTCCTAAGGTGTTATCACTCACTGCCTTGAGCCTTTCGGAAGCAGGAAGGAAGGAAAGACCGATAGACGGATGGAAGATGGGCTGTCGAACGGTCATTGAGCGGAACGGTTTCGCGTGACGCGCCAATCACTTACCCAGGTCGGTGGAGTGCGAGAACCGCAAATAAATATAAGACGACAAGAAGGCTCCGCGGAAAGGGAAGCCTTCCACATTTACTAAGGTCTATAACCTTGGTGCCACTTGTTTAAACTCGCAGTGCTTGTGCTCGGTCTCTGGTATATGATGCTTTTCGGCGCCCGATAGAAGCCGTTTGGATGATCTAAATCGCCAAAGACTAGGTCCATCGAAAGCTACTCTTGATGATCATCAGAGGGTTCCATCTCCCGAGCTGTGTGCACCATATAGATATCTGCAAGACCGTGACCTAGCCTGGCACTCCGCTTCGCATTCATCTGGCGTCTCCCTGCTGTCCGTCAAGAGGTTGATATGACAGCTCAGGAGTCCAGCGTCCGGAAGATGACTCAGAGTAGTCCCAGGAGAAGTTCTTCGACGTGAAGTTTAACCTCAAGGGTCCTTGACTTGGAGTGGAATCCAGAAGCTGGGAACGCCTGGTTAAAAAATACTTCCAAGAGTAGGTCCTTGCAAGTCCGAACACAGAGATAAGGCAATTCATTCCGTCGTTGGAACCGAAACGCTATGACCTGTCAAACTTTGGTCCGAAATGAAATCCAGAGACAAGGTTAAAGGCCAATCCAGGTGTCCAGGTATAGGCGTTCAAAATGATAAGGTGGAAGCTAGAGTGAAGGCAACGGACGCGATGGCGAGTGCTGCAATGACGGGTTTGCCGAAGAAGAGTAAGTGACATCACAGTTTCGTCAGGATGTGTCTCTTCCGACTCTCTAGCAGCCAAAAGTCGTAGAGCAACACGAAGAGAGCCTGGGTGTGAGAGCTTGTGGATCTAGGTAGCTCTGCAGAAGGGCTAGAGAATGCAAGAAAGAGTCCTGGGAGAAGCTCGATTTGAACCCCCTTCAGAATCCAAAGAATGGATGGAAAAGGGTAGGCAGATCCGTCGGTAGCGAAGTCAATATTGGGGCCTAACTTCGAAACCTTGGTAGGTTCAACTATTATCAGCTCCCAGTTGAACGTGAAAGCAGACCGCCAGGGCTCAGAATCAGGTGAAATTTCCCGCCACCATCGCAGGATACTAGAAATACCGCAATGAATGGATTGAAGCGCCGTCATCCGTGGCGCATAGGCGAATGGATGGGCAAAAGCAGCGATGGCCATTTGCTCAAGGCGCGTTGTGTGGCCGCATTTGGCTAATGCGTGCCCTATTCACGGATATCACAGCTGCCACTCTACAACTTGTCCTCCCATGAATACGCATAGGCTTCCTTGTAGGGCTCTTCTCTGAGAAATTTATACTGCGCAAAGTTTATTTACATAAATAGGCGCTTGAGCAACTAGAAATAACGCCGGAATCTGCCGAACGCCGCTGATCTTTCTGGTTCTGACATTCCCGGTGGCTTTTGCATCCTTTCCAAATGCCTCGAATTCCACAAAACGTGAGTTCTCATTCGAATTCTAGACGTAGGAGGCCTTATCTAATGCCATATCAAAGATTATTCGAAAGGCGAAGCAGCCAGATGCGAATGGCAAAACTATTCTGGACCTCTGCGATGTCATAAAGAGAACAGAATACGCCCCACTGCCAGCACTCGAAGCCATCTTGCCTCACTTGGGAGAACAAAAGCTTCCGAAGGACACGGTAAAAGATATGCCCTTTGTCGCTGCAGTCGACCGGGGCATCTGTGCTATGGTGACCTTAGAAGCCTAGCTCAGGTGGGGTCATCCCGATGACGATCCAGCTGCTACCCCAACCCTTTTGGACGCATATCAGGCAATACTCTCATGGTTCAAATTCCTTTTCGCCAACACACCGGCAGTTGGACAAGTTTTGCCTCAGCGAACGCCCTGGACAACACTCTACGATGTCTTTGCTGAGATTGTTGGGGCTCTTGCTTCCTGGGATCATGAAACTGCCAACTGCGTCTCCTCCTCTCGATCGACAATCATCACGCTGCTCGAGATATGGACGTTTCACTCCTCTGATGTCAGGCGCGCATTCAATGCAGCTTCTTTGGGGCCAATACTCAATGCGTGGAACAATGTCTGGCCCTCGTTTCGGCCAAGTCATTTTCCTTGACGTTATGATGCAGTCGAGCATTCTGTAAAGAGCTTCTGCATGGCTCTAGAGCAGAGGATAACACACAAGTTGGATCACTGGCTAGGATCTCGGAAGATGGAAACATTACAACACTGCTTGCTGTTCAAGGAATCCCTGACAGTCTCACTTCAAGCGACTGGGATATCGTTCCAAATTCGCTCTATACGATTGTGGTCTCGTGGGTACATTCGAAAGATTAGTGCCTTGGTAGTCGAGCTACACACCACAGATTAAAGCGTTTTTCCAGCGTTCGATATTTGGGCAAATCTTGTGGTTCTTGCTTTTCAACACGGAACTGCTGTGGGTCGGCCAACTCCTGAACACTGGATTCTTCCCGTTATTTGTCCAGGACATGGCGCGGACGAAAGACGACTCAGGGCCTAATCAACGAAAGTGCTTGTATGCACTTCGCGAACTCGTGGCGATAGCTCGCACTCCTCGTGGCCCTCCAAGCCCCTTCACCACAGGATACAGGCCGTGCCCTCCAATGTGCGGTTCTTGGACCAGCAAGCGTTTGGCGATTTTTGGAATGGGTTTCGTGAAGAGCACATCCCACTCTTTCGAGCATTATAAACTCTTGGAGAAGCAGGGGCAAGGGAAACTGTCAACGAAGTTGTGCGACTCCAACATGGTTACGTTCGTTCCGTTTTTTATCTTTGGCCTGTACAAAGAATAAACGTCCGTCAAAGCACTGTGAGATGCAGGGTTTACTCTCCAGCACGACAAACCCCCTGCCCAGCAGCTCCCACGTCAGAGTCCAAGTGCTGCTCGGGATGTCATTATGGTCGTTTATTGTAGCACTGCCTGCCAGCAAGAAGACTGGAAGAAGCGCCATCACAAGGAATGTCGGTCAATGTCTCGACACCACCTAGGTATGTTTTCTTGTGTCCTTTACTAGACCCATTTATAACATCTGGTTAGAACTCAAGCGGCCTCGGGGTCAACTACTCAAACAGGGCCCGCTACTTCAACATCGAGACTAGCCGAATGTTCCGTTTCTAAAAGTTTGCCTCATTTCACTTCAGGCGTGTATGACTATCGAGTAGAAGATAAAAGGCAAGCTATCATCGCCCACGATATCATGGGTATCCCAGGTGCCGTTAACGCAGGCGGAACGACATATCCGGAATCTTTGAACAAACATTTTGAAGGCCGTCACGCAGGAGACTGCGCACCATTGAGGAGAGGTATGCAGCCATGATTCAAGAATATGCCAGCCACGAAGCGTCTCCAAAAACTTGGCTCGTCGACGTGATTGTGCCTTGGGGCCGGGATTCCATTCTCTCACAGCTGGTTGAGTTTGCTTCCGATGGGTGAACTCGATGAGGCTGATCACCCCGTGTGCTCTATTGTCAGGCATGCATGGAGAATCGAGTGAGTGGCCCTTTTAAAAGTGGAGTGGACATCGCTGAAATTACTTCAGACCAATCAAAGGGCAGCTGGAGCTCTCTTCCTAGCTTCACAGAACATTCGATATGCTATTGGCGTGCAGAACAGTCCCAGATCGTCAATGCGCACCTGAACGTGTTTAAGATCTCATGACTAGAGTTTGCAAGAGCTGAAGCTGCTGACAACCAGTAGTCATATAAGCTATCATTATTAACCTCAAATTTGACACTTGTTATATCGAACCGAGGGCCGAGATCAACGAAGGGTTAAAATGTTTATCTTCACCGAGGTTCGAACTTGCAATGGCAGATACCAGGCGTTGGATTACATGCGGACCTTTCTTTCACCTACACTCGCACTGTTACTAAGTATG
This sequence comes from Coprinopsis sp. MPI-PUGE-AT-0042, assembly GCA_020736565.1. NCBI lineage: Eukaryota > Fungi > Basidiomycota > Agaricomycetes > Agaricales > Psathyrellaceae > Coprinopsis > Coprinopsis sp. MPI-PUGE-AT-0042. The sequence continues at coordinate 283,170 of JAHBOF010000049.1, read as the reverse complement.
CACCTCATGGCTCCTGCGCAAATTTCTGGCGAGGCATGCTTGCTGCCCCACTGCCCAATGATCGTCATTGGGGGTCAGTGATTATTGAATTGGCTTCTTCCTGGCAAGGAACAAGGTCACAGGATCTTCCCCTGCCGTAATTATGACATCCATGTGGCACACGAATTCTTGAAGGTTTGAATTGAGCAAACATCGAACTTTGACCTCCACTATCGAGGCATGCCTGCTGAACGTTCAGTCCGGTGAGTGGGTATGCTTATGGGAGAGAATCAGTCTCTGAACAAGCAGGAAACCTTGCTGTCCCTGCTCTTGATTTCGACTTGCATCTTTTCGTCACGGCTTGAAATCTTGGTCGGACTATCACGTCTGCTCATCCTAACCTTCTTCGAACGTGAAAAATGCAGACCCAAACGGTAGGCTGAGACCCGGGCTCTGTACAACCAGCACTTCCTCTGACGATGGGCCAGCGAACCAGCATCACGGCCTCTGAAGGGGCAAAGCCCGGAAAGCCAAGTCTCCCAACTCTGACTCCAAGGCAGAGGGAGGGTCCGACTCGAAAAAGCCCAAAGCAACGCGAAAGAGGAAGGTTGCTACCGCAGCTGAACCAGCAGGTAAGTTTGGTCCTATTGCAGGTTTCCCGGTCGGAAGTACATTCGTAAATCGGTATGCGTTCTGGTGCATGGTAGCTGCAATCATGAACGAGGGTTGACTAAACCGATGTGCAGGGACGAGTGTATGAGGTCTGGTGTACACGGTGTTGGCGTAGCTGGGATCCATGGTTCGAAGAATCACGGCGCATATTCTATATGTGTATCTGGTGGATATGAGGACGACATTGACGACGGGGAATACCTGTGAGTCTCCTTCACGTCTTCCAAGCTTACTCGTTACTCAATACCCGCTGCTTTCTTTCGAAGTGTCTACACCGGTGCTGGAGGGCAACAGAACTCGTATCAAGCAGTGCGTGTATCTTGTCTTTGCCCTCCACTACATTGCCTAAGACCGCTTTCGTTCATAGCGTTCATCTCAAATCAACGACCAATCTTTCGACCACGACCACAATGCCGCTCTAAAGCGCAGCTCTGAGACTGGACAGCCCGTACGCGTGATACGCGGAGTAAACAACGATTCAAAATATGCACCAGTGGAAGGGCTAAGGTACGATGGCTTGTATAAGGTTGAGAAGGTACGTTGAGGTCGACCCGTGCTTCATAATCTCTGTTGCTGAGGAAGCTATCTTTGTTTATTAGGCACTTCTCGAAAAGGGTTTGAGTGGACGGCAGATTTGCAGTTTTCAGCTTCGGGTATGTCTTGTTGAGTCGTGACTTTTGGAGACGGGCTGATAGGTCTTTCACAGCGGATTCCTGGGCAATCGCCTACTCTGACTAAATGGAAATAATCAACGATTTGGATACCCTGCTTTCGAGCTATCGCTCAAATTGCTATCTTGCTGTCTAGTGTTCGCGATGCGCTAATACGCTTGCTGATCCTCACACTACTGAACTTTGCACATCTATTGCACATGTACTACGTATCTATACCGCTGTTTATATCGCTCATACCCTCTTAACCTCTCACCAAAACAAATCCATTTCCTCAGACTCGAACTGAGCGCTTGACAATCCTCCACGTGATGAAGACGTGTCCGTTCCGACCGGGGCGTCATTGGCAGGGTCGAGACTCGAGAGCAATACAGTGTAGTACCATCATTTGATACAGTATCATCATTTGATACAAATGGGCGTAGTTCCTTCACCTTAAGTCTGTTTGGGCTAAGATTTGCCACAAATTTAGACACCATTTAGCTCTATCTGTGAGTCAAATTTGGAAAGAAATGGAGGAGAAATGGAGGAGATATTGGCCTAACAGTACCGGAAAACCCGGACTTCAAGGGAAAATCAACTTTTATATTGGGGATCATGTCCGAAAAACTGAGGTTTTGGTTGAGATAGGATACAGAACTGGAAGAAGAATGTAAACGACGCGTATTGAAGGTTTAAACAAACAATTTGACCCTGAAACTGAGCCTTCCAGAGGCCGAACAATCCTGCCACGTCCCCGCCCCCTGATCCCCTGCCATCACCTTCCTCGCAACACTCACCCCACATCCACTTCTTCTACCTGAGGCCCATGGTCTTCCATGCTTTATCCCAGCGTGTCAAAAAAGCATTTACACGCAAAAAGAAGGATGACGCGTATGATAAAGCCAAAGATGCGTACCTGCTCGACAAGGCAAGCTCTGACAAACCAAAGGGCCTCCGCTTTTATGCATCCCAGTTCAAAGTGGACCCCAGCACCCTTGGTCGAAGAGTTAATGGAGCCCGATCACAAACAGAGTACATGGAGGAGTCTCAGAAGCTGAGCCCTGTCCAGGAGCGCGTTCTTATAGACTTGATCAAGGAGTCGGCTGAACGCAGCCTTCCCCTCGATCACGATGGAATCCTCGACTTTGCGACTGCCATCCTCCAGGCTGAGCATGGCCCTGATGCCCAATTTGGTGTTCAATGGGTAAAGAGGTTTCATTGCTCGTCATCATGATGAGCTCCAGACGCACTGGACCAAGCCTCTTGACACCCAAAGAGCTCGGGCGCTTAACCCGGTGATCAAGGCGGCATGGTACAAACTGGTGAAGGAAAAGATTGTCGATGGTGAGATTCCCACGCGGGAATCTGTTTGGCATGGACGAGAGTGGTTTCCCGCCATCTCATCAAGGCAAGGAGCGGGTGGTTGGTTCCAGAGGAACAAAGACTCAGCACAAGCAAGGCGGTGCTAATCGCGAAAATGTGACGGCTTTGGTGACCATTTGCGCTGATGGGACAGCGCTCCAGCCGTTCATAGTTTACAAAGGCAAAAATCTAATGACAAAATGGGGCGAGAACAATGTCGCTAAAGCAACGTGAGTTTAAAGAAGGAGCGAAATCAAGCCGGGAACTTACATTTCTTGCAGGATCAGCCGCTCGCCTAATGGTTGGACCGACGGCGAGCTAGCACGTGAATGGATCGAGAAGGTCTTCCACGAGCAAACCAAGGATAAATGCGCAGCATCGGGAAAACCTCGAGTTCTTCTCCTTGATGGGCACAAGTCACACTACACCTATGAAGTCCTCAAGTTTGCACGAGAGCACAACATCATTATATTGGGGTACCCACCACACTGCACCCATGCCCTGCAAGGTCTCGATGTCGTATGCTTTGCTCGGATGAAGGATGTCTGGAGGGAGGAGATCAACGCATTTGAAGAGGCGAACGGACGTTCAGTCAGCAAGGGGGACTTCACTGGTGTTTTCGGGAAAGCGTACCTTCGAGCATTCACTCCAGAATTATGCACAGCCGCATTTGAGGCAACGGGGATCTACCCTTTCAACCCCGACGTGATCAAGGACTCCCAGATGAAGCCTAGCTTGGCAACTTCCACCAAAGCCAGCTTTCCGCTACCTCAACCCTCTCCCGTACGGAAGATCATGGCTGCCTTCCGCGCCAACCCTCCCACCGCCTTCGACATCAGCCCGGACAATTTGATTGCACCCTCGAGTTCCTCCTACACCCCACCCTGCACCCCTTCATTGCGTCGGCGTCGCGCTGAATCTGTAGGACTTGATGACTTCACTCCTAGCAAACGGATGAGACTGATGTCAGCCAGTCTCGGGGCAACACAATCCTCGTACCTGGTGTCTCGTGAGCCCCTAACTTCGACCCCCAACATTTTTACGCCCATGCTCGAAGCTCTACCGGAACTTCCAAAGCCTGATTGGAGTCTTCTGGACTTATCGGGGCCATCGGGTGACTATCAAAGCCGTACCCAACTCGAAGAGAGAATTCAAGCACTCACTTCTTCGTTATCTTCGGCCCAGAACCAGCTGAAGGCCCAGAACCTAATCATTGAAGGTGCTCATGCGCAGCTGGTTGTTCAGGATATGATCCTGAATAAGCAGAATCAGACTCTCGAGGCTAAAGGGAAGAAGAAGAACGACGATCGCACCATTCTTTTTCCTGGGGGTTACGGCCGATGCTTGACAAGTGATGAATTCACAGCACTTGTTGATGCTCAGGCAGCTGCATTGGACAAGAAAGCTGAGGAAAAGCGAAAGAGGGCTGAGCTGAGGCAGCAGAAGCGTTCGCGAAAGGATTTGGTTGACAGTCGCTGGAGAGAGGCCCAGGAGAAGTACAAGGACTTGAAGGCGAAGCACGAGGAGCAGTGTCGTGCACTTCTAGCTGCTGGAACTCGTAAACGGGACCTTCCGCCAGGTCCTGAGCGTGTTTACAAGAAGGACATAGAGGCAGAGATTGACGATATGCTTTCCGGGGATGGATCGGAGGAGGAGATGAGTGAGGAGGATGAGTAGAATGTCGCGGTCGCCGAGATTGATGTCGAGAATCGCGTTTTGTATTACTTTCCCACGGGTGTGTCAAATGAGCGTTTTCGTGCGTTTTCGAGTACCCAGAACTATTGATACTTTACACACTCTAGATAATGCCCGTTGCCCTTGTAACTTTTTGTACACATTCTAGAAGACCTTTGCTTATACCTGATATAGTTTTTGAGGCCGAGCGACCCCAACTGTGAATTAAAAACGCGCGCGTCATTCTTGTGTATCAAATGGTGGTACTACACTGTAATTGGTCGTTTGACTTCTACCCACCACATTGACCGTGCCAGGATAACCCATAGAACCGCAACCACAATTCCCAGTTCTCAGCTACCCTCCAATATCTAAAGCACGATGGTTAACGCGCTCGCAGACCTCGCAGAAGGCAGAATTGTAGGTCTTGGATTCTCTTAGCCTGAATTGTGTTGAACATGTGCGCTCTGGCTGTAGGACTTTGTTGGGCAAAACCTCGTAGAGAGCATTGCTAGGATTTCTCTCGTAGCTGGCGCTGTGAGTGCCCACCTCACTGCAATTCATCTTGGGTCTCGGGTTATTGCACGGCACACAGACTCGCGCTGAGTTCTGTTCGTTGTGTTCGATGGCCCCTGGCTTTCCGTGCGTTCAATTGGGTATCTGCTACTGTTGATCAGGCCTTTCATGCATCAGTCAAGGTGTCTTGAAGGCTTTCGCACTGCTGTACCTCGGCCGGTTTCACTCTTTTTCCTTGGGTGCAAAACCTCCATGTTTCTCATTCTCAGGACGGCCGTGATCACAGTTCCTTGAGCTAACGAATGCTCTAGGTCGTCTCCTTCATTGCAGGATTCGCGGCACAAGACCTGCGAGTAACCTTTGGCCTTTACGGCGCAATCGTTCTCGTACTAGCCCTGGTACGTAGGTTCTATATGGCATAGAACCCTCATCGCTAACAGTCACCATAATACAGGCCGTCCTCCCTCCCTGGCCAATGTTCAATGCACACCCCGTGAAATGGACAACGAGCAAGAAGGCGGTAGCCTCAAGTTCGTGATCTGTAGCTTTCTCGCGAGTCTGTCTACTTCGGTCGTGCTTCGTCAGGTACTAATTTCCGTTAGGTAGGTTCGTGCCTGTATTATTATAATCCATGATACCCTCTGCCGCTGCCAAGTTTCTATCGATGCCGTCGCCCAAGATGCAACTGAACTCCTACTGATCTAAAGCGCACCTTCCTCCCCGAGTGATTTCCCAAGGCCGTGAACAAGGCCGGAAGAAGGTGAGCTCCTTGTCTAATTGTCGGAGCCTAGACTCGACCGCGTTGGGGGGTTGGGTGCACCTCCATTCCACTGTCAAGATTTCGATGGTTGGCTTGGATCCGCCCAAATGCCCTGGCGGAACGCCCCTGTCGGGGCCCATTCTTTACCCGCTACGACGTGCGGAGCCAAATGTGAACGCTAGGAGGCATTTCACGGACGTATATTAGCCTGTATAGACTGCCTGAGCTCGTCTTGGTTGAAAGACTAGCTTGACATGAATGCTGAACCCGGTTTCGGTGTGAGAATTGAGTCCGGATATTCCGAGATCAAAGCTCCGCACAGCGAGCAAACTTGTACTCGACGTCAACGCAGCTTTTGCCGCCACCGTCACCATCGTCCTCAGAGCCGGGCTTGCCGTCTAGCGGGCTGGTCGCGTTCTCCGCCGCTTGCTAGCAGCATTTCAAATCTCCAAGTTCCCATTGCCGCCGTTGCCGTTGTTGTCGTGCACGGGCCTCGCCGCAGAGTCTCAGGTCCAACAAAAAGGAAGCCATCCAAATGTCGACGTTCCCGACGTCGCTTGCCCCTCAGCTCAACCAAGTGCCTGAAGACGCCGAGGCAGGGCACATTACGCCGTCTCACGGAGGGACTGTGATTGCTGGCCACGAGTTTGATATGACTATTTCGCAGCCAACAAGCCAGACGCAGCCACACCCACCACCACCATCACCATCACCAGCGCCCATTCCTCGAGCCTCATCGTCCTCGCATCGCCCACGTCCGGTATCGATGCCGCCACAAGCCTTCAGTCAGGCAGCAGGTCCACCGGCGTCAGAGCCAGGCTCGGTCTCTGGAGCATCCCACTCGACACGAGACAGAGAGAGGACAGCGGACGAAAACACCAACCGTCGACGGCATCGAGACGATAATGCACGGCCAAGTCGTTCGAATCGAGTGTTGGGAGACTATACGTTGAGCAAAACCCTCGGCGCAGGCAGCATGGGCAAGGTTAAGCTCGCCGTTCATAACATTACTGGAGAGAAGGTTTGTCATTCATTGAACATTGTCATTCCTCAGCCCCTCATTTTTTCCGCTGTCTAGTTGGCTATCAAGATTCTGCCTCGAGTCTACCCCCACCCACCACCAGCAGGCAGCGTTGGCCCGTCTGCAGATTCGGCATCGCGACAGGCGTCCAAAGACGCCTCCAAGGAGATTCGGACACTGCGCGAGGCGGCCCTCTCGATGCTCCTATACCACCCATATATCTGCGGAATGCGCGAAATGATCGTTCACCAGCATCACTACTACATGGTAACAGAGTATGTCAACGGCGGTCAGATGCTCGACTATATCATCAGTCACGGTCGTCTGCGAGAACGGGTGGCACGCAAGTTTGCGCGTCAGATTGGCAGTGCGCTCGAGTACTGTCATATGAACAATGTTGTCCATCGTGGTGCGTACACGTGTTTCATGGATGGCTTGTCCAGTCGATTAATCGAACACGGACCCTTTTTTTGCAACAGATCTCAAAATTGAAAACATCCTCATTTCCCAGACTGGCAACATCAAAATCATCGATTTCGGATTGTCCAACCTATTCAACCCTCTTGCGAACCTCTCGACGTTTTGTGGATCGCTCTACTTTGCTGCACCGGAGCTGTTGAATGCCAAGGTATACATGGGACCGGAGGTGGATGTCTGGAGTTTTGGTGTTGTGCTCTATGTCTTGGTTTGCGGAAAGGTCCCATTCGATGATCAGAGCATGCCTGCCCTTCACGCAAAGATCAAGCGGGGTCTTGTTGAGTATCCTGTGTGGCTCAGCACTGGTGAGTATCGCTTTTCGAGATTCTGATTTCAAGACTGACACCGCTGTAGAGTGCAAGCATCTACTGTCACGGATGCTTGTCACCAATCCTGGCGCAAGGGCCACCCTGAGTGAGGTCATGAGCCATCCTTGGATGGTCCGTGGCTTCTCAGGCCCTCCGGATATCCATATGGTTCATCGCGATCCTTTGCGGGTGGAAGACATCGACAGGAAAGTCATCGCTGGTCTCAAGGGCCTGGAGTTTGGTTCGGATGAAGACATTGAGCGAAAGCTTATGGACATCCTGCAATCCGAAACCTACCACCGTGCCGTTCAACACTGGGAGAGGAAACGAGGTTCACGGAGTACCCTCAACGGAACTGGTTCATCATACAATGGTGGTCGATGGGGAGATTCATTCTCCAACTCGAGCCTCGCAGTGTCCTTTGACAGCAACAAATCAGATACCCCTGCGCCCAAGAAGTCGCGAAGATTTTCTGGATTTGAATACTACCGAAAGAAACTGTTCTCGCCCGTCTCATCACCGCCAGGCAGTCCCATGAGCCGCTCCCCTCCATCCTCCCAGCCCGCACTGGCGGATCGTGAACCTCTCGACCCCACAAGAGGTTTCCATCCCCTCATCTCCATGTACTACCTCGCCAAGGAGAAGATGGAACGTGAAAAGGTGTTTGGCCCTGGTCAATTCGCCAGCTCTCAGCTTTCCCTACAAGAGCAGATGTCACCCACAGCTATGAGCACTCAGACACCTCAGAATGCCAACCTCCAGCAGCAACAGGCGGCTGCAATGGCGGCGCAACCCCACTACACGGCTCCCGACCTCAACTCCAAGGCGAACAAGGTCATGGCCAAGGCCAAGGCCGACTACAGCATGCCCCTTCCCCGTCTACCCGCTCCCGAGGCCTCGCACTTTTCTGGCACGTCCTACGACAACTCGGTTGCTGCTCCTTCTCCGACTACCCCTGCTTTCAATAACCAACCTCGTGCTCGTGATCCTGGTCTTCCAGATACGCCAACTACAGGCAGTGCGCCACCCGCTCGTCAACACATTGAGATCGAGCAACCTGCCGTCCCCGCCAAGCGTAACATGCCTCGTGCACCCGCTGCTACCACCCATCGCAGAAGCCACAGCATGAGCCAGCGACCATCTGTCCTTACCCGAGGATGGGGCACGATGTTTGGCGGTGCCGCCACCGATACAGAGGGTGTCAACGAGCTCGGTGGTCGGATTCCTGAAGGACCAAGGACTGCTGGGCCCGAGATGACGTCCTTTAGCGAGGCAGAGGGGGAGAAGAGCGACAAGGACCACGGTCCTCTGGCAAGTGGTGCGACGCTGGTTCGCAAGTTTGGCAGCATGTTGGTGGGCAGGGGCGACGAGTCGCGCAGGCACGGTCAAGGGACTCTCAAGCGTGGAGCTGTACCCAAAGAGCTTACCGCTTCACCAAGGCCTTCGGCGGATGTTAGGCCTTCAACGGACGTTCGACCTTCTCAAGAGGATACCGAGGACAGTGTCACTGTCAATGGGACGGAGACTGCCAACGGCAACGAGGAAATTGAAAAGCCCAAGCCGATTGCGACGAGTATCAGCCAGCCTGTTGGGAATGCGCATCGCCGGTCTGCAACTGTGTTTGATTCTCAAGGGAGGGCGAACCGACATGGCAGGAGAAGCAGTACGAGTGCTGCGTTTGGGGCTGCTTCTGAAGGAGGGACGGTGGGAAGGACTCGGAGGCCGTCGACTGGGTACAGTGCGTCGGGTGGAAGGCCACTGGCAGAGAGGCTGTTCCGTCGGAATGAGGGAGAGATCCCTGAGAAGCAAGAGGAAGAGTCCAAGGAGGGTCAAGAGGCCCCCGTGGACTCACCCAATACTGGCTTTGATACTGAAGAGGATAGAGACGACGGCAATGCGACTGACAAGGACTTTAAGCCTGTTTTCCTTAAGGGTCTCTTCAGGTGAGCAGATCGCGACTGAGGTTGATGATTTCTGACTGTATTTCCAGTGTGGCTACCACCTCGACCAAGTCTCCTGCAGCAATCAAGCAGGACATCCGCCGCGTCTTGGATCGCATGCAAGTCCGATACCGGGAGACCAAGACTGGCGTCGAATGCATCCACTTGCCCTCGATCGATGTCTCTTCGGTGGACCCTTCGACGTTCCGGAATGGCCATGGCCACCAACAGATGGGTTCGTCAGATACAGGTCGGACAACACCAACGCATCGGCCATCGCTCGTCAAGAAGGCGTCAAAACTTTCGTTTATCAGGAAAAGCAATCGGGAGCCTTCAATGGAGCGATCCAGGACCGAAGATTCGTCAACTGGCACTGCAAAACTGGCCGCACGGAGCGGAGGATCGTCCTCGTTCTTCAACGTCATCCAGGAACAGACACCCACGAATGCGGATCAAGCTTCACATTACCAGAACGGCGTCTCATCGTCAATGCTGGAAAAGGCGAACGGGAGCATTATGGAGGATGATACCCCAACACAGGGTCTACCACCGAGGTCACATTCACCAGCCATCTCGACGACGACCAACAAGGCAAAGGTTCTCCCTCCCATTCCTCGGGACTTTGGTGGTGCCAACTCGCCTACCCCTCGTGCAAGGAGTCCCAGCCCTTTACCCTCTGGCGAGGTAGATCGTGAAGTGTTCGAACATCTCACCCATAATACCCTTAGTGTTCGCTTCGAGATCAATATCGTCAAGGTTCGTGCCTACCTGTCCACTTTCAATTCGTTGACTAATGTTTCTCTTTGTAGGTTCCTTGGCTACCATTACACGGACTTCAGTTCCGTCGGTCAGGCGGCGATGGTTGGCAGTACCAGATGCTCGCCAGGCGTGTGTTGACTGAGCTCAAACTGTAATGACAACGGCCGTCGGCGGCGTTCATCTTCGTCTTCCTCTATGTCGTCTCAGCGAGCTGGTATTCTTATTGTTTCTCTTCTCTGTGACGCCCCTTTTACGACCGGTTTCGAGTTTTCCCAAACAGCACATAAAGCCAAACACTATCCTGTCCTTTCTCGTTGGCTCTCCCTTTCCATTTCCCCTCTTCGTCATTCCTCTACTCTGTCACGAAAGCAGCAATAATTTTATGACCTGTTTCCTTTTTCTATAACCTATCGTTGGCTGTTGTCTTTTTTCACCTCTTTTTACGATCTCAAAGTTCGAAAGGGTTTCTACCACTACATCGCTACTACGCTACGCTACTTTTTTCGTCAGGTTCCCTTGTCAGTTTTTGTTTTGGTACCTTGCGTGCTTTTATTTATGGTCGTTAATTACCGATATATGTTTTTTACCATCTGGTCTCTTGGCCCCCCTTGGTCTACCCCACTTTCGTTTGGTTTCTATTATCGGACAATAGCTTCAGCGCACCTTGAATCACTGCTCGTCAAGCTTTTCGAACTGCTTACCCTCAGAGAAGCTTGCCAATCGACACCTCAGTGCATATTTGGACTGCATTGCACCAACTGAAGGACGGTGAGCATAAAGGTTATCTCAGGCTATGGTTACACTAGGTAAGTACAACATGGAAGAACAAATTATAAGTGACAGGGCATGCAAAGTGTCCACGATATGTACAAAGGATGGTCAGAAGGTCCCAGAAGTCTAGGCGGTTGCTATACCTCTAGCTGCCGGTTGTCGACGCTGGCAAAGAGCATCATCATTCCTGCGCTCAATACAATCATGGCCAACGAGCCACCCGCCACTATACATCCTCCAACCATACCCGCAACTGCAGCAGGTCCTGGTGTCAGGAATACCTCCAGCCCTAGCTTTACGTCCTGCGCAGGATCTCCGCTAGATGAAGATAGCGCCGTCGCACCCAAAGGCCCTGTCATCCCACCTATTGACAGAACCAACAGAGCGACGAGTGCTATGCTGCCATAGCGCGCCAGCCGTGCTGAGCTCCATTTTACAGATTCCGTGTCCGAGTCGTCGAAGAAATCCTGCCCTGCATGGTGGGTCGGTGGTGTTGATGAAGAGTCTGCGTTCCCTGATACTGAGGAAGGAAAGAACCCAAGGAGGTACAGGACCAGGAGAAGAGGAAGTGCGAGGATGGCACCACCCACAGCACCCGCCTTCACTGAGGAAGGTATTTCTGCGAGGGTGTATATCGAAGGACTTGCTAGCCTTTTGGACTGTTGGGCAAGCCGTAGGATGGCGTGGCCTGTCGGTAGATAGATGACAGGGAGGATGATGGGCAAAATGAGAGCTGTACTGAAGAAGGTCACAATTTGGGGAATTGATGACTTCTCAAGTCGTGGGGTCTTTGGTGCCGACGGGACAGGATAGTGGTTGAGAATGCGCAGACTTGCCAAAGACGCCCGCCGATGTGCTGTTTTTCGACGCTGGCTCCTCCGCTTCTGGAGCTCCTCTTGTCCTACTTCGTTCGAGAGGAGAGCGTTGGTGGGTACAGAGGTATTGGGCGTTCGAGGAGAAAGCAAGTCTTTCTCGCGCATGTTCACGGGCGCCTCTTTCGATAGCGGCGGCTGTTGGTCGGGCTGGCTGCTCATAGATGCCATTGTCATCCTGCGCGGAACGATAGTTGTTGCTGTAGGCAGCTAGCTGGTAGGGATGTGCGCGTGGGGAGCCCATTGAGCCCCGTTGGGCGCTGGTCGACGTCGTTGCTGGTGAAGAATAAGGGTGTGAAATATTTACAGCTTGTGCTGAAGGCGACGAGGTTGATAAAGGGTGCGAGGTCAGTGGGTCTTCCCACCTATCGGTCTCTGTCTCTGTCCCGCTTCCATGGATCCGCGAAGTTGCATGGCTTCGTAGGGACGATGGCTGCTTCCGCAGGGGAGTAAAGCTCGAAGGAGAGCTCATAGGAGAGGCGGATCGGGAGATAGGACCGCAGGCGCCTGACACGGAATTGCTGTATCGTTAGCTCTCGAGGGTTTCGATGACCTAGGGCGACTCTGCGCACGGCAGACCGGTTTGGCGAGCTGAATACCTGAGCAAAGATGGGGCCTGGAGGAAACCTTCGAGCGAGGTTCGATTCCAGTTCATCAGTGGGGATGATGTGGAGATGCGGGTATCAGAACCACGGGGTGAGATATTCTATGTGACAAGATGATCAACAGAGGCGTAGCGCAAGGTAGCAGTTCCTGGTGGCCTAGTCGCAACATCCCCGACCCAGCAAGCTACAGTGATAGGGAGTATCGAGAACTGCCCAGGGCAGTCACCTTTACTTGTTGGTTGCCTTGAGCACAAATTGGCATACGTCGAGAATTAGGATATAGCATCAGCTTCAAAGATGCATACCCTGGGAAGACGTCCACACAATCTTGCTGCTTCCATGGCGTCTCGACTTCTCGACAATCCGACAACTTCCCCTGCTCTTAATGCCTCAATGCAGGACACCACCAAGAAGATCTCCTGCCACGAAGCCCCATCGCCAGCCGCCACCGTCAGACATTGTCATATTGTCACAGACTACTCACTTACCGCAAGCACACTGTTGAGCGCATTCATAGGCTTCCGTCCTCTATCCCCTCCTCCATGTTTAGCTCACACTGCAGAGGGTGTGCGGGGGGTCAGTGAGCACTTATTGGGTGGATTGGAAGTGAGGGTTTCGCAGGTCACAGGAATTCCGAGCAAGACTTGTGAGTTTATATGTTAAAAAGGTCGCCTTGAACATAAATCACAAGACAAGCGGCCAACGAAGCTTCTGAGGGCGCACTCAGAGAAAATGCATATCGCTGAGGCAGTGCGCTCCCGTCTCTTTTCGGCCGCTTCCCTTGACGGAACCCTACGGAACCTTGTTCGAAACAAAGTGGCTTACTTCGAAGGACAAGAACAAGTTGAAGGAGAAAAATGAAATCGGTCTCGACCGCATGTGCCTTCCGCGCCGATCATTTTAACGGAACGCAGACACTAAATCCTCCGAAGCCGAAAACATAGGGCAAAGGTGGAGCGCTGGTCTTTGACCGATTGTGTTCTGCTCAACGACCTTGCTGTTTTGCCTTTCTTGTTTCTTGCTTCAACCTCCTGCTATCTCATGCTGGCTTTTGCCTGAAAACTACGCCTCTCAGTGCATCCATCTTTCCTGGGGAGAGAATTCGCCTTGCTTCCTGAACTGCCAATTGTCCTGATCTAGAGGATGTCCTACAAATCCAGGAGATGGCTTCTACTCCTAATCTTTGGGCTCACATTCATTGTGATGGTTCCCTGGCTCTATGTCCGTGAACCTCCAGTCGTCTCATCCACCGAAACTTTCGACCGCCCACAAGCAACAACAACCAATCCGCCACCTCACGGTGGCACCGACGCAAAGGGCAGCCCACCGAGTAAAAATGCAACAGTACTTTCCCAAGCGCCCTTCGAGATACCAAAACTCCGGCTGGACAACAATCAAGAACACTGGAATATGAGACAGCTCAGTGAGCCTCTATTCGTGTGTCGCTGGCGAACGACGATGTCATCCGAATAAGCGCAAGATCATCCTATTCGCGTCTCCAGACACAAAGTATGGACTATGGGATGGATGGCGCAGAGGAGAGTCGATATGGTCAGTTTAATTGCTTTCTTGTGGCGCATGTCCAGGTCTGACAGCTCATATAATTAGGGGCGAAGCGATGGTGAGTCTTGCAAGTAAAAACGGAATCACCGCTGTTTAACACTGATGGTCGTAGTTCAAGGGGTTCTACGAGCTTGGATATACAGTGCTAGTTATTGAAGGCTGGGGTACGCCCTTCAATCCAAATAAGCTTGATGTTTCTGATAACCCAATAGCCGAGGCCCCCTTCCTATACCAACTTTATGGGTCGTATGTCGAGGTAATGTGACCTTATGCCTCAATTGAAGCTCGTTTAATGACGCCAGCTGCAGCTGGTCATTGGCGAACGGCCGGGCAAGTGCATATACAATCGCAAGTGTATAAAGCATACTGAGAACCCAGACGGTATACCCATCTGGAAGATCTTTGACATGAACTACTTCCCTAAACTCGATTGGTATGGCACGCCTACCGATGCGACCCCATTGGGTGGATCTTGGATAATAACAGCGGTGGACAATGGGACCCGCTTTTCCCTATCAATACATCGGGTAAGCTTTGACATTCATTCCTTCAAGGGCATGTGATGTAACGACGTGTTCTCCAGGTACTCGATCGAGGAGAAATGCAAGGCTCTTCATGTTCTGCCCCCCGAGGAACGAGACCATCGCGTGTACATCCTCATGAAACAGCTTGCTTATGTTCATTTCGATACCTCATGGGAAGCTGATTTCTACTCACGCGCCGCCGATGAGTTAGGGATTAAGTTTGTTGGAGGTTATGGAAACGATCCGGATTTCAAGCCCGGAGGTCAGGATCCGCCGGCCGAGGGATGGAAGGATATTGAGGAGCCAGGAAAAATTGACAATCTCCATCCGCTGAGCCGAGAGAACTTCATGAAGGAAGTAGGCAAAAGTAAACTCATGCTGGGAATCGGTTTGCCCACCTGGAGTCCATCTCCGTACGATGCGCTTTGCCTTGGAGTGCCCTTCTTGAACCCAGTGAGTGACGCATGCTGTCTGCTTTTTTGCGCTCCGCTGATCTTACCTTTCTCGTGAAGGTTCGTTTCTTTGACGAAGCTGACCCGTGGAACGAAGCTAAATGGGAGACGCAACATCCCGAGTTTACTCGACTTGGGCCTGGACCTCCGTGAGTAACCATGATGGTCAATGTAGCACACAAACCTTATTATCACCACCAGATATGTTTACACCGTCCACGCTCGCAACTACACCGGCTTTGTCGAGGCCATCAAACAGGCTACGAACACGCCAATTGATAGGTAACTAGCATTCCTTGTGCCAAGCGCTGCACGCTCATTCATTCGCAGGTTCATTGCGCCCCATATGACGCTCGATGCTTTCAGGAAACGGCTGATTGACTGGGTTGAAACCGATTGGAAATTAGAAGCGCTAGCTGTGGGGTCGAATTGGAAGCGTGAGGCTGAGGAGCTGCATAAACATCAAGGAAAGACGCTGGATGTCGTGAGTTTGACTCATTTGTGCTCATGGCTGCTTGCGCTAAACATTGCACAGGAGTTCCTCTTCTAATTGCTCCACCTTGAAATTAAAGTGGAAGCCCTCCTGAGAGAGTAAGCTTTAAGGTTGAAAGGAGGAAGCCTGTGCACCGCACCTGCAAGAACCTGTCTGGGTTTTGACCTTCTACAGAATTCAACAGCTCACCACATAGACTCATTTACCTCACGTTGTCTTCGCGCCAACGGCTACGCGAGAAGGGCGAGTATAACCTCACTGTGCATACCTAGTCCTAGGATTATCGAATATGATTCCTTTTGCACTTCGAGTGTGAGATTTCCACAATCTGGGACTCTGGGAGGACGAATTGACTGGCGGTTGCCGAAGCCCCTATTTACGGATATCCGCTCGGCCCTTTCCGATCACTAAAAAGAAACATGCGCCGCTTCGAATTTTGAGGTCCTTCGTTGGACCACATCTACCACCCTTTTGGCCATCCAGCGACTCATCTCTTGGCCAAAGTCTTCTAAACATGTTACCCGGTGAAGAAACAAGGTTCAGCACTCTCTCATACAGAAGCGAGATTGCCGGCACCTTCCCGGTCAGGTTTCTCGTTTCAGAAAGTGGCTCACCAGAACGAGCGACTTCGATCAAACCTTGCTATGTTTCCAGGTCCACTTCCTCAATAGACTCCAGAAAAGGCAGAGATTCCTTCCCACTTATCACCCAAAGCCTAACGGCATCCAGTTCTATGGCGGCTTCTATTCAATGCCTCAGTGGCTTAGCACTTCTCACTGGGCGATTCGACCGATTTGTGACGAGGTCAATAACATGACCTGGGCATGACTTGCCCTTTCGGCGTTGAAGAAGGATTGCTGAAACCTTCTCGCGGCTCGGAACTACACCAGACTGTCAACGTCCTGGCAGCTGCCGTCTACTCATATGGAAGATCCTCTCTACTCCTCGGAAAGACATACGCTTGGCTCGAGACGGTCCACCGTAACTGAATGGATCGGGCTCTGTGGCACTTGTACGACACGGCGATCAAATTCTGCTCATGGGACCTACTTAGGTCTCTGCTGAATTGCTGGCAACTTCCAAACTTATACTTTTCCATCGGTGAAAAGACGGGCTTCTCCCCGATGGGTCGGACGGACGACACAACGGGGAATGAACATACGATAAAGATTGGCTACAGTTCTCGATCACAGCGCTAATGAGATCGTAGAAATACTGCAGCCTAACTCTCGATCTTGAAAGAGGCGCTCTGCTTCTATGCTCTGTACCTACATACAGGTCAAGCTATTCGTCGGCACTCGGATCGATTTCTATCTTTGCATCTGTTTAGCGGAAGCGTGGATTTCCAATTTGACTACCCATTCACGGATGTACTATTTTGGGATTCAACACGCTCTGTTGCAGATGATGGATCCTAGCGCGAGAGACAACACTCTCCTATAGCTCTCTGGGTCTTGGTTCAGCAGCGCGGTCCTGGTATCGCCTGCGTTCTGGCATCTAACAGCTTTGTCACAAAAGTACACTTCGGTTCATCGTCAACCCCAGCAGTCCTCACCCTCCTTCATGCTGTCGAAATGCCCCTGACAGAAGACTGGCGTAAATAGGTAACAACCGTGACCATGTCTCTGTAATCGATGAGCCATCGTGGTATAATCACTGGTACAGAACGGCCGTCGGTTCCAACTCTATTCCTCATCCTACGAGCCAAGGTCAGCTGACATGGTTTCCCAAGACGAGTTAGCACGCGAACACTAAGAGGTGGAGAAACCTACAGCCAATTTGCTGCTTCCCCAAGACCCAGTAGGTGAAGCAGATGCACCGTCATCACCAACCAAATTCCAACCACAAGAATCGCTAATACATATTTCGCGCGATGTTCGGGTACGATGCAGGCCAATCTCTCGGCAAACAGCTCCTCATTCGAGGTTTTTGAACCGCGGTCTCGGCCTGGTTTTTCCATGGCCTCGTTGCTGATTGCGAAGAACGGTTCCAACCCAACTTTTTTCGATTAAGCGCCCAACGGGGACGACAACCTCGGCCTTGGTCATGGAGTAACTTCGCTGGAAAGCAATCATCTATTTGGGAATGAAAGCATCCAAGTTCTCGTTATCCTGGACCAATTAAGTGAAGAGCCCACCTTACAATCTCGTGAATCACGAATTCGAAAGGTATGTCAGCCTTTATGCGGCAAGTCGAGGCGGCTGGCTGATCTTAAGGCGAACACCATAGTCAGCAAGAACGACATTCGCCATTTGGAATGGCTCACATGCGGACCACAGGTGATATCTAAAGTTGAATGAATGAGTTCCCAAAAGCTCACGGCCCTTCACTAGGAGACAATCTAACCTGATCAAGGTGCTTCCGCTTCTTCCGTGTCTTCACTTCTGGTGAGTAAATTTCCATTGGATTCCGAGATGGCCAATATCCTACTAGGCTCATTTCCAAAGGCATCGTCAGTCGCCGAGAATCTGATGCCAGTCTCCGTTCCGTCCTCCGCAGATGGTGGCGAGGCGTGCTCTTGCCCCACGTCCTCGCTGCCTATTTCATTGCCAGTTATCGAATCAGTCATCCTGTTTCGAGTAAATCTATGTGAATCCTTCCCGGTTGTCCTTTTGAGTCGTGCTGCGTGGGCTGCAACGTGGTCGTGCCAATCGATCTATTGCGTCGTGACTGGCATCAGAACCAGTAGTGTCCAAGCATCAACTACGTGCATCCTCGCCGAAGGTCTGTTTCATATATATTTTTCAAAAGAGTTTCCTTGTAGGAAGAGAACGCCTTGTAACTCTTCTTTCGAAGCTGTCATGGTGGTGGCAAGCCGGTCCTACGGGAAGTATCCCGAGTGGACACAAGCCTACCCGCGATTGAGAATCCGAAGATCATTTTAGTATCACCTCATGTCCTGTAATGCATGTAGTTATGGACCAAAATGGGATTTGAATCGAAGTCTTGAAAGGACTTACGATGTACCACGTGTTGGCTATGGCAATACTGAGCGCATCGTTGCGTCGTGCCTTATGACCACCACCATCTGAAAACTTTATCCAGTCCGTCGTCATCCCCACAAAATCTGTCACCCACCAGAAGACCCGGTGGCGGAAGTGAACTGGATTGGTCTTACCGGTCTTTCTTCTTTCCCAACTAGACCATTTTCCGGGACCCTTGGGCATCGCAGAATTCACAGTGCCTGTACTGCTGCGGGAGGCCCTTTGTCTTACATATACCAATCACCCTGGCCTTGAAGCCGCCCATTGTGGTTGGCCGGTTGCTGTTCTTCATTTCGCCTGGCAGATTTGCCCGTGAGCGTGTTCAGGTTGTCCGTATCCCGGGGACATCTCAGCTCACCATAGGCGGTGATAATAGTTTAATCGTCGCAAAGCTGGCTGTCAAATTCAGAAGTCCGCAATTGGGCCCAGTAGACGGTTGATATCCAACTTCCTACATTTCCCAAGGTTCTACGGTCTAATTGGCTCTTCTCTGCGCTAGACACCTTGGACGAAGCCGCAATCGCGCAGAGTAACACACTGGCAAGTGTCGATTTCAATTCTGGCCATCTGGCCTCGGGATTTCGCCCCACAAATTCCTTTCCTGCAGGGCCCGCTGCCGTACCCGCTCCTATGGCTGAAAGCACGGTCTTCAACGCTCCCGTCCCGGACCAGCCGACAGATGTCCTATTGCTGGTCGAGAACTCCCAAGCGATGTCGTACATCTGGGACGATCTTAGGGATCGCTACCTTCAAAGGCTCATGAACAAATTGCATCCCGCTGAGCCAGCAACAGTGAGTCGAAGCTTCCCCGTTCAAGCTCGTCATTGACATCAGCCTAGGGTCCTTTGAATGTATGGGTTCTGGAGAGCCAACCACTTCAGGCGAGTTCCACCACTCAACCTCGACGATACCATGACCCGCGTCGCGCCCTGAACGAGGTTTGCCTCAACTACATGCCGGAGAATCGGATTTCGTCAACAAGGGTCGATGGCGCCATTGAGGTGAGCAAGGGGTTCCCCAACAATCAAAATACATATCGGTTCCTCTAATAAATGATGTCGGTCGCTGCTCGGTAGTTTCTTGCGGGTCTGGCGAGCCATAATCACACGCAGGGGCACTCCCTACACCTCATCATCGTCGCCGTATCGACGCCGATCGACAACGCAGAGTCAAGCCTTGCTAGCGAGATGAATGGCGCCCCCAAGTCTTCGACATGGGGCGAACTGGCTGAAAAACTGGCTCAGGTACAGTGGTGGCGGTTATATCCTTCATTTGGCTAATGCATCAAGCTCCGTTTAGATGAACATATACTGCCACACACTTACTACCCGGGCCAAAGAAGACATGTCCGCCCTGGCTACGCTATTCAATGAAACCGTGAGTATAGCCTTTATTATACCATCCGAACGCGATACGGATTTTGATTCCATTTATTCAGCTGCGTTTGGAACGTACAGTTGAAGACCTCGTTTCATTCCCCGCTGACTCCGAGGTCTCCCTTCGTTTCTCCACGTTGCCTGCCCCGCACAGCGATCACCCCAGCTACGGTGAGTTTGGGAGACAGGTTTCTCTACAGATCATGTAGCTAAAGATGCTTCACAGGTCAAGCTAATGTGCGTCTGAATAATAAAGTCACATTAATCAAAAGTCTACAATCCTCCTAACCTTCCTAATTTCTCTTATGTAGACACCACTACGGCCTGGGCGCATTGCGATGCCTCCTCGGCGCAACACTTTTCCGCAGGATCCAGGCTACCCAGAACAGATTGCAGGCGATTCTATGCCGCAGACATCTCACTCTCCTGAGATGGACCCGCCTCCTAGCCTAGTCTCCCAGCTACAACAAGTCCACGGGCTTACCAAAAGAAGGTCTACGGTGCCAAGCCTCAACGAAAGCCGTTTTTTAAAGACGAGCGTGTTGAGCGACAGGAAAGAAATTTTCTCTCCCGGCAGCTGTCGCAATGGGACCGGTACCACCGCCTTATCTTCCCGATACCACGATCCAGCAACACGCGGGCCTCTCAGCGTCAGGTGGACGCGTGATGTCCCTGTCCAAGGTAGACAGGCATGCACGCCTCCAGGCCAGTCCCATTGATATGCAGGGGCGCCGACATCTGGCATGGTCAGGGCGGAGCTCGCGCATCGCTTCCCCTGAGCTCCTCGATCCCACAGGCTCTCCGTCCTCTGTTGGAGGGTACAGCGACGTCTCTCCCACTGCTTCGTACATCTCTTCGGACGTCTCGTCCCCGATCACACCAGGTTCAGTGAGCGAAGATTACTATGGTGTACATCTTCAGGCTCCCACCTCAGGACTTTGCGGTACCCCTGCCATCGTCGATGGGGGAAGCTCAGATCCGACCTGGCTCCAGACGTCCTATGTCCAGGGATACATCACTTCGACAGGTCATGCCATGGCCCCTATCGCGCACGGGTATTACATCCCTGCTGCTCAAGGGACGAGCCCCCCTTACTACGACACATCGTTAGTTGGGCACGGTCTTGACGTGTACGCTAATCCTGCGTCGCAAGAAATACCGCCTCCCGCAGCAGGTCTTGAGGCTTTGCCAAAGCCTCCCGCGAACCATACCCCTCTCGAAGCGGTCCCTCAGGCCGTTACAATCCCCCCTCCAGCTCCTTCAGAAGCACCGGTCACCCAACCATCGCCCCTACCCCCACCCGCACCTTCTACCAAGAAAGCCAAGCGTAAGCAAGAAGCTGCCCCCGTCGACGATAAGGACTACATTATCCTCGATCAGCAATTCGCCGACTATGGAGCCAGCATCAACGAAGAGTTCGTCAACATGCTCAAAGAAAAGGATGCAGAGAAGGCTAAGAAGGTTCGAGAACGGCGAGCTTCAGGCACCACCGAAGACATGGCTGCTTCGAAGGACGCTTCTTCGAGCAGTTATGCTGCCTCGACAGACGTACAAGGTTATTTGCCTGGCCGGGGTGGCAATGGAGATCCAGCGACCACTGCAGGCCCCGCCGCTTCCCCCTCTTCGATGCGGATGAAGTCTTCTTCTTCCCCTTCGGGCGCCTCTCCCCCGGATGCAGCTCCAGCACCGGCGAATGAAAAGGTCTATGCTTCTTTGTCTTCGGCCTCACAAGAGATCGATGGATCGTACTCTGCTTCGTGCTATCCTCTCCGGGCGAACTATGCGGCACCACCCTCGCACCAGATGGTAGACCCTCGCTTTCTACCCGCGATCCCTTCCTGCATGACCGTACCAAGTGGGACGTACCCGGCTTATCGCCAGGCGTTGAACTATCCCTCTCAGGCGAATGCGTCCAACTCGTTGACTGGATGGGCTGGTTAAGGTCCTTCCCATCCCTGATTCAACCCTCTCATGAATGCTTTCGACTCGTACGACCAATATCCTTCTAGAACACCTGCAACAGAACATTTCGACCATTCATTTGATACAATATCGTCTCCCACACATATCCATGCACATTACTGAAATCCCAATACCCTGAACATTGTCCTCGTCACCGTTGTTTTTCCCTTCCCTTTTGGGTTTTCCTCTTCTTTCCTTCTGTTTTTTTGGTCATCTGTGTACATACTTCTTGGGGTTCCTCTTTTGTTCTATGTGGTTTTTTTCTTCGGGTTCAAAATTGTTATCGGTTTCGAGGTGTGTTTTTGTAATTATAGATGGAATCCTGGTCCTTGTGTTGTAGTACTTAGCTTGTTTTCTTTGGTGTTTTTGTTGTCTCCACGGTCTATGATTGTTTTTGCTATGCCACTTGGTTCATGCTCGTCCATCCCTGCCTGCGATAAAATGAACGGTGTCTAGCAGCATTGATCTCATAGGACCGCTCAATCGACAGCAAGGCAGGGTCATTCATTCTTCGCGGAGATTCGCACCGCCCGGTCATCCTCACACAACTTGATGACTCTCATTCCTTTAAAAAGACTTGAACATTCATGCCAATCTCGAGCCTGCAGGTCCGTTCAACACGCACGGCAACCTGAACTGCGGAGGGAGCCCTCTTCACGCCACCATGATCAAGATACAAAAAATCAAAATGGCAACTTTGTTCCTACCGTTATGAAATCCAGTCCGGCGCCCCAGTTCTCAGTACCCCGCTTGCCAACAAAGGGAAATAGTATGAGGATAGCCACGGCTCCGTCACATCCATGCTGTCTAGCTTATCACATCCAGGCGTTTGGCTCGACAAGCCCAGAGAGGGCAAAGGAGAGGTTGATTAGTTTGGGAAAGGATAGTGATACAACAAACAACGGCAACATTACACCACCACCTCTAGCACATGATGTAATTCATCGCTACCCGCCCTGCATTGACGTCGTCATCCAGTCATTTATAACGTAGAGCTTTCGCAAAACAAGCTACTGCGATTGCTCCGCGTAGACCTAAAAAAAGACAAACGTCAGCTCAGGTCAAGGTAGGAAGACTACAGCACATGGCAGGGGAAACCCCAGGAAGTGGTTCCCAAATCTAGGCAGGAATGGGTATGTCCCAACACGGGCATGAGCAACCCAGACCCATGCATCTGGATCAATGGTGCATGCAAAGGATAGAAGGCAAGGGAGACTCAAGTTTCGTCTCGATGGCCAAGGAGGACAAACAGGCGCCCAAAGAATGATGGGCGATAGATATACCACAAAGAGGCACGATAACGTACCTTGATCGTTTTGTCTGCGCCACCGGTGATCAACCTTGTCCCTGTCTGGTCAAATGTCGAGCAGAATACACCCGCTTCAGCTTCGAGAGAGCCAGGCTGTGGGATATCTTCCATATTTTGGAACGGTGTGCCGGTGTCGTAATCCCAGAATGATAGGCTTCCATTGTCGCCTGTGTACAGCTAAGTCTCAAGTTTCAGGATCAAGTGAGGAAAACAACCGACCTCCTGAGAAGAACACGCCCTCTGCGTTGACGGACAGCGTGTTGATGATGGCATTGTGTCCGCTAAAGTTGAAGACAAAGTTTCCTTCGGGGCATTTCCACTTTTTGATATTATTACCGCCTGCAGAGCCAGAGGCGAAAGAGTACTCGGTGGGATGAATGGCCAGTGCTCGAACCGACTTTTTGTGATGTGTAAGTGTCACGCTTGTCTTGCCTGCTGCCAGATCCCAAAGTCTATTCACGTTTCGTTCAGTAAGGAAACTCGGAGGTAAAGCAAAGTGAGTTACCTGACGGTCGAGTCCATGCTGCCGGTTATGACCTGAGGATCCGAGTCCTGGCATTTCACATCTGCAACAGTCGCTGTGTGGCCTGCAAGGACGTGGATTTGAGCTTTCGTTCGCATGTCCCACACGCGTGCAGAAGCGTCTCGACCAGCCGTCACGAGAACATCCAGTGTAGGATGTAAAGCAAGTGAATAGACACCAGAAAGATGCCCGTGATAGTGCCTAATAACCTTGTTGGCTTCCAAGTCCCAGCACTTGACCATCTACGACACTCATTAGGTACCGACCTCCAGGAAGACGGCCAGAGACTCACCTTGTCCTCTCCGCAGCTAAACAAATACGGGTGTCTTGAAGACACAGCCAGGCCTCTCACCGTACTGATATGCCCCGTCAAACTCAACTTCAATTCCCCACTTGCCAAATCCCAAATCTTGATGACCCTATCCCCCGCACCGGTCGCAAACCACTTGTTCCCCGGTTCCACTGCGACACTGCGTACCCAACCCAGATGGCCCGAGATCACGCGTGTCAACTTCCATTGGGGGTGGAATGTCGGTTTCACGGTGTGTGTTTGTTTGTGGAGGGCAAGAGCTTTGGAGAGCGTGGAGGAAGAAGAGAATGTGGATGGGAGTTGGACGGGGGTGTTGTCGATTCTGGCTATCATACGAGATGTTGAGGGGTCAGCATCTGCACCTGAGGTGATCATTTTGCGTCCTGCAGTAGCTGGATCCTTGGGTCTTGCTGGGCCTACGCCGCCCTGCTGTGAGAGCAGTGTAGGCGGTAGAACCTTGTAATCGTTGTATTCGTCCCGGATTTTGACTGCTAGGCGTAGTCGAGAGCTGTATAATAGTTAGATTATATGCTCAGGCCTCCTTCCGCACGGTTACTCGCCTAGTTTCCTCCTCCCTGCCGCCGGTAATGTCGTCCAGTTCCGACGCGAATACGTCCCAGGTCCTTTTCGCATTTCGCTTGAACAGCGGTTCTAGTTGGGGGAGACCTTCTGTGGCTGCCATACTTCTTTTCGGTCAATCTATGGACGTCCCTGGTGCTCGTCGTCGTTCCTGAAGCTCGCGGTCGTGGTGGTCGCTGAAGCAGACCTTTGTCGGGCCAGCGCCATCACGGCGCGAGTCGGGGTTTCAACATAGGTCCAATTTGCGTAGTCTTTTCCCACACGCTGCCAACAGGACCGAAGGCGTTCGTCGCGTCTTGCTCGTTGCACCCGACGACGACGATAACGAACGACGACGAAGACCATAGCACTGAAACCAGCCTGCCCTCTGCCTACTCGAGAACACGAACAACGAAGAATAGGGCACTGTGGGCCGTAGTAGGACATCGCTGCTGTAACTCGATACGCCTAGTGGCACACGATCCCCAGTCTCCTTTGTAGCCATGTCTGGCCCCGTAATAGAATTGAAAAAGCATGTAAAGCAGCTGCAGCAGGCCACCAGTGCACAAAACGAGGGGGTAAGTGTTCGTCGTATGGGAAACCCGTGAAGTATGCGCGTATCGTCGGTCGCGCATACGTCAGGGAATTCCAGCTGATTCGGTTTACTGACGGCCGTCATGTAGGATATCATCTCGATCCTGAACATCCTCAAGAACGACTTTGTCGTGACAGAACAGATCCTCAGGGTGAGTGCGTTCATTTTCTCTGTCTGACCTTTGGGCGCTAAACACCTTTCTCGGCAAATAGGAATCGAAAGCTGGTCTAGCCGTTGGCAAACTGCGCACAAACGAGTCGGTAACCGTCGCCAACCTTGCCAAAGAAGTGGTCAGGAAATGGAAAGGGGAAGTTGACAAGCAAAAGGCGAGCCATGGGTCCCCTGCACCGTCAGCCAAGGGAAAGCATCAGGCTACTTCAAAGTCTTCAGTGGGAGCAGTGGCAACGCCTTCAACTCCCACTGCAGTCCGAACGGCCAAGTCGGATGGTATAAAGGGCGATACGGGAGACTCCACGAGGAACAAATGTATGGAGCTCATCTACGACGCTCTCGCATCCGATTCCAGTGCTCGTAAGTTCCCCCATAATCCCCACTAGCAAAGGCTATCCTTACCTACCTGCTCGTTAGCTGTGGAATTGGTGCAGAAACGAGCAAGCGCGATTGAAGCTGCCGTATTCAAAAACCATGATGACAGTACCAACGGGGCATACAAGGGCAAAATCCGCTCGCTCTTTGTCAATCTCAAAGATAAGAATAACCCAATGCTCAGAGAGGACATTGTCTCTGGAGAGATTTCCCCCGAACGGTTTGCCGTGATGAGCAGTGAAGTGCGCATTCCTACCTCCCATCTGCTGTTCCCCAATGCTGATGATATCTACAGGAAATGGCTTCTGACGAGCAGAAAGCGGCGCGAAAGAAGATCGAGGATGAAAACTTGTTCAAATCGTTGGCAGCACAAGAAGCAGAAGCAGAGACGGAAGCTTTCCAGTGCTCCAAATGCAAACAGGTTCGTCGTTCTTGTCCTTTTCGCCTGAATCTTGGACTCACTGAGATTATACTTGCGATAGAGGAAGTGCAGGTATCGCCAGGCCCAGACGAGAAGTGCGGACGAGCCGATGACGACATTCGTTACTTGCACTGTGTGTGGCAACAGGTCAGTGTTTTTTGGTTTCATTTCCTGGAAACCTCGTTGCTGACTGCCGTTGTAGGTGGAAGTTCTCTTAGGTTTCGGCATACATGCATATCTCTTTCCTTCAATCTGTTGCAAATGCGGTTCTTTCGACCAATTCGAGTTTCAGTTCTACTTCTCTTTGACAAAAAAGAAATCGACGATTCAGTGAATGGTTGGAAGCTTGCTTTCCTTGCATCAAAGTCAACCTTTGCAATCGACAAAAGCTTCTGCGTGTCAGTGTTCCCTGCCGCGTATATCCTCCTTCTCCTGTGTCATGGGAGCCTGAAGAATCTATCCTTTCCCCGGTTGGATCATCCATAGGTCACCGGCAGACCGCTTCTTCAACGTCGCAAGTTGGTCGAACCCGTTTTGCCAAAAGGCCCCTCATGACCTTGTTATCTTTCTGTCGCTAATATGATCACAACGCTGGTGGTGGTTGGATTAACATTCTCATGATGTTGACAATGACACAGCGCTGCACTAAGTATCTTATTAGAGCGCCTTCTCACTCGTAGTCTCTCATCTTTGTTTGGAGGATGGAAGACGTACAAAAAACGGAATCGGACGAACAGATAGCAGTGCACAAGGAGATCGGGCCTGACAACTTGTTCAAATCGTCGGCAGCACAAGAAGCTGAGGCTGAGGCTTTCCACTGTTCCAAATGCAAACAGGTTCGTCGTTCGTGTCCTTTTCGCCCGAATCTTGGACCCACTGGACCTCATACTTTCTGAAAGAGGACATCCATGTACCGCCAGGCCCGTACAAGGGGCCCCGGCGAACCGATAACGACGTTCGTTACTCGTGTTGGGTGCGGCAACAGGCCAGTCCCATTTGCTCTGAATTATATTGCCAATATCTTTTATCTGACGGACAATTGAGATGGAAGTTCTCCTAGGTTTAAATGTACATATCTCTTAAATTCAACAGTTTCGAATGCGAATCCTTCCACATAGCTCTGCTGCCCCGGACCGAGACTTGAACACGGTTGCGAGAGGGTGGAACCCCTTTACGCGTACTCAGACAAACAGGATTGAAGGGTTAATATTGACTAGGGTAATACCCGGGCGTTCGCCCGGGAAGGGGTGGTTTTTGCTGTTCTCTTAAAGATCTATATGGTTTATTTCAGTTGTTACCGAGAATTTTTGTTCACTCTTGCGACGCGTGTTGGCCCAGAGGCTAAGGCGGAGTGTCCCAAGCCCAGGTTTAAAATGGGCGCTTAAATTAAAGGGCAGCATAGGTCACGGAAGGCCCATCGTCGAGTTATATGGCCTATTGAATATCAGAATTACACTGTGCCACACCATGCTACATACATCGCGGCGCCTTCGGCGCCGCCGTGAGTGCTCTACAGGCGTTTTCGCTTTCGTAAAGAAAACGCGCGAGGAGACTTTGAGGTTGCGCACGATCCCAAGTATCGTGCCCATTCTCCAGATCGAGACCAACGAAAAGGAAAGAGGGCCTTCCACAGCCTTCCAAGACACCCATCTGCGCTACTTTTACCCTCTTACCGGCGCAGCCTAGCCCTCGACGGTTTACAAACCATGTCTGAAATCGGCCCAGTCCCAATCACAACGTTTGTGTTCCAAAGTTGTCCAATCTTCCTTCTTTTATATATCGATGATGATCACGATATCAATGAATAGGGGAAAGCACCCAAGGACTTACCTTATCCAAACTACCCTTTGCAACTCGCAACCTCCTGGCATCTTAGAATGGCGGAAACGTCTTCAGGCGAAGCAGCACGAAAGAAGATCGAGGAAGAAAAGCTGTACAAATCGCTGTCGGCACAGGGGAGAGAGATAGAGACCGGCGCCTTCCAGTGTCCCAAATGTAAACAGGTCAGCCATTATGGGTCCTCCTCACCCGAGCTTGGACCCATCCCCACACTGCCTTTCAGCGCAAATGTCGGTACCTACAGGCACACACGAGAAGCGCGGACGAATCGATGACTACTCTCGCTACCTGCACTGTGTGTGGTATCAGGTATTTTGGCTGTTGGGTTCCCTCGAATATTTGCTTCTTACCTCAATTGTACAGATGAAAGATCTCTTGGTTTCGCTGTATCTCCGCGACTGCAAATGTGACTTTGGCATTCACTTCTGCCTCAAGAACGATCGCGAATTTCCCTCCTTTTTTTCACTGAAGCCAAGCCAAACTCTTTCTTTTCTTTTTTTTTGTCGTTATTTATGTATTTCCCCCTCGAATGCTGCGAGGAAACCCTTTGCCAGTCTTGCACCAGTATCTGAAGAAGAGCCCTCAAGTTCTGGATTAGTTGCGTTTTACGTGGGCCGCGGCATCGAAGAAGTTTGGACTTAACCATGGCCTTTTCGGTCTGGAAATGAGCGATGAAACCGGTTGGGAACAGGCGCCCAGAGCGCTCGCGAAGGCTTTGATGGATCAACATCTTATGATGTCAATGAACAGGGGCACCGCACCCGCTATTCACCTTCTCACCCGCCAACTTATCTTATCGGGAGAACGGCAAATCTCAACGGCTTCGCGGAAAATGCCTCAGGAAGAGCGAAAGGAGAACGAAATCAGAGAGGCTAAGCAAGTTAACCTCTTCCAATGAGTCGGAGGGGCAAGTGGAGGAAGGGCCCTTCCAGTGCCCGAAACTTTGTGACCAGGTCGGTTTATGTTACAGTTGCCTTTGCACACACTCCTACATACCCATAAGTAAATTTGACACTGCCTTTAGAGGAGATGCCGGTACAGGCAAGTCAAGATAGGATCTGGCGACGAACCGATGACTACCTTCGTTAACTGCGCTGTGTGTGGTTATCGGTTGTGTTTCCTCCTTCCTTCTCCCGCAGACTGTTTTCTCTGAATGTGATGCAGATGGAAGCTTTCATCTGAAAATGAATGAATCTACATGTGCTCTTGCATTCTGCACGCTCATCGTCACGCTACTGAACGTGACCGATCGAAAGAGTTGGAAGTAAGCGACTCTCTGCATACTCAACCTCCTTCGTTACTAGAGACTCAAGCCAAGTCAAACGTTTCTCCATTCCTCCTTTCTTTCGTTTAATGGGTTATAATGACCGTCGGCATGGTGCCGCATACCATCCAAGAAAACAATAACCTTTCCCCCGATGTCCGTGTGTTATGCCAAGACCAAACTGCAGGCCTCTTTCGCCCGTCTTGTTCAACATCTTGTCAACCCTTCACACTTCTGATCTGCCTTGAAATTCGTTTTGCCATGATGCAGGAACGAGGTGTCCAATATCTGGTTGTCGACAACGACTGGAAGCTCAGGTATCTATTGCTGAGCTCGAAATGCTCGTGCATAATGACTGCCAATTATGATCGACTGGAACAGGTGGCATGGTCTTGTGTGTGCAGGTCTGATTGTCCGGATGGCGCTCTGTTGTCGAGGAGACGGACTTACGGTCAAGCGGAGGCAGGACGGAGGCCGATCTCCTTCTGTCTGGTCTTGTTCAGCACCACTGATGCCGTGATGGTCAGGGGGTTCATGTTGGAAAAGAAAGCCCTGTAATGGACGGGTGGCACTGTTGTAAAAAAGCCACGAAGCGAGCAATAAACGGCATCAGGACACCTGTTTCGAAAAGGCTTTTATATCCCCGGGACAAGTTCAACCACCCTCGTTGCTCTTGCTTCCCAAACCCCCAACACCATCCCTCCCCTCCACTGCGTCTGGACGCAACACCGTTGACCTCCATCCTCTCAATTACAACTACGCAACTCTCCCCTACCTCACGATCTTTAGCTCCAGATTGCTTGGACAACCATGACCTCCCGTTCCGTCTTCTTTATTCTTCTCTCATCATGCCTCTTCGCAATTGCCAATGCCAACAGCCATCATATTGGTCAGACACACGCTGGGATCCATCGTCGCGGCAAGCTCGTTAGAGTGACGAACAAGACCATCACCGAGGACGAGGTCCCGAGTCCTGGAGTTCCCAGTCCCGCATACGATCCTAACGCCAACCCTGCATTCCCGAATACTGCTGTCCCCAATCCTGCATTCCCCAGCACCGATTCAGCTGCCCCAAGCGCTACATTCATCCCTGGAGGTGGCAATCAGTACCGCAAGACAGCCGATATTGCAGGCCAGGACTTCTTTGATGAGTTTGTGTTCGAGAACATGCCTGATCCTACACACGGTCGAGTGTATGTCTTTCCTTTCCTATCCTCCCTTTCATCAAAAGATGGTCCACTCTATCAAAATCTCTCGCTACTAATCAAATCTCCGCTTTCTCCACCATTTGAATTGCAAGGAACTGATTTGAAACCCCAACAGAAACTATGTCGACAAAAACACCGCAATGCAGCAGCAGCTCGCAGTCGCTCCATCTCCGGACTCGTTCATCCTCCGCACAGATTTCACCACCGTTCTCGACCCCAATGGTCCCGGAAGAAATAGTGTAAGGATCAGGAGCAAGAAGTCCTACACAACCCATGTTGCCGTCTTTGATGTTCGCCATATGCCCCAAGGGTGTGGAACATGGCCGGCCATCTGGGAAGTCGGACCTAACTGGCCTTCCGGTGGTGAGCTCGATATCTTGGAGGGTGTGAACGACGAGGGTTCGAACGCTGCTACGCTCCACACTGCACCTGGATGCATAGTGTCTTCTGCCCGTGAGGCAATGCGAGGGTGAGTTCTTCTCCCGTTGGGCGTTTCGCGGGAGACTTATTTTTGGGTTTTCGTGTAGTGTCCGTGAAGGGGATAACTGCGACGCCACGATCAACGGCAACCGTGGTTGCCCTGTCTTGTTCCCTCAGCCTGAGAGCTATGGACCGGCTTTCAACAATGCTGGCGGAGGATGGTACGCTATCGAACGTTCGCCCAGCCATATCAAGGTCTGGTTCTGGTCCAGAAACGATCCTACCGTCCCCCAGCAAGTCAAGCTTGGCAATGAGGTTGCTAACCCCGATGAATGGGTGCGTTTTATTTCTGTCTGGGCCTCGAATATATTTCCCCGAGGTTTCGAAGCCGCAGCAAGCTGACAACGATTCTATTTTTGATAGGGCAAGCCAACAGCACTCTTCCCTGGCGACAACTGTGACATGAACAGGCATTTCAATGATCACAGTATCGTCATCAACTTGACGTTGTGCGGTGACTGGGCAGGCAACACTTACAGCAACTCTGGGTGTCCTGGATCATGTCTCGGTGAGCATTACTTCTCCTTGTGCGGTGATCGAGTACTGATCTTTACTTCTAATATAGATCGCGTGAACTTCAACCCAGCTTCTTTCGAGCAAGCCTTCTTCGACTTGGGCTCTATTCGGGTTTACGAGAAGTAAAAGATCTCTCGCTGGCTCCCCTGGCCTCATTGTTTATGACTTTTTTATGACTTGTTCATGGGATTTGGTCACTCCCCTACGGGATAGGTGATGTTAGACTTGCATATTTTTCGAGTTTCTGAAAGCTTTGCTTTGGTACATAAGTACACGATAGATTTGACATGATGTTTATGAAATATAGGCTTGAAGCCTTTCGTTCCAAGCTTGGTTGGAGTTCTCATCATTGGTTCTTCTGAGCACCAAGCCTCCAGTCAGCGCCGGTCCACATTGCGCAAACCAAGTTCCGAAATTCCTTGCCAATCCCGAGCGTCTAGATAAGATGAGCAAGATTAGATTCGATGGGCCCGTCCGCTTTCCGACCAACAAAGACGCCAATCGTGATCATAACTTTCATGTGCACTATATAACCCGTTCTATACCATCTCGTTGACCTCAAAATGGCCCCTCAGATTCCAGACGGCTCGATTCGTATTTGTGCAGACCGTGGTGGCACGTTCTGCGACGTCCACGCCTCGTATCCCGACCCCGAGAACCACTCGGAGCGGAAGGAAGTCGTGATCAAGCTACGTGAGTCGATGATCCTCCTCTATATCGACCTGCACCACTGATAGTTCTCCTCGAAGTCTCCCAGGATCCAGGAAACTATGCTGATGCACCCACGGAGGGCATCCGGCGCGTCCTGGAGCACGTCACAGGGGAAAAGATCCCTCGTGGTACCATCTTACCCACCGACAAGATTGACTATGTTCGATTGTCCACTACGGTCGCTACCAACGCTCTACTTGAGCGCAAAGGCCACAAGCATGCCTTGCTGATCACCAAAGGTTTCAAAGACCTGCTGCTGATTGGAAACCAAGCACGGCCCAAGATCTTTGACTTGAACATCCGCAGACCTTCTCCGCTTTATAGCGAAGTGTTGGAGGTTGATGAAAGAGTTACATTGGTGGGATACACTTCTGATCCCAAATTCGAGGAGAACAGGACCGTGTTTGGGGCGGATGGGAATGTCCAGAAAGCGTATTCTGGGAAGGAGGTGATCCCTGGTGAGGGAAGGATTGTTCATGGTCTCAGTGGAGAGGCCGTCAAGGTCCTCAAGGAGCCTGGTACGTCCCTCCTTCCGGGGTTATCTTCACGAAATCTGAATTGACCATGTTCCAGAGCCGGAGAAAGTGAAAGCAGACCTCCAGGCATTGTATGATCGAGGCTACAGGTCGCTCGCCATCGTCCTTGTCCACTCGTATACCTTCCCAGACCACGAGAAACTCGTTGGTGAGATTGCTCGTCAGGTGGGCTTCACACATGTCAGCGAAAGCAGCGCTCTGCTTCCCATGATCAAGGTCAACTATGTCGCTTGTCTGACGGCTCTAGGCTAATGCTTTCATAGATGGTTCCTCGTGGCGTGTCGAGTACTGCTGATGCATACCTCACGCCCATCTTGAAGGACTACCTGGATGGCTTCTTCAGTGGGTTTGACGAGGGATTAAAGGCTGGTAGGCCTTTTCTCTTCCTCTAATCCTATCCGAAGCTTACAGAGTTCCAAAGGGCCAGCCCCCAGCGGAAGCAAGCGCGCCGCAAGGGTCGAATTCATGTCTTCTGACGGTGGCCTCGTCGACTTCAGGAACTTCTCTGGCCTAAAGAGTATCCTGAGTGGCCCTGCAGGTGGTGTTGTAGGCTACGCTCTCACAACCTACGACGCTGGTGGCCCAGACTCACGGAAAGATGGCAAGAGCGTTGGGAGAGGGAAGCCTGTTATTGGGTATGCTTCTGGCCAATCGCATATCCACAAGGTCCTGATCTATGAAAAGATTGGACGTTGGAGGAACATCGACAGATGTATCTAGATTCCATGGCCGTTATGAGGTCGTCTACGAGACAACGACGGCTGGCGTCACGATCCAAAGCCCACAGTTGGATATAAACACCGTTGCAGCAGGAGGTAATAACTTCCGCCCCATCCCCTCCTTTCCAACTGAGACGATGTTGTCCAGGTGGTTCTTGCTTGACCTTCGTCAATGGTCTCTTCCGTGCTGGACCCGAGAGTGCGGGTGCACAACCTGGCCCAGCTTGTTACCGGTGAGCACACGCCTCCAACCCATCTAAGGCGGCCCTCGAGAGCTGACATTGCCATTTAGAAAGGGGGGGCCTCTCGCGGTTACCGACGCAAATCTCCTACTCGGACGTCTTGTCCCGGCTTACTTCCCCCACATCTTTGGGAAGAGCGAGAAGGAGCCTCTGGATATTGAAGCCAGCCGTAAGCTCTTTGAAGAACTAGCGCAGAGGATCAACGAAAAGAGTTCCGACCTTGGTAAAAAGGATCTAGATGAAATTGTCTATGGGTCAGTTGTTACTCTAATGCCGCTCCAATGAACCTTCCCTGACGTGTCATATAGCTTTATTAAGGTGGCGAACGAGACAATGTGCAGACCGATCCGTGCGTTAACAGAGGCGAGAGGCTATGCGACAGGCCAACATGTGTCAGTAGAGCCTCATCAACTTTTCAGGCGTTGAGTTGACACTCCTTATAGGTTGGCCTCGTTTGGCGGTGCGGGTGGACAGCACGCTTGCGAGATCGCCAAACTCCTAGGTATCAAGACCGTCGTTATCCACCGCTACTCCAGTATCCTCAGTGCCTACGGACTGGCCCTCGCCGATCGGTGAGTCGCGTAGCGCTTTGTTGCGTGAGACTCACGATACTGACTTGTTTCAAGTGCTTTCGAGGTGCAAGAGCCATGCTCGTCGTTCTACACTCCTGACAATGTCCCGTCGCTAATCAGCCGACTTGATGCACTGACGGAGAAGGTCGAGAAAGAGCTCAAGGCACAAGGATTCGAAGAAAAGCGAGTTAAGGTGGAGCGAATGCTGAACATGAGGTTTGAAGGGACGGACACTGCGTTGATGGTTTTGCCCCAACCCAAACAGGAGGGAAGCGACGAATTCGAAGACTACCTAGACGCTTTCAAGAGGGTGTACAAGACCGAGTTTGGCTTCGTTCTGGAAGGAAAAGGTGTTATTGTTGACGATATCAAGGTCTATCCATTCTTCCTGTACCTCATTTGGACTATTCCTAACATTTCTCTTTATCAGGTACGCGGAATTGGCAAGACCTTTGACACGCTCGGTGCTTCGATCTACGATGAAGTCGACGATCTTCACGATGCTTCAAAAGTTCAGAGCCTCACACCGCTGTCGAGCTACAAATCATCCGAAACCGACTCAAAGTCATTCCACGAACATTATCCAAAAGCCGAGACAACGCCACAGTCGGTGTACTTTGAGCTGCCAGTGGGAAGGGTCAAGAACACACCTGTGTACCTGCTAGATAAGCTGGATGTGGGAGACCAGGTCGAAGGGCCAGCCATGATTATCGACGACACTCAGACGATTGTCATTATCCCTGGTGCATCTGCCCTGGTGACGAGCAGAGGGTTGTACATTCATGTCGATTAATGGCTTCTGGGTAACTTTACCCAGTGCCTCTGAACCCAATCAGATACTCACAATTGGCGATCAACTTTGCTCCATGAAAGCCCAGGATTGCCTCGGGCGATAGCACAAAGCCTAGGAATTCCAAATATCTCACTAATACCAATGGCCACGACAAGGACCCCCACATATGCTAAGAAATGTCCGATCTGAGAATCCCCTTTTTTGGCGGTTTTGTCCCCCTAAAAATGGGCCGACTTTTGTCGCATAAAGATCGGGACCTCCTTTTTTGGGCCGTTCTGGTCCGCATGCGGGATCAAGGCCTTCTGGTGCCTTAAATGTTCGCATAAAAGTAAAATAAAATAAAATAAAATAAAAAAGCGGTAATTTGGCAGGGAAGGCACTAGAAAAGTGGTGCTAGCTGTATTACATGAGGCTTACGATATCAAGAAATAGAGGTGAGAGCATAACTGTGAAGAATCCGAGTAAAGGGGTGAATGGGAGTTTAGGCGCCAGCTTAAAACTCAGGCTCCTCCTCGTTGTCGGGAACAAGGTGACTGGTGGTAACGGCGACAGGGGAAGTGCCGCCAGTTCCAACACGAAAAGAAAGGTCCTCTGCGCACCAATAGAGCTGCGTCACCTGGTCGCTAAGGGTGCTAAATAGGGCAGAGGAGCGAGGGCACAAAGTGATTTGAAGGTCAAAGCCTCCACCAGGGTCACCACTGGCAACGTATTGACGTCCGATTGAGGTGAAGGAGCGGAGAGATAAGACGAGGTGTGTTGGAGGGACCTGTAGGTATGTCGAAGTCGAGAGTTCGGGACAATCAAGAGACGAGAACATGGTGTGCCCGGCAAGCGAGGCAAAGGCTCAGATGTAGATGTACGAGGCGGCTCTCAGGCTACTCTAGGCACTTGCTCTTTCCCCAACTATACTAGTGGTTTCTGTATCATTTCAGGTGCTCAGATCAATATTCGAAAGGGATAGAGGCGCGTCAGGTCTTGCGCTGTATTGAGCCGACGATCCCCCTGCACCGCGATAAATGACCTTGGTGAGATAAATGTCCGCATCCGGATCGAACATCGGTGCCGACTAAGACCTGATGGCTGCATAAAAATCGGAGTGAGACCCGATTTTTGGGCATTTTCGTCGCATAATAATCGGACATGGGGGCCTTTTGGTGCCCATTTTGTCCGCATACTATCACACGCAATGGGTTGCAAAACCATATGGGAGTTGCAAAATCCTTTATCGCAACGGCAAATGTCCCTCTGAAACTAGATTAACTACATAATACTATACTGACAGGTGCATAAAATATAGCTATGAAAAGAAACTAGGATTATTGCGCACTCCGTCGTATATCGAACGTTATCATTCGCCAAAAAAGAGATGCAAACTGGAATTCTTGCAATGAGAGGCCCATTGCCCAGGTTAGAGAGAGGTAAGCGGAGATCAAATGCCACATTCTCCTCCAAAAGGCTTCTAGTTTACCTTCCAGCGCATTGAGCCGTCTCTTAACGGGTAATTTACAACAGAGAACGGTCATGGAAATCTCGAGGTACGAGCAAAAGCCAAACTGTGTGATGGTAATCAGTCTCCGATCGCGTCACCTGCTAAATTCTTCCTAACCGACTGAACGGAGCTAGAACAAGGCCCGGTTTGACGTGTGAATGGCTGGCACCTGTTGGCGGAGATTGATGTGACTTTTTGCAACTCCCTGGTTTCTGTGCTCCTCCTACCGGCGTGCCTCTGGCAGTTGCCCAAAGTCATGGATCCTCACCATAATTAGCCACTATCTTTTTGAAAAGGTGTCCGAGCTCTTCCTAAAATACCAGTGACATACGACAGAAACTGGTTGAGACCGAGGACAAGTCCGAGATTTTTTGCAACTCCCTGATATGGATAGTAGGGATCGGACATCCCTCGGGATATGTGGGGGTCCTCCACGACATCACAACTTGAAGGTGTGGCAGTGCCATGTCAATGAGCTCTCAGGGTCGCTGGTCAAAAAGAGGCGCCTTGGCCTCCACTCCTTCTCCCCCGCCATCTCTGGCAAAAAATCAAACCCTGACACGCAGGATAACCCAAAGCGCAAGGGTAGCGGGTCTTTTAATCTCAACACAGAGCCGAAGAGGGGAAGATGGGAGGCTGAGCTTGTTCCATCTCCTCGGAATGCTCGCCAATGGCGGCGCGGTCGGCACTAATCTCTGGCGTCCATAGCGCTCAGATCCATGGTGGCACATTCGCTGTGGCTGGGCGCAACAGTATACACTTGACGGTCATAAACTACAACTATTCATCTGTCAACGCTTTCGATATCCTGGATATCCTCAACTCGTTCTCTATACCCAATTTCCGCAATACGCAGCAGGACACGCTGGCCAAATCAACGGAAGGGACCTGCCTTCGGCTGACGACGGGCGAGATATTTCTTGTGTGGATCGAAAAAGGTAGGATTCTTTGGGGTATAGGCATTCGTGAGTCGCTGATTTTCTCAGCTAGAAAGATGGTACTGATTTAGGCGTAGCTGGGGCTGGAAAGACCTTCCTTTCGTGAGTAGTGAGAAGTAGGCATATACCTTCTATCTCACACGCTGCAGGTCCATTGTCATTAGGTATCTCGAGCGGCTCGCGGATGCATCAGAAGGAAGAATTCGCGTCGCTTACGTCTACAATCGACACAGCGAGCCGCTGGACATCCGTGACATCCTAGGGTCACTTGTTTGCAGATTGCTGAGCGTCACCCAGACGCAGGCCCGCTCCTGGCGAGCCTCTATGCAAAGCACAAACGCGAAGGGACAAAACCAAGCCAGCAGGAAATCAAGGGACTGCTTTTACAGATTATCCAACTTGGAAAGACCTTATTCTTTGTCGTGGACGCGTTAGACGAGCTACGCGATGAAGATAGGTCTGCCCTCATCGACTACTTGCGTCTTTGCCAGGCACAAGGATATTCATCACATCGCGTCCACTGGAAACCCTTCAAAATCGCTTCTCAGATGCATGCATATTCAATATTGCTGCTCATCCATCCGACATTGATCTCCTGATTCGAGAATCGTTGGATCGAAATCCTCACCTGGTGGCACTGCTCGAGGACTCCGAGTTTCACAATAATCTTGTGCGGACAATTCGTGAAAAGGCTGGGGGAATGTGAGACAGTCTGTTCATTTGTGTCTTTGGAGGTCCGACGAATCTTACATGTTTCTTCACGCACGCCTTCAGCTTGAGGCGCTGCGCCATTGTATCAGTATACATGACGCTGAAGAAACTCTGGACCAGTTTCCCGCGGACATCGACGCTGTGTACATGAACACATGGCAGCGAATCGTTTCTCAACCCCCTGGGCATGCAAATGTGGCAAAGCAAGCCCTTCTATGGGTCCTCCATGCTGACGGCGTCATGAACATCGACGTCCTGCGGCACGCTCTTGCAACATCACCAGACACCTATGCGTTTCAGCCAAAACGCATGGTACTAGCGTCTGTCATCGTCTCAATATGCTGTGGGCTAATCGAGGTCGACGAAAAAACTGGCCACGTTCGTTTGATTCGTGAGTCGACTAAATAACTGCTTTAATACCTGGATGACGTTTACCTCTTGCCTTTTAGACTATACGACCAAGGAAGCCATTCTACCCCGCATCCTGGAAATATTTACTTTCCCCCATGCCATTCCCGCTCGCATGTGCATCTCCCACCTTAAAAACTGTGGCATGCAAAAAGCGAGTTTTGACACCCTCGAGTCTTTCGAAGATGCTCTCGAGCAGGATTGCCTCAGCTCCTTGGATATGCGTATGGGTCATGGGCACACCATGTTTGCAAGTCTCTTCACTGCGAACCCGTCACAAAGGCTGTCACCGGCTTTGTGCTTGGGTACTCAAATTATCCCTTGACTGATTTCAGTCGGACCTTAGATTTCCTAGGTCCTCTTCATGTGGCTGCATACTATGGTCCCGATGCACTGCTGCTTCCAGCAACCCAGTTGCAATCCCCGAATGCCTACACCGTAGTTGACGGAAGTTCGCCGTTGATGTTGGCATGCGAGCAGGGTGAAGTTGCTTGTGTCCAAGGCATCCTATCGCTCACTGATGTTGACGTGAACCTCCCTGGCAATCGCGGGATGGGGCTCACTGCACTCATGGTTGCATGTATGTGTGGACAGGCCAATGCTGTGCGGCTTCTTCTCCAAGCTCCTGGAATCGACGTCAATGCGGTGGAAGTTCTCAAGTCGACTGCCTTAATATGGGCCTGCAGAAATGGATACACTCAATGTCTGAAACTCCTTCTCGATGTTCCCGGTATCAACGTCAATGCTGTATCGGCGACAGGGACTGCATTGATATGCGCCTGCCAATACTGGCATTTGGAAACTGTGAAAGTCCTTCTGGGTGTTCCAGGAATTGGCGTTAATGCAGTCGACTGCTATAAAGGATTGACTGCTTTGACATGGGCAACATTGGATGCACGGATAGATATCATCGAGCTTCTCCTTTCCTTTCCCGGTATTATGATTCGTCGAGATAGATTTGCATAGCACTGTAGGCTTCTTGATATGTTTGACCCTACGTCTCAGTGCCTAGGCAAAAAGACATAAGGAACAGCTACTCATAATAGTCATAAATCAAAGAATTCTTTATCAGCGGAAACCAGCTGGATTGATGGCTGTAACTGAATCAGGAGCTATTCTAAGCTAACTTGGCTTGATCTTAACCTCCTCCTTCATCTCAAGCCATTACATGGTCTCCCCATGGATGGTACTTTAAAGCGACAGAGAAGCAACCACAGTCTAGGAGGGTCAACAAAGCGAGCAAGATGGGAGGCTGACCTCAGCTCACCACCTTCGGAATGCTCACCATCGTCATTGGGGTCGTTAATCTCCGGCGCCCAAAGCGCTCACGTTAGTGGCGGGACGTTCACTATTGTTGGACGCGATAGCACTACCACAGTACACCACCACTATGCGCCAGCTACTGTGGATATCTTGGAGATTCTCAACTCAATCCCGTTACCGAACTTTCGAAACATCCAATTGGACACTTATGCCAAAGCAACACAGGGAACGTGTGGATGGCTCATCACAGGCGATACATTTCTGTTCTGGGTCAAGAATGGAAAGATTCTATGGGGTATCGGCATTCGTAAGTCGCTAAAATCGTTGACTCTAAGTGACGGTTCTCATTTTGTGCAGCTGGAGCTGGAAAGACTATCTTAGCGTGCGTTGCGCTGTCTCTGTGCCCGGTCCTTTACTCACATATCGTAGCTCCAT
The DNA here is from genome assembly GCA_020736565.1 of Coprinopsis sp. MPI-PUGE-AT-0042. Classification (NCBI taxonomy): domain Eukaryota; kingdom Fungi; phylum Basidiomycota; class Agaricomycetes; order Agaricales; family Psathyrellaceae; genus Coprinopsis; species Coprinopsis sp. MPI-PUGE-AT-0042. The sequence goes on along the minus strand of JAHBOF010000049.1, from coordinate 243,061 downwards.
TGTTATCAACTATCTCGAGCAACTCGAGGAGGAGGCAGCAGGAGGCAGCATCTGTGTCGCTTATGTATACGTGCGATACAGCGAGCCTTTGGCAGCACGGGACATCCTGGAGTCGCTTGTCAGGCAGATAATCGAGCGCCACGTAGACCTAGTTCCAGCTGCGGAGACTTTGTACGGAAAACACAAGCGTGAACGGACAAGGCCTAGCCAACAGGACCTCTTGCGATTGTTATCCCGGTTCACCGAGCTCGGTAAAACGCTGTTCTTTGTCATAGACGCGGTGGACGAAATGCCATCTGAGGAAAGAGCTGTCACCCTGGGTCTCCTTGCTTCTCTAGATGCGAGGTTGTTTGTGACCTCCCGCCCCTTGCCACTGCTCCAGCAATGTTTTCCCATGGCCCAAATGCTCGAGGTCACCGCTCATTCTTCCGACATAGACCTGCTCATTCAAGATTCTCTTTCTCGGCACCCTGATCTGATGGTGTTGCTCGAGGACCCCAACCTTGGAAATCATATCAAGCAGAAAATTCGTCAGAAATCCGGGGGAATGTAGGGCCTCTTCGAAACGTCAATACCCATCGCAGGCTGACATATTCTTCACAGGTTTCTCCACGTCAAGCTCCAGTTGGAGGCACTGCGTCATTGCATCAGCATTCAGGACGCAGAGGAGACCGTAGAACAATTTCCCGCTGATATTAAAGCAATCTACACGAAGACCTGGGAGCGGATACTAGCTCAGGGACAGAAACATGCTGGCTTGGCAAAGCTCGTCTTGCTATGGATCCTACATGCATCTGGCGAGATGACCATCAACCAACTGCGCCACGCAATTGCGACCTGCCCCTCAACCAGTCACTATGATGCAAGACGACTAGTGCCTGAGCCACTTCTTATCTCAGTATGCTGTGGGCTTGTGGCGATGGACAAAACATCGAGACACGTTCGTCTGATGCGTGAGTTCATCTATACTTTGAACTTGGAGGACTTCGTTTCGGTCTAAGCCTTTCTTGCCAGACCACACAACTAGGGATGCTATTCTACCTCTCATTTTGGAACTGTTCCCCCACCCCCATGCCATTCCCGCATCTGTGTGCATATCATATCTCACTCGGCGTGGCTTCCAGTGCTCAAACTTCGAGGACGCGGAGAGGTTCAACGATGCTTTGGATGAAGACCCCCTCCTTTCATACGCTTACGACGCATGGGCTGAGCATACAAGCAACTGCCTTGGGTATGAGCCCGTCATGTCAGCAGTCGCCAGCTTTGTGCTTGGCTGCACAAAATTCCCACTCGAGACTCCCGGTGGCGAAATTGACTTCCTTGGTCCTCTCCACGTTGCTGCATTCTACAACTTCAAGCAACTTGTTCCTTTGGCAGCTCGTTTGCAGCCTGTCAATGCTCGGACCCCAACGAGTGGACAACCACCTCTCAATCTAGCCTGCCGCCGGGGTAACCATTTCTGTGTCGAAGGGCTTCTCGCACTCCCAGGCATCGACGTAAACCTGCGCGACTCTGCGGACGGTTGGAGTGCACTCATGGAAGCATCCAGCGAAGGACACATGAAAACCATGCAAATCCTTCTCAAAGTGCCCGAACTTGATGTCAATGCTGCCACCGCAGGTGGTTGGACCGCTTTGCTCCTCACTTCCGTAGGAGGACGCCCGGAGAGGGTGAAGCTCCTCCTTGGAGCTCCCGGGATAAATATCAATGCGGCAAACAGCGAGGGATTTACAGCCCTGACCGAGGCAACTATCGGGGGACACAGAGAGACTGTCCGAGCCATCCTCGAAGCTCCCGGAGTCGACGTCAACGCCAGCGTGCCAGCCAAATTTGTGCCATCCGCCTTAATATACGCCTCTGCGATGGGCTATGAAGAGATTGTCGGGATGCTCATAGCCAGGCCAGAGGTTAACGTCAACGCGAGAAACGCCAGAGGGTTGACGTCTCTCGGATGGGCCTCCAGGCGGGGCCACAGTGCAATCGTAGCTCTCCTCCTCGGAGTTTCCAGGCTCAGAGTAGACATAGTCGACAAGGACGGCTACACGGCGTTGAGTTATGCGGTTGAAGAAGGGCATCAAGAGGTTGTTGACCTTATCGTGGACCTTTGGATCCAGCGTTGCACAGATGTGGGCGGTGGATCCTGAAGCGCTAAGAACGGTGACGTAGCAGCGTAGGAACTACTGCTTTTTTCGCATTCAACACTGGCATTTATTCACTTTCTGTCAGATATATTCATTGAAACCACCTATCGGTTTTTCACATCCTATAGAATGGTTGGCGGTGTTGCATCAACTCAGTGATCAGAGTCTAATAAGTGCTACCCATCACCAGCGCCTCCAAGGCTTGCGCTCTTACCACCTCTGCGCGGCATGCAAAGCTATCCGAAACGTAAAGGGAGTAACCACCAGTCTTCAGAGACAAAAGGAAAGAGAGGAAGATGGGAGACTGACCTCGGCTTACCGCTCTCGGACCATTCACCGACAACCACTTCTCTCATTTCAGGTAGCGCCCATATTAATGGCGGCTCGTTTGCCATGACTGGGCGGGATAGTATCAACACAACCATTCATAACCACATCTCTACCTTTCAGATTGGTGCAGTTGATGTCTTGGAAATCCTCAATTCAATTCCCCTACCCAACTTCCGAGATATTCAGCAAGATATTCTTGCCAAAGCCACCGAGGGGACCTGTCTGTGGTTTATAGCAAACGAATCCTTCCTCATATGGATAGAGAAAGGCATGATCCTTTGGGGGATTGGTATACGTGAGTTAGTGCACTATCGCGAGAAATAGAGGCTGAATTCTCACTTAGCCGGGGCTGGAAAGACTGTTCTTGCGTGAGCACTGCGTCAGTTGGGCGCTCATCGTTGTACTCACACAAAGTACAGGGCTATTGTCCTCAGACACCTCAAGGGACTCGAAGTGACCGCCCGGGGAACCATCTGCGTCGCCTACGTCTATCTCCGATACAGTGAGCCTCTGACCATTCGTGACATTCTGGAATGCCTCGTCAAGCAGATTGTCGAGCGCCACGCAGATGTAATCCCGCTTGCGGAAGGCCTTTACTCCAGGCACCAACGCGAACGAACAAAGGCGAGTCAACAGGACCTAATAGGACTACTGGCCCAGATGGCCAATATGGGAAAGACCTTCTTCGTCCTGGACGCTCTCGACGAATTGCGGGCGGAGGACAGGCCGGTCCTCATTAGGTTCCTTGTGTCGCTGGAGGCGAGACTTTTTGTCACCTCTCGCCCGTTAGATTCTCTTCGGAGGCGCTTCCCGCAGGCTCAGTTTGTGGACCTTGCTGCGCGCCCATCCGACATCGACATTCACATCAGAGAGTTTCTTTCTCGCAACCCTGACCTCCTGGAATCGCTTGAAGGCTCCGATTATGTGCAAATTATAATTGAAACAATTCGTCGAAAGTCTGGCGGCATGTACGGACAACTTAATGTCTCAAATTGACTATGCTGACTTTGCGCTTTAGGTTCCTCCACGCGAACCTTCAGTTGGAGGCATTGCGCCATTGTTTGAGCATTCAGGCCGCAGAAGAAGCATTGGAGTGTTTCCCCTCTGATATTGAGGAGGTGTATTCACAGACATGGAAGCGAATTCTCAACCAAGGGCCTCACCATGCGGGCTTGGCTAAACTCGTTTTTCTATGGATCCTTCATGCGGATGGGGAAATGTCGATTGAAGAGCTTCGGCACGTCATTGCCACATCCCCGACAACCTACCGCCATGAACCAAAGCGGATGGTATCGGAAGGTGCACTTGTGTCTGCATGTTGCGGTCTTTGTTCGTCTCATCCGTAAGTTTGTCCGCCTCAATGACTAGTCATTCGCTTATCAAGTCCTTAACCTCAGACTACACGGCCAAGGAGTGCCTCCTTCCATTCCTCCTAGAACTGTATCCCTGTCCTCATGCCATTCCCGCACAAGTATGCCTTGCCCACCTCACCCATTGCGGCCTGCAAGACGCGTCTTATGGGTCTCTCGGAATTCTCGAGGAGACCCTTGCCAAGGACCCTCTTCTCGCGTACGCCTACCGGGGATGGGCTCACCATGCCCACCCCGCCCGCCAGACCGAGGCAGTGGCAACAGACCTGGCAAATTTCTTGCGTAGCTGCAGGCGCTATCCGACAGAATTCTACCAGATTCTCGATTATCTAACCCCACTCCATGTGGCTGCAGCCCATGGCTTCGTTGGGTCCATCTCTCCCACAACCGGACTGCCAGTGCAATCTCCCAATGCTCGGACGCCAATTTTCAAATTGACGCCTTTGCATGTAGCTTGTGCGAGCGGCCGGCGGTCATGTGTCGAAGCTCTCCTCTCCCTCGCAAGTATCGATGTGAACGTGCCTGACGGGGACGGCTTGACCGCTCTGATGACCTCCATCTTGGAGGGAAATAAAGATGCTGCTCGTCTTCTCCTCAGAGTCCCAGAGATCGACGTCAGCATGGAAGACGATGGTGGTTGGACGGCAGTGCTACACGCCTGCGGCCAGGGGCATACCCACATTGTGCGGCTTCTGCTCAAGATCCCAGGAGTTGATGTCAATGCAGCAACCTTGCATGGGCTAACTCCACTAATGTGGGCTTCCGCCAAAGGGCGCACAGAAACTGTGCGAGTTCTTCTCCAGGTCAGCGACATTGACTTCAACGCAGTCGACAGCGATGGATGGACTGCCCTGATACACGCATCAGCTGAAGGTCGCACAGATGTTGTGCGGCTCTTGCTCACTGTTGAGGGGCTTGACATCAATACCGCCACTGGCTTTGGGTTTACAGTACTGAAGGTGGCCTCCGAAAAGGGATACACAGAAATCGTACGCCTCTTTCTGAAGATGCCCGACATCGAAGTCTCAGACGCTTTGGGCAAAGAGGGGGGAGATTTCCAAGTTCCTTTAGGCGCATGGGCTATGTGGGGTACGTGCAGCATAGACAACTGAGCTCAGACATGGTACTGAATGTGGCGTTGGCAAAACGCTTCGTGCTGGCTCATGGTGAGTGTGATCTAGAATCATCAAGTCATAGTGTTAGTCAAGCGTGTTAGTTTTACATAAACTTTGTGGAATCAGCTCTTCAACATACATCGAAAGTCTATCAATGAGAGGGGGAGACTCGTGCTTGTTCTCATGCTTGCCTTCAAAGCAGTGATCTGCATTTGTCGCATATTTATATGCGCCTCCATCGAAAGACACAAAGAGGTTGCGGAATCGAGCGAGAGATTTTGAGGGACATGGTCAATGGGATATTTTGTTTTCCGACACTATTCAGCTTTCATTAATTTCATTCGAGAGAAATTAATCTAGCAACAACACTGGGAGTAGTCCATTAAAGTTGTGTACATAGTAAAGAACAATTACAAAGACGCTATTCAATGAGACGCAACCAAGCTAGAGTGCGTTTTGTCGCTGCTGAAGACGTAGAATCTCCGACTGGATCTCTGGGTCTCCATCCCCACAGGTACCCCAGCAATGGCAGCCAGAGTACCGGTACGAGTTCTCCGTCCACGATTCTCGACTCTTGCTGTACACAAACTCCAGACCCAGAGACATGGCAAGCCAAAGCGGCGCCAAGATGATACCAATGACAATGATGATGAGGGGAAGGAGGATGATCGCCCCAGGACCAAAGATCGCTCCTCCAACAGCACCAGCGCGCGTTGCGTGAAGAATGTCGAGTCCGGCGAGATCTACGTTGTTACGAATGAGGATGGCAGAGCCGATGGCGCCGCTGAGGGTACCACCGAGAACGGTGCTAGCAACTTGGATGTACCAAGGGTGCTGGGGCTGCTGCCCGTTGACGCTTTTCCTTGGAATAAAGGACGTGACGACGCCGACGATCATGGTGGCGAGGATGCCACCTACGGCACCAATGGCAGCAGCTTTAGAGTGCTCAGAGGTATAGCCTGAGGCTTCCCCGCCAGCCTTGTACATGACTGCGTTGCCCACAACACTTGAAGAGAGGTCAGAGGAAAATATTAGGGTCACGGTCGCCTTGACTCACACTAAGAGGGCTCCATTTGCTGCTGCAACGCCAAAGCCTATCGCGGCGAATAGGCTGTCGCGTAGAGTTGGTTAGGGAAGGAACGACACGAAGATTGAACACACTCACGCGAACAAGGCCAAGATGCCAATTCCCATAGCAAGAATGACGAAGACGCGTCCCAACCCGAGGAGTATTGTCAGAATGACACGAAAAGGACCGCGCCAGGCCGCAGGGCGACGCGATGGTCGAGCGGCCAGAGGGGCAGCCTCTGGCTTCGTTACAGGTTCAGGAATAGGCTCTGGCTGTTTGACGACTGCTATTGAGACAGGGCCTGGCGTCGACTCCTTTGTACCTTCCTTCTCATTCGCATCGTCCAAGGTTGATTCCGTTCCTTTTGAGATTGAGCGTGGGTCATTTGACGCATCCTTCTCCTCTGAACCAAAGCCTATGTGCACAGAATGAGCCGATTCGAGATCATCATCGGCGCGTGCCATGGAGGAGAGGTGAAGGGTGGACGGAAAGGAAGGAAATAACGGCGGGAAATGGTGGATCAAGGCGACTAGGTTTGTGATATAAATATGCACCACTTGAGTTTGAGCGCCCGCCGGCTTGACACCCGTGAGCACGTTTGCACCGCAAACCACTCCAAATTGACAGCTGAAGGCAAGTTGTACCTGGCAGTTGCGAACGATCAGAGAGGGGTACTACGGCATCAATTTGGAGACGCGTCAAAGGCGATACAGATGACTTAATGACTGAGGAAAGCAGTACAGACGACAAGGACTGAGGGGAAGAGGGAGGAGCTTTCTGATATGTGCTGCGAGAGTTCACAGGGGGCGCCTCTTGGAGCCACGCCTGGTTGCAGTTTGGGCGATGGCTGGAACGCTGGAGGTCATGAGTCTTGGATTCATTCTTGACTCCGACTCCAGGTCAAGCTCTGGATGGGATTACACGGAACGAGATCATTGTCAACAGGGCTCGGCTGCATGCCATGATCACAAAGACAGCGGATACTATTAATTGATCTAAAATGGCAATTTTCGGGAGGTCAATGGAGCGGCAGTCACGAGGGGAAAGAGGTTCGGAGCTGAGCTGGTTTCGCCTTCATGCTTGAGCCGTTTGTCTGAGACAAGGAGAGGCCCGCATTGAAGAGCGAGAGATGACCAGGGCTCTGCGAGACATTCCTCTCACTTCCTTCCACCTCGTGCACGCTCTCATACATATTTTCGTCTTTAATATTTTCAACATCGCTCTGCTCATACTACATGGATGCCGTGCCTAAACAACTCGCTACTGGAAAGGCTCGAGCAACTACCGGCCGATCCACCAGTCCCGCTTCTGAAGAGGATCAGGAGCACGTCGGTGCCTCCGGATCTGGAGTTTCCATGGCTGGACAAGGGTTCCGACAAGAGATTGTCGAAGAGGCTGAGGGTATCGTCGCAAGATTTCGTCAGGGGAAGATCCCCAAAGCCGACGCCATTGGGCAGCTTTTCACCGCGCTCGATGTCGATGGAGAAGGAGCAGACCATGACGCTCGAGCAGCGGCTTACCAGTCCTATTGCGGCGACATCGAAAAGGAGTCGGAACTCGAGAAGGAGGCAGCCGAAAGGGGGAAGAGGATGGGCGAAGCAGGAGGCAGCGGAGCAGATGGTAACGACACCAGCGCCAAAGCCGTGTCTGCTCTCGAGGCTCACCTCGCCTCGTTGGAACGCATCAGTTTGCGACGACGAAGAGAGGATGACGATGATGGATCCGAGGGATCTGACATTGGTGGATCCAAGCGTCCACGACTCGACCGCGATCAGCTACCCTGGAGTAAACGGGATGAAGAGCTCACCGTTGCAACCTCAAATCCCAACGGAGCAGAAACTCGACGCCTCCTCCTCCTCTTCTCCGCCAATCCCACTAACGTTGTCCAAGACATCCGCATCCGTGCGACAGCGCCAGATTTCCCTGTTACCGAATGGAACAGCATCATCCGAGGGAACGCTGTCGACCTTGACAAGGTCTTCTCCTCCCTCCACCATGTCCATCCTCCTAAAGAGAACATTGGGCGCTTGGGAGACCGCGAGATTACCTTTGGAGCGCCTAGGCCAGCCAAGACCGTCGAAACCCAAGCTGACTGGCATGCCGCGTGGGTTGCCACTTGCGCAGCGTATGACTACGCCTTTGCGCACCGCCGCTCCGAGCTGGAAGAGTACGGAAGGTACATCCTTCAGCTCTTCGCAGCCAAGGTTCCTTCCGCAGCGGGAAGGGTCATCCTCTACGATCGAGCCGTCAGACATTTCGTTGGAGGAGGACAACGACATTCACTCACCAACCGAGAAGCGTATTCCCACCTTCGCGAAGCCATCCTCTCCGTCGATGGTGTCGAAGCCCATGGGTTTGGAGGGTCCAGAGGTCGAGGTGGTCGAGAAGGGTTCAGGACTGGAACCTGCGACAAGTTCAACCGTGCGAGTGGATGTGGTTCCAACGATGGATCGTGCAGGTACAGGCATGAGTGTAAGAGCTGTGGGGGAGACGACCATGGTCAGTCGTCATGTAAAAGAGGAAGAGGCGAAAAGGCGTGATTACGTTCAACGGTACATGCGATATAATGATTGGGGGTCATCATCCCCCCTTCGCGCTCCCGAATGGACTATCAAAGCCAAGCCGCTTCCTTCTCCGCCAACTTTAATTCTTCAAGATCCCATTCTAAATCGTACGATATTCGAAAATCCTCACCTATTCCGCATTTCCACTCCAGTCGATATCGAAAAGTTGGAGGAATTCACCATGTCTCATCCCAATCCCAAATTCGTCGCTTCCGTCTTGAACTCGTTTCGTGATGGGTTCTGGCCGTTGGTACCGGGTTACCCAGAATCGTACCCAACAACTCTTGATGAAAGTAACGACATGCCGCGCAATCCGGACCATGCCGAGTTCTTGAAAGCCCAACGAGATGTCGAGTTAGAAAGGGGACGATATTCGGAAGGGTTCCCTTCCCTCCTTGAGGGGATGTACTCGATGCCACTGCATGTTGTGCCAAAGGATGGAGGCGACGGTCTCCGACTGGTCACGAACCACAGCAAGGGGCCTTACTCTTTGAACTCGATGGTCAACAAGTCGTCAATGCCCAAAGTCCCCCTGGACAACATGAGATCTCTTGGCGATGACATCTTGGACATTCGACGCCGGCATCCCAATGAAGAGTTGACTCTATGGAAGTCTGATGTCGCCGAGGCGTATCGGCTTATCCCAATGCATCCTTTCTGGCAAATCAAGCAGGCGGAACGAATCGATGGAGAATTCCACATCAACTGGTGTAACGTCTTTGGTGGAAGAGCGTCCCAATTCCTTTTCATCGCCTTCATGGCACTAGTCTCCTGGGTTGCCACCAATATCGTCAACATCCCCTACCTCAGCGAATATTCTGATGACCACTTTGGGATTGCCAGAGCTTCCGACATTCTGTGGTATGAACCATACAAACGGGACCTTCCATCTGCGCAAGCCAAGCTCCTCATGCTTTGGGATGCTCTTCGTATTCCTCACAAACAGAAGAAGCAGACTTCAGGCAACCCACTGGTCATTATCGGCATATCCGTCGACGTTGCCCGTTTCACTTTCACGCTACCCGAAAAGGCTCGCGCGGATCTTCTTGCCGAACTGGACCGTTGGATCGACCCTGAAGGTGATGTAGCTCGGTACGGGCTGGCGCTACAGTACTGGCAACAAATGGCGGGTTGGCTCAACTGGTCCTTCAACGTTTATCCTTTGCTACGTCCCTGCCTATCTAACTCCTATGCGAAGTGCAAAGGAAAGCAACCTGGAATTGCTTTTCGTCCCAACAACGCGATACGATCGGAGTTTCGGTGGGCCGCAAACCATATCCGTAAATCGGATGGGGTACATTTGCTTGACTCGTTGCATTGGGACCCAACCAGCGATGCTGATCATGTCATCTATTGTGATGCATGCATGAAGGGAATGGGCTTCTGGGTGAAGAACGAAGACTTGGGTTTTTATTCGCCAACCATCAACATGCCTGTAGGCGAAGACTTCATCTTTGTCCATGAGGCTATGTGTGTGCTCTCCGCCATTTGCTGGTTGGATGAGCACGAGGCTATTCCTCAACGCGTTACGATCTATACGGACAACTCGAATACTGCCGACGTTTTCAACAGCTTGTCGGCTTCACCACGCATCAACCCAATTCTCATGGCAGCATGCGATATTGCCCTGACGTCTATAATTGACTTTAAGGTTTTATTCGTCCCTGGGGTCCGTAATCCAGTAGCTGATGCTCTCTCTCGTTTCGATATTACTCGTGCGATTGATGAAGCTCGCGCTGATCCTTCGGCCCCTTCTCATCTGCGTGTCAGCCCGTTCAAACCCCCTTCGATTAAGTTGGGGGCAGCTGTGTAATGCCACCGGTTGCCATTGCTCCCTTACGTTCGAGGCAACCTAAAAGGACGCCTTGGACTAGGGAGATGTTTGCTGAACGAAGGATGTTGGTGTTGGGTCTTATTCTCGACTCTAACACTTGGCGTTCCTACTCTTCAGCTTACAATTCTTGGATTGAATTTGTTTCACTTCACCATTTCCCTGAAGAACCAACCGAGTCGACATTTTCAAATTATATTATGTTTATGTGCGATCATATCAAACCTTCTTCCGTCATTTCTTACCTATCGGGTATCACCCGGTTCCTTGAGCCTTACTTCCCCCAAATTCGCGATATCCGCTCATCAAAACTGGTTTGCGACACAATCATTGGATGCAAACGCCTTCGTAACGTCCCAACCTCCAGAAAGGATGCCCTAACTACGACAATGCTTGAAAGAGTAATGAACACCCCACACGACGATTACGATGCCCTCTTGTTCCTTGTGCTGCTATTGGTGGGATTCCATGCTTTGCTCCGACTGGCCGAGCTATGCGATCCAGATAACCGGAAAGTGCTTAATCCGGCGAAGCGTGTCAAACGGTCATCTGTCAAGCTCGGCGACGACAGCTCTTTTTCATTCACTCTCCCCGCCCATAAAGCCGACACCTTCTTCGAGGGAAATCTGGTCTTGATACATGACTTATGGTCAACACTCCCAATTGGAAAGCTTTTCAGAGATTATCTGGCGCGAAGGGACCGTCAGTTCCCCTTCCTCTCCCCTCTGTGGCTAACTAAGGATGGGGAGGTACCTAACCGAAGCTTCTTTATCAATCGGTTGAAGAGATTTGGCTTTGGGAAGTCGATCGCGGGTCAATCAATGCGAGCTGGAGGTGCAACGGCTTTAGCCGAGTTGGGCGCCTCTTCCGACTCGATTCAATCACTGGGAAGGTGGTCGTCAAATGCTTGGTTGAGGTATATCCGTAAGCACCCTACCCTCGTTTACCATTTGGAACGCATCCGACAACGTCCTACGGCACCTCACCATCAGTCAAAGTCTTGACTTCATCTCTTTGCTTTTCTCTCTCTATCTTCCTTTCTTTCTTTTTCTTCTCTGTGATAGGATATAGGAGTGCCGCCGATAGGGCGCGCGTTCCCCTTGTCCTCGTTTTATCATTTGTTTAATCTATTTTCTTCGGGGGCCGGCGATATTCGCGATGAGCGAAGTCTGCCCCCGCGATGCCTAACCTCAACTGATAGTGACATTGGTTGATCTAAAATGGCAATTTTCGGGAGGTCAATGGAGCGGCAGTCACGAGGGGAAAGAGGTTCGGAGCTGAGCTGGTTTCGCCTTCATGCTTGAGCCGTTTGTCTGAGACAAGGAGAGGCCCGCATTGAAGAGCGAGAGATGACCAGGGCTCTGCGAGACATTCCTCTCACTTCCTTCCACCTCGTGCACGCTCTCATACATATTTTCGTCTCCCACCCACCCACACCTTAGTCTTTGTATGGAGTGCCGCCGATAGGGCGCGCGTTCCCCTTGTCCTCGTTTTATCATTTGTTTAATCTATTTTCTTCGGGGGCCGGCGATATTCGCGATGAGCGAAGTCTGCCCCCGCGATGCCTAACCTCAACTGATAGTGACATTGGTACACCCCTCAACCACACAACAGCACGATTAAAGGAGCGAGGAATGTATGCGAATACAGTAAGTAGATAGCTCGGAATTCAAAGGGAAAGGTGCAACGAATGGTATTAATAAGAGTATGTCCCTACCAGAGCTTGAAAAAGCGAAAACGAAAGAGGATATATAAAGGTAGTGAGGGTAACTGTAAGGTTGAAAGATAAGGATTCAACTTGACCCGGAAGATGAAGCCGTTTTTGAATTGCGTGACGAGGAAGGCCGTGCAGGATTATGCCATACCGTCCCTGCCAGCGACACCGTCCTCAATGAGGGGCACTGTTTGACCCACAAATCAACCTTGCTCTGCTCTTGTGGTGTGAGCTTGCTAGGACGAGTCTCCTCGCGGCTGTCCTCCTCAACAAAGAACTTCGAGATGCGATTGCCATTCAAAAACCCGAGCTCGCTGATCCTTTTGTTGTAGACCGACCCTCGAGGCAATGCGAATACTGAGGGGGAAGGAGGAGGGAGAGGGAAAGCATTGGTCGCTTCGTGCAGGATATCGTCTGTCATATCGGAAGCGAGAGATCCCGACGAGCGGCTCGTAGCGATGGACGGCAATCCATTCGGCACCTCTGGTTCGGACGTGACAATGATAGGCTGAGGCGGTTTGGTAGATTGGTTCGCTGTCTTCGTATCGAGCGGAGCGAGTGGCGAAGAGGTGGATTTTGGCACACGCTGATTCGGGGTGAAGCCAAGCTCGAGTCGAGAGAGGCGCGAATATCTTGACAAAGAAGCTTGAAGAGCTCGGTACACTGTCTAGAGAGGTTATAAACGTCAGCTTTCAAGCGATCCAAACCTATGGTCGCCAAGAACTTACATCTTCCATGCCCTTGGAAAGGGGAGTCGTCGCCTTGAAGTTGATGCACAAAGAGCTCAAGCCTAGCCACTCATCTTCAACGCTGTCTCGACAGTCCTCGTCGCTACCAGCTTCGGATGCAATGGAGCCCAAAACAGATGACACTGCTGCCAAAACTTTCTCTACCGTCCTCCTATCAACGCACTCTGTAAAGCGAATGGACAACTCATCAATCCCCTTCAGGCAAGTCATGACCGCCGAAGGCCTCAATCCATCATAGAGATTGGTGCTGATGTTGAGCACCACCGCCCGCAGGTGAGGCCGACAGAGGACACTGCGACCAGCTAATGGTACGGCGCCAGCGGGTGTCGTCGGGACAAGGGCAGATAGGAATGCCGGTGTCGCATGGAGTGTAGACAACAAAGGGAGGAGGGTCAAAGAGCTGAAGGACGTTCCTGGAGGAAGGAATAGACTGAGAGATGAAGCAGCAGCTTGAGGCTGCCCAAGGCGGAAAGACCCTGCTCGAGGGGATGGACTGCCGTTCCATGGCGCTGTGGATACTGTGAGATGGTTGGACGGCGTGGTCGGGGTCAAAGGAGCGGCGTTCACAACCGGCGTGTTCAGATAATAAGTGGGCGTGTCACTGAGCCTGCTGACGGCAGGAGTGTTGGGGTTTGAAGTAGCATCTCCGTTCATTGCAGGAGGACCATCCTCGCCGTTGGGGTAGTAATCTTCGAGATTGGGAAAGCTGAGAAGGGAGATGTTGATCTGCCCGTCAAGCCAGTTGAAGAGACTCGTCATTTCTTCTTGGCTGAACGCGGTGTTGAGAAAGGTGATGCTCTTGAGACCGAACGCAGAGTGCTGAGAGAGTAGTGAAAGATCGAAGGAGGGCAAGGTGAGGTGGGTGAGATTCGACATCCGTTGTAAAGTGAGGGTAAAGGTTGCTGTTAACAGCGTGTTGCGCAGCTGAGCTTCACGATCTGGAGAGGATGGCGAGGCCAGAGTCGCACTCGAGGGTCGGTGCGCTTCGAAGAAGTTTGGCCAAGTTGTGCAAGTGAAATGTTGCACCACGTCCGTGAGGTCCCTTCTTGGAGCAAGGATCCCAAGCAGCTTCTCGATTTGCTTGGGCTTCAGCTGTCCCAAATCGAGCCTGGTATATAGGTGTATCCGCGCAGCTTCTGACCACACCCTTGAGAGGCGCGCCAGGCCTGGTACCTCGCTTTTAGGGAGGTGGATAAAGATGCTGGCTATCACCTCGACAGGAAGCCTATGGTGAAGGCTGAGAGGGGGAACGGGTGGAGGTAGTTCTGGGTCCACGCTGGGTGCCGTAGGTGCAGGCGCAGGTTCAGGCTCGTTGGAGACCGAATTCCTCCTCGAACGAAGCCTGTTCTTCGCCTTCAGACTGATCGACCTGAACAAACCGACACTGGGGTTGGGAGAGCTTTTGGCACGCGACCGGATATAACCTCCATCGTGCTGCTCCTGCAGGAGTCCCTGATCCTCCTGGGACTCAGCAGTAGAGCTCTGGGGAAAGACCATCCTCGAGGGTGTCAACGGCAAGGACCGTTTCGACGACATCGAAGCCGCACGTCCCAACCCACTCGGTCTTCGGATGTCTTCCAAGGACTCGTCAAACGACTCCATCGATGAGACGCCTGAATGTCCTCCTTGACCCATCGAGTACATTGCAAACGCACTGGGAGGCGGAGCCGCCCCCTGTTTTCGCGGCAGAGTCGCATACGGTGACTCTCTCGCTTCGGAATGCAGCTGTAAGGGTGTTGGGAATTGGGACTTGAGACTTCGTTTCGAAGGAGGTCGAAATAATGACGAGACGCGTCGCATTATGCCACCTCCTCCTCCTCGATTGTTGCCACCTTCCACTGGCTCCCCCAGTGCGACAGAGTCCCGCTTCTGCTGTGACCTCTTCTTCTTCCGAACGGGGACATTCTCGATGGCCTGAAACTGGGGTGGCGGAAGCTGGGGGAGTGGTTTATCTTTTGGGAAAGATGCTAGTGGCGAGTCGTGGGCTGATGACGATGAGTTTAATGAACGCTGCCGTGAAAGAAACGCCATGGAGCTCTTAGCTCAGGGGGCGAGTCAAGAGTTTTTTTTTTTTTGAATCGGAGTGACGGGGCGCCAACACAGAACAGGAGAGGGTTTACAGAGAGCGAAAAGCCATGAGAAACCCGAGTTGGAGCGCCTGAACGTTTGCTTGACGACCATCGTGAGTTTTCGAGCGAATAGGGCGGCAGCAATGTGCGTAATGTCTCCAACCAAGGTTCCGTGCCCGACGAAAAACGTGGAAATTTATGATCCGTACATACGACGTGCTGCATGCGAAGATCACCATGATTGGCGTCGAAGCTCAAAAGAATCATTGCATGCAAGTGTTGCAAGAGGGTACAGGAAGGGCTAAGTAAAAATATTCAGGTTGTATACTATGGATTAACAAACGAGATAAGGATCAAGGTGGCAACGATCAAGGAAGAAGGGTCGTTTAATATGAACGAGGGGATTGGAAGGGATAAAAAGCGGAAGGATGCCATGTATGTACATACAACAGTTCAATGCACGATCCAAATGTACAAATGCGACAAGGCGGTCATAACAAATTTCATGTGCGTTCGTGAAGAAAGAGGGAAATCGTGCCAAAATGGCAATCTTTAACAGAGAATTGGATGAGGAGGCATGGCCAAAATGGCAATCTTTAAAACAGAATCGGATGAGGATGAGAGGAACGATAAAGCGTTGGGTCAAGTAAAAGGTAGCCCTTTAAAAACATCCTTCGAGGTCAGCAGAACATGCTTTAGCACCTCTGTCTAGGATCCTTGGGCGGAGGTTCTTGCGGACCTGGCCTCCTCCCAAGAGCAAGTGCCTCCCCAAGCCTCTGAGGAGACCCCGGTCGTCCAGGCCCAGGCAAAGACCTCCTCGGAGGCGGCGGTGGAAGATTCGAACCGACTTCCGGAGCCGAAGGTCGACGCTGGCCTTGTGCAGGGCCCACGGCTCGGTTGCCCATCGTGGCTGGGGCACCAAACGACGCAGGACCAAGTCGTCCAATCGCCAACTGCTCTTGCTCTTGCTGCCGCAGAATGGCCAGGGCTTGAGCAGGGGTAAGAGCCGGCGGTGCTGAAGCCTGATTCGCTTGAGCCTGACGCTGACGAGCGGGAGGTAGGGAGGGCGGTGGCGCTAGGGTCGGTGGCGGCGCGGGCTTCTTCTTGAAGTTTAGATCCTTCAGGGTCTTCCCAGGGACTGAGGAAGGGATTGACGGGCCCACCGTAGCCTGGGTGGGCCACGATCCTTGAGAAGTCGACTGCTGCTGAGCTGCGAACGACCCATGATGGGGAGGAGCCGAACGATGCCCTGGCGCAGCTGTAGACCGGTACGCTCCGTCTTGCTGATGACGAGGCTCGTCCTGGACCGGAGGTGTAGGTAGCTTATGCACAGCGGCTGGAAGCTCAGCTCGCCGAGAACCAGAAGTAGATCCACTAACGGGCCCATGCGACGCAATTACAGCATCCCAACCCCGAACCCCTGCCAGGCGATCCTGACCACCCGTAAGGGCTTGGTTGGTAAAAGAATTCGATGGCTGCGAATGAGCTTGGTTGGTCGGAGCGTCCAAGACGCGCATCTCACTATCGTGAAGATGCATCGTGTAAGGTGGAGGGGCAACAGCAGGGATCTGAGGCGTCGGTGCAGCCGAATGTGAAGGCGTAACAGTACGATCTTCAAATGAAGGAGCTACACCCCGAAGCGAAGGGTGCTGCGAAGACTTGGCTGTCGGCATTGAACTCGACGATGCATCTTTCGACGACCTCGACAAAGGAGCGGCAGATTTGGCCTTGCTCGCCGCCGGTTTGCGAACTCTTGTGGCAGCAGCCGATGGGCCAGCCTTTGCCTGTTGACTGAGAGGTGCCTTTTTCGCGGGTGCCTTCCTGCCTTTGAGACCATGTGAAAGAGGTGCGTCTTCTTCTGAACCACTGTCGTCGTCGTCGTCGTCGGAAGGTCTCATGGTGGGCTTTGGTTCGGGAAGTGAGACCTTTCGCTTCTTGGACGCTGCGGCAGGCGGTTCATCGACGTCCATGTCGTCTTGGACGGGAGGGTCGGGGCGGGAACGCTTCTTGCTCTTCGTGGGAGGAGGGGGAGGTGGTGGTGGGACAGGCGCATCTTCGTCTTCTTCCACTTTGAGCTGGGCCGGATCCAGGGGAGGCTCGTCGGCAGCAAGAGTCTTGATCTTATCCGTCTTGGCGTGCTTAATCCCCTGAAGAAACGCAAGAGCGGCCTTGAAGTTTGCCGGAGAGAATTTGCACTGCGCGTCTTTCCTCCTGATAAACTGCCTCAGCTGGTCGATGGCGTCCGAGGTTTGACAGTCCGTCATCCGCTTCTTGTAGACATGGATGAGGTAGATCGAGAGGACAAACTCCAAAGTGGAGAGAGGCGTATCCAGCAACGCGCCTCTATAAACGGGGTGGTGCACGATCCGACAAAAAATGTCAAACGCCTGTTTGAGACCATGATGGAGGTCTTGAATCACCGACAATGGCTCTTCTTTATGGATCCACGTAGAAACTCTGTCCGTGGTGGGGTTATGGATGGTCTTGTCGGTCGAGTGCCTCAACAGGTAAGCCACTTGAGCAAGGACCAAAAAGTCTTTGCCGCGGTTGCCGCCCCATTCTCCCAGCCCGATAAAGACGTTGGTCTCGTTGAGCTCGTTGCGGAATTCGCGAATGAGACCGGCTGTGGCGCTCGTCACGGACTGTAGACGCTCTGGCAGGGTGAGCGATACGCCCATTTGGACGCGCTATACTCAACGGTGAGCAGCTGGTAGATGCGAGAGGCGGATCGAATACACTACTCACGCTGAAAATCTCCATTTCCTGCTCGACGGTGATACCTTGATAGTCTTGAAAGGTCAGGGATTTGGCTCTAAACTCGCTCTTCCTCTCCTCTGACATGAGCTTCCCGCCCTTGACGCTTGGCGACTTGACATAGTAGGTCTTCTCGCCCGTGATAGAGTCCTTGTACGGAATCTCGCCGATCATGAACCTATTCAGACACATTAGCAGCTGCTGCACTTTGTCAAATCTCATACTCAACAACTCACTTGTGAATGGAAGTCAGACGCTGTCGCCCGTCGATACAGGTTCGTCTCGCATTTCCATTGTCGTCATAGTTGAGCGCTGACAGAACCTTATTAGCCACCATCGAAGCCCCGTCAAAAGAAGCGTAGAATTACCACAAAGGATCGGCGGTATGGGATAATTGTGACGGAGGCTGTCAATGAGGTTGATCATCTTGTCTTCACCCCAGACAATATCTGTGGAAATGAACATGGATGTCGGACAGCTAGAATGGATGGTCAACTCACCACGCTGGTAATCCGGACAAAGGTTGATCATCTTAGAGTTTATCCATTCTGTAACGGCTGTAAGCGACGGCGGCATTCTTCGAAGCAAGGCACAGACGAACCATAAATGATAGTCAAGCCTTGGTTTCCGCTTGAAGGGTGAGGCAGGAAAGGTTTCTGCAGGGCCGCTTTGACCTTCCGGCTCTTCGCAGTGGAACGCTGTGTCGTAGGGCGTGTCTTTCGCGGCGAGCTAGGTGCTGCCGACGTCGACGCCTTTGGAGTTGGAGCTGCTGCCCGCTGCTGTTTCTGGGCCTTGGCCTTGGACGCTGCTACTGGCGGCTGCGGCGGGGGTGGGGGTGGGTTCGGCATGTCGTCCTCCTCGAGCTCATCATCCTCAAGTTCCGAGTCACTCGTCGGCAAATCCGACAACTCGCTCTCCGACTCCCAAAAGTTGGCTGCGACTTGGAGGATCGCCTTCTTCTTGGTCTTTGACCTCGTTTGCGCCATGGTTTTCGTTGAACGTCTGTCGATTTCTGAGGAAAATTCCCTCAAATGATATAGGCAGAATGAAGACAAAGAACCCAGTTTATGTGATGATCGAAGAGTGTTGGGTGATGGGTGTTCTTTCAGACAAAGAAAATGGACCAGGCTCTTGACTAAGCTTCGACCCTTTCGGCTTGTCACAATCGAGATTCAAAATTCTGCTCTGGGGAATCGCCTTCTGTACTCCTGAAATAACGAGTATCGAGCCACGGAATATGTACCGAGTCTTATGGGAGGAACTTATGAGAGGGTTGTAGGCGCCGACAAAGCCTAATTTATCGTTATCACACCAACAAGCTTTTCAAGCGGAGCTTTCGGCTCCCGGCTCTGACTCGACCCAAACGGCATCACGTGGATCAATTATTCGCGTCGACGCGATCAACCACACCGTTACCGTTGACCACGACCTACAACGATGAGGATAGAGGAATTGATTATAGAAGGTATGTGCTGCTTACATCCAGAGGTATTCTATACTAACATTTTATAGGATTCAAGTCCTACCCCGTCAGGACCCAAATCTCGGGCTGGGACTCGTCTTTCAACGCCATCACAGGTCTCAACGGTTCAGGCAAATCCAACATTCTCGACGCGATATGTTTCGTTCTAGGAATCACAAACATGCAAACGGTATTTACACACCCTCATTCTCCCCATTCTAATAATCAAATACCCCCCAGATGCGCGCTCAAAACCAACAAGACCTCATCTACAAACGCGGTCAAGCCGGCATCACCAAAGCCAGCGTCACCATCGTCTTTGACAACTCGGACATTTCCACAAGTCCAGAGAGCTACCAAGGCTGCAAGCAAATCACCGTGACACGTCAAATCGCTCTCCCCAACAACACCAAGTGGCTCCTGAACGGGCATAAAGCTCAACAACAACAGATTCTCAACCTCTTTCAGTCCGTCCAGCTCAACATCAACAACCCTAATTTCGTGATCATGCAAGGGAGGATCACCAAGGTGCTTAATATGAGGCCGCAGGAGATTCTGGGGATGGTGGAAGAGGCGGCTGGAACAAGGATGTTTGAGGACCGAAAGGACAAGGCGTTCAAGGCGATTCAGAAAAAGGAGAAAAAGGTACAGGATATCACCAACGATCTGAACCACGAAATCAAGCCTAAACTCGAGAAACTGCGTCTCGAGAAGAAGAAATATCTCGAGTACACGAAAGCTGTCAACGAACTGGAGATTATCGCGCGTAAACTCAAGGCTTGGGAGTGGCTGGAGCAGGAGAAGAGGATCAAGAAGGCGGTCAAGGGTATTGCGACCAAGGAGAAGGAGAAGAAGGAGAAGGAGACGGCTCAGCAGGTGGCGTTGAAGGAGGCCAAGGTGGCTGAGACGCAGGCGGCTACCCTGGCGGAGAAGCGCGACGCTGAGATCCAGAAAGGCGGCAAGCTCAAAGGCCTTCAACAAGAAGTCGACAAACTCGATAAGATCTTGACGAAAATCAAAACTCAGGCCGAGTTGAAGGCCAAGGACATCAAAGACGAAGGGGAGAAGACCGCAGAACTCACAGCTCAGATTGAAGAGGTGCGTTTGCCTTTATACCTCTCTCTCACCTATCTGACCTCCTGTTAGTGCGAAGCCAGGATCGAAGTAAAGAAAAAGGAAGTTGACAAGGTCAAGAAAGACTTTGAACGCGTACGCGAAAAGAACGCCGAACTAGACGCCAAAATCCTCTCCGACCAAGCCCTCCTCTCAACCCTCCTCACCGGTCTCTCCGGCAACAACGATTCAGGAGGAGGCTACATGGGTCAAATCTCTGAAGCCAAATCACGGCTTGCTCAAGCCAAGACGGAGGAGGAACAGGTCAAGATGCGTCTCAAGATGGCGCAGCAGGAGCTGGCGACGTTGGAAGGCAAGAAGAAGGCGTCGGAGCGGGAGGCTAGCGATAACCAGCGCAAGCTGACGACCATGAAGAAGGAACTGGATGAGTGGCGGAATCGGTTGACCAAGCTTAATTGGAATCAGGAAAAGGAGGATGCTCTCGAGAACCAGTTGAAGGAGACGCGACAGAACGTTCGGAATCTTGCCGAGGTATGGGCACTCGTCTTCTCACTGGAATTTCCTACTCACAAAGTGCAGGCACGAGAGCGGAAGAGACAAGGTCTAGGAGGTCGACTGAACCTCGACTACACGGACCCTTACCCCAACTTCAACCGGAGAGCCGTCAAGGGTTTCGCAGCAGAGCTCATGACTCTCCCCGAACAGCACTACAACAAGTCGACTGCTCTCGAGATCACTGCTGGTGGTAAGATGTACAACGTCGTCATCGAGGACGAGAACGTCGGCAAGGCTTTGCTCGACAAGGGCAAGCTGAAGAAACGCGTCACTTTCCTCCCTCTGACCAAGATCCAAGGTAGAGCCATCGACAAAGACGTAGGTCTCAATCTTCTTCTTTCCGAAACTCGTGTTCAATCCCTTTGTAGAGGCTCGCAGCAGCAAAGCAAATCGGCGGTGACAAAGTCCGCTCCGCCATCTCCCTCGTCGTCTACGAACAAGACGTCGCACGCGCCATCGAATTCGTCTTTGGCGACACCCTCATCTGCGACGACCCCGACACCGCCAACCGCGTCACATTCAACCCAAAAGTCAACACTAAATCGGTGACACTCCAGGGAGACGTGTATGATCCCTCGGGCACGATGAGCGGTGGTTCGGCTCCTGCGAACAACGGGATGTTGATCCAGATTCAGCAGCTTGTCAAGGTTGAAAAGGAGTTTAATGATGCGCGGGCCAAGGCTGCGAGTTTGGAGCAGGAGGAGGGCAAGGTCAAGCCGTATCGTGATGCGTGGAAGAAGTTGAAGAGTGAGATTGATTTGAAGGAGCATGAGCTCAAGTTGCTTGTCGAGCAAGTCGAAGGGAGTAACGCTTCAAGGGTGTGTGTTGTCTCATGCGTTTCCGCTGCGTTGACTGACATGATTATTACTTAGATTGCTGGTCAAGTCGAGGAAGGCAAAGCCGCGATCACCGAGTTTCAGGAAGCGCTCCAAACAGCTCAGGAGAAACAAAAGACGGCACAAGGCGAAATCAAGAAACTTGAGAAAGACATGGCTGAGTTTGATACCAACAAGGACGGCAAGATTGACGAACTCAAGGTGGGTGCCGCATGCCCCTATCTTTTTCCGGATAGATAGATAGACGTGCATGTGGATCCTTGTCTGCCTGTCGCCGTGATGTCCACTGCTTCTTCTCTCGTCGCATAACGGCCGGAGTGGGGACATGTGTTATCTATTCTGGCAAGTTGCGATAACTTACTGACCCCTATCTTTTCCACATGTAGGCTTTGATCAAGAAGCAAAAGGCGACTCTCCAAAAGGATGCCGGTGCAGTCAGCGAAAAGCAGAGAGCATACTCTGCGAAGAATGTCGACCTCGGTGAGGCGCATCTTATCGCCACTGACCCCAATGCTGACCGCTATTTTTAATCAGAGCAACTACAAGAAGAGCTAGCGAAGCAAAAGAAAGAGTACGCAGAAGCTCTTGAAGGTGTGGATGCCGTCAAACAAGAATTGGCCCAAGTCGAATCTCAGATTCGAGAAACGGAGGTAAAGAATAACCACCCATCGCCGACATATCACCTGTGTTGACCCGGTTATCTATCCCAATTCACAGGAGCTCTACGCAGTCAAGGAGGGTCAATTGAAAGACGAGCTCGCCAAAGTTAGCCGTTTCGATTCGGAGATCAAGGATCTAGAACAGGTCATCAAGGACAAGAAGAAAGCAGCAGAGGACGCCGGATTGGACGTGACGAAATTGGAACATGATATCCAGCGAGTGACGGCCGAAAAATCGGCTGCGGAAAATCATTTGGCCAGTCTGGAACACCATAATGACTGGATTGCAGAGGATAAACAGTGAGTGGTGCTGCTTGGACGAAGGGTGAGATGCTAACGGCTCTGGTAGCTTGTTTGGACAGGCTGGTGGTCGCTATGACTTTGCTGCTGAGGATATGGAGCAGCTTAGCAACCGGCGGAAAGAGCTCCAGACTACTCAGAGCGGGATGAAGAAAAAGATCAATCCCAAAGTCATGGCGAGTATTGCTGGGTATGTAGCGCTTGAATTCACGATGAGACTTCGGTACTAATTGCACGACAGGACGGAAGCTCGGGAGGCTGAACTCGTCAAGAATCTGTCGTCTGTCACCCAGGACAAGACCAAGATTGAAGAAACGATTGCCGAACTTGACCGCTACAAGCGAGACGCGTTGCAGAAGACTTGGGATAAAGTTAGCAAGTACGTACTGAGCCATTCTTTCATTTTGCGGTCTGTTCACGCGCGTCGACAGGGATTTCGGTGACATCTTTGCTGAGTTATTGCCTGGCAATACCTCGAAACTGCAGCCTCCCGAAGGCCAGGACTTGATGGATGGTCTGGAAGTCAAGGTTCGGCTTGGCTCCGTCTGGAAGCAGAGTTTGACCGAACTCAGTGGTGGGCAAAGGTAGGCCTTTTCAAGTGATCCATGGACGTCGACTGATGCAAAATGTTTAATTTTAGGTCCCTAATTGCTCTATCGTTGATCATGGCTTTGCTCCAGTTCAAGCCTGCACCTATGTATATCCTCGACGAAATCGACGCCGCCCTCGATCTGTCCCATACCCAACACATCGGCCAGCTCTTCCGGACGCGTTTCAAAGGCTCCCAGTTTATCGTTGTTTCGTTGAAGGAAGGTCTCTTCACGAACGCAAACGTCCTGTTCAAAGCCAAGTTCCGTGATGGCACGTCCGTTGTGGAAAGAACAGCGCAACGATCCAGCTCGTCACTATATCAGGATAATAGGGATGATGATGAGGACGACGGTCGGAACCGTCGGAGAGGTGCGAGGATTGGTGGTGGGGGTTCTCGTGAGGCGTAGGTGTAACTGCGGGTTGTGTCGTGTTGATCGGGTATCGTGTCATTGTATCATACTTTCTTGCCGTCTCCGTCCTGGCGTAATCTTGTAATCTAGCATTTTCTTGTCCCATTGTTATTTATTCAGTGAGCAATGCTACAGCCATTCCAACACATGCTAAGGCCACGTAAGGGGATAACCGTTCGCCTGTATTCCAGTTTAGACTTCTGCATATAAGGGAGGGAGTGAGCATGACGCACCTATTCTTGCAGATTTGAATAGAAGGCCTTGGAAGCTTTTGCAAAACTATTAAGCCCTGATTTCAATCCAGATACGATAACAGCTTACCCGTGCTTATTCCTGTCGACCAGACTCGGCGCAATCGCGCGCACATATGAGCAAGTGCATATGAACAACAAGATCACGAGGAGTAACGATTGAAAGTTGAAAAGTGCAGACTATTGTATAAAGATTATCTTCCTGGACTCCAAATGTCTCGCAGACACTCACCATTCTCGCCAAAAGCGCCGAAACCACTCGCGAGGATGAAGGGAAAGGACAACGACGATGGCAGTTGGCTGGACACGTTAGTCTGTGGGAACTTGTTTCCAGTCTCAGCAGCCTCGGCACTTTTTGTGCCACAAATCTGTTCGGAGGTTTTGGCAAAGGTTCACTCGCAGCCGTCATGTCGTCTTCTACTGGGCTTATCTTGAGAAGGGTCTGGACACCCAGGTCAACACTGATATCCAATCCTAATCCTTCTCCCGTCCTCGCGTTGGCTTAACAACTCAGCTGATCAACTCAGGCACTCTGCTGGTCTATGGCCTTGAATTGAAGCTTTGGGCTCCCCTGACGTACTGTGTTGGTGACTCTCCCAACGGTCCGACTATCGTGGTATGGATCTGGCATGCGCTCGATATGAATCCCAGTCCTGTTTGGGTAACTTCGATTTGGTACTTATGCTCCCGAAAGCGCGCAAACGACTCCTTTTGAATTGGCTTGTAGAGCTGGGCCCGTCCATCTACACCGCTCCTTGACAGACATCTTGCTCCTTACGAGAATGACGATCTTGGATATCGGGAGAGGCCCAGGGAGACGCGTGCTCTCAGCGGAGGATCTGACCTATTCCATCTTCCGGTCGTCCCGACAGAGAACAATGCTTCCTTGGTGTAAAGGCCAGGATTTTACGCCAGTGTCGCACCTCAGTAAGTGCTTACTTACCTTTCTCCATTGGAAATTGTATTTTAGGAGGGCGCAATGCGTTGATCACAAGACCTCTCTGCGGCCGTGGATTTGCGCTGGTACAGTATTGATCTACGCGCTCTTATTTTTAGAGCTGTCATTCAACTTAGCTTCCGTGTATTGGTATCGCTCACAAGAGCACCATCGAAGCACTTGGCCGCGCGGGTTAGACGTCTCTATGTATAGACATTTTCTCCAGTCCACCACCATGTGGTAGGGATATCCACCAGCATTGACTCCCTGTTGTGCATCCATGTAAGTGCAAGACCCACTCATTACAGCGACTAGACTGAGATCTATACACGCCCACGCCTGGCTCTCGAGCTGAACGCTGACGCTTGTCCTGGTATCGTCCGGATTGTGGGCGGACCTTGGGCGCCCGGTTATTGTGAGTTTTTAATAGTCCTCCCACCCAAGCCCATGCGGTCTTATTGATAGATCACAGGTGAAAGTCAAGATGTGACCAGCTTGCGCCACCGACAAGGAGCCAGTTCTTCCGTGCTAGCTCAATGTCCTTGTCCCTACCACTGGCTCGGCTTTGTCTGGACTATGCGAATTTGCTTTTTATGGGAGGTTAACGCAAACCTCGGAGAGAACCTTTCGTTGCTGCTTCTCAAGCTTGGCAACAGACGCTTCCACTTCTCTACCCATACCGGGGTTTCCAGCGACCGTCTTCGTGCATGGCGACAACAAGTCCTTCTACACCGGGAAGTGGGCGAGATATGCATGATATCTACTCCTTCCATTCGAAGTCAGATAAGGGAATTGACTGACAGGGGGCCGGACGAATACACGGCCCTACCCACTTCTGAACACTTCCGATTAAAGGGCAGCATGATTATAGCCGCTCTCTAATTGAACCATCGGTCTTCTTTGACACCTTGTGCTTCTCCATAGGTAAGGTTCTTATCTCCAAACACCACATGTTGCACCATCTATCCATCCCATACAAAAGCTTGCACCTGGAAGTCCCAGCTTCTGTGCACTTCAGTGGCCTAACCCCCGGAATCCTCCCCAATGGTCGGCTCAGCGAAAGAGAGCTCGAGCGTGGACGAGAAACGGCCCAGTGTTGATGAGCGGGCTGTCGACATCAGTACGTTGGCATTCATGCCCACTTCCAATGACCGGCTATAACCTGCTCTCCAGAGACAGAGGAAGAGGCTCTTCAAGTCGCGCTGCCCGACTTTGACGACCCTAACATCGACAAGGACGCTGCCATCCAAGGTGTTCTGGGTACGTATAGCATTCGTTTCCTTGTTCCTTGGCCTGTGCTAACCGCTCCGCAGAGGACGACTCTCCTTACCCTGAGGTTCGGTCTGCCGTGGCCAACACTGACGACCCCGACATTCCCGTCTCTACAATCAGGTCATGGACGTTGGGAATCATCTGGGCTATCATTATATCTGTCCGTGGAGGATCTTTCCATCCGAGGTACTCTTTACTGACGAAGATCCCATTATTCACAGGGTCTCAATCAATTCTTCTTCTTCCGATACCCTTCAGTCACAGTCACGGGTGTAAGATGCTTTCTCTAATACACCCGGCTACTCGCTTAAATCCTTTATCTCGCAGATCGTTGCTCAATTGCTCATCTTCCCCATGGGAAGGCTTTGGGCCAAGGTCGTCCCGAATGTCAAGATATTCGGGGGTCATTTGAACCCAGGCCCATTCAGCATCAAAGAACATGTGAGAACACTCAACTCTGCCTTCTTTGAACGTCCTCATCGAGAGGTGTAGGTGTTGGCTACCATCATGTCCATCGTAGGGGCTTACAGCGCCTACGCCACGGACATTGTGGCAGTCCAGAGGGTTTATTATAACCAGAATTATAACTTCTCCTGTGAGTGACCTCTTTACCAAGCTGCCGCATCCTCGCTCAATGAACCGTACGCTGTGAAATCTTCTAGATCAATGGATGTTGGTTATGTCCACCCAGCTGATAGGTTTCTCTATCGGCGGCATAGCTCGTCGGTTCCTTGTGCAGCCCCCTTCCATGAGTGAGTAGGCAGACTTCTGGGACATGCTGCTGCCATATATTGCAGATCGCTGATTAAGCCCCGCAGTCTGGCCCAACAACCTGGTGACATGCGCACTCTTCAACACATTGCACGCTCAAACCTACGCTGGTGTTGGTAACCGTGGGGGTCTCAGCCGAGAGCGATTCTTCCTTTACGCTCTGTTGGGCGCCACTGCATGGTACTTTGTCCCTGGCTACCTGTTCGGCGCACTCAGCACCTTTTCTTGGGTATGTTGGATTGCCCCCGACAACATCAAAGTGAATGCCATGTTTGGATACGTCCATGGACTGGGTATGAGCTTGCTCACCTTCGATTGGGCTCAAGTACGCCGTCTCGCTTTCATTCCTCTTTGACAGCCGCTTATCTACTCTGGCACAGATTGCCTACATCGGTTCGCCACTTGCCACCCCGTGGTGGGCCGAAGCCAACATTGCTGTTGGTTTCGTCTTCTTCTTTTGTACGTCCCCCGCAGTATGGTCTCAAATATCTCCCCAGGAACTTACATCCCTTTCCATAGGGTTCTTAACACCCATCGTCTATGTACGTCGCTTCTCGCTGAGGTCCCTTCCTAAACGTCAGCTAAATCGAGCCTCCAGTTTACCAATGCATGGGACAGCCAGTATATGCCGTACGTTCCCCTTTCTCGCCCCCAGCTTTGATACAGCTGTGCTTACACAATGGCCTCAGGATCTCTGGCCGAGGATCTTACGATAACACGCAGAATACCTACAATGTTTCTCGAATCCTGACCGCCGATTCGACCTTCGATCAACAAGCGTACGAGAATTATAGCCCGCTTTTTATCCCTACTACTTTCGCAATCTCCTATGGCCTCTCGTTTGCCTCTATCACCGCCACCCTCACACATGCCTTCCTCTACTTCCGCAAGCAAATCTGGACTCAAGCTCGCAAGGCGATGCACGAACAGCCTGATATTCACGCGCGATTGATGTCACGCTACCCTCAGGTTCCCCAATGGTGGTACTTGATAATATTCCGTACGTGACGATTGTTATTCCTCGTTCTTGGCCAAGTCTAACAATCCGTCAGTGTCCATGTTCGCTTTTGGCATCATCACTATCGAGGTATGGGAGACCCAATTCCCCGTCCAGTGGTTTATCCTGGCACTCGTGATAGGTATGATACCTCCTTCTAAGCCTAGCACCATGGCTAAGAAATGCGTTTAGCCTTCTTCTATGTTATTCCAATTGGGATGATTCAGGCCATCACCAACCAACAAGTTGGTCTCAACGTTATTACTGAGCTTATCGTCGGCTACGGTCTCCCTGGAAGGCCAATTGCTATGATGCTGTTCAAGACATGGGGTTACATTACTATGGCGCAAGCCCTTACCTTTACCTCCGACTTCAAGCTGGGCCACTACATGAAGATCCCTCCTCGGTAGGCCCTTTCCCTTCCCTTGTAGTAGTCTCCACTTAAACTATCACCACAGCGCCATGTTCTTTGCCCAAGTTATTGCAACAGTCATAGCTGGTACTACACAACTTGGCGTCCAGGCTTGGATGTTCAGTAACATCCCCAACATGTGTACCGAAGACCAGAGGGATGGATTCGTCTGCCCTGGTACCGAAGTGTTCGGGACAGCTTCTATCATCTGGGGAGTCATTGGTCCCGCTCGTCAATTTTCGTACGGTCAAGTGTACTATGGTCAGTGCTTACCAGCGCATGTCACATTATGAAACTAATGGTGGTCTCTAGCTTTGGTCTTCTTCTTCCTAGCAGGGTTCGTCACCCCCGGGATTGGATACCTTGCAAACAGGAGGTTCCCAAATAGCTGGCTGCGATATGTGAAGTAAGTCTCTTGTCGACGCCATCCCCAGCGTGCTATGTCATTCTCACCTCTCGTGTAGCTTCCCTGTCATCTTCTCAGGAACCGGATACATGCCACCTGCAACTGCCTCCAACTACGTGCCATGGGCCATCGTCGGTTTCATTTTCCAATACCTCATCCGAAGGCGTCACTTCTCCTGGTGGACGAAGTACAACTATGTTCTTTCTGCTGCCCTTGATTCTGGTGTAGCATTGGGCGCAGTGATCATCTTCTTTACCCTGCAATATCCTAAAAACGGGGATATAGGTGTGAATACGATTCAAAGCTGGTGGGGTAACGTGTAAGTCTACTTCGTTTCTGTAGGCCGGAGCGAGAATCCTGACGTGATGTTATCTAACAGGATTCCATATGAAACGGCGGATGGGAAGGGTACGCCTTTGAGGACCCTCGTCGAAGGGGAAAAGTTTGGGCCCTTAACTTGGTCATAAACGATTCTCATTTCATAAATCTCCAGAGGGTCTGCGTTGCATCACGTCTTTTGTAGTGATAAATTGTACCATAGCACTTAGCCATGCCATTTTCAACCGTCAGAGAGCACAATGTTCAAAGGGAATTATCAAAGCAAGGATTACATTCAACTCTCAGGCCTGGGCTTTACAGCGACAGCCTGATTCAAATCTGCTTTATCGACAGAAAAACGCACAGGGTGAGGCATTGAGGTGAAAAGTATTGTATTTTCACCACCGCATTCGTTTCTTGAAGTCCTGGACAAGTCCCCGAATCGGACCTGCGATCAACGTTCTTTCTTGGCTTGTTCCTCGGTTGTTCACGGGAAAGACTTCATGATTAAGACAAGGTCACAGACTGCTACCTTTAGGGGGCTGTCTCGTACTCCACGGCCATTGCCGCAACCTTTCCGACAACTTCATCAACCGTATCATCTGTAGCTTTTGCAAGCTTTGCCTCTGGGACCAGCCCCATTTCCCCCCTGAGGTTTTGGTAGAACTCGGGGGATAGGCCGGCCCTCTCCCGTGCTTCCACGTTGAAAGGCCCTTTGATATCTCCCGTCCAGCCTTTCTTTACTTCTGCTCTGAATCTCTGGACGGGATCGACCTTGCCTCCCCCCGCCACCTCCTCCTTTTGACACCCCCACACGAACCAACGATGCCCAGCAGTAACATGCGTTACTTCGTCAGCATGAATGATCTCCATAACATCCACTGTCTCCTTGTCGCCTGCTCGGCGAAATTTCTCAATCGTAGCAGGATTGACATCAAGACCTCTTGCTTCATGTACGAGATGGATGATGGCAAGCCGAGAAAGTAGGGATTTTGAGGTAACCGTGGCGGACTCCC
The DNA here is from genome assembly GCA_020736565.1 of Coprinopsis sp. MPI-PUGE-AT-0042. NCBI lineage: Eukaryota > Fungi > Basidiomycota > Agaricomycetes > Agaricales > Psathyrellaceae > Coprinopsis > Coprinopsis sp. MPI-PUGE-AT-0042. The sequence continues at coordinate 213,088 of JAHBOF010000049.1, read as the reverse complement.
AAAGGCCAGCATGAACTGGCATGCTACCGTATGGCGTTCCTGGTGAAAGAGCATTCAGGCGGGAAACGAGGAGCGAGCTGGAGGGTTGCGGGTCAGCACGTGTATCCATTTAACAGCTTGGGCAGAAGGCTCACAAATGTTTCGATTCGTCTAGCGCCATCTTCGTAAAATCTGCGAAGAAGGCTGGAGGGAGATCTGGATGCGACGGTCCGAAGCGCGCCATGATGTCCCAGCTGAAAACATCGTGATCATCGTTCCGGAAGTGCTTTCCACACAGATGAGAGGAAAACATACGCCAAATCAATTCTGAAAAGGGTTAGAGAGATTCATCACAGAGAAAAATTAGGCCTTACGCCCATTGTTCAATGTTCGCGAGAGCATGTAGCATGGCCGCCCTGTTGCGCCTGTTCTTGACTTTTGCGGGGTCGACTATGTTTCGCGAATACGAGTCATCACGGGAAGGAACGTCGGGTGGCTGTGGGGCACTCGATGATTTATGCCCTATTGACGACAGCTTCCCTGTCCTGAAGAGATGTACAGCAAGCTTCGTACGTTCTACCTAACGCGAGGTGAGTCATTCGTATACAGTGTTCGATAAAGCAGCGTACTTTGAGGCTGGGGTTGGGTGTGTTCAAGATAAGAACAGCCCATTGCATGAGGGTCTTGGGTGGGTTCTCTAGAGGGACGACAGGTTCATCTTCCTTGTGTTTGCCTTCATCAACTGTTTCTCCTAGATTTTTTTCGAAGTCGGTCTGCTTCATGGGAGGAGGGTCGGCGAACTCTGCCGCTATTTAACGAAACATTTGCAATGCTGTAAAATGACTCACCTTCAGACACTGGTCGTAGCTCTACGACCTTCCAACCTGTCCCTCCATCGGGTGCTTCCATGTAGACTTTATCCACATTATCCTTAGGATCCGCTTTGACCTGTACTTTATAAGTACATGCTTTGAGACCGGTCTCGCTCTTTCCCGTCTCCAAATCAAAGTCATATCTGAACGCAAGTCAGCACTGCGAAAAAGGTTACCGTCAAGAGAATCAATGAACGCACCTGTGCCACGGACACACTGCAACAGCACCAGTCTCACATTCTTCAATGTCTGCATGGGACATATCTGCACCGAGATGCGGGCAGGCGGATTCCATAACGTAGATCTGAGAGTAGGGCGCATCTTGCGATGCAGCATTTGCCGTCAATGGTTCTTCCAGATCTGCAGCGGGACACGGCATGTCTCCCCGTGTAATGACATCTCCATTCGAGTCATAATCCTTGGTGTCCGAACTAGAGGAGAGCCTGAACAGGATCAAGGAGCTGTAGACGTCTTCCTTGGACCTCAGGGAGAGAAGAAACCGGGAATGTGATAACAACTGAGCGTATGCGGCTATCCTACATTAGCGACATAAGCAGGGCTCCCTAATCGGAGCCAGACCTCGAGAGACTGTACCTACAGTATCTGAGACATGATTCTGCAAAGGCAGAGCCAGGGAGGTTCCAAGACTTGGGGTGAAGGTGGCGGTCTCGGCAAAAGCTTGCAGACAGGGGCATCATTTCGCAGATCCCTATGTTCTCACGGACGAGGAGGATGAAATCGATGAGATGGTGGAAGTATCATACATTAACACTAGAATATAAGGTATAAGGAAAGATAAAGTGAGTCAATAATCGGTAGGATGCAAGAATTCGTGAAAAGTCATAAAAGTCATTAGAGGCTGAGCAACGACAAGGTGACGATGGCGCTGGCCAACCCACCAACAGCCAAGCTAAGCCTGGTGGTGGAAGCAGCACTCGCCATACCTATCTCTCCGTCGTCTCTCCAATCCCTCCATGCAGCATGCATCATGAGAACAAATGCTTGCGCTTCTGGGCTTTCTCCGTTGGCCAGAACCTCTGCTTTCGATGTGGGGTTGGACACGGGTCGCAGCCAGCCATCGTTTGTGAAGAATTCGTAGTCAGAGAATTCGGTGCTGTTGAGAAGTGTTCAGTTTTCTATACAGCATAGATGATAACAAGATGTGCTTACCCATTGCTGTCGGCTCCAACACCACCATTAGGAGTGAACAGGGTCATGCGAGTGCGCTCGGCGAAGGGCACGAACTCATGCTCGTCCATAAGAGTAGACGCGCGGTACACGGTCGCCGCCAGCAGTGCGGTGGCAGCAGCATCGTAAAAGGTTCCATTATCGTTCAGGTAGTTATGCACCAGGCTCTCACTATCCTAAATAGTGCGTAAGTCAAGGTGTGCTGAAGCAAGGCAGGGAACTCACAAAGTATCGGCGATAGACAGCTTCGTGAATCTCTTTGACCCAATCTTCGAGATCGTCAAGTTCATCATCCATCTCCTCTCCGAAGCGAGAGTTCTGGATGGTGCCATAAACTCGAAGCATCCCAGCGGCAGCCCAACCATTGCCTAGATAGCGGACTTAGCGAGAGCCTCCCAACGCGTCATTTGATGCACTCACCAGTTGCATAGAAGCCAGAGTCAGGGCTCTCGCCCATGACCATGTGTTTCCAGAGTCCGGTCCTATCATCACGCAAGAGATCGCGATATAGTCTAACTTGCTGGAAAGCTTCCTCGACAATGGTCTTGTTCTCGGTGTACACGCCATACGCCGCCAAAAAGGGAGGGATCATGTAAACAGAGTCAGACCAGATCTGTATTCTCTCTGGGCGGTGGCTAATGGCCCCGTCTCCTGTCTTTGGGACCTGGTTGCTGAAGAGGTAACGGAGCTCGCCGCGAGCTGCCTCCCCATATCTATTCCCGTTCCCATCGAGATTCGTCCAGTTGGCGAGCAGGACAGCAATCCCAATCGAAGCAGGGTCGGCAGATGAACCATCAGTCACGAGGGGACGAGGGTCTACACAGCTTTTGTCAGAGAACTAGCTTGAACAGTGCAAGTCGTTTGGACATACCATCTCCACCACCATGCTGTTCTAGAACGTCCCTTGCGATCTCCCAGACAGGTTCCAAAGCATCTCGAAGGTCATTCGGGATACGTTGTGGTGGGGGGAGGGAGTTCTTTGAGACAACGCTGTAGCGAGTGGCGTTGAGCTCAAGAACGGCCTGAGCATAGGCTCCCAATTCCCAGCTGACAGGGAGGTATCAGTGAGTCAGGAAGTGTAGCATTCAACAGTTGCATTCCACTCACCTCCTTTCAGCAGATCCCTCTAGCCTGGTGCTCACAAGAGCTATCTGGTCAGAGGTCAGCTCTTGGGCAACTACTAGGGTAGGGAGCCAGAGCAGCAAGGCAGGCAGCAAGTTGAAAGCTGTGCGCATGGTGGTGTGGTAAATCGCGTTGCTCTACTGTCGTACGGCCTTCGATTAGTTTGTGCTATCGAAGAGCCTGCTGAGAAGGACCGAGACCCACCAAAACTCTACGTAAGGGCCAGTTTGTGCAGCATAATGCTCGCAAAGCTTCGTCTTTTATCCTGGATCGAGGCAGCGTACGTCAAAGTTGCGTCAGCCCAGCCCAGCCCACGCAGCAGGCATGCGTTTCAAGGTGCCAGAGAAGGTGGTGTTGGGTGGTGCTCAGTTTCAATTCATGTCGCTGCATGAACTTTGCCTTTCCCAGATATGCCCGAGAGTTAGAACCCTGACGAGAGCCTTGGCCATCCCGCTAGTCGCATCGTGGAAGTTGCGTCATTCCGACGATCTGAAAGGCGTCCCCAGGGTCATGGGCTGCCTAGGATGAAGGTCTAAACAAGGATCTTGTCCACGAGGCGTATTGTGAGCATCGAGGCTGAAGTGGTGCGCTGCAGTGCGTAGCGCTGCCCAAGTTCGGGACTCCTCGTTTCTTTCAAGATCCGGCTCCATCTTATGCTGTCAGTGGAACAATCGAAAGGTCTCGAGTTTGTAGTCGTGGGTTAAGAGCAAGCAACAGCCGTTTCGAGATCGACAGCGGCCCTTTGTCCCACGCCGGGCCAAGCCCACGTTCCCAAGCCCATGATGTAGTGTGGATTTGTTCGCCAGGCCTTGAGGTTGAGGTTGTACTTTATCCTGTCTATTACATATGAGTACATGAGCTGTCATACAACAGAGATTACATTTCTCGTGGTACAACGTGACGGGTGGAGAATCGCGTTGGAGGGGAGATTCGTGAGATACGATCGGCCCATCGAGGTTTCACTGCGCATCGGGTAAGCGTGTAGAATCTAAACTTTCCTCATCTCCTCTATAGACTTCCACATCCACTTTAGCAGTAGAGTTTCGAGCATGTCTTCCCAACCCTCATCCTTCCTTGCAACGACTTTTGCGTCAAAGGTGATCTTTTCCTTGTCCTTTGTCATACCGTTCTGGGTAGACGGGCTTGGCAATGGTGAGGGGACCGCAGCCTGTTTCGCAAGGCCAGCGGGAGACGGCGAACGCGAGATTGAACTTGTAATAGGGCTTGAACTGGTTGACCCTTGGCTAGCATTCCGAGACAGAGATGGTGCGGAAGGTGCAGCCGGGAGTTGTAGTAGTGAAGGGGGAACCATTGATATGACTTGCGATGGCATATGAATGGGGAGTAGATATCGCAGCTTGAGTCCTCTGCACTTGATTTAGGTCTAGCCGAGTTTTTGAGACAGAACTACCACTCACCCAGCCCATAAGCGGAGGTTGTCTGTTCGACGAAACGTCCACCCTGCTGCAGTTTGCCCAATCTGGGATCTCGTGGGAGTGGGAAGGCCTCCTTCTGAAAGACTGGGCCCTTTGGCTTCGCGTTCTCTCTCCTTTGCCTCCAAGCCTAAGACGTCGTGAATTCCATCTTTGCTCACGAAGCCCCAAGGGTGCTTCGACTTGCGCACACAGGTATTGTACGCCAAGCAGAGCAGCTGGCCTGAGGACAGGCATGATAGGAAATTTGCCCGTGATGCTGACAAGGGTGCATCGGGGGCATAGTGTGGTGATGGCGATGGCGGAGGAAGACTAAAGGCTTCCGAAGGAGGGACCAAAGCATACTGATACGGCTGAGGTAAGAAGTGCATTAGGAAGGTGTATGCCCGACCTAGGAAGGAAGATGTCAGAAAACGTCAATTATCGATCGCGCCAATCCTCACCGAGATCGTCATTAACGAAGGATGACCGCTGTGCCCATCTTGGTAGTTCTTCATCCTCGACCTCCTCACCCTCTTCTCCTTCGCCCATCTCCTCCTCGTCTTCTTCCTCGATTGCGGGTTCTGGAATGCCTCCCATGCTTTCAGGCTCTTGGGTCACCTGTTTCCCTAGCCCCAGCACGCCTGTCGAAATCCGACGTTTGCCACCCGTGTTCGTGTCAATGAACAAGGCGTGAGCAGCGGCAGAGCCTGTGGCCATTGCTTCACCTGCACTAACTCTTCGGTTCTTCGACCTCGACCTTCTTCCGAGCGAGCCAATCGACCCACCCGTAGATTGGTCGGTCAGGCGGCTAGCTCGAGTCTCCAATCTCCGTCGCGCTCTTTCGAAATTCCTCTCCGAAGTGTCACCACCGTCTTCACTGAACAACGCTGTATCCACCAGTTGGATATATTCTCCAACGATGGTTCGCTCTTTCACCAGCTCGCTGGGGGAGATGTCCCGACGATACAGCCATCCGTTTCCCAGCTCCAGCCTCTGGTCCCAACGCTCCTTTTTCACTGTATCGTCTTCGAAAGGGTCAAAGTCGTCGTCGTTGACCCATACCGGAACCGATTCGACCTTCCCGTTGACTTGAACGAAGGAGAAGGTGATACCAGGGTCGTGTATTGGATGTGCTCCATCTAACGGGGGTGTACTGGGTGATGCTACCCGCGAACCAGTTCCGCCACCACTCCCTGCTGCACCACCGTCACTCTGTGCATCGTAAGCATCGTCAGACAGCGGAAGTCTGGCTTGCTCCTCTAAATCCCGCAAGCAAGCTAGAACCTCCAGCGATGATCGTCGGATCTGCGCCAAAGGATCGACGGTTGCCGAATTAGAGGATGCGCTGGCTCGTTCCCGAATAGGCAGCAGTCGAATCGTCGTCCAGAGAGAGGATATAGTTTCGTACATTGTATATCGCTCTGGTGGACGTCTTGAGAAGACCGACAACATCAACATTCGCCTTGGTGTCATCCTCCCAGGCCTTTGCGAGCTCCGCAAGGCCAAAGATCATGCCGGGAAGCAGGGAATCCGGATGGACTTCGTGCGTTCTGACATGAGGACTAAGCACTTGCTGCGCTTGCGTGTTTTGCTGCTGTTGCTGAGCGAGTAGCGCGTCCAATGAGGCAATGTGAGACCCTTCAGCACTGTCTGGAGACACCGGAACGTGTGCTAAGCCACCAATCGCAGGAACAAGCCCCTGTGCTCTAAACTTCTCCAGCAGCGGACTATCAACTGATTAGCAAGAATGCGGCATACCGTGCAGACGACTCACTTCTTCTTGCTCGCGATTCCGGCCTGCGAAAAGTAGTGCTGAAGATGTTCAATACTACCTAACGCAAGGACACTTTCGCGCTTCGCTGCGCTCCTACTAAAAGGCTTCAGCTTTGGTGTTGATCCAGTGGAACTGCCTGTAGCTAAGGAGCTCGCTGCAGGGTTGTAGACAGCCGTCTGTCGTCTGTTGGCCTTAGGCGTCCTTCCAACAGAGGCAGGGGCGCCCTGCGGGTCCCCAGTCGTGTCTGGGGTGAGAACCATAGGCGTGCTGGATGGTGAAGAAGTGCTGGCAGATGGCGAAGGGAGGGTATTCGAGGACATGGCGGACGATACAGGGGTCCTGGAGATAGAAGAAGATCCTGGACGGTCCACAGACTTGACAACAGTCCTGGACGGATGGATGAACTCACTGTGACAGTCAACAACGATGGGCTGATCATAACATTGGCGCGCCGTTTTCCCGCACTCGATCCGACGCTCGGAAATTGTGCGGGCGACATGAGAGCTAGAAGAAGATCTAATTTCGACTACTTTTGCTTTATACGAACCTGGTATACGTGGCCCAAGCATTTTCAGCCGATTTATACCAGCGCAAAGCCCTCTGCAGCGAAATTGCACAACTGGGACGAAAGCATGGAATGAGCCACTGATCCGTTAGCCGTGGCAGCGGATCATCGTCGGTTCCAATATCATTCAGTGGGCGTCTGTTTGGCGTTCTGCAAAAGAGGTATGACTTTAAACGGTCAACTTTACTGAAAAATAGGAAATTTGATAGGGTGGAGGTTAGCATATAACTAGCAACATAATTCAGGGGCTACTGCCTCATGGATGGAAGCGGGTGGAAGCCCGACGTGAGCGCATACGCCAAGGGTATGAATGCCTCATTCGAATTCCCCTCGAACAACGCGTTCATACTTACTTTATGCATGCTGATTGAGTGACCTGAGTTTAAGTATCTAGAATAGTCTTCTTGCACCCGAATGTTTGGAGCATTGTGTCTAGGAGAGTCACCAGTGACATCAATTATGCGTATCCGGAAGTTTCGTCCAGCCCTTCACATCGCTGTTTGGGCTGACTTGCAGGAACTCAGCATACCCAAGCGCGAAGAAAGCGGTAGATAAGGGATCTGCGCCTCCCGTGCCACGAGACTCATTTGACCCTTTTTCTATACTTATCCTAGGGAAGCAATACATGCAGAAGTAGTCAACGTAGATTGGGGTGCTTTGTTAGGTTGCCACAAACAAACTCCGGACTCGAAGCAATCGCGGGTCATTGAGTACTCCAATAACACTTTTCGAAGCTTGCTATGACTGAGAAACTCGCCCTTTTGTCAGCATGGCCCTCGGGAGGGCTGCAAATGCCGCGCCTTTAATCTTGCAGGCGACCGCTTGTACCGCGACATGACCCACTTTTTGCATGAGCGCAATGTGCGTGACCAGACTTAATAGTGATTGCTTAGCGAGAAGGGGAAGAGAAAGCTGCATAGGCTCCAAAGCGCATGACGTCTGTCACCCTGTCAAGGCTATTATGAAAGCGATCCCAGTGCTTAGCTTCTGCCGCGAGTCTTCAGCGGAAGCTTAACCAGGTTCCTATGATTGACCTTTGGGCACAAATCACTAAAACGGTTTCGAACCTCGTCTTCTCATCTCCCCACACTTTTGCCTTGTGTGGGTATACATCATGACCCCGCTCTACTTGCTGAAACCTGACCTGTCTACTAATAGGCATGTCCTCGGGTCTGTCCAGGGATCTTACGACATTCCAAACATATCAGCATCATCTCGCCTAGGCAGTTGAATTCTTTCCAACAGCGAAAAGACTCCTATTCACCCAGTGTGTGCATAGAAATTGGCACCTAGTAATCCGCCCTAACCCACACATTACGCCTAATAAATAATTACAATACCCCGGGAATGCATATACATGACTGACTACATGTCGGGTCCGCCGCTCATAGATTCAATGTCACGACGCGTGGAACTGGAAGGGAAAGGATCGGGCGGTCAATTAGGCACGGTGACAAACAGCGTGTATGGTCAACGTACGGGAATGCCTGGCAGATGGACGAGCCTGTCGCCTCACCTCCTGGCCAGCGAGGATCCAGATCATGGCTTCGGCCTCCTCGTGAGCCTGTCGCGTCCCAAAGGCGTTGACCTTCTTCATAAATACCAGCCGTTGGTCAGACTTGTCCACCGGGTTGTGGAATGGAAATACTCTGGACTCCTCTTCACCGATTTGATTCATGGCTGCCACAACTTGGGCAACAAAGACGTTAGGGTCATCCCCAAGGAGCATGAGAACCACAAGAACTTCCAATCGTCGGCATTTCTTCAAGATAAATCGGAGGCAGCGCGCGATGCTGCCCAGGCGCTGAAGCGGGTCGGGAAGAACACGGTTACTAGGTGACTGGACTCTGGCTACGTTGACATCCAGGGCGAGATGCGTAAGAGCGGGAAGGGCGTGCCAGTTGCTCCATTGTGACCACTCATCGAACGCGTTGAGGACAGAGAGATGGGTGACACGGCTGTAGAAGCCTCGCGAAAAGTCGGGGTTGAGCGGAATAAGTCCGCTCCATGCTCTGAGAGACACGGCTAATCGACTGGGTCGAACAGTCTCGAAGCAATCGTCAGGGAACTCGTGATGCAGCCTTTCCCCGGACGTGAATTCGGTTGCTCCTGAGATGAAGAAGGGCGTAGAAGGCGGGACTGCTCCAGGGAGAGTAGGGCTTGGCAGTTGGTCCTTCATAACGAAGCGTTATGCTAGACCTACGAACCCAGCGGGTAGACCATACATACCGGAAGTGACCAATACGTGAGGTGGGAAATTCTTGAGCAGGCGAGCAGGACTTGAACAAGCGACGGGATATGAGTGTGCTGGGTGATGACCAGCGACCGGACGTTCTCCTCATAGAACGACTGTGGCCTTCTCGAGGTAACGACCGTGTTCAGAAACTTGCGGAGGGCAAGTTGTCGAGTAAGTTTGATGACAGAATAAATGATAGGCTCAATCCTAAGAATGCGGTGAAAACTTAGAGAGTGTCGTGTCAATCAGCGGTTCGGTAGCCTCACCATTCGCGGGAAGCACGACAGACGAGCACTAATCGACAGGCGACCCTTCTGTCCCTCAAAGCCGCGAACGTGAAGATCCCCTCAAGAATCCGGGGAGGTAGGTAAGAACGTCTGAGGGAGTATGTTGAAGACATTGGTTTGGGTATGGGAAGTGGAGATACGAATACAGAAACTTTCGAGATTATAAAGGCATCCTTTTAGGGGCTTAAACCAAGCCAAAACGCATGTCTTTGCTATGTTTAACGGGTGAAAAGCCGTGCCCGTGTCGCATTCGTGCTTTTGGTCACGGACAGAGCAGGGTCGCATGCTCTTCGACTAGGTTGTAATCTGAGATAACATTAATCGATAATCGCCAATCAGAAAGGGAGCAAAAGGAAGAATGCTGCAGGGGAGCTTTGGTTAGTCCCGACCAACAGCGCGGGGGCCTCGGAGGGATAGACTTCCATCCGAGGAGTCAGTCGGAGATAGAAAGTAGATGTTGAGGGTGAGAACACCTATACAGTATACTTGCAGACGATACCTACAGTCGCAAGCGAGAAGACATGGGCTTGAGTGTACTAACCAGGCTCCTGAAGCGCTGTCTGGGTGCCCAGCTAGGGCCTATTGGGATACCGTGGCGCGCATGCGAAACCTTACTATTGACGTTCAGCGGTGAAATTGGGTGTTGTGATTCACCGTGTGTGCCAAGGGAAACATCATGCATCGTGACATGGAACATGTGAAGGCAACCACAAAAGGGCAAGCCTTCGAAGGTTACTAATTACCTTCTTGCCGCTTGAGACCGCTCAGCAGGTGCTGATTCGTCGGGCCTGGGATTCCGCTTAATAGGTTGCTGAATGTTCCAGTCCCTACATCCTTTAGCCAGGCCCTTAGTATACGAAAAGATAAGCTCTGTCAAGTGAAGGGTTGTTAGGGACTGTCCTATTATTCGGAAGGAGCCTCCCAAGCCTCGGGGGTCACCAGGGGGGAGTTCCGATGATAAGTCTGTGCTTATCTAATCCGGGGAAAAGAAATACAGTCCCTGTAAAGTTATCGAAACGCCACAGGCGCACTATTAGCTATCCTCCAAAATGCGACGACTGCTGTCGTCGTTCAAAATTTAGAGGGAACCGCGTTACTTCACCTTTGTTGAGCCCTGTAGGCGCACATCGATTTCCATCTTTGGTTAATGAAGGCACTAAAATGGAAAGCCCATGAGGAAGTGAGATCTCGTAAGCTCCCTTCCACTCAGGATCGCCTGTGTTTGAAAGTTCATGCAAGGATTTTTGCACTGGCACCGGGTGCATTTCAGAAGTGTGCTATTGAAAAGCCTGGAACTGGAAGCACCCATCAGCGTTGGGAATGCCACCTGGATGGCAGTTAACATCTCTAGTGAAGACAGGTACTACACGAGACTTGATGCATTGATGCTGCTGCTTCTGCGGCAGTCCCGGTCCTGTTGCATGCCCGATATGATTAGACAAGATTCCGCCCAATTCTGCTTTGAACATTACCTTCCTCGCGAGCCTCGAGGAGGTGGCAGCAGAACAGAGCCCATGACACATGACGTGGTGATCATCATCATGACGTAGCGCGAATCCTCGTCAAAAAGCCTTGTTAGCGTGCAAGTTCAAGAAAGATGCAAGCACCCACGACGGTATGTAGTTGCTTCAGATGCCACATTTATCAATTCGCTATCAGCGTAAAAGGCTGTTGCATCACTTTTTTAGTCCGAAATTTCCAGGGCAAGAACGAACAGAGATCGGTGCCTCAACCTGGTGGGGCCCAGATTTGGTATATATGATTGCAGCTTTTCCATTTCGAGCGATCCTCCCTCGCTCTTACCATCAGGTACCTTCAGCGCACAATCGAGGGCGATTTCAAGCAGGTTTAGTCCACTTCAGCTGTATCTAAAGGTGCAGCTATCCCGGCGACATTACGGCGAATATGGAACACGTCAACAATCCAATACTTTTCGCGACAGCTTCGAGTTGGCAAACGCAGGATCCCAATTTGTCTCATGCGGATGGCGTTGTCAGGGAGCAGTTATCCACCGCGTCTCGAACGGAACAAGACGCAGCATTATATCCATCTCCCCCTCTGTCCGACGGTAATAGCCCCGCCGGTCACTCGTCGTCCAGCCCATCCACGGTACCGGCCCAAGTGAGTAACCTGATTTGCATTGCTCCATAAAAAGATCTTGACCTCGGATACATATGTTCTAGCACACCATCGGTATCCCTCTCATTCCTACTCTCATTGCTGGACCACCACATACAACGGGCAGAATCATATCCGTCTCAACCACTTTCTGTCCTCCAAAGAAACATGACGTCATCTTCTCTTCAGCAGACAGCGTCCTCTTCTACATCCACACCCAAACCTTCAGGAGAGCTGCTCCCACTGCGTTCTCTTCCGTTCTCTCAGGGATACATCTAGACCCCGTCATTGCGCTACCAGAATCTTCTGCGGTTCTGAACGTCATATTCCATACACTTTATGGAATGTCGTGTACTCAAAATTCACCCTTGCTCGATGATCTCGTTCAAGCAGTTGACTGCATGCCAAAATACGAAATTATCCCTCGGGCTCTCATCCTTCCCCAAACACCTCTCTACGTCCACATCCTTTCTTTCGCACCATTAGAGCCCATGGTTGTCTATTCACTCGCAGGACACCACGAGCTCTCCGAACTGGCGGTACACACGTCCAGCCATCTCCTTTCGTTCCCACTTTTCAAGATTGACGACGCTCTTGCAGCGCGGATGGGCCCAGTGTACCTCAGACGCCTGTTCATGCTTCACTGGACGCGTTTAGCGTGTTTGAAAGACTATCTGGTGCAACCGCCACCACATCATCTGCCAAACGAGAATTGCACAACAGAAGACCAGAATAAGCTGACACGAGCATGGACGTTAGCGGCTGCGTACCTCGTTTGGGATGCAAGGCCCGGTACGTTGATTCAAATTCCAGGAGGATCAGGAAATTGATACCGTCCCTTCAGATGTTTCGACATACATGATCAACGCTGCCTTTGAGTCGTTGATTCGGAGTGTCAGTTGCAATGAATGCCAGGAAGCTTCCACAGCCAGAGTGCGACAAGTGCTCACCCAGTGGGTAGCGGTTAAAGTAGGTTTCGAACATAACACTGCTTTGGTCTGCGGCCTGATCATCGGTTCTTTAGTGCACGATTTGAACAGCCCTCTTTGACATGGAATGAGCGACCTCGATGGCAGTCGTCAAAACCGATCGCCAGTTGCAAGTAACTCCCGTTTCTCTATATATATATCAAGTTGCAAGTGATTTTCATCCCCTCTATCCACGTACTTGTGTCTCACCTATTCTCTCTCGGTCTTTCTCTCTCGTAAAGCAGGTGGACTACATACATCATTGTCCACCTGCTGCTTCGATTCGCAACCACGGACTCTTATTCACGACTCAGGAACCATCATGACATTGTACATTTGTACATTACACACGCATGTACAAGGGATTCAGCCAACTATACCCTTTGGATGAATGCTTGACTGTAGAGTGGATGCAAGTAGGTTTTCCGATCAGCCTTTTTGGCAAGCTCCTCTGACTAGATCCAGGAAGTTGTATTATGGAGCAACTCTTGCTCAACGATGAAACCGGGATTATAAGAAGGCTCATCCAAGCCCTAGTTGAGGGCCCCCTCGCTCTTCCAAGGCGGCCGCGGGGTCGAAAGACAACATCCAGGCGCCAATGGCACCACTATCATCAAGGTAAAGCTTTGGGACTCTAACCTCCGAAGCCTCTAACCTCCGAAGCCTCCTTGACACAGGCCTTGGATCTAGCGGGAGGGGACGGTTAAACTCACTGTCGAACGGAGATGGAGACCATTCACACAAACCATGATGCATGACTCCGAGGATCGCGTTCGCCTAGACGGCGGAGGTGCACTTCTTGATCTCGCGACCCTCGCGTACGTGTCTTTTGCTTCCACTTAGCATCGTTGGTAGGAAACAACACAGAGACGAGTACGAACCCTTGGCGCTTGCAAAGACGCTCAGAGGCTCAGAGGCCTCTTGTCCTTTCTTCCCCCAATGCAACGATGGAAGGTCTTGCGATGGGAGATGAGGTCTCGATACGTGCTGGTGGTGGTCAGGAATAGTCTCTCCGATGAGCTCTACGCAGTGTTAACAAAAGTGTTCGTCTAGGTTGCTCTGGCTTACCTCTGAAGATGTCATCCAGTGTGACTGTACCTATAGGCACAATTGCAGGATCTGGATGTAGATACTGCGTCCCATCAGAAGGACAGTTAGACTGAAATCGAAGACGGGACTTACAATCTCTTCTCCTCCCGGAGTATCTCCTTCCGACTGCTCTGCCAAATGCTCATGTACCTTGTCTGCTTCTAAGGTGGAAGTTTCTCTGCTTTCTTGTGTCGTTGAGGGAGAGTCGATAGTGCCTGTCAGGGTGCGTGATTGGCTTGTGTATATGTGGTAAATACAGGGGAGGTGTCTCACCTCCAGTGCTAGCTCCTGGCAGTACATCGTTTGGACAGAGAGGCGCAACTCTCTCTGGTGCGATCCTTGATAGGGACGCTCGATGCAGGGAGACGGACGGCGACAGTGACGTGTGTTGACCGGCGCCTACCTGAGCGAGCTCGCCTCTTGCAGGGTCTGCCTACAACGTTTGGTTGAGAATTCCAAAGGGTAGCCTGGGAAGTGAGTTTACCGTTCTACCAATCGGCCTAGTCACGATTGCCATATGACTACGGCTCTCTCGAAACGCGTCTAAGAGTCCAAATAAAGGTTCGTCCCCAGATACAAATATGGGTTTGACCAAAGGCATGTTGTAAATTGGGATTGCATCTGCATGCACTTAGTAGCTTGGAGGGTTCCAGAGAGCAAAATAATGACGAACCTCTTCGATCCAAAAGGACACAGTCCTTCATCAGTAGAACATCAGTGATTCTCTTTACACGACAGTTCTTCGTCGCCCCGACGGTTTCGCTGGGTATGTCGGAGCCGTTCGTGGACACCGATGCAGACGTGCTCAGTTCAATTTCTTCGTAGACCGGGATCTTGCTTTGTCCCCTCTCATGTATCACTTTAAGTGTCTCGTCATCCAGCTTGGATTCGATCGAGAGCATAAAGACGTCCTTGATGTCGGTCATAATCTTTATGCGAGGTTAGTCTGGTATACCAAGTACGGTGGATAGAGACGAAGTACCTCCTTGACGACTTTATGCTGTAGATCAAGTGCGGCTCCGACTAGTTTTACTGCGTTTTGACATAGATCACCTCCCTGTGTTTCATTGGCAGAGTGTAGCGCGATGAGTTCCTTGAGTTCTGAATAGCCGTCGCCATCAGGTTCTCGCATGGAGGATGGGTTGAAAGGCTGACCATTATGCCGATAGATGAGACCACGGTGGTGGCCTATAACAATATCCAGTAGTTTTGCCACGGGCCACGCGATGATAGCCTGTATCAATGAGCTCACACCAGGGTGAAACGTTAGGCTGGTAAACACGTACCAGAGCGAACATTAGACAACGCGTTAGACCTGCCATTTTCGCTCCGAGATAGAGGCCATGGCGGCTGAAGAGACTCTGTGGGATGATTTCTGCGAATCTAGAGATTTCCAAGAGTCAGCGGGTGCAAAAGAGGCAGACGCGTGACGTCGGTAATTTCTCATTGACACGACGCCACACTGGGCAAAACTGGAGATGAAGGAAGAGACGACCAACATTACGATAAGCACAGTACTAACGGCTACACCCTGTACACCACCTCCCAATACTGGATCTGCAATGACTGGAAGAGATTCGTTGACGATCATGTTCGCGAGAAGGAGGGTGACGAGGAGACGGTGCCCGTTTTTGCGGAGGGGTATGATTTCGTTGGCGTAGGTGCGTTGTTCGCTAGATGCGATGTTGTGTTATCAGGATTCGAGTTAGACAAGAAAGAGAGTGGAGGGAGGGAGAAAAAGAGACGTACGCAGTACCACCTACGCTCAAAACATAGAGCTGCGTCTCGTCAAGACTCATATACCCCAATGTCAGCCCCGCAAACAACCCCGATAAGAGAACGAGCACAGGGATCAGGATAATGAACAGGACAAAATGGGGATGATGTGAGTCTATGGGTGTTGCTCTACGTTCGACGCTAGTCGTGAGGTGAACAAATTCTCGTTTGGCGTGGGAGGGAATAGATCTAGAGTTGGTATTCCCGCCGAATAGGAATACGAGTACCTGTCGAACGAGACGAGTGCAGAGTTGGATTCCGACTGAAAAAAGGGTGAAAGTGCCTCGGAAGAGGTAGAGGCGAGAGGGCGGGGGTCCGCTGAACGCGATGGTGGGAGGCATGTGGGAGAGGGAAAGTGCAGCCCGGCAGGCCCAGAAGCCAGGAAGTAGAAGGAAGAAAGAACGACAAAGTAAGTACCCGAAAGGATTTATAGGGCCTAGAAGTAAGAACAAGCTCTGCGGCCACGCTCAGCGTCAACGAACCAAGAAGCAAGTTCTTCTTTCGATCCCCGACGATCGACAGGTACGTCGGGCAGCGTCATCGGCCAACTGACTTTGACCATTTAGTTTGAGGTTATTGCCCTTTTAATTCCCAAAAACAAGTATAGGAATGGTACCACTGGCACATAGTTACAAGTACGTTTATTGATTTACGATGAGAGTATCCAATGTACTTTGATTCCTTCACCCTTCTCAGAGAAACGGGTTGAGACCTTGGTTCCACGTCAAGAGAATGCGAGGAAGGGCCGACCCCCACATAATAAGCCCAGGGAGAAGCAGATCTAAAGGGAAAGGCTGGGTCACCCACCGTCCCAGGGTCGATCGCCGCGTCGTGCCACGAAAGAAAAAGAGGTTGGAGCGGAGTTTGAGACGAGTCATGCGTGGGAGAGTCACGGTGGTGCCCGACTGGACGGCGCCTATCACCCGGCGCCTCTTGTGCGGTACAGAGATAACCGTGGCTTTTGCGTATCTTTCGAGATGCCTACGGATCCCTCTCTCGGCTTCTGTGAACGCGAAGTTTGCGCAGCTCATATGGTCAACGAAAGAGACAGAAGGCGGCTGGTCGTTGCTGCCAGGGTATATCGTGCTGGGAAATGTGCTCTGATGTGTCCAGACCGGCATCATAGAATTGGCGGTCACAAGGTGCTGTGCCTGACCAGTCTGACGGCAGCGGTAAGACGTAGTGGCCGACCTTCCCCAAGCACCGCATGCTGTTTATTTGGGAAGTATAAAGCGATCCTCGGGTGTTCTACTCCTAGCCATCCAATCCTCCCAAGACGTTTCACTCACCATCACTTATCAGACAGCTCAACCATTGCACTTCTATTGACTCCCAGACAATCTGTGAACATGAGCGGCGCCACTGACAACAATGCATCTCCTCTAGTCCACGAAAATATCGAAATCTCGTGGCAGAACGTGACCGTCACAAGCAAGACCCGGGGATTCACCCTCCGCGTTGTATTCTTCGGAGGACCCGTGAAGAGATACGAATATGACACACCGGTCGAGATCAAATCAAATCAACCACTCAAGGTCGTCAACTTCTCGAGGGTATTGCCCGAAAAGACTGTAACTATCCCATTTGGGTCCATGGTGTCCTATGAAAAGGACGCAAAATTGGAGGCGACTTGGGGCGGAACGGTTTTGAATGTATCTTTTGCTTGAATTCGGATCGATATCCCAAAGTCAGGGAACATGTATCGTACATTGCCTAGGTACTATGGCTCTCAATTAACTCAATGACATTATTCTTCCTTGCCCTTTTCGCTCTCTCCAATGCGGTGAAACCCTTTGTGTCCTTCAGGGACGCATTGGCTCCCTGATCTAGCAAGAGCTTTGCGGCGTCTGCGTGACCTGCCTGCACAGCATAATGCAGCGCACTGCCAACCCCTTCCTCCATTTCTTGCTCAGAGACGTACCAGACTTCTTCGCTGCGTATCGTGACACTGTTCACGTCAGCGCCAAGTTCCAACAACCTGACGATGTTGTCCAGTCTCCCTTCCTTGGCTGCCATCTCCAAAGCACGGCTATCCTTGATCGGTAATTTACCCTTCTCGACGAGCATGGTCACTATCTCTGGTGAAGCCTTCATCGCTGCATATGCGAGCCCGGGAACCCCGTGTCCATGCTCGTTGTGAGCCGGATTCGCACCGTGGTCCAAGAGCCACTTCACAAGCACCTCATTGTTGAGCGTGACGGATTCCCATAATGCATCTCCAGTATCCAAGATCGGCTTGTGAATATCCCAGCCAGCGTCGAGGTACGTCCGGAGGAGCTCAATAGCTCGCTCATTAGTTGTCGCATGAATCGCATTGTAGATTCCCTCTTGCTCCACCTTCGCACCGTGTTTGAAGAGGGTGGTAATGGTCTGAATACTGACGGTCCGTCCGGGCGTCGTTGCGTAGTAAAAGAGGTAGGCGAGGGTTCCTTCATGTGGCGGAGGGTCCGAGTTCACGGTTTGAATTACAAAGTCTTCAAACTCTGCCTCTGTCTTGAGGCTGATACAGTGGTCTTCTGTTTCATTGTACATTCTTCCTGATGCAAAAGGTCAGACAATGGCATTCCTGGTTAGCGTAAACCATTGCACGCACGATATTCGGTCACTGGGAGATCCAGAGGCTTCTGTGAGGTTGAGGAGAGAAATCGATTGAGGATCTCGAACATGGTTGTGAAGGTTGGTCGAGTAACGATGGGGTTCAAGACAAAGAGTTGCGAAGTTCGCCTGAGAAATTATGGGGATCTCATCAAGCGCCCAGCGCTGATTCCGAATCCGCGTGTATTGGGCGCTCAGATGCCCGAGAGAAGCCTACACTGTTCGGCGTATCGAAAGCACCGGTGCTGACTCGTCCGCATCGTGAAACGAAGTTGCCTGTGAGTCAAATCGTTGCTGTTAGGATTACCTGAAGGGTCTGGGAGAGCCTCTCAGGCAAGGTGGTTTGAGGAGAACGAGGAGAAGGATCTCGGAACAGTAGGTGTGGACATGTGTGCGTAGGTAGGTGGCTAGGACGTCAAGACGATACCGAGTTGGGCTGCTGGGAATCAACAGTTGTGTCCCGAGTCGGGGCTGAAGAGAAGCGCAACCCGTAGGACTGTAGAAACAGTTGCGTTGTGCCCGGAGAGAGGAAGAACATCTCGTGCGGTGTGACGAATACATGCCCCGGTCTGCGTGAGCGCTCATTGCCCCTCACCGCACCATTCGAGATCCGTTGTCAGTCACGACTCAGAAACCTCTTGGCTCAGGATCCTCGCGGAAACTCTACATTCTGTCACGGGCACTCAGGCGTGTGCCTGCCCACAAAACCGAGTCAGAGTACATAAGGAATAAGGAATATTTGACTAGGTATATAAGCTGGACTCCTACAGCTTGTAATCTTCAGCGCCGGTCGCATACCACTCAGAAAACTAAGCATCGAGAGCAGGATCTCTTCGAACTCAGTAAACAAGCAAAGGCGAGCCTGCCCAGCGCTCCTCACCAGTGACCAGATGACTGACATTTGTTGTACAGATGATGTTTCCTTCACTCAAATCCCTCATTCCCCGAGCCCTCGTGCTCTCAACGCTGTTGCTCTCGCATATATCTGCTGCAGCACCCGTTCCAGAGACCCAAGCTATGTCTCTGGAAGCCCGTGGTATCGTTCACAGTAAAATGACTGTGGATGAAATGTGCAGCGTCGATGGAGCACTTCGACTGACAACCACCGTCCGACTGACCAACGCCCTCTTCTGGTCCAACTCGGTTTCCATCCCAATCGTTACCCAATTCGCAGCGACGCACAAGAAGGAGCAGCTGCGAGATGTATGGGGTGATGTGACGAGAACAACTATCGAGGCCGCCTGCCAGCAGACAGCAAAGAAGGAGAATGTCTTTAAGCCGCTTTCTAAAGCATTCGCGACGCTGGCGTCTGGCGAGGTTTGGGTTCTCGTCTCGGAGGAGAAATTCAAGGCAGGAAAACTACCCACAGATGATCCATACCTCAACGACGAATGGGCAATCCTAAAGAGCCGCAAGGAGGTCACTTCGGTGGTGATGGTCAATCCAAAGGGCGAGAGGAAGGTCATACCAAAGTAAAGATAGCGTTTGAATCTTTATTAGGTAGTCAATCATGGGAAATTTGTGATCTAAAGTCCAAGCTCTGGTGTTAAGAGTTTGATCATTTGCAGTAGGAACTTGGCTTCGGAGAATTCGAAGCCTAGAAATAGGGCAAAGATTATGGGATAGACGTTCCTGAGTTTCTTCCCGATACTCTGTTACAATGTTTCAATCACGACTTGCATCTGAAGGACAGACACAGCAAGCGCTGAATTTAGCGCCAGTAAGCCAGCCCCTGAGCACGAGTTGATCCGAGGCGGAGCTCGTTATGTCATGCGCGTGCTGCTAAGTAGCGCGCCGGCAGAGCTGCCCAATAATCTACCTTCCTCCAACGACCACGACCACGATTATGGACCATTTTCCTAGCAATTGGGGGTGACCTGTATGTTGATTAATATGAGATATCGTGAATCTTATAATGATCCTTTCAAAATGCAATTCGTAGCGTAATGACGCTCACGACGCGTATGAAACCTTCCCCATCCACCAAAGGGCACAGAACACGGCCAAGCAGATGTTTGCGGATGGCGTACAGAGGACGCAGTGAGCGAGATATATAAGGAGGACTAGGGACTTGTTGATGGGCTATATAGACAGCCGATCGTGACTGGAACGAGCGTTTTGGCACCCAGATATAAGGATGGTATCATGATGGCAGCCGACAACCTTGGTGCGTCTACCAGCCCTTTAACATAGCCTTAGCTCACAGAGACTATGATTAGCCTCCTATGGATCTCTCGCTCGATTCAAGGACATCCAACGTCTTCAGCCCGCCGGAGCCAACACTGTCGTTGGCACAGGCGGCGACATGTCTGATTTCCAGTATATCCAGAGGGTGCTCGACGACCTTGTCATCGATGAGTTTACAGCCCACGACGGTCACTCTCTGGGCCCCCGAGAGATCCATGAGTAACTCTCGCAAATGATGTATGCCCGGGGAACGAAGATCAACCCGCTCTGGAACTCGCTATTGGTTGGTGGATTCAAGAACGGCGAGAGGTGCGTGTTGTATTCTTGACCGTGTTGTTGAGTGTGACTGAGATACTGACCTAGTTTCTTGGCCTACGTGGATTTGCTAAGGACGACCTACTCTGCATCGACGTTTGCGACCGGATACGGTGCTTACCTTGCACAACCGCTCCCCCGAAGTGAAGTGGAAGGCAAGGAGGAAACCCTAACAGAGGAAGAGGCATTGGCGATCATGGAAAAGTGCATGAGAGTCCGTTGCTCGGTGTTTAGGCTTTTGTACTCATGCAAATAAACACCCTTCTAGTACCAAATCGCGACTGTCACCGAAAAAGGCGTTAATATCTCTGAATCGAAATACCTGACAACCTCGTGGTCGTTCGCTGAGGGCATCCTCAGACGCAGTGATCCGTTCATTCCGACGTTTGCATAAACGAGGCTTCTGCTGTTGTAAAGGATCCTCCTTCTCCATCGCCTCAATGATAGTAATTCTTGTGATACTCGCTCAATGAACCTTGCGTTGCCAGCGAAATATTGCCTTTCTGCCTCTCTTTGTTCACACCGGGTGAATCCTAGCACATTCGCTCAGACGTTCTCAACAGTACATGGTATGTGTCGCGCCAATGTTCGCCAAAGGCAGTTCCAGGATAGCGGACAATCATGCTGAAGCAAGTCCTGCAGGCGTGCGTCGAAAAGAGGAAAAGTGCCGGCTTGAAGCCCCCGGAGAGGCGAATGTAGATTATCCCACTTGTTGACGGTCGCCCCAGAAACTCAGGATGCCATCCGCTCGCTGGCCATAAGGATGCCAGCAGCGTCCCCCTCTCAGGCTACCCCCCTCGTGTTGTACTCAAGATCGGGTCATTGAGCACCTCCCCTTGGTTCCCTTTGGCTGATGCGCTGTTCCCCCTTCCTGAGCTTCGAGTTGGGTCTCCCAGTTGACTGTTATGACCGAGTTGCCTGTGTTATACTGTAAAATACATTGATAATCGATTGAGTGAATGCATTTAGACCCTAGAGTAAAAGAGGTCAAGGGAAGATTCGTTACGCGTATGCCGCCGATGGTTCGACCACCCTACCAGCCCGTTCCATAGTAGACCAACACCCCAACTCGAGACGATAGACCCAGCTGCGACAAGGATGAAGCCCTCCCATCTTCCCCTACCAAGTCCTATCCATTCTCCCGTTATTCTTGAGCCATCTCCAGCGACTAACCGAGAGAAGACGATCACAGGAATCATGTGTACCCATATGCAGGTATATGAGCATTGAGAGATGGTGCCCCAATCTCGTCGTGTGAAGTTCCATTGGGCGAAGAGGGAGATCAAGGGGAGGGATATGCCGACGAATGAACATGTTGTCCAGATTGCGTAGGGGAGAGTGGGGAAGTTCATTCCCGTGTCTAACCCGATGGGATTGGGTGCGAAGGATTGAGGCGTCTCGGGATGCCATCCGCACGATAGGTGAAGGGCCGCAAGTGATAGCGTCGAGAACGCAACGAGAGCAGCGAAGGCAGGTCGGGTTGGAATCATCATCGATTGTGGATGCTTGAAGAACCATATCCCTGCAATGTATGCGACGATGTGTTGAAGAGGGGCGGCGGGTGAGATGGTGTCGTATGCTGCGATGCTCACTGGGAAGACGCTTAGGGGCTTCTGTGTCCATCCCATTGATGCAGACGCGAACGTCCACGTTGATAGCGTGATGATGATTCCTGCGAGGAACAAGAACCATTGACGATTCGTTATGGTTATTGGCGGTGGCGCTGATCTCGAGTGACGATTCCCTCTTGTCTTCCTCGGCGGTGTACAAGGTAGCTGCGGCTGCAGAGGCCTGCTAGGCGACAAGCAGACGAACACAAGGTCCAAGATGTAGAGAAAGACGAGGTACACCACCGGTCCTTCCAGCCTCCCAAACGTCCATACTAGCGTTCCTCCTCCTCCCACCTGACCTATCGAAGGCGAATGAAAGAACTGAGGCCAACGCTTTGTGAGGATCATCCATAACATGAGGTGCCCGATTGTGCCGTATAGAACGGCGGGTAGGAAGAGTCGAAGGGTTCTTTTCCAGATGAAATTGCCGTCGCTTCGAGATCTTGATCCTGGTGTTCTCCACAATGCGGATGTGTACCCCGAGACGAAGAAGAAGAGACCGGGGAGGATGGTTTTGCAGAGCACGACGAAGAGGTCGAGGCTCCTCAGGAAAGGGGGAGGAGAGGTTGAGGAGGCGGAGGTGGTAGTTTCGACGATGGCATGTTGGAGGATGAAGAGAACTGTCAGTGTTGTCCGTAGGTTATCGATCCAGTGTGTACGTTGGGGTTTTTCGTCTTGAAAAGGCAGACGATACTGCATCTCGGCTTCTTCGGCGAGAACGAAGAGAGGAAGAGGGAGGGTGATATGAGGAGGGGGACATCGTTTGTAGTATGGGGTATTGGGATGAGGCCGGCTAGGCTTCTCTGAGACGCTGGGTGGAACAGGAAGGGCTGACATAGTTGCGCTGCTGAGAACCCGCATCAGCGTTAGCTTATAAGTCTGCTGTAAATGAACGTGGAGCTCACCACAAGCTGTCTTCCTCTGACGCACGACTTCAGGGACAGAAAGTGGATTTTTCTTCGGCAATGGACAAGTTGGGCTCCAGGTCTAACCCAAAATATACCCTCGTCCCTGACTCACGGCGGCAAGGCTCCGCTTGCCCTCGAACATGAGCCCACAATCCTCCATGTTCATCGGACGATGCTGACATTTTCTGTCGCACCGCTTGATAATGCGTCCTCATGTTCTGGTACGACCCCTTGGTGTGTTATAGCCGGTGTTCTCGGCTCAGAATCGTTGCGCTGCGCAAAAAAATGGCCTCATTTCATGGTCCCGACGCGGGTTTGAGAGTGTCGGGAGCAAAGGTTTCGAGCGGAAGTGAGAAGGCGCATATCGTCATGGCTGTGGACCCGGAAACTCCGAATTCGAACAGTGTCGGAGGTGTGTGCTGATCATTGGGACTCCGCTCAAATTCCTGATTGGAACCAGCAGGGGCAACATAAACAAAATTTAGGCGCCAAGTGGCTGTGCATGTGAAACCAGTCGCGTTGGTGTTGAGGCGCGTGTCGCTTGCTCTTCTTTCGCTTGAACTTTGACCATGATGGCGTCCAAAGACCAAACTCTCGATATCCGAATAACATCCCATGGAAAGATCAAAACATTCGTCTCATCCGCTCTCAACCACCTCCAGGTTCGTCTCCCTCACCGTCCAGACGCCATCCACAACTAACTTGGAGTAGAAATCAGGAACCATCCCCGTCGTACTACACACTCTCCCATCTTCACAAACTCAGGCTCCTAAAACAGGAGAAAGTTTAACTAAGCTGCCGACGTCGGTAGCTGTCGTACCACGCCTCTTGACGGTGGTGGAGATTATCAAACGCGAGTTTATGAAGCGACTTGCGGAGGAAAAGTCGGCGAGGATGAAAGGTTTGCATCAGTATAACGAGGTTGGGATTCTGGAGGATTTGCCCGTCGAGGAGGAGGATGGTGATGCGATGGCGGTGGAAGGAAATGAGGAGAATGGAGAAGAGAAGGCACGCAAGAGGTCTGAGCAGATCGTGCAGTTGTTATCTGGGAACCAGTACGTCTGTTCCTTTTTGTTTCATGGTAGAGTGTCGATGAACGACTTGGGAAGCGTGAAGCAGATTCAGACGCCGTATATGCGTGTTACGCTGTCACTATACGAGGTTCCAGGTCTGGTCGCCCGGGGTGCTACGTACGTCCTCCCTCCCACTCTGGTGTGTCCGTTACTGAGAGATAGATATCTGGGTAGGTACCAGCCACCGAAGACACGGAAGATCTCCAAGGCCGCCAAGTCGAGAGCGAGGAAGGGGGCTAGGAAGGAGGAGGCTGGTGCTGGTGAGGCTTCCGCTGGTGCACCGGAGTAGAGCTGGATGGGAAGACCCTTTGAAGATACACTATGCGATGAGAACTCTCGCCACCTATGACTTATATCTCCGGTTGCCTCCCCAACTCTTGGGTTGGTCTAGGACGTATCGTCTTCATGGGGCCGTCAAGGGCAGCAAGACATGAACCGATTCCCAGCAGGGATTCAGAAGCTCGCCTTGAAGCCCAGTGTCCGACACACTCCAATCCTCGGTATAAGTCGCTTGGGAGGCTCAGGCCACAGAGACTCTTTCTGCGGAGCCCCTTGACGAAGGTCCCAGGCCCAAACCCCCAAGACATTGTGTATTCCCTCGTTCCTAGAGTGTAACATGCCGCTTTCAATGAAATCTGAATTTGCCCTGACTGCAGAAAGACGATTACGGCGTGCTGGTAACCCTGAAGGTCCCTGTTGCATTTGTTTGTTTTCTTTTACTTCTTCGCTTGTAAACTTGTCCTTTTCTTCACATTCCCGGACAACTTCGTATTGTTGAGCAAGCCGAGCGTCTCGGAGGGCGGGACCAAGGCGGGATGCAGTGATCGCGCGTCAGTTACAGTTCTCTGTTCTGTACCACGACGACCTGCTGCCAAACCAGGCTCTAATCACAGAACATTCAACCAGGGCTTCAGTACAACGTGTAAGGCTCACTAGATTGTGCTTTGACAGAGGTATACTGACACGCCGAATATGCTTTGCTAGTCAACGGTTCACATCCTTGCCCAGGCCCTTGCACGCGTTCTCATTACGCTGAATTGGACGCGCGCTCTCTGAGCCTGCATACCTCATTGAACTCTCCTAAACCTCTCTCTAAACCCAAGTCTCTTCTCAGGCTCAGCTATACAGGCAGACCAAGCCACACCCTTGCCCGAGAGTACCTCTACCAACAAGCCATTCCAAGAGTATTGGGACATCCAGAATGGCGGCTCCAGCAACACCAACCTCTGGCACCGCACCCCCCAGTACAGCCAACACTAGCATCTCACACTCAACTGTGAATGGTCTGGGGAGTGCGAGCGTCGCTTCTGCCTCTGCGGCGTTTCCGTCTGCGTCTTCGTCGAATGATATATTCGTGGTGAGTGTTTGCTTTTTGTTCTCGAGGTTGAGGGTGTGGAGACGGGGATGTTCTCGAGGTTGAGAGCTTAGAGACGGGGATGTTCTCGAGGTTGCGGGTGTAGAGATGGGGTTGGGGTAGCGGACGGACTTGACGCATAACTGAACGCACGAATGACAGGTCGGAGAGAAAGCCCTATGCTACCACGGCCCTCTCGTGTACGAAGCCAAGATCCTCCAAACGGCCGACTTTGAAGAACCGGCACCGTTGACGGGCGTAGTGGGCATGCACTATTTCGTGCATTATAAAGGGTGGAAGAGAACGTGAGTGGTCTTGTCAGCCAAGTCCAATTGAAACTCAAATGCTATCTAACCCCTTGTCGCCTCTCTCTCTCGACTTTGTGTCATCCTCCTGGTTTCTTCCATGTCCACCAACCACCCTCATGGCCCACAACCGTAAACTCTACCACTATAACCAACCAGATGGGACGAATGGGTCCCAGCCTCCCGCCTCCTCAAAATGAACGAACAAAACCTTGCACACCAAAAAGCTCTGCAAAACTCACACCAATCGATTGTAGGTGCTGCTGGTGGACCGGGTTCGCATCATAAAGCTGGTGGCGGGGGTGGACACAAGGCTTCCGGGGCGGGTACCGGGGCAGCGGGAGGAGCAGGTGCAGCAGGAGGAGGTGGAGGAGGGGGGGACGAGTGCGAGAGCTGCTGCTGCAGGGCGGAAGGATGCGAGGGGTACGAAGAGGGGAAGAGACGAGGTGAGCCGCCTCGCTTTTCTGTGGGCGGAGGCTGACGAGTGGGACCTTGGTATTACAGGACGACCCAGCACGCAAAACAGAGATGAAGCTCATCGTTCCAGAGGTTCTGAAGCAGATATTGGTGAATGATTGGGAGTATGTGACCAAAGAGAACAAGGTGGGCTTCTTCTTTGCTGTGAGTTGAAAGAGTCGACTGACAACGTTACTGGGTATAGCTCGTGGATGTCCCGACGAAAATCACTGTTCTGGAGATCCTAGAAGGATTTTCAAAGTATATTATGGAGATGGATCCGAAACCTGCGCAGTACGTCCATCGCCCTTCGACCATTCGACGTCCAAACAGAACTTACTCTTTGCTTGAATGATAGTCTTCGAGAGCCTGAAAAGCTCATCGATACCATCACATCCGGTCTACAAACCTACTTTGATAAATCATTGGGGACGAATCTATTGTATCGTTTCGAGAGACCTCAGGTGGGTGCTGTCGTCTTGGTTCCATTCCGCCAAAAGCCAAGGCACCTAGCTGACCACGACACCAACAGTACGCACAGATCCGGAAGCAGTACTGGACGGGACAAGACGTTGTCATTGGGACTGAGAAGGAGATGAGTTCGATATATGGCGCTGAGCATTTGTTGAGGATGCTAGGTTGGTACTACCCTTGGCGTCCACGCTCGAAGCTGATTGGTGTTGATGATAGTGAGCCTACCGACGATGGTCGCCCAGTCATCACTCGACAAGGGGTCGTTGGATCTTATTAGGGATTATACAAATGAGCTTATTCAGTACGTGTCATTTTCACCGTTCCTGTGGGAGAGCGGCTGGCTGACAAGGTGCTTAGGTATATGGCGCAGGAGAGGGATAGAATTTTCCAGAAGGAGTATATCTATCCTGGGTCGATGTACTCGAACGTTTCGAGGTCATGAGCGAATGAATGAAAGGACTCTTGCTTTACTCCCTCGATGCAGGTTAGTCACCTGGTGTGGGATGTGCACTGGAGTTGTTAGCTATCGAATATGAAACGATAACACGACAGTTGTTGCACAAAGGCGAGACCCGCAAGAGAGCCAAACCTGAATGATTCTCAGTAGCAGCACATGCGAGGGATATATTCATCCACCTCCTCTGTTGAAGGCAGTAAAAGACAGTGCATGGGTTCCGGTTACACAGCGGTCTTTTAGAATTACGGTTGACTTATTATTAGGCGCCCGTCCGATGCACTGCAAGTGATTGCATCAGATTGCTGTTGAGAGGCTTCATGCTCAATCCACAGCGCATCGTTTCATTACTTGCCCTCCGCCTTGACATTTAAACCTTCCCTAGGCTTCATGGAGGATAAACGCAAGCGTAGTCTGCGCACCGTGTCGCCGTTGCTCAACAGGAACAGGAAGGTTGCATTGAATGGGTGGGCTCCTCAAGTCTGGATTGTCACAGTTGGACTGGGGTATATACAGGGGCCATCAAAAGTGATGGCAGTCGCTCAAAAAATATGAAATGTCGATTGTCGGGCTCGTAGTGCTTTGAACTACCTGAGATTTGAAATATACATAAAATGTAGTGTCAAATACCTAGGAATAGATTTTTGCGCTCTTCGAATAAAGAGATCAAGAGATATGTGTCCAAGAATAATTGCCAAAAAAAGGGTGATTTTGTGATAGTTACAGAACGAATTTGAGACAAGTTATTGGTCCATAATTGTAGAGAAGGACACTCCCAAACGTTGTATAGACACAGGAATATTTTTGTGATTTTAGAGAATTCACCGAGCTCAGAATCCAGGTCAAGATTTCGCAAATTTGAGTGGCTTGATGGTGTTTTGCGGGTTTCCCACCCAAATTTGCGAAATCTTGACCTGGATTCTGAGCTCGGTGAATTCTCTAAAATCACAAAAGTATTCCTGTGTCTATACAACGTTTGGGAGTGTCCTTCTCTACAATTATGGACCAATAACTCGTCTCAAATTCGTTCTGTAACTATCACAAAATCACCCTTTTTTTGGCAATTATTCTTGGACACATATCTCTCGATCTCTTTATTCGAAGAGCGCAAAAATCTATTCCTAGGTATTTGACACTACATTTTATGTATATTTCAAATCTCAGGTAGTTCAAAGCACTACGAGCCCGACAATCGACATTTCATGTTTTTTGAGCGACTGCCATCACTTTTGATGGCCCCTGTAGCTACGAGTCGAACCTTTATGTTCTTTTCAATAATCATGTCATAATTCCTGCATCATCTACTGTCCTATGCAACAGGGATCCTGAACAAGGAGCAAGAATGGAGGATGTTGATGAAGAGGCGAGCTAAAGGAAATACCAGCGTGGTCGAATTGGGCCGACGATCTTGCTGAGATCGCATCGGCGATCCAACAGGTCAATCCCCCAGGGTGCAACCTGGAACAAAACAGCTTGCATCTGGGACATCCCTCATAGGCGCACCCCAGGGAAGCTGTCTGGGGCTTTCACCTTGGTACCGACCTTACATGCACTGGGTGCAACCAATCTGGGTCCGAACCTGGGTGCAACACCGATAACAGCCGTGTAGGCTGCAGATCAAAAGCCTGAGGTAGGCACTAAAGATCATGAAGGTGACGTAGCTTGGCTTCATGATTGATGACTGGTCCGAGATTCTCTGCCTCTGTCTCCACACTTATGATCAACTGCTCAGCGCTCAGCCTCGATGTGCCGACTCGACGCGAACATGTCAACTTTAAGCACATCCGGAACTATGTGGAAACACATCACAACTTCCACCTGGCATACTGGATGCCCGACGCCTGCTTTCAATGGGCAAAGGGTTAGCATCGCAGCACTGACCGTCTTTGCCTCCTGATATCTTTGTGGTGAGTGCTTCCATTTTCAGGGCTGAGAGGTGTGTGAGTTAACAGAAGGATTGCCTTACTCTTCAGCTTTGAATCTTTAACAGATGCCATCCCACCGAATCAGTCAATCTTGAACATGTGAATGCTCACTCGCTACCACCGCCCTACTTGTCAATGAAGCCAAGATTCTACAGACGGCACTTTGACGAGCCACTGCTATTGACGGTGTAGCGTGCATGCATGCTTTCATGCATTATAGAGGGTGGAAGGGGGTGTAAGATACCGGGCCCGGGCCTGCTCCGGAGTCGGATAGAGCAGCGGCCGGAGCGACCGGAGTCGAGGGGGACGCGGGCTCAGCGTTCGTGCGCTGGTCCGACGCGACACAACGAGTCCCTTTGCAGATGTAACCAAGTAGAGCAGATATAGACCGAGTTGAGAGGAAGGCGAGTTCAGAGTAGGAGAATCTAGTCGATTATCCGAATACCGAATACAGGAGGGCTATACCGAGTTTATATACGAGAGTCCGAGGCAATACAAGTAGAATCCGGAGTCCCGCAGGTTGTCCGGTGGCCATCCGAGGGATGCCCGCCGGACTCCCATAGGGAACCGATGGAAACGCAGAAGCAAGGAAGCGGGATACCATAGGAAAGCATAGGAAAGTAGTCCGAAGTGTACCGAGTCCGAATGAAGTGAAAGCGGACGAAAGGTTGTCGAACCAGGGCGACGAGAGTAGGGAAACTCGGCCGAGATGCGGCCGAGGTTCGGCGGCATCTGGGTGCGAGAGGGATGCGTGTAGGGTCTCGGTGCACATGTCAGAGGGTCCGGACTGGTTCGGCTCGGCGCCGAGAGGGTCCGGAGATTGGGGATGTGACAGTACCTCCCTGTTAAGGCCGAGCCCTCGGAGGCCTGAGGACAACGAATGAAGATAAGAGGAAATGAAAAGAGAGAAGTCAAAGAATAAGTGAAGGGAAGCGAAGTGAGATGTAGCGAAGCGGGAATGGATACGGTTGGAAGGGAAGTAGTCCGAGTTAAAGGGATTCGAGAGGTCCAGGCTTGTCCGGATATTTTGTGTGGAAGTCGGCAACGAGCTCCGGAGCGTGTTCCAACTCCGTTGCAGGAAGCCACTCTCGCTCCTGATCCGTCCCTTCATACCCGAGCCACTTAACAAAGTAAAGCAGCTTGCACTTCTGGCGCCTGTCGAGCTTCGAGTCGAGGATCTCATGGACCTCGAACTCCAGTTCGCCATCGATCTCCACCGGGGGTGGAGGAGATACAACGCGATCCGGAATATTGGACTCGTGGTGAGGCTCTAACATGGAGACGTGGAAGACCGGGTGAACGGAGTGGAAATTGGAGGGGAGTTTGAGAGTGAAGGAATGGGTTCCGGGCTGAGCGATGATGTCGAATGGACCGAGGAATTTTTCCGCAAGCTTCTTGGATGGCCAAGTGGTGTTGAAGTACTTGGCCTTGACGTAGACCTTGTGTCCAACTTGAAAATCTGGAGGCGATCGGCCGGGCCTTGGTAGCGTTGCTGGGCTTCGGAGATCGATGACCGAAGTTCCTGGTGAAGGGCCTCCAAGTCGATGGCAAGGTCCCGGGCGGCAAGGCTTGCAACGTCGCGCTCCGGATGGATATCAAGGTTGGGATGATAACCCTTGTTGGCGAAGAAGGGGGAGACACCAGTGGCAGCGGCCGGAGCGTTGTTGTATGCGAACTCGGCGAGTGGGAGTAGGTCCGACCAGTTGTCCTGCTGATAGTGTTACAGCTCAGGTCGCGAGCCCCTAAGGGTAGACGCGAGGACTGTAATATCCGAGTCGGACCTCTTCTAAATCAGGTGGAAACATAAGGCAGTCGTCAAGAGTACCTCTAAGAAGAGTGCTCTTGACGACTGAAGCAAGCCTAGCAATAGAGGAAGGGTTGCCTTCAGAGGGTAGACAGGGATAATCTGATAGAATAACAAGCTAAGGTATAAGCAAGTACATCTACAGCCTTATATACTACTAGAGGGACGAGCTATCTAAGCATTGTATCAAAGTAGGAAATACTCCGCAGCATATCTAGGAGTCATATCCAGTCA
The DNA here is from genome assembly GCA_020736565.1 of Coprinopsis sp. MPI-PUGE-AT-0042. Lineage (NCBI taxonomy): Eukaryota > Fungi > Basidiomycota > Agaricomycetes > Agaricales > Psathyrellaceae > Coprinopsis > Coprinopsis sp. MPI-PUGE-AT-0042. The sequence goes on along the minus strand of JAHBOF010000049.1, from coordinate 182,005 downwards.
TATCTAGTCATACTCTGCAGCATAAGTAGGAAATACTCCGCAGCACATCTAGGAGTCATATCCAGTCATATCTAGTCATACTCCGCAGCATATCTAGTAGATGTACAACAAAGATAAGAATGATAGAAGCAGTAGAAGATGGATACAAAGATACCAACTATGCATAACATATGCACAATCAGAATGGAATAAGTAATCGTCAGTTGGGAACAGTGAATAGCAACTGGACAAATGGATGGGATCTGGGGAACATATGATAGATGGATGTTCCAAGGGTGCATGTGCACAGCAGATGCATGGATATCGCGTAGTGAGGGAAGTCTGGGGGGGATCAAGGGGAAGGTGCAAGGAAGGAAGAATAGGGGTAAAAAGCGGTCATAACATTATCCCCTTCTCATGCTTGATTGCCCCAATCAAGCCTAGTAAGGCTGGTGTCTGGTCGGTTGGAGGGTAGTGTGGAATGGTTGGAATGTCTGGCCAAAGGTTGAGAGGTCTTCAGAATTTTCTGCAAGCATAGGAAGCCAAGTCGTCCCTGGAATTCATCTGGTGTGTCTGGTTCATCTGGAATTCAATTGGAATTCGTCTTGTATCATCTGGGATCATCTGGGATCATCTGTAAATCGTCTGGTCCATCAGGAGGGCGTCTGTAATCCATCTTTGGATTTAGCCAGTCCATCTGGGGTCATCTGGGGGTCTGTATCATCTTGATCTTCTGTTGATCAAATATCTTCTTGGGTTCCAGAGAGGTTGGTGACTTCTTCTTGCTTGTTTTCTTGTTCTTGGACGCGTCAACAGTTCTCCATAGTTCCACAGCATTGGACACATGTCTTCATCATCATATCTGGTCTGTCTGGTCGAAGATTTGGATCTCCTGGTGTATCTGGCTCGGAGTTCTTGGCTTCTTGATTGATCTGGACAAAGTTCTGATATTTTGATGGCTGGTAACATCTGGTTTCAGAGTTGAGGATTCTTCTGGGTTGCTTGGGCGAAGATCTTGATTCTGCTGATGTATCTGGTGTGGAGATCTTGTCCTCCTAGGTGATCTGTTCGAAGTTTTGATTTCTTGATGTTTCTGAAACTTCTGGGTTGTCTGGTCGAAGTATTGGATCTCTTGATGTATCTGGTTTAGAGTCCTGCTCCTCTTCATTGATCTGGTCGAAGTTCTGAATTTCTTGACTATCTGGAGCTTCTGACATCTGAGATCTGGTTCTTCTGGGTTCTCTGGTCGGAGTTCTTGATTCCCCAGGTGCCTCCTTTCGGAGTCTTGATTTCTGGGAGTTCTGGGAGCTCTGGTTTCGGAGTTCTGGTTCCCTTGGTGTCCCTGGTGTATCTGTACAAGTTGCCCAATGTTTCTGGTCGAAGTTCTGATGTATCTGGGTCAGAGATCTTGTTCTCCTGATTCATCTGGTCGATGTTTTGATCTTCTGGGTGTCTTCTTCAGTTCTGAGGGGTTCTGGGGGTTCTTGGTTCGAAGTTTTAGTTCCCCTGGTGTATCTGATGTGTCTGTTGCATTTCTCCAAGTATCTGGCTCGGAGTTCTGGTGCATCTGGACAGTCTTCTGGTATATTTGGTCGGAGTTCTGGTTTCCTTGGTAAATCTGGTCTGGAGATCTGGTTCTCCTGATAGATCTATTTCGGAGTTCTTGATTCTCCTAAGTCTTCCTTTCAGAGTCTTGGGATCCAGTGTTCTGGGAATCTGGTGTCTGGGTTCCAGATCATCTTGGTGTATCTTGTCTGTCTGTCCAATGTCTGGAGATCTGGTGTCTGGGTTCCATATCCATCTTGGTGTATCTTGTCTGTCTGTCCAATGTGTCTGGTCGGAGTTCTGGTGTCTGGGTTCCAGATCCTTCTTGGTGTATCTTGTCTGTCTGTCCAATGTATCTGGTCGGAGTTCTGGTATATCTGGACAGATGTCTGGTGTCTCTGGTCGGAGTTCTGGTTCATGAGGACTCTGGTAGTCCTGGTTTCACAGGTCTGGTTTCCCTGATGTGTCTTGTCTGTCTGCCCCATGTATCTGGTCGGAGTTCTGGTGTATTGGGGACAGAGGTCTGGTATATCTGGTCGAAGTTCCTGATTTCTTGAGGGGTCTGGATCTTCAGGTTTCGGAGTTTTGATGCTTCTGGTCTATCTGGCTGAGAGATCTTGGTTCCAATTGATGTGGTCGAAGTTCCTGATTTCTTGAAGGATCTGAATCTTCATGTTTCAAAGGTTTGATGCTCCTGGTGTTCTTGCCAAAGATATCTTGTTCTCTGATGTATCTGGTCGAAGATCTGGTTTCTTGGTGTTGTGGATCTTCTGGTACAATAGGTCTGGGTCTCCATGATTGTCTGGTCGGAGTTCCTGATATCTGGGGCATCTGGGAGCTCTGGTTTCGAAGTCCAAGTCCTCTGGGTGCATCTGAGGGATCTGCCCAATGTATCTGGTCGAAGTTCTGGTTTGATTGGACAGATGTCTGGTAGGGATGGGGGGAGATCTTGTTTCTGGGGGGTTCTTCTGGTTCTGATTCCGCAGTTCTGGTTCCCCTAGAGTATCTGGTGTGTCTGGGGTGTCTGTCCAATGTTTCTGGTCGCAGTTCTGGTTTGTCTGGACAGACTTCTGTCATATCTGGTCGGGTTTCTTCTTTCTGGAGGTTCTGGTTGTTCTGGGTCGGAGTTCTGGGTGTTCTGGGTGCATCAGCTTCCAAGGCGATATTGGAAGCGAGGTTTTCAAGAGCTTGTTATTATGTTACAGCTCAGGTCGCGAGCCCCTAAGGGTAGACGCGAGGACTGTAATATCCGAGTCGGACCTCTTCTAAATCAGGTGGAAACATAAGGCAGTCGTCAAGAGTACCTCTAAGAAGAGTGCTCTTGACGACTGAAGCAAGCCTAGCAATAGAGGAAGGGTTGCCTTCAGAGGGTAGACAGGGATAATCTGATAGAATAACAAGCTAAGGTATAAGCAAGTACATCTACAGCCTTATATACTACTAGAGGGACGAGCTATCTAAGCATTGTATCAAAGTAGGAAATACTCCGCAGCATATCTAGGAGTCATATCCAGTCATATCTAGTCATACTCTGCAGCATAAGTAGGAAATACTCCGCAGCACATCTAGGAGTCATATCCAGTCATATCTAGTCATACTCCGCAGCATATCTAGTAGATGTACAACAAAGATAAGAATGATAGAAGCAGTAGAAGATGGATACAAAGATACCAACTATGCATAACATATGCACAATCAGAATGGAATAAGTAATCGTCAGTTGGGAACAGTGAATAGCAACTGGACAAATGGATGGGATCTGGGGAACATATGATAGATGGATGTTCCAAGGGTGCATGTGCACAGCAGATGCATGGATATCGCGTAGTGAGGGAAGTCTGGGGGGGATCAAGGGGAAGGTGCAAGGAAGGAAGAATAGGGGTAAAAAGCGGTCATAACAGATAGCAGCAGTAGGCTCGGAGATATTGCTCGAGTGTCTGGTTGGCTCGCTCCGTCTGTCCGTCGCCTTCAGGATGATATCCGGAGGTGAAGTGAAGCTTCATGCCGAGGATTTCGCTGAGGGACCGGAAGAACCGAGAGACAAACTCGGAGCCTCGGTCTGAAGTGACATGTCCGGGTACGCCATGCTTTGAGAAGACATGAAGGACGAATAGCCGAGCGAGTTCCGGAGCATCGAGGGTGTTGTGCGTCGGGATGAAGATTGCTTGCTTGGAAAGCCGGTCGATGATAACAAGGATGTCGGTGAAGCTGTTGGAAGTGGGGAGTTGTTCGATGAGGTCCATGGAGATGGATTCCCAAGGCCGAAGTGGAACCGGAAGCTGTTTGAGAAGGCCATAGGGCTTGTGCCGGGGGGTCTTGGATCGCTTGCAAACCGTACAAGAGTTGCAGTAGTCTTTGACAAACGCCCGTAACTCCGGCCAGACGAAATCGCGCCGGACGAGTTCCAGAGTCTTATTCTGACCGAAGTGACCCGAAAGTGGGTGGTCATGCTTCAGTTGAAGGACCCGAAGCCGAAGCGAATCAACATCTGGGACATAGACGCGTTCATCGAGCCGGAGGAGACCGTCCGGAGTGAGAGACCATCGCGGATGGGAAGGAATTGGAAGGTGTTCGGAAGCGAGGGGATCTTTGGAATAAGAGTTGCGAATGTCGGTGAAAAGTGTTTCGGAGTCCATAAGAAGTGTGGCGCGGAGAGCGGGGTGCATAAGGGAAGTGGCCCGAAGCGAAGTGGCGAGATGTTCCGAGGTGAAAATAGGCCGGAAGTTGTGGGGATTGACTTTGGCGTAGTCGCTACCTCCCTGTTTAGGGTAGACATCCCATCGTCTAGTCAATGCGTCGGGCTTCGCTCCGAGCTTGCCGGGGCGGAAGCGGATGGCCATGTTGAACTGGCAGAGGTACTCCGACCACCGGGCTTGTCGCCGGGTGAGGACCTTGGTGGTTGCGAAATATTCCAAATTCTTGTGGTCGGTGACAACGTCGATAGTTTCTCCGGAGCCCTCCAGATAATGTCTCCAGACGCGGAATGCCTCAAAGATGGCGAGTAGTTCCTTGTCATGGACGTCGTAGTTGAGTTCTGGGGCGGAAAAGGTGCGGGAGTGGAAGGCGATGGGATGGATGTCGCCGGAGTCCGTCCGGATTGAGAGAATAGCCGCCAACGCGTAGTCCGAGGCGTCTGTCTCAACAATCAGAGATCGATCCGGAATCCAATGGGTGAGGACAGGAGCTGTTGTAAACGCCTCCTTGAGCCGCTCGAAGGCGGACCGAGCCGAAGCGGTGAATGCATAGGGAGCATCCTTCCGATTGAGGCGGGTGAGCGGAACAGTGATGTCGGAGTAGCCCAAGATGAAGCGACGATAGAAGTTGGCAAAGCCGAGGAATGATTGAACTTCCTTGACGTTCCGAGGCTCGGGCCAGTCCTGGATGACCTTTACCTTGTCGGAAGCCATGGTGAGGCCTTCCGGGGAAAGGATGTAGCCGAGGTATTCGACGCGGTCGACATGGAATTCGCATTTCTCCGGTTTGGCGTAGAGTCCATGCTTCCGGAGACGTCTGAGAACCTCCTTGACATGTTTCCAGTGCTGTTCCAGGTCGGAGGAATAAATGAGGATGTCGTCGAGATAGACAATGACCTGGATGTCGAGCATATCGCCGAAGATGTCGTTCATGAAGCGCTGGAAAGCGGCCGGAGCGTTGGAAAGTCCAAAGGGCATGACCATCCACTCGAAGGAACCATACCGGGTTCGGAAGGTAGTTTTCCATTCATCTCCATCGGCGATGCGGACGAGATGGTACGCGTGCCGGAGGTCAATCTTCGAATATATCCGGGCACCACCGGGAGCATCGAGGAGATCGGAAATGAGAGGGAGAGGGTACCGGTCCTTCTTGGAAATGCGATTGAGGCCACGGAAGTCGACACAGAGACGAAGGGAGCCATCCTTCTTCTTGACGAAAAGGATCAGCGCGCCATGTGGGGAAGAAGAGGAACGAATGAAACCGACTCGGAGATTTTCATCGATGAACTCCTTGAGTGCCTGCATCTCGGAGTGTGAAAGGGAATAGATTCGGCTCGGAGGAATAGTCTGTCCGGGTTCGAGATCGATCTTGAGGTCGTAAGGACGGTGAGGTGGAAGGGAATAGGCTTTCTCCTTGGAAAAGACATCGGCGAATTCATGGTACTCCTCCGGGACCGTTGAGAGGTCAGGAACCGAAGTTTCCGCACGAGCCGCACGAGACTGAGGGGAGTCCGGAGCGTTGAGAGAAATTTGGAATTGATAGGAACCAGGGAGCCGGCAGGCGCGCTGATAGGCGGCTGCATTAATGAAGGAAATCGAAATTGGATTTGAAGCCGGGGCGGATGGTGTCGGTGAAGCCGGAGTAGGGATAGAAGATGTCGGAGAGATTTCGGAGCTGGATGAAAGGGGGGTCTCGACTCAGGGAATAGAGCCTTCATCGAGTGACGTCAGTGCCGGAGATTTTCCAACTGATCCGAACGAAGTTATTGTGCCTTGCTGCCAGTCAATCAACAGATTGTATCGGCGAAGCCAATTGTGTCCTAGAACCAGTGGGTACGGAGCATCCAGATGGGTGATGTAAGCGGTGATAAAGAATTCGTCGCCGGACCGGAAACGGATTCGGAGGTCGGCTGCAGAAGTGATCCAGTGACTTATGGAGCCGTCGAGAAGTCGGAGTGGAACAGGAGGGATTTCATAGGACGGGATGGCATGGTTAGATACAAATAGTCGGTCGAGGAAACAGTCCGTGGACCCCGAGTCAATCAGGGTCTTGGCAACAAGGTGAAGAAAGTCCGGAATATCGAGATCGAAGGAAAGGGCATTGGGATCGATGAGGGCTGCGGCGTTGAGTCAGACCTGAGGCAAACCATCGGTAATGGTGCAGCCCTCCGGAGGTCGCGAGGCCAGGGAGCTGCTTACTCTTTTTTCGACCCGGACCCAGATACGGCGGGTGCGGACGAAGAGGGAGTAGCAGAGGTAGAGGTGGCCGGAGCAGCCGAGGCTGTTCGGCCCTTGGGTCCGGACTTAGCCCGAGTACAGTCCTTGGCATTATGGCCCGACTGGCCACAAACCAGACAAAGACCCTTCTTGAATCGCTCATCCCGAACGGCGGGGAGCAACTTGCCATCTGGACCGAGGTTTTTGGCCCAAGGCTTGGCGGAGGGGGTCGATGCAGTTGATGAGGAGGTCTGGGTGGTAGCCGTGACTGTGACAGTGGATTTCGGAGTGAAAGGGGCAGTCGACGCAGACTTGCCCTTCCTGTCTCCGGAGGTCGATGCGGGCGCAGAAGCAGAGGAGTGCGAGTCGGAGCGTCCGGATGATTGTGGCTGTGCGGTCCGCCGATCCTTCTCGCGCTTCTTCTCGGCTTCGCGCTCCCAGTAACGGCAATCGATTTGCCACGCGGTAGTCTGAAGGATGCGAAGATCGAAGATGCGGTCGCGACGGGACAGCTCGTTCTTGACCCGGTCTTGAAGCCCGGCGTAATAGCGGTACCGGAGTGCGTTCTGATCCCATCCGGTCCGAGCAGCATAGCGGTTAAAGTCCAAATTGTATTGGTGGACCTTCTCCGTCTGCCGAAGTCCTTCCAGGGACACAATGGCGTCACCGACCGGATCCGGGGAACCAAAGACCGCAGTGAGCTCGTCAATGAAGTGCTGCACATTGGTATACCAGGCCGGAGTTGGAAGCCCGGCCATCTGGGACACCTGGAGTTGATCCGCGAAGTGCTGCTGGGCAGATCCTTTAAGATAGGACTGCATCCAAACGACCTTGTCCGTTTCCCCGTCGAAGCACCGCCTTCTGGCTGATTTGGTCCTTCACCACCTTCGGGCTGGTTGGGGTCCTGAGGGGGGTCACCGTCTCCGCCGGAGGGACCACCCGAGGGATCCCCGCCGCCTCCAGTAGGCTTGTTGGGAGGCTCCGGAGTAATCGAACGTTCCGAACTATTGGATCGGGGCTTTGAGCGCTCAACACCTGTTTCCTGAGGTGGAGCTGCCGGAAGCTGTGAGTCCTGAGGCTTTGCTTGAGTATCGATCCGGAGTTTCGCTTCGCGTTTCCGGTTTGCTTTAAGTTGCGCCGAAGCGGAGCCGTAATCGTACTCCGGCATAAGATATGCTGCAACTTCTTCGGAAGAAGGAGCATGGGACATGGTCGGATAATATGGGGAGGGGTTAAAAGCACCCGGAAATTGAACTGATGGAGTCGGAATAAATGAACCTGGAATGGGGCGGCGTGTACTGTATGGTTGGACACCCGCCGGAGCAGAAGGCAGCGGATAGGAGCTGATAAATGGATTATTGGCGGGATCGATCCGAGGTAAACCGTGCTGATAAGTAGAGGGTTGAATGGTAAGCTGGGCGTCGATGTAGTTCTGATCCTGTCGACGATTTCGAAGGACCCGACGATCTTGCTCAGCCATGGGTTGTGCGCGTCAAAGGAATTCGGATAATACTGTAAGATACCGGACCTGGGCCTGCTCCGGAGTCGGATAGAGCAGCGGCCGGAGCGACCGGAGTCGAGGGGGACGCGGGCTCAGCGTTCGTGCGCTGGTCCGACGCGACACAACGAGTCCCTTTGCAGATGTAACCAAGTAGAGCAGATATAGACCGAGTTGAGAGGAAGGCGAGTTCAGAGTAGGAGAATCTAGTCGATTATCCGAATACCGAATACAGGAGGGCTATACCGAGTTTATATACGAGAGTCCGAGGCAATACAAGTAGAATCCGGAGTCCCGCAGGTTGTCCGGTGGCCATCCGAGGGATGCCCGCCGGACTCCCATAGGGAACCGATGGAAACGCAGAAGCAAGGAAGCGGGATACCATAGGAAAGCATAGGAAAGTAGTCCGAAGTGTACCGAGTCCGAATGAAGTGAAAGCGGACGAAAGGTTGTCGAACCAGGGCGACGAGAGTAGGGAAACTCGGCCGAGATGCGGCCGAGGTTCGGCGGCATCTGGGTGCGAGAGGGATGCGTGTAGGGTCTCGGTGCACATGTCAGAGGGTCCGGACTGGTTCGGCTCGGCGCCGAGAGGGTCCGGAGATTGGGGATGTGACAGGGGGTGTGAGTGGTCTTTACCTTGCCCTCCTCAACGCTCGACTAATGCCCGATCTCTCTCCCCCTCTGATTCGTGTCGCCCTCCTGGAAGTGACTTGAATGTCTTCCAAACCACCTCTGATACCCAACTCACCCCATCCACAATTCAAACGCAACACAAACCTGGTTCAGGTGGGACGAATCGATCCCAGCCTCATAATGAACGAACAATAACTCGCATGCCAACAAGCTCTGCAAATCACTATTGGTGGTTCTGGTGGACCGGGTTCCCATCACAAACTCGGTGGTAGTGGCGGACACCAATCTGCTGGAGGGAGTTGGAGGGGTGGGAGGAGGAAGTAGTGCAGGAGGGACAAGTGCGCAAGTTGCTGCTGCGTAGCGAAAGCATGCCAAGGGTACGGCGAGGGGGCATGATGAGGTGAGTTATCTAGGTTTCTTCCTCCTTTCGGTCTTGGGCAGAGGCAGAGGATAAGAGTGAACGCTAATTGCTGGTATTTGGGGGAATGTAGGACGACCCGACACCCAAAACAGAAGTAAAAACCGTTGTTCCAAAGATTCTGTAGCAGACGTTGGCAAATGATCGGGAGTATGTGATCAAGGTGAGTCAATCGTTTCTTCATCTTTGCTGTGGGTTGGAAGAGTTTACTGACAGTGATGCGTGCTGTAGCTCGTGGACGTCCCGACAAAGATCACTGTCCTGGAGATTCGGAAGCCTGCGTAGTAAGTTCCACTGCTCTTTCATCCAATCCATCTTTCACAATGACTGATGCCCATACTACTGCTGACAGTCTTCGGGAACCTGAAAACACCATCAACACCATTGCATTGGGTCTTCAAATGTTCTTGGATAATTCTTTTTGGAACGAATCGGTCGTACCAGTTTGAGATACCCAAGGTGGGTTTCGGATAGCCGCCTAAGTCCCTGACATACCAAACATGTACGACTGGTCGTACCTAACGTGTGCGACCTGTCGCACATTAACACCGTTTCATGCGAGATGAATGGATGGAAGTTCCCTGCCCCTTCTGCAGACCATGTGGCACAGTACAAGCATCGCGGTTGAGCTTAACTCTAAGTCAGGATTTCCGCTATTGCTCCTAACTGCAAGCCGGAGGAGAGGGAGAGTATTCCCCTGCAGTTAGACACACCTTTGGGCCTCCCTAACAAACCGAAGTCCAGATCAGCTGCAGGATATGGGATCCTTTGCAGTTGGAACCACCTTCGGGTAAAGGCATCCAAGGTTGACCTCAACTGCAAGAGATGATGGACCTACTGCAGTTACAGCCAACTTCTGAAACTTCCCCCGGATTGAAAATCATTTAATTCCCAGGTCACTGTGCTCCTGGTGCGTAAAAATGTGTCTGGAGCAAAAGCATAAATGGTTTAGCCATCTCCTCAGCTGTCAGCAAGGTACAATTTATCCCTTCAAATTCTTAACATCTATATTTTGCCACATATGATAGTATTTCGTGTAAAACACCACCTTACTTGTGTAAACACCACCAGCTAATGCAATAGGACTATGCTTGAGCATGACTTTCATTAAAGGTATATAAATGAATGTCTATCACTGGTTTCCATGCCAACATTGTCAGATACCTTCTCGGTCTTCAGTGCAGATTGCGAGTGTAGAACCATGAAACTCCAATGTCATTCACCCTCTTCCAGGTCTTCGTCTGATGTTTACTCCCCACTTGACAGATCAGGGAGATTCTTGCGATATTCTTTTTAGATATTTTCCTCTATAATTCTTGGAATTTTACCCTAATTATCGAGAATCTATCTATGCAGAGAACAGAGGATTTATGAACCACCATGAACAGCAATTTCGGAGTCTCTGATTCCGCATCTCTCAGATCGTCGCTCCTTACATTGAAATAAGCACCCGTAGATCCTGGATATTTTGGGTCGCCAATACCCCATTAGTAACCAGATACCGGCGCGAAAGCCCAAGTCTTTGGTGCAGTTAAACCCAACTGCTGAGAGGATATCTTTCGCAGTTGGTTCCATCTGCAAGTTGAGCAGTGCTCTGCAGTTGGATCCAGCTGCCCAAGGTAGAGGCTGGCGGTTGCGACGGTGCCAGTTTTGATCTCGCAGTTTGTTTCCACTGCAAGGTCAATGATTTCGGCAGCTGATACCAGCTGCGAGTTGAAATGATTTCGCAGTGGGAACAAACCGCGAAGCAAATGGGTTCTGAAGAACACTACTGCGACTAGCGAGTAGGTCTTACCGAGTAGCTTGTAGGCTTAACTGGTAGGTTAAAGTGATAGAGATTATAGTAGCTACCAGCGTCCTTATATACATATTGCGTGTACTAATAATAGAGCAGTGTAAGGACTGAATAAGCAGTCACATGAGTGACAAGTAATCATATGAGTCAGTATGAGTCGTGAAGACGATAGAATGACGAATACTGTAGATGTCGCATAGCCTCATAAGAATATATCTAGGAGAGTCCGAGTTGGAGATAATCCGAGTCGGAGAGTCGCGAGAGTCGCGAGTCGAATCTAATCTACATAAGATAAGATCAACACTCCCCCTCAATGAGTGCATCTCCTAACGAGTGTACCCATTGGACTAAGACGAGTAGAACTCAAGTCCTAGTAATCCCCTGAAGTGTTCAAACTTCACACGTCCCAACGGTTTGGTGAAGATGTCGGCGATATTGTCGTTGGTATCAACTCGCAAGACTTCAATGTCTCCATTCTCGATGAGTTCACGGATGTAGTGAAACTTGACATCGATATGTTTCATGCGATGCTCCTGAATAGGATTGTTGCTGATGAAGATAGCACCATTGTTGTCGGAACAGATAGGGATTGGCACGATGATCGGCATCCCAAGCTCTTTGAACATGTGCTTGAACCACATCACCTGTCGACTACAGTCAGACACAGCCATGTATTCAGCTTCGGTGGAGGAATTAGCGACAGTTTTTTGAGCGTGAGAAATCCAGCTAATGCTAGCGTTAGCCAGCATCACCATGTTTCCAGTCGTAGATCGGCGTGCAACCAGATCTGCGGCATGATCAGAATCCGAGTAGGCAATCAACCCATTTTGAGATGCGCCATCAAGAACCAGAGTGTAGTCCATAGTTCCTCGGAGGTATCTGCAGATGTACTTGGCCTTGCTGATGTGTTCCTCAGAAGGATTAGCTGCGAATTGAGACAGCTTTACAACAGCGTAGGCGATATCTGGACGAGTGCCCAGCATCAAGTAGAGCAGAGATCCAATGATCGACTGGAAGTAGTGGCGTCGTTTCGTATCGACAGGTCCAGTATGTTCGAGAGGCCTATAACCCTCGACCATAGGTGTAGGTGCCGGTCGGCAATCCTTCATATCAAAACGTTCCAGGACCGTGCCAAGGTAGGCAGATTGGTCCAGACGGATATTTTGTCCGTCACGTCTGATCCTCATTCGTAAGAACTCGGTTGGATTTTCGAAGTCTCGACATTCCCACTTGAGCTTGAACGCCTCTTTCTTGGCATTAACAAGTCTCTTGTTAGGACCCCGCGAAGATGAGATCATCGACGTAGGCAATCATGATAACAAAGCCACCATGTCCATCCTGGAGGATGAAGATCCTGGTATCGGTCGATAGTCGTTTGAAGCCAAGAATCTTCATCGACTTTGCAAGTTCCATGTACCATGCACGGGACGCTTGCTTCAGACCATAGATAGCACGAAGGAGCCGGTACACCTTGTGTTCTTTGCCCTTCATGACAAAGCCTTCGGGTTGACGCATATAGATCTCCTCATCTAGTTTCCCATAGAGGAATGCGGTCTTGACATCGACCCCGGTGATGTGCCAATCCTTGAGAGCTGTGAGAGCTAACATGGTTCGGACTGATTCGAAACGAACCACCGGTGAGAAAATCTCGTTGTAGTCAATGCCTTCGATTTCTTGGAAACCCTTGGCAACAAGTCGGGCGCGTTTACGACCATCAGATTTGACGTCGAAGACCCAGCGATTGGTAATCGCTTTGCGACCTTTGGGAAGATCGACCATTTCGAATACATTGCGTTCAGAGAGTGCCTTTAACTCATCTTTGCAAGCATCGATCCATCCTTTCTTCTCCTGCGGTGGCATCCGCAAGATGTCTTTAAACGTCCACTCGCGTGGAGCGCTATCGACAGAAGGAACTGGAGGCAAAACCGCTTTAGAAAGCAGGAAATGCATAAAATTTACTCCCCCTTCACGCGCTAAGCGTTCTAAGTCCCCAGGTATGTCAAAAGTAGAGTCAGAATCACTTTCGGACTCTGGAGTAGCAGGTATTGGCGCGGGAACACCTTTTTCTCTGCTTTCAGCACCTTGATTAGATCCAGATGGCCGTCTGTCATCTTTATCAAGTGCTTGTCTCCGATCCGTCTGATGCTTTTCTGTCGGAGTTTTATTTCCATAGACATCGCCAGGCTGGGGCTTGGTTTGGGTCCGATCCCGCGTAGATCTCCTAGGTGCATCACCTGGAGCATCTCCCGGTGCGGGGTTCGGCGGGTGCTGGTCAGCTGGTTGTTCACCAGCGTTCCGATCGACGTCACGATCAGGACCGCTACCTCTTTTAGGGGTATGGGAGTTTTGGGATGGACGAGGAAGGGAATCGTCGTCATCATCATTATCTCCAGATTCAGATGGAGGTCCATCATTATCAAACGAGGAAGGTGGGTAATCTTCAACTCGTGGTTGGTCTCGAGGGTGTTTGGCGTCAGGACACCTTGGGAAGTGAAGTTCATCAAAGCGAGCAGTAGTCGCCTTGAATAGAACGTTCCTTGGCGATCTCATGAAGAGATACGCCTTCATGCCTTCTGGGAATCCTAGGAAGATCATGTACTCTGACCGTGGAAGGAGTTTGTTAGATCGTTGTTCCTTGGGAATATACACCCAGGCACCACATCCGAAGACTCTTAATTTAGAGACGTCCGGAGCTTCTCCTTCTACAGCCTCGTGTGGAGTAATCCAACCAAGACGCTTGAGAGGCGTCCGGTTATACACGTAAACGGCGTATAGAACAGAAAATTCCCACCATGATGGAGGTAGGCAGGTGTCGTGACGCATTGACTCAGCCTTTTCCATGATGGTGCGATTGAAGCGCTCAGCGCGTCCGTTCTGCTGATGCATATACGGGGCACTGATCGATAGCTTGATTCCTTTTGATTTGAAGAATGCTATGAGTTCTTCGTTGATGAATTCTCCACCACCATCCACCTGCCATTCTTCGATTTTCTCATGGTATATTGTCTCAACCATGGTAACGAAGTCTTTGATCACTTGGATTGATCCACTCTTCTGACGAAGAAGGACACACGATCCACGACTCGTGCAATCATCAAAGAAGGAGATGAAGTGTTTGAATTTGTGGTATGACTCGACGGAGAATTCTTTCAGATCCGAATGGATCTTCTGGAATCTGCGCTTCGCACACTTGCTTGAAGCCGGGAACGGCTCAAGCGTCATCTTCCCTTGCGCGCAACCGCGGCACAAAGGTTCATGTTTGGGAATTTCCACCATAGGTGGGAAGTTCGTGGTATGCTTTTTGGCTCGTTTGAGCACTTCCCGCGATGGATGACCAAAGCGCTTATGCATGACCTCGTAATCAACAGGTGGTCCAGAGACCTTCTGTACTTGCATCGGCGATCCGTTGGAGTTCTTTACAGACACCCAATAAATCGTGTCGTCCGGATGAAGTGGATGACCCTTAATGAGATTTCTCCCATCAGAATCGTCAATCCCCATGGATAGGGAATCGCCCCAAAGAGTAGTTTTGGGTTGACTCAAGAATGTTCCTGTAGAGAACAATTGAGTCGATAGATTGGGTATGTGATATACTGGTTCGATGATAGATTCAACGTCTCGATTGTTACCATCAGCACCTTTGATGGTGTGAATTACTCGAAGCTTTCCAACTCCTTTTATGGACAGGGTGGTACCCTTGGAAGCGGTGTTAACCGATGGACTGTTCTTAATGACTTTGTAGTCGAACAAGTCATCTTTCGAGGGGGTAACGTGCATTGATGCCCCAGAGTCCATCATCCAGTGTATGGATGTCTCGAATTTCTTACAGGAAGCACAGTTCGCGTTTATACACTTAGAGTTGTTCAATGAATCATGCATCGAAACAATTGAGTAGATTGCACAGCAATACTCTAGGTAAACATCATCGTCTAAGTCATACATATCTAGTGGAAGAGACTGTAGAGGCAACGAGTTAGCCAAGTGTTTCCTGAAAGGAATAGAGGGGACGTACTTATCATCGTCGAAGTGCCCGGTCCTCAGAGCGTCCCAGTCCGGTAGGTAGACGGATGGTTGTGCATCTGAAAGGCGATCTGGTCCATTACGATCTGGATGTTCGCCTCCCATCCCGTCATCGGAGCCCCAGTCGGAGACTTCGTCGTCGGGGTGGAGCGGGTCCTCACCTCAGTCACCCTGGACACAGACCTATAAGGTCCTTGAATTTTGCCCAAAAATTGACCTCAGAGGTCCCCATGGAATGTTCTTAGCTGGAACCTTTGGAACACTTCTGCATTGTTTCTGTTCCATATTCCATGTTCCCTAGAGCTGTTCCTGCTATTAATATGTATGGTACACACTTATCTGTTCCATATGACCTAAGGGTGTCTGGGGTCTGTTCCAAAGTTTGGAACACCATTTTGGTACATTTTCTGTAGCTATTTCCTTAAGGACTATGCTGCTTCTGTGCTATTGCTATTTGTAAGTATAAGTATACTACTTCTATTTACTTCATTCTTTAAGCTGAATTTGAAATATCATTTCCTTGTATCTATTGTTGAAATCTCTATTACTATTTTACCCACTGTTTCCAGTTGATTATTTGAGTAACAGTCCCCCTAATTCCAACTGTTTAATTTTTGTTCTGTTGTGTTTATATAAGCTTTTCTGCATACTTTATTCTTCTTTTTATAATTAGAAGGAAACAAGTAGCATAAAGGTTAAGAGGTAAACCTTGTAGCTGAAATAATACTAATCTTACTCTGGAATACCTTTGCCTATAGTTTGTAGAAATATAATTGTATAGTGAAACAATAGTATCCTAGTATTCTAAATACAGTATGATAGTAAAGAAGTGTGGTTGATATAGAAGAGCATTACCAATGGTGTGTTCCAACAGTGATAAGACAGTGCAGTAATAGTGTTTCAAATGCAATGGAACAGTACTTGACCAGTGTTTCAAGCATAGTAGAATAGTAGGGTAGTGTTCCAAGAAAGATGGAACAGTGGCAGGGAAATGTTGTAAGAAAGATGGAACAGTAGGACAATAGTGTTCCAGGAAAGGTGGGATAGTAGCAGGAAGGTGTTGTGGAACAGTAGCAGGAAGGTGTTCCAGGAAGGGTGGAACAGTAGCAGGAAAGTGTTCCAGGAAAGGTGGAACAGTAGCAGGAAGGTGTTCCAGGAAGGGTGGAACAGTAGTAGGAAAGTGTTCCAGGAAAGGTGGAACAATAGGACAATAGTGTTCCAAGAAAGGCGGAACAGTAGTAGAGAAGTGTTCCAATAGCATGGAACACATAAAAATAGATAAGAACTATGAATAGTTGTGTGTTATAAATATGGAGTGAGTTATGTAAAAGACAAAATTGGAACAGTGATATCATTTAGGTGCTCTAATTATTATTATCCAATGCAAATCAGGTACCATCAATGATGTTACTGATTGACACATTTAATGTAGATCAGGTACATTACTTATTAATAGAATGATGTCATTAATTAGTGCTAATTAGTGACATCATTGATTGACTCTAATCAGTGATTAATTAGTGAGCGCTTAATTAATGATCTCATTAATCACTAATTAAGATAAGGTAGACCAAATTGTGTTCAGCCTATATCTCCTGCATCTGAGCTCCGATTGAGATGATCTAACCAGTTTTAGAAAGGTCTCATTGAGCTCTTTCCAGCTGCAGTTGTTGATTAGGGAACATCATTTGATGTACAATGTTATTCCCTGATTTCGGAGTTTGCACCACCAATATGCAATGCAGCCAGATCAGCAGTAATCCCATAATATATACTCATTTAAGCGCTTCTAATATCCCTTTACACTCATTCTGAGTTGATTTGCATAGCAGTTTGGCTAACTGATGACAAGTATTCAGACTTATCACAGATACCAAATACGATGGTTTTTATTGAATGATGTGTTGAATTTACTCATTGTTTGGCGTTACCCGGGGCTGTAAGCTATATCGAATTGAAGCCCCAAACGAGCCCTTTCCAAAACATCTTGAACCTCACCAAACGGATAAGAACTGACTTAGTTATTGAAGGAGTACTGGAAAATGCCAATGTGTAACTCCAAATTGCCAGTTACGCTTTCTTCAAAGTCTGCACATTCCAGTACTCCTTCAATAACTAAGTCAGTTCTTATCCGTTTGGTGAGGTTCAAGATGTTTTGGAAAGGGCTCGTTTGGGGCTTCAATTCGATATAGCTTACAGCCCCGGGTAACGCCAAACAATGAGTAAATTCAACACATCATTCAATAAAAACCATCGTATTTGGTATCTGTGATAAGTCTGAATACTTGTCATCAGTTAGCCAAACTGCTATGCAAATCAACTCAGAATGAGTGTAAAGGGATATTAGAAGCGCTTAAATGAGTATATATTATGGGATTACTGCTGATCTGGCTGCATTGCATATTGGTGGTGCAAACTCCGAAATCAGGGAATAACATTGTACATCAAATGATGTTCCCTAATCAACAACTGCAGCTGGAAAGAGCTCAATGAGACCTTTCTAAAACTGGTTAGATCATCTCAATCGGAGCTCAGATGCAGGAGATATAGGCTGAACACAATTTGGTCTACCTTATCTTAATTAGTGATTAATGAGATCATTAATTAAGCGCTCACTAATTAATCACTGATTAGAGTCAATCAATGATGTCACTAATTAGCACTAATTAATGACATCATTCTATTAATAAGTAATGTACCTGATCTACATTAAATGTGTCAATCAGTAACATCATTGATGGTACCTGATTTGCATTGGATAATAATAATTAGAGCACCTAAATGATATCACTGTTCCAATTTTGTCTTTTACATAACTCACTCCATATTTATAACACACAACTATTCATAGTTCTTATCTATTTTTATGTGTTCCATGCTATTGGAACACTTCTCTACTACTGTTCCGCCTTTCTTGGAACACTATTGTCCTATTGTTCCACCTTTCCTGGAACACTTTCCTACTACTGTTCCACCCTTCCTGGAACACCTTCCTGCTACTGTTCCACCTTTCCTGGAACACTTTCCTGCTACTGTTCCACCCTTCCTGGAACACCTTCCTGCTACTGTTCCACAACACCTTCCTGCTACTATCCCACCTTTCCTGGAACACTATTGTCCTACTGTTCCATCTTTCTTACAACATTTCCCTGCCACTGTTCCATCTTTCTTGGAACACTACCCTACTATTCTACTATGCTTGAAACACTGGTCAAGTACTGTTCCATTGCATTTGAAACACTATTACTGCACTGTCTTATCACTGTTGGAACACACCATTGGTAATGCTCTTCTATATCAACCACACTTCTTTACTATCATACTGTATTTAGAATACTAGGATACTATTGTTTCACTATACAATTATATTTCTACAAACTATAGGCAAAGGTATTCCAGAGTAAGATTAGTATTATTTCAGCTACAAGGTTTACCTCTTAACCTTTATGCTACTTGTTTCCTTCTAATTATAAAAGAAGAATAAAGTATGCAGAAAAGCTTATATAAACACAACAGAACAAAAATTAAACAGTTGGAATTAGGGGGACTGTTACTCAAATAATCAACTGGAAACAGTGGGTAAAATAGTAATAGAGATTTCAACAATAGATACAAGGAAATGATATTTCAAATTCAGCTTAAAGAATGAAGTAAATAGAAGTAGTATACTTATACTTACAAATAGCAATAGCACAGAAGCAGCATAGTCTTAAGGAAATAGCTACAGAAAAATGTACCAAAATGGTGTTCCAAACTTTGGAACAGACCCCAGACACCCTTAGGTCATATGGAACAGATAAGTGTGTACCATACATATTAATAGCAGGAACAGCTCTAGGGAACATGGAATATGGAACAGAAACAATGCAGAAGTGTTCCAAAGGTTCCAGCTAAGAACATTCCATGGGGACCTCTGAGGTCAATTTTTGGGCAAAATTCAAGGACCTTATAGGTCTGTGTCCAGGGTGACTGAGGTGTGAAATGCAGCTGTTCACTGACGAATTGCTGTGGATAGGCAAGTCGATCATTCGATGGGCTCAGCGGATGGGGGTGGAAGCTGTGGAAGGGTTGTCAACCCTGGTTGACAGGTACGTCGTTCTTGACCACTCTTTTCTCTTACGCATGTGCTGACGCTCTCCAGGACCCTACATGCTTTGCTGCAAGTCCCACCTACCTTCACTGCTGCTGGTCGCAAGCTTGACCGTGGTGGCCCTCTTCCACTTTCGCTGCTCGCAGTCATTGCTCAGGCGGCTGGTCCTTGGCTTCAACCACCATCCATAGCAGAAACACCATGACGGCTTTGTATTCGACCCACTCATTCTTATCCTGCCGTCTCATCTGCCTTGACGGACAGCCCGTGCACCAACTAACCATCGCCCTACTTGTAGACGCGACTTGCTGAACGAGTCAAATCTAGCAACAAAACTGCTCAGGCATCAGGCAAGGGATGGATGTGAAAGTCGTGTTGGAACAAATTACCAAGGAAACTGTGAGCCCACGATGCTGCACCTGATCATGCACCCCGCCAAATCGCCAAACGGCAGCCAGTTTTCGTAGGAGAAGCTGGCAGGTCCGACGAAGACTTTCTGTAGGCTCTCCGCTCCTCAAGTTACTCAATTCGTTGTATTTAATGGCCTTCTAGGAGCAACTCTTTGGCTCAGTGGTCAATTTGAGTCTTGAGTCGAACAATCAGGACACGCGCTTAACGCTGCTGGGGAGTATTTTACAATATACGCTCTGCAGCTCTCTTGGAGGGAACACCTTGAAGATGTCTTCGCGTTTCTTGTCAGAGAGGGCAGGCAGACAATATCTCGGAATCCCTAGGAAAGCGTCTGTGCTTCTCGGAAGTCTTACATTCGGAATCAACTCCCTTCTCTAACAACACGCGCTCGTTGTGGGCACTTCCTGAATGAGTGCGCCTTCTCGCTCGTCCAACTTCCGCCCGCCGGACTGAGCCCTCCTCGACCCAATTTAACTCGAAACCCGAACAAATACTTTCTCTCCGAGCGTACGCCACAATCCCCTCTCAAATATCTCCTACGTCCTGCCCCGTGACGCCTTGCCATCCTCGCTCGCTCGCATCTCCCCTTCGCGAGGAGCACCATCCGACGCTGCTCTCTCGAAATCCATCTACAACAAACCCGCTACAAATCCCCGTCGCCTTCCTCCACCTCCAACCACGCCGCACTTCCTTTCTTTCCCTGTTTCGCCTCGCACACCGCGACGAGTCTGGGCATCCAATCCCGAAACCGTTGGATCCGCGAACACTGTAAAGCATGTCAGCTTTCCTTTGCAGTCCGTTTGGGCATAACGAGAGCCCAGATAGCTTCGAAGACCAGATGTGCAAGTGTACCAAACTCTAGGACGCGTCGTCTGGAGTCGTCGACTTGAACGTGCTAATGCACCAATCGGGATCCGCTCGCCAAAGGCTTGAGTATGGGGTTACCAAGTGGGAGCGCCGTGATAGGACGGACAGACCTGGGAATCGAGGTCGATTCGGAGGTCGATTCGAGGGTTGATTTGGTCGCCAATTCTTGACCCGAATCGACCTCAAATCGAATCTCACTCTGATCGACCCGCTGTGAGAGTTGATTTCCGCGTTGATTTCCGCTTCGATTTTGTGAAGAAATCCACTACATCAGGGAAAACCGAAAAGGGTAATGGCTCTTGATTACCTATTTTACCTACCGGCCAGGGTAGACAAGTGTAATGCATGTAGTGCATCATAATTGTAGGTAATTTCAGGTATTATACATGTATTTCTTGCACACTATTTCCTTCTATCATGCCATTTAGTAATATTGGGTAGTTGAAATAACAGAGAGGTAAGCTTATCTTAAGACATCTTGATTATTCACGAAAACATGCACCTTATTCGAAGCTTCCAGTCAATTACACTGCACCATTTTTGGGACAGGCAAGATAAGGAATCCGGGTATCACGAATGCAGTGCGCAGACCTATTTAATGGATACATAATGCTCCTATTCTTATTGGCCCAAAAAGTCTATAATACATGAAATGGTACTGCTCTTTCTCGTCAGTTGTTGGTTGAGCGCGCAACACAAATTCGTCGAAGTCCAACTCCGTGATGTCCGGAGCAGCGACGCGCGTCACAATAGCTCCCGCTCCCACGATTTTGGTGCCACGTCAATGGCCAAACCAACTCAACTTCGCTTTCCTCTACTCTTCCACCTCCCACAATCAACTCACCACCCGCACTGTCGGCTTGTGCATTTGCTGCGCGTGAAGTTGCAGCTTCACTTTCCAGTGAGTCCGTCCATCTTCCAGAACACTAACCACTCCGTTGGCTGTAGCATAACCACTACCTTCCCCTTGCCTAGTGCTCAGCGCGTCGCCGTCATCCTCACCGCTCGTCTACTTACGCTGGCCGCTACCTTCTTTCTCATCGTCGCTTCTAGCTTCTCACTAGCTGCTACGTAGGTGCTCGCCGCTGGCTGTAATATGGCTGCATGTTTGGCCGCCAATGTTCGTCATTTGGCCGCCTGGCCATGCACCCTTTCGTCTCCTTGCCTAGCACCGCCAACTCTACTTGTCCCAAGGACCAGCCTATGTCCCCAGCTTTTTGACTGCTCGGCCATTCCTGAGCACTGGCCGTCACCTCACTGGCAGATGCTCATCCCCTGCTGGCCATTACTCATTCACTCGCTGCTGGTTTGTCTTCGCTCACCACTACCAGTAACTTATAGCAATCCGCCCTTGCACCACTCTATCCGCTCGCCCAATGTCATCCACTTTACCTGGCCAAACGACTGGCGTCTTCGGGCGTGATCCAGCTTGTTTACCTATGTGTTGGGCTGATATGACTCAGGTACCAGTGGATGTTATGCAATTTCCACCATAATGTAGCTTGTCCATGTCATGCATGTAAATTACTTACATATGTCTGTTTCAATATACCTTCTTTTTTCGAAACATCTTTGTGTGCAATTTCAAAGTTATGTGACAAATGGCTGGGAAGTGGCTTGAGATATACACGAATATGCCAGAGATAGTCAAATCTTACACCGAACTATCCTTGGATTACCTGATATTTACCTGAACCTGCCCAGGGACCATGGTAGAATTGGGTAAAACAGGTAAGGTGGGTAAGCAGGGTAATTCGGTGTAAAACAGTGTAATGATGTCTAAGTTATGATGATTACCCAAGATTAACCTTTCAGCTTTTCCCTGATGTAGCCACTACACTCACTTCAACCTCAAGTGGACTGTACTGCTACCCGCGAAAAAGCCCGGATATGTCTTACCAATGCCAACTCTGCTGGAGCTCTGTCTGTACCTACCTTGTATTCTGCTTATTTTGCACAGTTAGCAGTGGCTCAGCAGGTGGTTTTCGGGTACCGGGCATGAAAAACAGGTCAGTCGGGAGTCAGGCTTTAGAAGAGCGCGAATGTCATATTTTGAGTCCTTGATCCTTGTGTAATATGCAGGGAGGATACAAAAGAACAGGCAGCTGTCGAATCGAAACATCCGTTTTGAGGTGCCAAAGCGACTAAATAGTCGCTTTGGCACAAGGTCGATTTTAATCAAATCGATCCTCGAATCGACCTCCGAATTGACCTCGATTCCCAGATCTGACCGTCCTCATTGAATAATGATAATTGGCGCGGCAGGCGCGATGTTTTGAGGAGGTGGGGAAGGTGAGGAAAGGTGACCTTGTGAACATGAGGAAGAAGAAGGACAAGGGCGTGCAGGAGAAGCACCACATGAGGGTAACGTTTGACGGTTCTGCGGAGGTTCAGATCTGGCTGGCGGTAGACAAGATTCTCGGGAGAGAGGCGAAGGCCCCGTAAATTTAAATTCTTTATTCCTCTCCCACCCCCATGTTATGATACTTGGTATAGGTATCTGTTGTCTTCACCCTCGAGACGTTGTCCCTTCTAGATTTTGCCCACACACCTGCCACCTCCTATCCGAGTCGGGGTCGGGGATCTTCCCTCAGCAAATAACGAAGGACTTGACCCAAGCGCTCGTTTGAGCAGTGATTTACTTGTCCAAGTGTTGGTGTTTCCCTTCCTCTACCGTTGTTCAAACACGGGCATTGCGTATTTTGAAATATATAAGGATACATTGAGGCGATGAAACCTGTTTCATATGAAATCCCTCGTTACGGAAATGCTGGTACAATAATCCCAGGGAAAGCAAGCAGAAAGTTGACAATTTCTTTATGCCCCCGCCTCGAGGCATGTGACAGCGCAGTCTCCCCGCTTGGCTTGGACACCACGTTGACATCGATCCCAGGTGCATTGAGAAGGTGCCTTACTATACCCGTATGGCCCTCGTGCACGGCCACCATGAGGGCCGTCCATTCGTTCTCGTCGTCTTCTACCACATGTTCCCCATGTCCCAGGTGACACACCCGGTTGATATCGACCCCAGGGGCATCCAAGAGGTGCTTCACAACTTCTGCGTGACCGCATTCTGCGGCGACTATGAGGGCGGTACAGCCGCCCATATCTCCTGTGTTGATGTCGATGCTGGGGAACCCCAGGAGAAGTTTCACAACTTCTGTGTAACCCACGGCCCACATGAGCGCTGACCAGCCACAATCATCTGATGCGCTAACATCGATATCCGGGAACTTGAGGAGGAGTTTTACAGCTTCCAGATAGCCCCTGCCACAGGCTAAGAGAAAGGCTGTCAAGCCTTCAACATCTACTGCATTGGGGTCAATGCCTGGACTTTTGAGGAGAAGTTGCAAACATTCAATGTGTTCCTTCTCAATGGCAACCATCAGTGGATTTCTGCCAGAAAGGCCTCCGACGTTTACGTCAGTGTGAGGCAGCAAGAGAAGAGCTTTGGTGCAAGCAAGATGGCCTTGCATCACTGCTAGTATCAACGGCGAATCTTTCCAAAGTTGTGTCTGGGCGTTGGGAGATTGTAGCTGTGCCGCTGGAGGAATTAAGTCTTCGAGGCCGTAAAATGCAGCAACGTGAAGGGGGCCACCAAAATCAAGGTCGCTCTCGGTATCCAAAGGAAATGACACGCTGTTGAGCACAAGCCCAGTAACTGCCGCTATGATGGGCGGATGCCGGTCACATCGAGATGTGTGGTGGACCCATGACCGATGGGCGTAGGCAAGGAGGGAATCGTTATGGATTAAAGTCTTGAAGTCTTTCCCTCTCTGTTCGCAAGCCTCGTAGCCGATCGCTATCTTGCCGTAATTCTGGAACCCACAGGTCGTGGCGTGAGCGATACAAACATGCGCAAGAAGGGCGTGAGGAATTGGAAATAACTCCAGGATTCGGGGTAGAATGGCGTCCCGAGTGGTATAATCTGGAATCGCAGCGGGTTAAGAAAAAAAGGCAATGTTGAGAGCCCAAATACGGAACTTACGAATCAAGCGAACGAGTTTTGTCTTTTTGTCGACCGAAACCAACCCACAGCAAACCGAGAGGATTAAAGCCTCGGGTACCATCCGCTTTGCGTCGAAGATGTGTGTCTCCGGCGAGGTGGCCACAGCGCGTCGCAGCGTGTCCATTTCCATTTCGCCATCGGCATGAGTGATCCAGAGGAGAATAAGCTTTGCAAGCTTTGAATGCTTGGGTACCTGAGCAAGGATTCGCTCCCAGGTCTTCATGTAGATTGCTTCAATATCGGTTGGGAACACTTTCAATGTTTCTTCCACATCTAGGGCGCTGACGCATTGGCGGAGTGCTTCTAACTGAAGCCTTGCATGGAGGAACCTGTGGTGGTGCATTAGGATACAGATAATGGAGAAGCATCAAGTGGCAAGAGACTCACATTCCACCTGACCTTCGACGAATCGTCTCAAAATGCGTTCCTTGAAGTCGTTACCCTCCAACAGCGCCACGAGGTCCGGACTATGTCGAAGGAAGTGCTTGATATGTAGATCGAGGTCCGATGGACTTGCAGCAATATTGAACGTTTGGGCTTGAGGGAACTGGCGCTGGAGCGTTTCAAGCGGTCGAGAAGTGATGAAGAGGTTCACGCCCAATGTCACAAGTAGATTAACTAGGATGGGCCGATCCTCAGCCCGCATCTCGTCCAATGCGTCCAAAACGAAAAATAGTAACTTTCCGCACTTAATGAACTCCGCTAGCACACCCGTCAGGTCTTGTTCACTAGGTCTTGTCCTTTCTCGCTGGTGCTTTGCATAGAGACCTTCAACGAATGGAATCAAGTCGGAGTGGCGCTC
The DNA here is from genome assembly GCA_020736565.1 of Coprinopsis sp. MPI-PUGE-AT-0042. Classification (NCBI taxonomy): domain Eukaryota; kingdom Fungi; phylum Basidiomycota; class Agaricomycetes; order Agaricales; family Psathyrellaceae; genus Coprinopsis; species Coprinopsis sp. MPI-PUGE-AT-0042. The sequence continues at coordinate 157,028 of JAHBOF010000049.1, read as the reverse complement.
GATGATCTGCTTGACCAACGATTCTAAGAGGTCCCTGATGGTCAAAGGCTCGCTATATCGAAGGTAGATATAGGCGACGCAGAATACACCATTCCAAGCCTCCTCACGCCATTCTAGGTCGCGAATGACAATGGATCTGCAAGTGGTGAGTACAATCGCCCGAGCTGGATTAACATTACTCACGCAAGGATGGTCTTCCCAGCTCCAGCTAAGCCCATATCAGTTTCGAGACCTGATTAAAACAATACGAATACATACGAATGCCAATCCCCCACAGAATTTTGCCCTTTTCGACCCACAAGAGAAACATAACATCCATCGTGAACCAGATACAGGTCCCTTCGGTGGCTTTGGCAAGGGTGTCAAGTTGGATGTCTCGAAAATTGGGGAGACAAAGCGAATTCAGGATCTTCAAGATATCGACTGAAAGAATCTGAGGCCCATAATGGTGGTTATGAATGGTGGTATTGGTGCTCCCGGGCCCTGCGACGGTGAATGTGCCACCATATATTTGAGCAGCGTGGACGCCAGAGATTAGCGCCGAACTGGAGGCTGTTGGCACGGATTCTGAACATGGTGGAAGGAGATCGTCCTCCCATCTCGCTCTCTTTGCGTCGACATCGAGAGGTTGGGAACCACTCCCCTTTCGTTTGATTGGGGCTTGCATGGCGGAATGGACGGCCAACCGTGCAGAGATGTGGGCAATATAAAGGAAAGAGTTAAAGCCTGTGTCTTGCCGCGTGCCTTCACAGCATCTACGATTACTATCAAGAGGCTGTCGCGGGCCTGCCTTTTCAAGCTCGATGTTGCACCCGTTGAGGACTTGCTGTTCCCCCACACGTGCTGACGAAGTATGATTTCACAGCGTTTGACTGGGCCAGTTCAATCACGCAAGGTGTTTTTGAAGCGGTTGCCCGATCCACGCATTTACTTCTTCCCTCGCAGGCAGTGGGAGGAGTGTCTGTGCAATGCTGCGTTCAGCTACAGGTTTGAACAGCAGTCAGGGAGCGACGCACTTTTGGCGTTCGGCCGAGATCCGTCAGGCAGAGCTTTCATTATCCTTGCTCGTTTTGTAAATTTGTATGCACCAGCATTTCATTAGAAAGAAAAGTGAGTGGAGGAGGACTGAGGGACGACCAGGTTATTAATCGGAGCCTGAGGATGATGCTGTGAACGCACCCTTTCAGGTCTTGGTTTTCAATCCAACACACCCTGTTCGCAAACTCTGAGCTGTCTGGGCTTCGAAGCGGAGAGGGGGGTGAGGTCAACTTCACCCTCCCACCGACTTTCTCCGCTGAGGATGTGAGGCGAAAACCAGTTTATTGAGGGTATACGGCTACACCACATCCAGGGAGACTCTGCCGTGGACGATATGGATATTCCCGTACTTGAGTTGGGCGTTCACACTGGACAGAGTTCCCTGTAAGCCCATGGGAGGCACTTGCACAAACAATGTCAGAGGGTGTCGGTCCCGCTCTGTACGCATATCTGACCGAGATTATAAGTGGTATGGTCAAGAATCAACAAAATCCGACACACCTCTGCCGTCTCCAAGCTTCAGAATTGAGGCGTCTCCGTGCATACGAATGGATGCTATTACTCGAGCGGCGGGGGGACCAAGAGCCGAGTGTACAGAAGCCCCTGTGCAAATTCGAACGGCGATTGGGCAACGTTCAAAAAACGCGTGCAAAGCTTGCGAAATCTTGAGATGTTGACGCCCGATGTGAAGGTCGATGGATCGGAGTGGGGAGCGTCGTGCTATATTAGGACTGCACAACGGTTGAGCCAGGTTTAAAATCGATTGAGCATGGTTTCAAGGATGCCACATACCTTGTAACAGCCCGAGAATATCCATATCCGCCACGCCCAGCGTTCGAATTTAATCCATACAGAGCTTTGAAGCCTTAGAGGGTCGCTGTTTCACATCTTTGTGCCGCGTCCTGTGGGTCTCTAGAACAAGACATGGCTCACCTACTCGGTCATCCACCCGACGTTGTTAGTTTCGACGACGTGCACACGGAGAGAGCAGAGATCATATTGGGCATGAATCATGTATGTACCCTTCGTTCTGAGGTACCTGTTCAACTTGGTCAGCCAAGCATACGCACAATGCAGAAATCCTGGCGCACCTCGTACCATTTGGCCGTCATTGAGAGAGCGTCGATTTCCCAACGTGATTCTCCAACGTCCACTCTGGATTGATTAAGACCACAAGTAGCTATATGGAAGCCATACCACTGTGCAAGGCCATCTACTCAGTGTATAGGAAATGAGGAATTAGAGACTTGCCTCGTCGTTTGCCCTCATGCTTTCACCTTGCGCATTCCGCCCTCCTGATCGACCTGACGCATGGATTGGTGAAAGGCGGGTGTATAAGACGACCGCAGGGCGAATAGGTATGTCTGCGGCATGTCTTTTCCTTGGGCGGGGGGTGGTCAGGGTTGTCCGTTCCGTAGGTTTCCAGCTCTTTCAGGCAGCGACACCATGGGTCGAATGCTACATCCTATACAGCCGTCAGTCTTGGAGATCATAATGAAAGAAATCAATGTACTTCTTGTACCCTCCAAACCGATCCCTCGTTCCTGACCCGACATCGGCAACCGTTGACTTCAGGCTCGATGGAGTGGCTTGAGAGTCGTGCAACCATAGCCTGGCAGTCAATTGTACGCGTGCTTTTGTTGCGAGAGACAACTTTCCGGTTCCCTATGAGCTGGAGGCGGCACCATTGAGAGGGGGCTTGACGTTAACCATCACGGGAGCGAGTTGGGTGTGTTGAGAGGGGGCGAGCATAGTATCGACTTCCGTAACGATAGCCAGCGACTGTCCAAGTGAAGCCAAGTCAGCACCGAGAAATTAACACGAAACAGAGACTCCTTCTCGGCTCACCTAGTAGCTCCTGCTCACCTCCCTGCATAGATCGCGGCTACAGGGATGCAGCCCGCTTTTCTCGAGCATCATAAGGCTTGTACGAGTTTGCCGAGTAGGTGGAATGGCAGGGATATCGATGGGAACATATGCAGTAGAAGAGCTCTGGAGGAGTCTGGAAGTCGGTAAGAGCACGATTATGGGCAGCACGGATCGTTGACTGACCAGGTTCGCGGATGAGGAGGTCATGCGAAGGGACCTACGAGCCGGAAAGTGGGTAAGGATAGTGGAAGGCACGGCTGCATATACAGCTAACGACTAAGGGATTGAGAGGCTATCGCTGTGTAAGGAGGCTCGGACTTGCTGCTCAGCCCAGCAAGAGACGTTCGATTGGATGGAGAGTTGGTGGTCGAGAGCAGGAAGCGTGGGAGTGTCGATTAGAGAATTGCCCCTATCTCATTATTGGCACATGCACTCGGCCCTTGGCTTCATTCACCTTCCACATCTACTCACATAGCAGAAGCACTATGACATTTCTAGATCCTACGATCTCCTTTTTGCTGTGTCTTCCCATCTGCCCTGACTGACAGACCGAGCGCCAACCAAGCATCACCTTCCTAGTTCTCGACGCGACTCGCATGAGGCCTGAGGATTAAGAAAGGAATCAGTCACTAAATGGAGCCAAGGGCAATCCTATGAACGTACCATGTTCGACTAGTCTGACTTGCAGCTCAGATTCTCGTGCTGCAGCAGTCAGCCATTGAATGTCAGTGTTCGTTGTAGGAAGAAACCACGGGGCAGCGGGTCACATTCGCAACAGCGGCGGTTCTCCAGAAAGGCCAGGATACAGCGAGCGACAAATAGCGTCGACTTCCCCCATTTAAGGTGCACGAAACCCTGCATGCCCACCACGCCCGTCAACAGCCTGGACGTTAGCTCGTTGACGCTGTGAGGTCGGCTTCACCCTTGAATCGACATCCTCCCCGCTGGGGAGGTATTCGTGCCAGAAACCGGTTTATTCGGGGCAAACAACTACACTGTATCCAGGGAGATTATGGCGAAGATGATACAGGCTTGAGGAGAGCACAACGGATTTGATGTTATGACAGTTGGGCTCGCGTCTTCCTGTTCGTGAGATGAGCGCTTACGGCGTCCCCTGTAAGCCCCGTTCTAGGCAGTCGGACAGACGACGATGGAGGGTATCTGTCCCGCCATGAATGCATATCTGGCCAAGGTTGTAAGACGGATGGTCAAGAATTAACAAAGTGCGGCATACCTATCTCTCCTCAAAGGTCGAAATTGAGACACTTCCTCCGCACGCCCATGGATACCGTTGCTCAAGAAGTCAACGTCCTCAAGACTCTGAGCAGAGTTGAGCAGAGTTAGAAGTCGATTGATCAGCGTTCGAGTAAGTCGAATACAAAGCCCGAAAGGCCAGAAGCCTTGACTCGAAATCCAGAAATGTCGATGCTCGACGCAAACATTGGTTCGTCCTGACCATAGTGGGGGACGTCGTGGGGGTTGCGCTGTACAACGGTTGAGCCATGTTTCTGAATCGGTTGAACAAGCCTGTAAGAATGTTACGTACCTAATTCAGAGGGCAGCCCCGAAGATCTCTGTATCCACCACACCCAGAATTTGAATCCAGCCTGCGTGGTTGCTGATTTGGGGTCCCTGAGCGACGTTGAGTCCCAAGGACAAGATCTGGCGAAGCGTAGCTCGCCTTCCTAGTCATACCATCCGACTGAGCAGTACCTGGTCAGCGTAGTTGGCCAAGTGTACAAGCTGTTGAAAAATCATCGCTCACCTCACGTCATTTGGCCGTCGATGGCCGAGGGTCGTTCTCCTCAAGCAGTTCCCCAACGTCCAGACTGGACTTGAGACCGCCGACAGCGATATCGTAGCGATGTCACTGTGCAAGGCCGTTTGCAGAGTGTCCAAGAGCCAGTAAGGGGTCATGGCGGCTTGACTTGACTCTGCACTACACCAGCTCGTGAAGCCCCTCCCGGTCCGCCCAATGCATGCATCAGCTAACGGCGAGTGTTTAGGAGAGTGGGAGTAGCTGATAGGCATGGCTGGGGTACGTCGTGTCTTGGGTGGGGGTGTCAAGGCATCGGTACTGGCCAGAGACCAGTTGGAGACCAGTGTAACGTCGACCACTGTATAAGGTGTTAGTGAAAGCAATGAGAATGAAGGAATCAAGCATACCCTCTGCACGCTACCAAGCCAATGTCTCATTCCTAGCCGTACATCGCCAACCTTGGACCTCAAACTCGATGGGGTTGGAGATTCAGAGTCATACAGGCACACCCATGTAGGTCCCGGATGGTATGTTTGCCTTCGTGAGGTAAGAGGTTTGAAGACATCTGTACTCTCGTAGGTGCGAAAAGTGGGACCTGATATCCTTGAGCAAGTAGCCTAAACGATAACCAGGGCCAGCGCGAGGTGAATGGGTTGACGTGAAGGAGTGGAGATAGAGTTGGTTCCAACGAGAAGCTGTCCAAAAGAAACCAAAGTCAGAGAGCGAGATCTTCGTAGAATGAGAGGAATCTTCTACTCGACATACCTAGTAGCCCCCGCTCGTCTCTCTCTCCAAGAGTTCTGGTATTCCATGCGCATTTGGACTACTAGGGACGTGGCCTGCCGCATCTCTCGGACGTCGCAGGACCTGGGATGGGTTCACCCAGCGGCTGAGATGGTCGGGGAATAGACAAGGTTAGGCCCAGATGTGGAAACCGGAAGGAGTACGAGCGTTGCTTGCTTCACACAGTGGGATTGGTCTCAGGCCGCTCAGTTCCCGCCCCTATTTACTGATGATGTAGTCAGAACGCGCTCTTGCTCTTGCTGCGAACACACTCATAGCCCATGGCCAAGCCTCTGCGACTACTTGATACGGCAGTCCTCGTATGCTCCAGCACATACACAAAACAGCTTGCAGAACGAGTCTCAGGACCAGCCAATAGCCCGGTCTCCCGCAACACGATGGATGGGCTCAGAGGGCTGGCGCTGCCTCGGAGTCCTTGCCTTCTAATACCGCTATGGTAAGTGCTCGTGTTCTCGATGGTTGGAGAGCTAATGAATAAGCTTTTGCGTCTCCCTCTCACTTAGATTTCACCCCTGGACGTGTTCATAGGTGCCCATTGGGCAATAGCACGTAGGACGAACGTTCCGCACCCAACCCAACGCACAAATCGCGAGTTGGAGAGGGAGCTCTGCGCTACCATGGCTTCTCATCCGAGAATACAAACTCCTCAAACAGCAGGTTTAGATTCGCCAACATCAACGATGGATGTGGTGCAAATCAATTATTCCGTGCATCGCGAAGGGCGGACAAGATTGCACATCGACGTCACCCTCCCCTCTCACAATCTCTATGCCTGTCTCGCTCTCCTTCGCTCTGTGGTGTTGTCGTCTTTCTGCTTCCACTCGCCCTCTACCAACCATCGACGACGACTGAATACGATGACAGAAACCCGTCAGATGGGACGATTAGCTCTCTGCCTCCCGTGTCCGCAGAATGGCGAGGCAGAATATCTCGCACACCAGAAACGCTCCGCCAGACTTGGAACCGCTCAACCACTGGCGAAAGCCTGCTTTCCGGGCTCATACCACCCACTTGGTGGTCGCAGTGTGCAGAAGGCTGGCGCTGGAAGCAGTGGAACAGGATGATGTGTAGGGGAAGGGAAGAGTACAAGGGCTGCCGCACGAAGGGTACATGGGTACGAGGAATCGAGAGATGAGGTCAGTGAACTTATCCTTCAGATGGGGGAGGTAGTCATGAGAACGAAAGCTTACTCTTGGTGCTACAGAACAACCCCACACAGGGCAGGCGGCAGAGACCAAGATGGTCGCGATAGAGGTGCTGCAGTAGACGTTGGTGGACGATCAGTAGTAGGAGACCAAGGAGAATGGAGTAAGCTGTTCTTCCCGTCTGTCATGGCTGGGACCACCGACTTACTACGCCGCTTTGTGTAGCTCAATGACGTCCCGACGAAGCCGAACATCCTTGAAATCCTGAAGGATTTCAAAGCTATCATGAAGATCGGACCGCGAACATGCGCAGGGCGCCTCACTGTCATTCCTGTTCCGTCCAATCACCTCCATTGCATTGAATACCAATGCACTGAACTCTGATCGATACGCTTTTGACCGCGAACACCTGACAGGAATACACTCAAAGGCTCTTCGACAGCGTTCCTTGAATAAGGCCCTGGGAATGGATCCACTTTATCGTTTCGAGAAACCTCAGGTGGGTGCTATCGTCCCTCTCCTTTTCATCGCATAACTAATCGACTACTAGAGGATGCCTCATGCTTGGATATGAACGTTTCCAGGAAGACCTCTTTCTCCCTCGTCCCCCTTGGATGCCAATCACTGACCTTGAACCCAGCAGTATGCACAAGTCTAGACAATCGTTTGGGCGGTCAAGAACTCTTCGTTGGTACCGAGAATGAGATGAGTTCGATATCAGGGCCGAGTTCTTGCCGAAGATGTTTTCCTCGGAGTATCATTTCTTGTTCTGCTAATGACTAGGTGACCAGCGCTGTAGACGTACTGTTTAATAAACACCCGTCATTCTCAGATTAAGGGACATTAATTGCGATTATTCAATTGAGCTCATCTGACACGTACCACCGTTATTTCTCTTTGAATGGCACGATACTCATATTGGGAGGTCTAATCTCTCTGTAATCTCACTGCTCAGTGTGCCATACGACCGATTGCAAGATTTAGGCGCCTGTGCGATGCTCTACAAGCGATCGCATCAAATCCATCAGATTGCTGTTGAGAGGCCTCATGGTCAACACACGGCGCGTCGTTTTGTTTCTTATCCTCCGCCCTCATCTCGACGCTTTTCTCGGCACTGTATGGATGATAAGCGCAAGCGCAGTCCTTCTCCCGGTCAGGTCGTAGCAACAAAGAAAGCAAGATGGGAGGCTGAAGTTGCTGCGCCGCCGTCGGAATGCGTACCAACACCCTCAGGATCGGCGCTGATATCTAGCGTCCAGAGCGCCCAGGTGCTTGGAGGCACATTCACAGTCACCGGCCCTGGGAGCACGGTCAACAACTTCAACTATGTGGCGCAGGCCCTACCAGATGGAATTTTGGAGATCCTCAACTCGTTACCTCTCCCCAACTTTCGAGATATCCAACTGGACACACATTCCAAGGCAACAGAAGGGACCTGCATTTGGTTTACGACGGGAGAAATGTTTCTGTTCTGGATTGCAAATGGGAAAATACTGTGGGGCATTGGTATTCGTAAGCCATTGCATAACTCATCGAGGAGAATGATACTGAATTACCCTCAGCCGGAGCCGGGAAGACTATCCTTGCGTAAGTGAGGTCAATTAGGCGCCTAGTCGTGTACTAATACCGTTTGTAGATCCATCATTATCCGATATCTAGAAAGGATAGAGGAAACATCAGGAGGCACCATCTGCCTCGCATTCGTCTACCTTCGATACAGCGAACCTTTGGCCATCAGGGATGTCCTTGAATCGTTTGTCAAGCAGATCGTCGAGCGCCACGTTGATCTGGTCCCGGCCGTGTGGGGTCTTTATGCAAAGCACAAGCAAGAGCGAACCAAGCCCAGTCAACAAGATCTGATGGGTGTCCTGGTGGATTTCATTCACCGTGGAAAGTCGCTGTTCTTTGTCCTCGACGCGTTGGACGAGATGCGTGCTGAGGATAGGCCTATCTTGCTCAGGCTTCTTACGTCGCTGGATGCGAAGCTCTTCATCACCTCTCGACCTCTAGAACTTCTGCAGCAGCAACATCCTCAGGCTCAGGTGTTTAATATTGCTGCTAGCCCATCCGACCTCGACCTGCATATCAAGGACTTTCTCCGCCATAGTCCAGAGGTCATGGCACTAATAGTGGGCACCGATTTTGAGGAACTCATTGTCGAGACGATTCACCGAAAGTCTAGTGGAATGTGAGTCTTTTGACACATTTCACTTGCTGTGCCCTGATGCAGTTTTCAGGTTCCTTCATGCAAAGCTTCAACTAGAAGCACTTCGCCAGTGTGTTAGTGTCCTAGATATTGAAGAAACACTGGATGGTTTTCCTACCGATATTGAAGCCATCTATGCGAAGACCTGGGAGCAAATCCTTGCCCAGGGACCCAAACAATCAAACCTCGCAAAGGTCGTCCTTCTCTGGATCACCCATGCGCATGGTGAAATCACAATCGATGTCCTTCGACGCGCTGTCGCCACGTCGCCGAAGACATATAGCTTTGACCCGAAGCGCATGGTCCCCGAACCTTTGCTTCTATCGGTTTGCTGTGGCTTGGTTTCGGTCGATGAAAAGACTAGACTCGTCCGTTTGATTCGTGAGTCTTGTCGTTGTTTCATCTACTTTTGCCCATGTATCTCAATTGCTTGTGATCCAGATTACACAACTCGGGATGCCATTCTGCCCCGCATCCAGGAATTGCATCCAGTTCCTCATGCCATCCTTGCGCATGTCTCCATTGCCCACATCACAAGTTGTGGCTTTCGGAACTGTAACCTGGAATGCAAAACGGGCGAAGAAGAGGATGCCTTCCAGGCTCTCCTGCGCAGCGATCTTCTCCTTGCCTACGCCCACCGGTCATGGGTCCACCATACCCGCCAATGCTTTCATCATACACCTATCCTGGTGGCAGCAAGTGAGCTGGTGCTTGGCTCCACAAAATATCCTTTGGAGAATAGCGAGTTTTTCGTGGACTTTGGTGGCCCCCTTCATGTTGCTGCATTCTATGGCCTCGAAGAACTAATCCCTCAGGCATCACAAGCCCAAACTCCCAATGTTCAGACGACAATTCGCAGAGCATCGCCATTGATACTAGCAGCCAAGGGTGGCCATCCTGCTTGCGCCAAATCTCTTCTCTTGCTGCCGGGAATCAACACGAACTTCAGGGACGAATATGGTGTGACTGCACTGATGCAGGCTGCCGAATACGGTCATATCGAATGCGCGCAACTTCTTGTTGAGGTTCCCGGCATTGACATCAACACATGGGACAACAATGGCTGGACGGTCCTCATCCATGCCGCACATGGAGGCCATACACCCGTTCTGAAACTTCTCTGTGAGGTTCCTGGCATTGACATCAACAGAGCAGATAATCGCGGTCGGACGGCCCTCATCCATGCCGTGCGCGAGGGCAACACAGAAGCTGCGAAACTCCTCATTGGGCTCCCTAGCATCGATGTCAACGCAGCAGAGGACGATGGCTGGACAGCCCTTCTGTATGCCGCACTGGAGAATCTTACAGAAGTTGTGAAACTTCTCTATGAGGTTCCTGGCATTGACATCAACGCAGTCAGTGATAACGGTTGGACGGCCCTCATACAGGCGGCCTCCTGGGGCCGAACAGAAGCTGCAAGGCTCCTCCTCAATGCTCCAGGGATTGACATCACTGTAGTGGATAAGCAGGGGAAGACTGCGCTATCATGCGCCTCAGAGGAGAGACATAGAGAGATTGTTGATCTTCTCCTTGCTTTCCCTGGACATTAATCATACCCGAATCTCTGTTTTCCTTGTTGCGAGGTAGCTTAGAGTGTGATGTATTTGCTTTGTTGTATGCACTGCTGACGCCCAAAATGCCATTGGAGATGGGATAAAGGGTACGAGCAATGAGGCAGGATACAAATCAAATGAGTGGTAGAGCCATTGCGTGTGTTGAAAAGAAGCCCAACTCAGGTTGACAATGACAGGTTCCAGGATTGAAATATTCCTCAATTTAAAGAGATATCGATTTCTAGACCAAGTCTTGGCGTTTCGACAACGAATGAAGAAGACCTCAACAAGTAATAGCCAAGAATTCGCTTCTACTTCTGTCGCCCTGGGCTTGGTCTCCTCCGAGTCCCCTCCGCCGTCCGGTTGAGCTGATCCTCCGCAACACCCTCATGCATAGCGACCCAATTGGGATCCACCTGCCCCATCTTTGTCCTTCTCGTTCCGCATCCCCTCAGAGGCACTCTTCTCGAATCTCCACGTTTACGGGCACCTAAAATATAGCGTCCGCGGGGCCCATCTCTTAGTGCTCCCACTTGGCGGCCCTCGTGCCGACACCGAGAAGTCAGTGTCAATTCGTGTACTGGCGGCACAAATCGACGACTCCAGGCGAGGAGTCACAGGGTTTGATAGTCTAGATCTTGTGTTCTAAGCAATCTTGGCTCTTCGTATGCACGAACGACGAACTGCGAAGGACGGTTGGCATGCTTCACTGCGAAGGCAGACGGACGGGCTTGGAGTGGTATTCCTAGACCAGCTGTGGTCCGGGGCAAACTCGGCAATACTCGGATGCGGTGGGGTTGTAGGTCCGGAGGTGGAGGAAGACAACGGGATATTCAAAGAACGGTTTGCGGCTGCCAAGCTCGGAGGGCGGGTGACCATGGATAACGAGTGTGCCTGGCAGAGGTCAGGGGCAGATAGCATTGGCCTGGAGGCGTAGAGATGCGCCACAGCCGTCTACTCTGTAAATGATGTTTTAGTGAACGTTTGGATCCTCATTGGAGCGAAGGAGGCAGTGGTATGGTAGGTGGTAATCTGGTGAATGAAGAAAAGCATCGATTCAGAACTACGCGCAAACGACTCTCAGGGAAGGTAGATCTCTCGGAATGTGAGACGCCTAGGAAGCGGGTGCGCCTCTGTGTTGAGACTCCAAGACTTTAGCTCTGCAGCTGCCTGCTCGCTGTAACGAGGAACAAAGAAACATACCTTGCGTGTCCCCTCGAAGGATATGAAATATACACCCTCCACGTCAAGCCTTTAACGCTTAGCACCCACCCTGTTCTCGTCGCTTACACCTACACCCAACCATTGTTTCGTAGCCTCGTCCCTATTCAACACTAGGACTCGGGCAAGGTAGAACACGGAGAGCTTACAGAAGGTAGTTTCTGGCCTGTCCCATGGAAGTTGGCTCCTTTCAGAGATATAGACATGGCACAAGAGGGGCAGCAAATACGGTCGGACTCAAAGGAGTCTGCTCCGACATGAGCTTCACATCTGCCCTTGGTTGAGCAGCCGCGTTTCGAAACCCTGCCCGTTTGGCGGCTGCAAGTTGAGTCGAGATTTGGGAAGGCGGTGGTTGGTCTTGTTGGAAACGAGACAAATGAGACGGCATAGTCAGAAGGAGTGTGTAGGAGCAGAGGTGTCATAGCGCTTCTGCTAAGCGAGTGGATGTGGATGGTGGTCGAAGCCAAGGACCAATCGTCTGTGCTAATGATGACATAGGGGCCATCCTCTGATCCGTCCCACGGCGCTCCTTGCTCTTGACCACCTCGTCCTCTTTTCAGTCAGCGTCTCTTTCCATCCCATCCAGCGAACCTATTCCAGTCAACTTGAAGCCTTCTTCACACCTGTGTCGCCTTTTATACCGGACATACAGCCTCTCCTTCTGTCATTCTCGCCCGCTCGTTGGCTTGTGGAGGTCCTCTCGCACAAACTATCTATCCACCCATCTGGTCAGTCAACGGTTATGTCGCCGATAACCGCGCTCTCACAGACTGCCCAGACTCCTCCGAGCCTCCCCTCCTCCGCCTACCCCGATCGATAACCCCCGCCGTTCCACAAGCTAGATGAAGCCGTTCATAGCCTGCAGTGTTCGAGAAAGACTAGGCCGTGTCTCGGGTGGCCGAAATTTACATGAAATATTGCAAGCCAAACAGGGAGACGAGCAGGAGATGCAAGGTAAGTCGCGTGGATTCTTGTTTTTGGTTTTCTTGCTGACTTGTTTCAGTCCATGGCTATCGTTGCTGAAGCCTCACACGATTGCCTCGCTCTCGTCATGCCTATTGTCAAGCCTCCGCTCGACGATACCGGGTTGGATTCTTTCACAACTATCCGACTACATGCGGGGCAGAGAGAGGCGATCATACGTTGCAAAGGATGAATCACGGCAGAGAGCCTGCTTGTCCGTGCCTATCAAGCCGGATGCTGAGGGGTGGAAGTTTATGGTCGAGGGTAGGGTTTCCCTTCAGGTGTGCAGGACGTACGCTGGAACCCATTCATCCCGAGTTTGCTTGGCTGATGATTCCGTGCAGGGATCTGTGCACTAGATGCCGATGGGTCTCCGTCAGCCTGAACCACGACCCGATCAAATGGTCGATTCTGGTCGACCCCAGTGCTCCAACGGCTTTGAAGCGATGGTATTCCTCTTTACCCCTCTGGCTGCATAACGCACGCGCCGTTCATTGGTGATTGTATTAGGCGAACGAGGAGGGACTGCATGCGCAGGGTGGCAGAGCAAACGTCAAGGCAAATCCCCGACCCACCGACCCATGTACACCCCTCTAATTACTTTTCACAGTGGAACACCTACCGTGCTGCCATCGACGGTTCAAATCTCAGACTCGGACTGGCCTTGGGAGCGCCCGCTTGACGACGACGAAAGACCCCAGGTGAGGCCATGATACTTTCAGGGCGTGCACACTTAGCTAACGACGCTCTACAGGTGTTCAAGAACCATGGAGGATACGTATCTCTGCTTTCAAGTCTCTCTACTCCTGACTGCGAATGTTACATGGGACCAACTGGGTAGGTCAGTCAGGGTTTCGCAATGTCCAGCCTTTTAGGCTCATCAGACTGCACACAGAGATGAAAGAGCACCAGTATCGCTCTGAACACTCCCTGAGCATGGGACAACATCCGGTTCCGTGATCAGCGCTCCAAGGGCTCGAACCACGACATAGCTATGCTCCTGGGACTTCGTGGCCCTTTACGATCTCGAACCCCTCGAATAAGCGCATGGAACTTGTACGTGCGGGAGTGACCTCCATTCCACAAATCGGACGATAAAGTAAATGACATTCTGTTGACTCTTGACTTTCCAACTCATAACATTGCACAAATATACGTCATCACTTCCCGGCATCGTTGGTCTGTCAGCCCCGAACGCCACTCATAGAGACGCCGCAACTTATCGACTCTATGATAGAAAGATCCAACTCAACATCAACGTACCGGTTGGCTCATGACATGCTGTAGGACGGTACGAGGGTGTTGGGGTGCCAAGATGGGAAGAGTGTGGCTTGTATCCTTGGTTCTGTTGTGTTCGCCTCATGTCCGGACGTCTTGTCCGTGTCCTTAACGCAATCTTTCTGCGTGCAGTGTATTCGAATACTCAAATGAACTGGTTTCTTGTCACGAACACGTCTGGGTCATCCGGACAAACATCGTCATATCGCTTGCAAGCAATGGTTGTTGTCAAGTCAAATCTGTGCATTTCACCCTGAATGTCATAACAAAGTGCACTGATCTCCTACACCGCTGTTGAGCATGCACCATCGAAGTTCTGAGTACAGGTACGGTCTTCCAAAAGGATCATGGAAAAGCCCATATCAACTCTCTTCCATGAAACATCACGCCGCATCTGGATTCGTCAAAATCGGCTGCTTGAAGGAATGGGCTTCGTAGGGGAGAGCACCGCAAGGCCGGCATTACCCTTGCACTGATGTTCTCCCAACTGGGAAGGTAGCTCGGGCAAGAAAACCTGTTTATTTGGGATATGCGACTCAATGCGTTCAGTAAGACTAAGCCAAGGACGATACTGGTTTAAAATCAGCACAAAGAGCTAAAACTACAGAGGTCGGGCTCACGCCTTCCCAAGCTCGAGGTGAGCGCTTACATCATTCCCTGTAAACCGTTCTCGAGGCAGTTGGACAGACATCGACCGTCGACGGAGGGTATATGTCCCTAAATGGATGCATATCTGGCCGGGGTTGTAAGTCGGATGGTCAAGAATCGACGAGATGTCGCGTACCTATTCCCTCGTTCTCGTTGCGGAATTGAGAGGTTTCCTGCAGATACGGATGGATGCTCGAGCGGCTTGAAAGACCCAAGCGGTTAACGAATGCAGGCTCTTGCGCAAAGTCGGACATCGATTGAGCAGTGGTTGGGAAATCCAATGCAAAGCTCGAAAGGCCTGAAACGTGACACGCAACGCAATTGTCGACCGATTCTGACAGGAATAAGGGCGTCGTATGGGTAGCGCTGTACAATGGGTGAGCCATGTTTGAGAACGATTGGGCAGGGCTTCAACCATCAAGAACGCCACATACCTAAAGGCAACCCAAAATCCCTATATCCACTTGAATCCAATGTTTGAAAGGGGCTACGTTTCTGAGCAACGTTGGGTGTCAAGAACGGGACCTGGCGAGACCCGATTCGCCTACCTTGTCATCGCATCCGACACTAGGAGTTTCGACAACGAGGGCATCGGGAGAGTTGAGACCGGGCCGAGTATAATCGTTTACCCTCCGTTCTGAACAGCCTGTGCAGCTTCATCAGTCAAATGTACATGCTCTGGAGGAATCGTGCCCCACCTCATATCATGGCGCCGTCGTCGAACAAGCGTCGGATTTCCAGCGCAACTCTCCAATGCCTAGTCGAATGTTGATGCCGCTGTCCAAGACAGTTGCGGAGGGTCCATAAGCTGAGGGATCGGTGCCTTTGGCTAATGTAGCCCCTCCAGATTTGCCCAATGCAACCGGAGGGCTAGATAGGCCTAGAAAGGGGACTCACGCATTAGGCCGCCTGTCTGGATACATCGTGGCTTTGGGCAGGCCCGTTAAGGCACCAAGGTTGGCCAGTGTCCACTGTCGTCCGTCCCGTAACTCGGACAGACAAAAACCAATTGGCGACGGGTGGACAAGTACTAGATTAATCGCTATATACAGTTATCAGTCAAAGAGACCAAAGCATAAGAGATCAAGCGTACCTTCTGCACGCTCCCCAAGCCAAGACCTCGTTCCTGGCTGTACCTCTGAGACGTCAAACTCGATAGAATGAAGGTTCAGAATCATCCTTGGATGGCACGTTCGCATTTGGGAGCTTACTGTTCTGTGCGTTGGCGGGTGCCTTGACAATGACCGTGACGAGAGGGAAGTGCACGTGTCGAGGTGTAGGAAGCGACAATGGGCCAGTCACAGCGAGAGACTGTCCGAGTGAAATGAAGTTAGCAAAGGAGATCGAGATGGAATGGGACGAGCCTTTCGCTCAACTTGCCTAGGAGTACGTCTATTGTGTCTCCTTTCATGAGCTGCCATGTGCATCAGCCCTTGCAGTCACCAGGGACGCGCTCTGGGGGTAGAAGGGTACTGCCAACCTTCAGTTCAACAGGTTCACCCTGAAGCTGGCGTGGCATGGCTTTCGACGAGGTTCGATGTAGGAGGAAAGGCCCGCAGAGGATATTCGATAGGAGTGTAGTTGTTTTCGACACAAATGGTTAGAGGACTCGAATAGTGGGTGGATATGTCTCGAAAGAGGGGCTATATGAGCCAGAGTGGGTGAGGATCGTCATAGGTATCCAGTGACTGGCTTTGGTACGAAGAGGCAGGCCCAATTGAAAGGAGGAGAGGTCGAGGTTGAGAGCAAGGAGCGTGGGATACGCCAATCAGAGAATTGCCCCTATGTTAGCACGGGCGCTTGTCCTTTGGCTTCAACCACCATCCGCACCCACTCACAGAAGCACTACGACACTTCCACACTCTGCTGGCTGCTCCTTCTCATCTGCCTTGACAGACAGCCCGTGCACCAAACGACCATCGCCGTCCTTCTCAGCGCGACATGCTGAATGGGTCACATCTGGCCACGAAACTGCTCAGGCACCAGGCAAAGGAGGATGTGAAACCCACGTTGGAACAGAATCCCAAGGACACATACCGCAGCTGCCCATGCACCCTCTCCGATCACTGAACAGCAACGCGCTTTCACAACGGACGCTGGCAGGTCCGCCGAAGACTTTCTGTAAGCTCCCCCGCTCCTCAAGTCGCTTGATTCCTCGTATTGAATTTCGGCCTAGGAGTGAGGCTTCGGTTCATTGATTAATTGTAGTCTCGCGTCGAACGATCAGGGTGGGTGCTCAACGTCAACGCGTGCCCTGGAGGATTTCACCCCATGGACCCTACGGCTTCCTCGGCGGGAGCACCTTCAAGATACGAGTTTGGATTTCTTGCCAGAGAGGGCAGGCAAGCGATCATTCGGAATCCCTAGAACCATGTATGTGCTTCTCGGAAACCTTACGTTCGAGACCAACCCCCTTCTGAAGGACCACGCCCTTGCTTTCGGAATGAGGGCGCCTTCTCGCTCGTCCAACTGGCGCCCGCCAGACAGCGCTTTCCTCCGTCCAACGCAATTCAAAACCCGAGCTAACTATTTTCTCCCCAGATGGATGCCACGATCCCCTCTCAAATCTCTCCTGCGTCCTACCTCGTAACCCTTTGCTCATCTCCCTCTTGCTCGCGTCTCCCCTGACCGAGGAACATCATCTGACGCCGTTCACTCTCGAAACCCGCCTACAACAAACCCGTTTACAAATCCCCGTCGCCTTCCTCTATCTCTGGTCCCCCAACCACGCCGCACTCGCTTTCTTTTACCGTCTCGCCTCGCACACCGTGACGCGTCTGAGCGTCCCAATCTCGAAACTGCTGCTGCCAATGCAGCAAAGCATGTCGGCTGTCCTTTGCAGCCCGTTCGGGCACAAGACGAGCCCAGAAAGCTTCGAAGACCAGACGTGCAGGCATACCGAACCCTGGGATGCGTCGCCTGGAGTTGTCGGACTTGAGATGTCAATGCATGAGTCGGTATCCGCCTGCCAAAGGGGTGAGTATGAGAGCCCAAAATGGGAACGCCATGATATCGGCGTTGTATGCACGATGTTTTGAGAAGGCGGGGAAGGCGAGGAGGGATTTGCTTGAGGAGACGAATAAGGAGATGGGCAGGGGTGTGCAGGAGAAGCACCACATGAGGGTAACCGTCGTTTGACGGTTCTGCTGAGTGAGGCTCAGATCTGGCTGGCGGTGGAGAAGACTGTAGGGGGAGAGACCAAGGTGTCGCAATGCTTTACTCCTTATTCGGCCCCCGCTTTTCATATCATAATACTTAGTATATATATCTCGAGACGTCGGTCTCTTCGAGATGCTGCCCCCACACTTACACCGCTTCCTATCCGAGTCGGGGGATCTGCTCTCAGGTAACAACGAAGAACTTTACTCAAGCGCTCGTCTGAGCACAGTGATTTACTTGTCCAACTGTTGGTGTCTCCTTCCCTCTACCATTGTTCAAACCCGGGCATTGCGTATTTCGAAAATATATAAGGATACATTGAGGCGATTCTGTTTCATATCAAATACACCATTACAGAGATGTTGGTTCAATAATCCCAGGGAAAGCAAGCAACAGTTCAACAATTTCTCTATGCCCCCGCCTAGAGGCATGTGACAGCGCAGTCTCCCCGCTTGGCTTGGACACCACATTGACATCAATCCCAGGTGCATTGAGAAGCTGCTTCACAATGTCCGTATGACCCCTGTACGCGGCCACCATGAGGGCCGTCCATTCGTTCTTCTCGTCTTCTACGATATGTCTCCAGCCTCCTACTAGGTGACACACCTGGTTGATATCGACCCCAGGGGCATCCAAGAGGTGTTTTACAACTTCTGGGTGATCATATTCCGCGGCGAGTATGAGGGCCGTACAGCCGTCTTCATCTTCTGTGTTGATATCAATGCCAGAGAACCCAAGGAGAAGTATTACAGCTTCTATGCAGCCCCGCCGCACGGCATGCATGAGAGCCGTCCAACCGTACATATCCTTTGTGTTAATGTCGATGCCCGGGAACCCAAGGAGGAGTTTCACAACGTCCAGGTGGCCCTCAGACGTGGCGCACATGAGGGCTGTCTGACCGCCAACACCTACCGCATTAATGTCAATGCCAGGAACCTCAACCAGAAGTTTTACAGCTTCTAGGTAGCCCATAGCACAGGATAAGATGAGGGCTGTCCAGCCTCCATCATCTACTGCATCGAGGTCAATGCCTGGACTTTTGAGGAGAAGTTGCAAACATTCGATGTGTTCCTTCTCAATGGCATAAATCAGCGCATTGCTGCCATCGCGGGCTCTGAGGTTCACATCAGTGTCAGGCAGCGAGAGAAGAGCTTTGGCGCAAGCGAGATGGCCGTGTTTCACTGCCAGCACCAATGGCGACTCTTCCCAATATGGTGTCTGAGCGTTGGGAGATTGCAGCTGTGCTGCTGGAGCAATTAGGTCTTCAAGGCCATACAATGCAGCAACATGAAGGGGGCCACCAAAATCAAGGTAGCGTCCGGCATCCAAAGGAAATGAGGTGCTGCCGAGCACAAGCCCAGTGACTGCCCCCATGACGGGTGGATAGCGGTCGCATTGAGATGAGTGGTGGACCCATGACCGATGGGTGTAGGCGAGGAGGGAGTCATTATGGATCAGAGCCTCGAAGTCTTTCCCCCTCTGTTCGCATGTCTCGTCGTTGATCGCTGTCTTGCCGTAATCCTGGACTCCACAGGCCGTGACGTGGGCGATACAAACATGCGCAAGGAGAGCGTGAGGGATTGGAAATAATTCCAGGATCCGGGGCAGGATGGCGTCCTGAGTGGTATAATCTGGGATCGCAGCTCATTAACAACAAAAGGACAATATTGAGAGCCCCAATATGGAACTTACGAATCAAGCGAACGGTTCTCGTCTTATCATCAACAGACACGAGACCGCAGCAGACCGATATAAGTAAAGCTTCGGGTACCATGCGCTTCGGGTTGAATACATGTGTTTCCGGCGATGTTGCAACAGCACGCCGCAGCGCGTCGATTGTCATCTCGCCGTGCGCATGGGTAATCCAGAGGAGTACGAGTTTTGCTAGGTTCAACTGCTTGGGTCCCTGGTGGATAATTCGCTGCCACGTCCTCGTGTAGATGTCCTCAATATCGGTTGGGAATCCATCCAACGTTTCCGCTACATCCAAAGGGCTAACACAGTGGCGGAGTGCCTCCAGCTGAAGTCTCGCGTGAAGGAACCTGTGGGATGCGTCAGAATACGGACGATGGGTCGATACAGACGGGTTAAGAAACTCACATTCCACCGGACTTTCGATGAATCGTCTCCGCAATGTGCTCCTCGAGATCGGTACCCTCCAACAGGGCCACAACGTCCGGACTATGTCGAAGGAAGTGCTTAATATGCAGATCAAGATCGGAAGGACTGGCAGCAATGTTGAACACTTGAGCCCAAGGGAACTGTGCCTGCAAGGTTTCCAATGGCCGAGAAGTGATGAAGAGCATCGCATCCAACGATGTAAGAAGCCTGAGGAGGATAGGACGATCCTCAGCCCGCATCTCATCCAACGCATCCAGGACAAAGAGCAGTGTTTTACCACGTTCAACGAATTCCTCTAGGACAGCCATCAGGTCATGTTGACTGGGCTTGGTCTTCTCTCGCTCGTGTTTTGCATAAAGACCTTGGACGATTGGAAGGAGATCCTCGTGTCGCTCGAGAATCTGCTTGACTAGCAACTCCAGGATGTCCCTGATAGCCAAAGGTTCGCTGTATCGAAGGTAAACATAGGCGACGCAGATGGCGCCCCTCAGCGCCTCCTCACGCCGTTCCAGGTAGTGGATGACGATGGATCTGCAAGGTTTAAGGACACGTATGGATGCCGAATCGAGATTACTCACGCGAGGATGGTCTTCCCGGCACCAGCTATCAAGCCTCCATCAGCATTGCGATCTGATTTACACAATGCAAAGACATACGGATGCCAATTCCCCAGAGGATCTTCCCCCTTACCACCCAAAAGAGAAACATGTCGCCCTCAGTGAACCATACACAGGTCCCTTCCGTGGCTTTGGAAAGAGTGTCCTGTTGGATGTCTCGGAAATTCGGCAGCGAGAGTGATTTCAAGATCTCCAACACATTGACTTGGACAGCTGGAGGTTCATACATGTAGTTGTGGTGGTGATGGATGGTGGTGTTGTTGTCGCGCCCAATCATGGTGAGTGAGCTACGATGAATCTGGACGGTGTGAGCCCCAGAGATCAGTGCTGATCCCGAGGCCGTTGGCGAGGTCTCTGAATGTGGTGGAACGAGATTGTCCTCCCATCTTGATCTCTTGGTGGCGACATCGAGATGTTGGGAACCGCTCGCCTTGCGCTTGGGTGGGGTTTGCATGGCGGGCTGGACGCCCAATTATGCAGCGATGTAGGCAATATGAAGGAAAGAGATGAAGCCTGTGTCTTGCCGCGTGCCTTCACAGCACCTACGATTGCTGTCAACAGCACACCAGTCACACCAGTTGATGCCTGGAGGCCCAAAGCATGCCCTTGCAGTTCACCCACACACATCGAAGAACTGTGATCGCATAGCTTTCGATTGAGGCAGGTTCAAAATAGAAGGTGATTCGGAAGCTTCAAGCAGTGCCCTGATTGACGCATTCATATCCTCCCTAATGAGAAGCAGTGTCTCTGCACGGCTACGATCAGCTACAGATCCGAGCACGGTCAGGGAGATACGCACCCATCCATCTGGCGAAATTTCGTTAAATCCAACTTACATTGGCCTTGCTGGTTTTGCATAGGCCAGAATTTCATCAGGAGGGAAAGGTGGGTGTAGCAGGACCAAGGGAGGACCAAGTTAAGAACTGGACGCCTGGACAAACATAGCCTTGCAAGTGACAATTATCAAATCCAAGCAAAATTCTGACCTGTCTGGGTTTCGTAGTGGCGTGGTCGGCTTTACCCCTGCACCCATGTCGAGTCTGGTGCTTACGCTGTACAGCGTCCCCTGTAAACCCAGTTCAGGGCGGTTGGACAAACGACGACAGAGGGTGTCCGCCTCGTCATGGATGCGTACCTTTCCAATGTCATAATTCAGCCAGGTGGTCGAGAATCAACGAGAACTTGCATACCTATCCCTCAGTAAAGATTCGGAATCCGAATTGAATTGTCTCCTGCAGACACGGACGGATACCACCCGAGTGGCTTGGAAGGCGCGAGACCTCAGCGTACACAGATCCCTGTGCAAAGTTGGAAGTGATTGGGGAGCATTTGGAAAATGAGTCAAATCAATGCTCATTGCAAACATTGGTTAAGCCTGACCAGAGTGGAGCACGTCAGAGGGTAACACTGTAGAGCGGTTCAGCCATGCTTCGCATCAATGGGGCAAGGTTGCAAGATGGCACGTAAGTACCTTATCCCTGCCCAGAGATCGCAGAACCCGCCGCATCCCGTGTTCGAATCCCTGCTCACATAGCTGGTTTTCCTGTCCGATTTGAGTGCCTATGTAACCTGGTTAGCCAAGCGTGCGTTTCGCAGAAAAATCGTGCTCACCTCGTATCATTTGGACATTGTTGACCAGGGGGCGGTTTCCACAACAGCTCTCCAACGCCAGTCGAAGCTTGAGACTGCAGGTAGCGGCTTGAGGGGCCATGGCGTGCGACATCGTTTGTGGTGTGGTCCAAGAGTGAGGGTTCAGCGTATTGGCTGTCTTTACCCTACACCTTGGCTATGCGGTCCCTGCGGATTGGCGCAACACATGCACTGCATCAGTGAACCGCGAGCGCTAAGGACAACTGGAGGCGCTAAAGAGCGCATCTAAGAGTGCCATGGCTTCGGGCAAAGCTGGCGGGAACCCAGGACTAGCCAGAGCACCCGTTCCGTAGGTTGTAGGTCAGATGGGCAGAAACCAACGGATTCTAATGTTACACTGGTTGCTGTATAAAGTCATCGGTTAATGAGTTCGGGATGGGATACGCCATACGTACCTTCGATACACTGCCAAGCCAAAGCTTCTTTCCTGACCGTATGTCGCCAACCTTGGACTTTAAACTCGATGGCGTATAGGTTCAGAGTCGTACAAGTATGCCCTTACGAACCCAGAATCTTATGTCGACCTTTATCATCAAGAGGAGGTCGGAAGCTTGCTGCTTGTGTCTGCATGAACTCATGTAGGTGCAAAGTGTTGAATGTGAAATCTCCAAGCAGGTAGCTTCACTGTCACCACGACTCGGAGGAGCGAGCTGATAGTGTCGAAGTGAAGGAGGTGATGATGCGGTCGTCTCTAGCAAGAGACTATCCGGGTGCAGCAAAGTCAGTGAGTGAGATCGAGGCGGAATGAGACGAAGCTTCCAATCGACTTACCAAGTCCCAATAGCACGCCTGACTTCATGAATCACGATTTGTGTGTGCCCTTGCGACGTGGCATGTGTTTCGAAAATACTGCAAGGCTTCGATGGGAGAGGTTCATCCAGCAGTAGGATGGCATGAATATCGACGGGAGTGATTGCAGGAGCGACGGCTCAAAGAGGTCTGGGCATTCGGTAAGGGCGTCGTTTTTGGCGACACAGAATAGTAGACCGACTATACAGGTGGATAAGATCATGCAAGTGGGGCTATCCAAGCCAGAGAGTAGGCATGGACTGTAAAAGATATGGCTGCATATCCAGCTGTACGATAAGGGCATCTTCAAGTCGAGTTGATTAGGTTTGCGGAACTAGATGAGGTGCTCGATTCAGAAAGAGAAGGAGCGGAGTCAAGGGTGGTGCTGGCAAGAAAGGGATCGATCCAGTCGAGATGGGAGTGGGTGCGGAAGAGGTTGCCAGTGCGTCAGGGGCTCGTCGCGTGTGTGGCAGTGCAGCTGACCAAAACATAGGGGCGATCCTCTGATCCATCTTGCTCTCAACCACTTCGACTCGTACCGATCATACGTCTCCTCTTACGCACTCCAGTCAAAGCCTGATTTACACTGGGATAATCTCTCAGTACTGAAACCGTCAGTGATGTATGCTGCAATGCCTTTCATGGTCCTCACCCACCCTCTGGATCAGTCCTCTCGCACACAACCATTCATTCGATATGGTCAGTCAACGATTCCTGTCACCAACCAAAGCGCTCTCGCCGACTAACAGGCACCACCAGGCTTCCGCAGCTGCACCTACCACCGCCGATAACCCAGCCAACTCAGCTCGTCCCGTCAGAGCTGTCCAGTATCCCAGAAACGCAGGCCGCGTCCTTGGCTGCCTCAAGTGCGCATAAATACCACAAGCCATACAGGGGGACGAGAATGACCTACTAGGTGCGTCCAGAAAAGGATCGCTTCTGTCCCGATTGCTGACTTGGCTTCAGCTTGACGAACTCACGGCCAGCGTTGCTGAAACCAGACCTCGTTGGCTTTCGACATACTCAACTCGACTGATCTGCGACCCAGAGCCTTCCAGAGACGCTACAAGGGGTTTGGAACTATTTCCCATCGAATTTGAAGCCGAAGAGTGGCGATTCATGGTCATGATTGAGGTCCCGCTTAGGAGGCACGCTCGATTTCCTTTCTGTTTGATATCTTTGACTTTTACTGACGACCGTATGTAGCGATCACGAGTCGGCGCCAGGCTCTCGACGCCCAATTATGATCTTAACCTCCGACTCTGGCACCTCAGCAGCTTCACCTGAAGCAACGACCTTCCCCATACGTGCTCACCACACCAGCCGCTCCGACTAGTACCGTACGAAACGCCCGCCGTTCACCTAAGGCTCGTACACAGCGATACGGTTGGTATGGCCCCGGCCAGATTTCGAATCCCAGAACAACCGCTGAAGAACGGAGCTGGGAATCGGCTGCGAGGTCGGCGACGACCAGGTGACGTCAGGTGAGGCATGATGTCTCTAGAGCATGCGCACTCGACTGACAACGCTGTCCCGACACTCCAGCATTCATGGCCCATAATCAACCCCATCTCGACCCTGCTGGTGCTTCTGAGGTCAAAGCTGCGAATCTCCGATGCAACGATCGGGTCGACGAGGCAGGGTTTCACTACGCCCTGTTCGTTAGACTAATAATATCTCGCAGAGACGCAAATGAACCAATACCGCGCCAAGTTGTCAGGGTTGCCTGTGGATTGGATTCGAACCGCGTGCGTGATGGACGTTGCGAGCCTTGGGCGTATAGGCAGGCAGGTGTGTAGCGAATGTTTTTAGAATCCCGCTCGATTGACTCGAACCCAACCTCTGATCACTGTTTAGTGTTGCCCGAAGACACTCCCTGAGTCTGATACGATTAACGTCTGCTTCTGCTTTCGATATTCCAAGGGTTCGAGCTTCGATACCGTCACACCCCTCACTCCATGGTCTCTCACAATCTTGAAGAACCGCATCGGGCTTGCATCTGCAGGAGTCGCCTCGATTCCGGGACCGAAGAAGAAAGAAGTGAGCAGTCCGACTTACAACCTCGCAAGGCTATACAGTCATGACGGAACCATGAACCCCTTTGTCGCTTGTCCTGCCGCCTCGAACTCAGTTTCGCAGGGACACTGACCCTCTAGCACAGGTCAAGGTAAGCACGACTCCGTTTTGTCATTCCCACTGCCAGGCTCATCACTTGTTATAGGCATCCGACTACTGCACTAGCGACACCACTCCCTTGAAAAGCTGAACCACTTGGCGAACTTCAAACTGGGCCTGCCGCCTATGCCAGAGTGCAGGGGCGCGAAGGTGGGAAAGGTAGGGCTTTCAAGTATCGTCGATCCTGTCGTGGTCGATAATACTCCTAGGTTTCATCTGTCGGAAAAACCCAAACGGGCTTATTAGTGCTGTAAGGGGTGTCAGACCCCACTCCACTTATAGTCGCTTTTAAGATTAACAGTTAGTCTTAAAAGGTGGGGGGTCCAACCTTGTAAGGTCGACGGATTCCCAGTGGGTTGATGACCCGGTCTCATGTGGGTTCATCACGGGCCCGCAGACACCAGTTAGCGTAGAGACCCGTGCAGTTCCTTGATCGTGTTGTGGTGGCGCGTTTTGGAATCGAATTTGCGAGAGAGGAACGAGAAAAATACGAGCGAGTCGTGACGATGAGCGGAATGGCGCTCTAGAGGGCTTTTGATGGGGACGCCGCGGCCAGAAATAGCTTCATATTACATTTCGTGATATGCAAGGCAAGCGCAAGGTGATGCCAAGGCTTAGAGCATCAGAGTGATCTTATTAAATCAGTATGTACCTTATTACGAAGTTGTAAGGGGGGTTGCAAGGCTGCCAGGCAAGCTTAAAAGGTCGCGGACCTTTTAAGCCCGGTTTGGTTTTTCCGACATCTTAGTTGTTGACGCAACCTCCTTAATGTAGTCGGATACCCAATAAACTGGGTTGTTACCTTGTAACCCTCCATGAGCATGCGATATCTACGATAATGTTCCGTTGTGCGTGCCGCCTACTAATGCACAATATGTTAGTAGTTTAGCTTGGGATATAACCAAGGACTTGACATCAGCAGCCACAGCAGATTGGGCTCGAGAGCCTGCCCTACTCGCACCTCCCATCTCACTAGTCATGACGTCTAGAGTGTCTTCTTCACCTTCCCTCCTCATGCGGATGTCCCATCTCTCGGAACGCGTTCATGTCGGCTTCTCACAGCCTTGGCCCTTGTGACAAGCTTTCGGCTCAAACCGATCCCACCTGCGCAATATCCAGCATCACAAATGCGGCCGGGTGAGCTAGATATGTCCAGCAGTAGTAGATTTTGAGCCCACTACCGGGTTCTATCCCTCGACGGCTCGGTCAATTGTATCGAATTGCCATGGGAAGGAGTATACCATATGTATACTATTATCGTTAATGACTACGACCTCAGCATGGATTGAATGATTATGCCGCTACCTCCTCGCCTTTGTCTGCGCCATTCCCTTCCATGATACTCTTCACCATCTGCCCGACCCGATCCCCAGACATGTCCTCAAGCACAAGTCTCATCAAGGTAACCCGAACGACCCTCTCGTATTAGTCTTCGGCCCCAACACGGCGCATCTCCCAACAAATCCAATCTTTATTGGTTTCCTCTTCCTCATCTCAAACACGATCTTGCTCACGTTTGCACCCTACTCAAACATCGCATCTGCAGCACGATGTTGTGGCACTCCCACTACGTGATCTGCATCCCCACACCCTGAAGCGATGTACAGAAGTCATCAAGCAACGACTTCAAGCAATGCTTGCAAGGGGTTGGTAACCCGCCTGTACACCTTGCCTTCAAAGATCCATTGGGTCCTCTTGCGCGAGAACAGCCCGTACTGGATGGTACACGTGCTTCGCTGTGTTGGCATACGGCCAGGTTTCGAAATGGGAATACTCAGACTTGCCGCGGGGGTGAGGGGAAATGTGCGAAACCATCGAGTGCGGCGCATAGGAGAGGAGATTGAGGGGATCCATGCAAACGGGATAGAGCCCTTGGCTGGTAAACGTCAGCTGGGAGATGGAGGAGGCTCGGATAAGGAGACAGAGCGTTGGTTTCTGCTGGTCCTGCATTGGGGGAGGCGAGGGTAGAGGTTGTTGGGCTAGTGTAAGTGCTGTAGCTATCCGATCCGTAAATGAAGCATGACTTCGGATTTTGATACCCATTAGATCGAGCATTGCGCGATCTGGGAGGTGCCAGTTCGGGGGAACGAGAAAACATTTTCATTTCAAGGTCTTCGTGACCGATGGGCGGCTCTCAGCGAATAGAGCTCGTTGCGACCGTAGCTCCTCCAGACGTAGCATTTCCGGAGATTCGGGATACGAGGCTGCCTGCAAGTGCTGCGCACCCATCCCAATCTTGTTGCCGGCCCGACGATGGTTCACCGCACCAGCTTCGTTTCTTCACCACGAGTCAGCTTCGAGACTCGAATGAGTTGAGGCATAGAGAACGTACCGTCCGTCTTCGCCTGACCTAGCTTCGTTCGCAGCAGGCGGTTTCTCCTTGGGTGTGAGCGCAGGTGCGGCAGCCTTGGCCTGCGCTCCCTGCAGGATTCTACTAGAGCTCCACGTTGACATCCAGATCCATTCCCTTCTCAAACTTTGCGTGTTTGGCTCCTGAGAGCTGCTTCAATAGCTAGGCGGGTTACGGATGCTTATAAGATCGTTTTTTGGCGGTCTTGGTGGCTGAAGGGTGGTCAATTGAGCGATGCTAATCTGGGAGCAAAATCAGCAAAGAAAGAAAGGACAGAGCGAATCTGGGAGGAAGAGGTGAAGCAGGCAACACTCACGTCCTCTCTTCCCTTTGCAAGCCCTGCCTACGAAGCCCATCGGCAGTCCCTCGTCGAAATGGTTTGGAGGACTGGGCTTTGATGACATTGGCCATTCTCCGATTTGCGGCGCGTTGTGCGAGGCTGGCTGTTGGACGGCAATCAAGCATCCGCGATTTAGTGTGTGTGTGTCGGATTAAGTGGTCAAGAGCGAGTTCGTAAGCGAGACACGCCTCCAGGGACTCGTACTGGAGGAGAGCAGAAAGCGAAAAAGCACGTCAGCGACCAGATCTTCACACCACCAAGCAAGATGCGAGCACTCACCATGCTTCGGAAGGGTACATAGTAGAGGAAGAAGTAACGCTGGGATTCGCAAAGCCAATCGCAGTGCTGATGTCTAAGGGAAGAGGGTGCTGGCTACGCTGGAAAGAGCATTGGCAGCAGTGATTTGGCTGGGATGGCCATCGTGGGTGCATTCCCACTTCACGGCGTTGTGTTGAAGAAAACCAGACGAGCGTGTTTCAGCAAGTTAGACTGTGCCCAGTGAGTGAAGCAAGGAATGGCATAGGAAGTGAAGAACGTCAAGGATCGAGGAGAAAGCACTGGCTGATTGGTCTCGGGCCGTTCAGATCCCGCCTTTGATGATGACTCGGACGTCGATAGTTCCTCTGCCTCTCAGTGAACACAGTATAATCGTCAGACCCTCAGCACTTCCTTGAGATATCACATACTAGTTTTCGCTTCGTACAAAACTCTCTTTCCTTCCATAGCTAACGCATTCGCAGGAGCATCTCCGACCAACGTCAAGAAAGCCGAGTGTCTCGGAGGACAGGACCGACACGATTGCTTCTGGTCCTTTCCCAAAATTCCTTCAACTTTCTTCTGGACCGCGATGACTTGCTGCACAATCACGCTCTCTTCACGAATTAGCCAGGTGCTTCCTGAATATAATATGTCAGACTTCCAGAATCGCACTCCAGATAGAGGCGTACTGACCCTCCATTCCTCCGGCTGTGTCCTAGATAGGTGACGGTTCGTCCTTTTACGCGTTCTCTTGACCCAGTAGACGAGTCCTCTGATTTTTTGCTGCTGAGCTGACCCATGCGCAATGCCTTGCACTATGGACGTTGGCCAGAGTTTAGCCATCCCACCAGACGACATGTTGGACCCGTCTTCAATGCCTAGCACACCGTCGAGCCCCCAGTGTTGGGAATGTCGAGTCAAATCCGGCATTCGTGTATAATTGGATTTGTCAGCACCGGCGCTAAGCCGACTGCGCGCTTATTCATTCGTCTATTCTCCTAGTGTGTAGTACCTTCTTATACCTTCTAGATACACTTTCTGTAGCCTATATAAACTGTAGCTACTTCGATGTAAATCCATAGTTCAATCTATTATGTTCCCACCTTGACACCACTGCCTGTTGCTAATACCCAGCACTGCAAATGGAGAGGAATCTGCTGCGAACTTGGAGTCTTCTTCTGACATCCTTGCGGTGGGAGCTTGTATCCTCGGGGCTGTGTAGGGCAGGACGCGGCTGATGAAAAGTTTCTTTTGTTCCTCACCTTTTGCTCGGCTCTGAGGATGTGTTCACGGCATTCTTCGTCGACTCCACCTAAACTAACGAGACAAGTGAGGGAGAAAGGGGAGAAACTTCCATTATGTTTTCTGTTGCAGATGATGTCGAGCTTAACCGGCAAGCAGCTGCATGGGTTTCATAGGCAACATTTAGGCGCCCGTTCGAGGTGCTCTGCAAATGATCGCATCAAATTCGTCAGATTGCTGTGAAGAGGCCTCATTGTCGACTCGTGCTTTTCTCCTTGACTTCTTCCTCTAAATCTGAACGCTTCATGGGATCCTCCATGGATGGAAAGCGCAACCGGACCCCCTCTCCAGGCCAGGCTGTAGCTACTAAGAGAGGACGATGGGAAACTGAAGTCGCCGCGC
Source organism: Coprinopsis sp. MPI-PUGE-AT-0042 (assembly GCA_020736565.1). Classification (NCBI taxonomy): domain Eukaryota; kingdom Fungi; phylum Basidiomycota; class Agaricomycetes; order Agaricales; family Psathyrellaceae; genus Coprinopsis; species Coprinopsis sp. MPI-PUGE-AT-0042. The sequence goes on along the minus strand of JAHBOF010000049.1, from coordinate 127,441 downwards.
CGCCTTCGGAATGCTCACCAACAGCCTCTGGATCGGCGCTGATATCTGGCGTCCAAAGTGTCTACATCTCTGGTGGTACCTTCACCATCGCTCACCCCGGCAGCACCAATACGACTATCAATTCATACAGCAATGCGCCTGCAGCTGTTCAAATCGATGTGTTGGATATCCTGAACTCGCTATCACTCCCCAATTTTCGAGATATCCAATTGGACACTCTTTCAAAGGCGACCGCGGGGACGTGCCTCTGGTTCACATCGGGCGACATGTTCCTCTTTTGGATTGTGAAAGGAAGGATCCTCTGGGGGATTGGCATTCGTATGTCGTTGCATTTGCTCGAATGGAATCATCATGCTGATGTGGGCTGAAGCTGGCGCCGGAAAAAACCATCCTTGCGTGAGTCAGGTCGGTTAAGCACTTTTATCGTGCTCACATCTTGCAGATCTATCGTTATCCGTGACCTAGAGTGGCGTGAGGACGCGTGGGGTGACACCATCTGCGTCGCCTATGTTTACCTTCGATACAGCGAACCCTTGACCGTCCGAGACGTCCTGGAATCGCTGGTCAAGCAAATTGTCGAGCGCCACATCGATCTGGCTCCCCTGGTTCAATGTCTCTACGCGAAGCACAAGCAAGAAAGGACCAAACCTACTCAAGACGACCTAATGGGTGTTCTGGCGGGTTTTGTGCAACGTGGAAAAGTCCTTTTCTTCGTCCTTGATGCGCTGGACGAAATGCGGGCTGAGGATCGCCCTATTCTCGTCAGACTTCTTTCATCGTTGGACGTGAAGATTTTTATCACCTCTCGGCCGCTGGAGACCCTCCAACAACAGTTTCCTCAGGCACAAGTGTTCAACATTGCTGCCAGCCCATCCGACCTCGATCTACACATCAAGCACTTTCTTCGACATTGCCCAGACCTCGTGGCACTACTAGAGGGTACAGAATTTGAGGAACGAATTGTCGAGGCAGTTCATCGAAAGTCTGGCGGAATGTGAGGCGCTCATACTATCTTCTTTTACCTCATTCTGATGCCCCGTACAGGTTTCTTCATGCAAAGCTTCAGTTGGAGGCACTTCGCAACTGCATGAGCATTTTGGACGTGGAAGAGACACTGGAGGGATTCCCCACCGATATCAACTCAATATACATGAAGACCTGGGAACGAATCCTTGCCCAGGGACCCAAGCAATTGAATCTCGCTAAACTGGTCCTCCTTTGGATCACCCATGCGCATGGCGAAATCACGATTGACGTGCTTCGACGTGCCGTTGCCACTTCACCAGAAACATATAGCTTTGAGCCAAAACGGATGGTTCCCGAAGCGTTGCTCCTATCCGTCTGCTGTGGGTTAATTTCAGTGGATCATAAGACAAAGCTGGTTCGTTTGATTCGTGAGTCTTGTCATCCCTTCATCTACGTCCGCCCATGTATCTCAATGACTTGTGATCCAGATTATACAACCCGGGATGCCATTCTGCTCCGGATCCAGGAATTATATTCAGCCCCCCATGCTATTCTTGCGCAGGTCTGCATTGCCCACGTCACCAGATGCGGCTTTCAGAACTGCAACCTAGGGTGCAAAACGGGCGCAGAAGGGGATGCCTTTCAGGAATTGCTCCGTGGTGATCTTCTCCTTGCCTACGCCCACCAGTCATGGGTCCACCATACTCGTCAATCCTTTCATTTTATGCCTGCCCTGGTGGTAGCAAGTGAGCTGGTGCTTGGCTCGACAAACTATCCTCTGGAGAATGAGGAAACAAGGGTTGACTTTGGTGGCCCCCTTCACGTTGCTGCATTCTATGGCCTCGAAGAACTCATCTCTCAGGCATCACAAGCCCAAACTCCCAATGTTCAGACAACAATTCACAGAGCATCGCCATTGATGCTAGCAGTTCAGGGCGGCAACCTTGGTTGCGCCAAAATTCTTCTCTCTCTGCCGGGAATCGACGCAAACCTCAGGGACAAATACGGTGCGACTGCACTGATGGAGGCCGCCACAAATGGTCGTATCGAATGTGTGCAACTTCTTGTCGAGGCTCCTGGCATTAACATCAATGCACAGGACAACGAAGGCTGCACGGCCTTCATCCATGCCGCACGCAGCGGCCATACACCCATTCTGAAACTTCTCTGTGAGGTTCCCGGCATTGACATCAACACAGCGGATAATGCCGGTCAGACGGCCCTCATACATGCCGTGGGCGAGTGCAACACAGAAGCTGCGAAACTCCTCATTGGGCTCCCTAGCATCGATGTCAACGCAGCACAGTACAATGGCTGCACAGCCCTCATTTACGCCGTGCTGGGGAATCTTACAGAAGTTGCGAAATTTCTCTGCGAGGTTCCTTGCATTGACATCAACGCAGTCAGTGATGACGGTCGGACGGCCCTCATATATGCTGCGCGCTGGGGCCGCACAAAAGCTGCGAAGCTCCTCCTCGATGCTCCAGGGATTGACATCACTGTAGTGGATAAGGGGGGGAGGACTGCGCTATCACACGCCTCGGAGAGGGGACACAAAGAGATTGTTGACCTTCTCCTTGCTTTCCGTGGACATTAATCATACCCGAATCTCTATTTTCTTTGTTACGAGGTAGCTTGTGTAATGTATTTGCTTTCTTGTATGCACTATTGATGCACACGATGCCATTGGGGATGAGATAACAGGGCACGAGCAATGAGGCACGGTACAAATCAAATGAGCAGTGGAGCCATCGTATCTGTCGGATAGAAGCCCAACTCAGGTCGACAATGACAAATTCCAGGATGGAAATACTCCTCAATTCAAAGAGAAATCGATTTCTAGACTAACTATTAGTGTTATGATAACGAATGAATAAGACATCGACAAGTGATAAACAAGAATTCGCTTCTACCTCTGTCGCCCTGGGCTTGGTCTCCTCCGAGTCCCCTCCACCATCCGCCTGAGCTGATCCTCCGCAACATCCTCATGCACAGCGGCCCAAGTGGGATTCGCCTGCCCAACCTTGTTCTTCTCGTTCCGCATCCCCTCAGAGGCACTCTTCTCCACGTTTACGGCCTCCTAAAATATAGCGTCAGCAAGGCCCATCGCAAGGTGCTCCCACTTGGCGGCCCTCGTACCGACACCGAGAAGTCAGTGTCGATTCGTATGCTAGCGACACAAGTCGACGACTCCAGGTGAGATGTCCCAGCGTCGGCTAGCCTAGATCTTGTGTTCGAAGCAATCTGGGCTCTTTGTATGCACGAACGACGAACGACGAGAGAAGAGTGGCATGCTTCACTGCGAAGGTAGATGGGCAGGGTTGGCGAGTGGTATTACTGCACCAGCTGTGGTCTGGGGCGAAATTGCCAATCCTCGGATGTGGCGGGGTCGTAGGTCTGTAGCTGAGGAAGATAACAGGTGTAGAACGGCTTGTGACTGCCAGACTCGGAGGGCGAGTGGCCATGGATGATGGAGGCGGAGCGTTGCACGAGGGTGTATGAGAGGTAGATGGAGTTGGGCTGGTAGCGTAGAGGAGATGAGCCACAGCCATCTACTCTGCAAATGATCCATTAGTGAAGGTTTCGATCCGCATTGGAACGAAGGAGGCGGCGGTTTGGTAGGTGGTCGTCCGGTGAATGAAGAAAGCATCCATTCAGAACTACGAGCAAACGACTCTCAGAGAAGGGAGATTGCTTGGAACGTGAGATGCTCAGGAAGCGAATGCGCCTCTGTGTAGAGACTCCGAGATTTTGCCTCTGCAGCTGCCTGCTCGCTGTAACAAGAAACAAGGATACATACCTTCTGTGCCTCCTCCAAGGATGTGCAATATCCATCCTCCACATCAAGCCTTTAGCGCTTAGCACACATCCTGATCATGTCACCTAGACCCGCACCCAATCATCGTTTGAAAGCCTCGTCCCTATCCGCCTATTCAATACTAGCACTTGGGCGAGGTGAAGCACGGCGAGCTTACAGAGGGTAGCTTCTGGTCTGTTCCATGGAAGTTGGCTCCTTTCAGGGATATAGATATGGAACAAGAGGTGCAGCAAATACGGTCGCACTCGAACACGTCTGCTCCGACGTGAGCTTCACGTCTGCCCTTGGCTGAGCAGCCGCGTTGTGAAAGCCTACCCATTTGCCGCCTGCGAGTTGAGTCGAGATTCGGGAAGGCGGTGGTTGGCCTTGTTGGAAACGAGACAAGTGAGACGGCATAGTGAGAAGAAGTGTGTAGGACCCAGAGTTGCCATAGTGCTTCTGCTATGTGAGTAGATGTGGATGGTGGTTGAAGCCAAGGACCAATCGTCCGAGTGCTAATGATGACATAGGGGCGATCCTCTGATCCGTCCCACGGCACTCCTTGTTCTTGACCATCAACGACCCTCCTCCTCTTTCCAATCGCACATCTCTTCCCTCCTAGTCCAGCGCTATTCAAATCAACTCGAAGCCTTGTTTACACTGGTATCACCCTCCAGGACCGAAACCATGCTCGATATGCAGCCGTCCCCTCTATGATCCTCACCCGCTCTTTTGATCGTGTAGGCCCTCTTGCTCGGCCTATTTGTTCGCTAATATGGTTGGTGAACGAGTTATGTCCATAAGAAAAAAAGTGTTCTTACCAACTGCCTAGGTTCCTCGTGGCCTCCGCTCCTGCCCTTACCCCATCGATACCCTTGTCATTCCAGTCACTGGTTGATTCATCCAGGACTTTTGGCATCCGAGCAACGCAGGTCGCGTCCCCAGTCACCGCAACGTCAGATAGAGTGCTCGAGTCAATGCGAGAGAGACAAGGAGGAGCTGCTAGGCAAGTGGATTGAAGAGCGTGTTTTCATATCGTTTGCTGACACTTGGACAGAGTCTCAACTACGTTGCTGGAAACGGATCGCATTGCCCCTGCCTTACCGCCCAAGCGCTCAACTCGCTCTTGCGCCAGTTACTGCCAAGCCTCTGCTAGAGAATGTTGCTTTCAACGCTTCACATTTCTGAAAGTACACGGAGAGTCGAGAGGGGCCGGCTACAGCTTTCTAATCTGCAACGAAGGCATGCCTACGACCTAAAGCCGCCTCGGGTGGCTCTGAACCTTTGACCCATCGAGTTTGAGGTAGAAGGGTGGCAGTCAGGGATGAAGGCTTGGTGTGTGAGGATACAGATAGTAAGTTCGATCTCTTTCGTCTTGATTCCGCTTGGCTGACAACTCAGCGTAGGAACTGATAGAGCACTCGTGTCCGTCTGTCTCAGCTACAAACCCTTGGAACGGCTGAATCTGGCGAGCCATGGTGCCTCGACGATTTTCTTGAGGTAATGGCACTGTACAAGGATACTGATTAGGATTAGCATGTCCAACGAAATGAAACACCCGTCGTCCGTCGATACGCGCATTCTGAGGACAAGGAGGATGGGTAGGCTATGGGGCAGGCAACGAGGTAAGCCACTGATTCTTCGATCTCTGTCCAATCCCCTCTAATACTCTTCTACAGGGGCGTGCTGCTGCTGGCGACATGATTGTTAGGCTGAATATTGAGGCATTGAGGTGGAAACGACCGCTTGGTCAATGACGGCCGGGTGAGGAATGAGTTCCCAGAACGTGAACACTTGGCTAATGGCGCTTTGCAGGTGCTCTACCACCTGATCGGGTACATAGTGCATGTCCAACCCGATCCCAATTTTGCTCGTGCACCGACCTGATTCGAAGCTGCGAATGCCAGATGAGATGAGATCAGGTGGGTGAGTCAGTATTTTCCCGCCTGTTTTCCCCCCAGAGACTCATAAATCCTAGTAGAGACGGGAGTACACCCATACCGCTCTGAACTGTACAAGTTCCCTCTGGATTGGATTCGAACTGCGGGTGTGGTAACGCTGGGATCTTTGGGCAACCGCCATAGGGTCAAATCTCGCCCCATCAACTTGGTCCAACTTCTGCTCAGACGCCTACGACAGGCCCTCGAGTCTGGTCGGCATCCACTAGTATCTGTGCCCGCTATCATCATTCCAAAGTCTCGAACATCTCTGGCACTTCCAGGTCTCTACAGTGCCGAAGAGCTCAGAGAACCTCATCGACTTGCACATGCAGGAGGTGTCGATTCAAAAAGCTCGGAGGAAGAAGATGCGAACGAAATTGGACTGTCCGAACCACCACCTCGACGACGGCAGTGGGGACCTTCACCTCTCACTGTCGCTTGACTGGCTTATGAGAGACGCCATCTTCAGTTCATCACCGTTTGACTGATAACTCGGTAAAGTGATACGTCTCCTTTAGCGACCCGTTCCCAATATTGTTTGGCAAACAATCTGGTGCTGCGCCCGCTGCCAGCGCCAGAGCGGAGCGTGAGGATAGGAGGAGTGAAGCTTATATCGCATGTCTTGTGCTGTCCTTGCCGCGATCTTCCCATATCGAGAGTAACGGCAGACCTGAATAAACTGGTTTCTTACTGTTAAAACCTCTATGAACATTTCAGAAGGCTAGACGTGGTAGACATGATGGAGGGGCTCAGGTGCAGTAGGGATAAGCGCGATGGCAGCAGCACGGCGGAATGATGCAATGCAAAGGTTAAGCAGATGACTTGGAGGGTGAGAAGAGGTCCTACCACATCCGCATTTACCGAAATCGGCCATTGAAAGGACCTGGGCTTTCGTAATAAAAGTTCGCTTCACACTTCCGCCAACGTTCTACCACTGAGCAACTACTACTTGGGGCGAAAACCCAGTTTATTCGGGGTATGCGACTACAGAAGGAGTATGCAGAGGACAATACGGAAACGGCTGGGCTTGAAGTAGGTGCAACAGACTTGACATGATAGAGGTTGGGCGGCCCATATCTTCCTATGCTCGAGGTAAGGGCATATGGCGTCCCCTGTAAACCTAGTCGAAGCAGTCGAACAAACGACGACGTGAGATCATTGGTATCGCTATGGATACATATCTTATCGAGGCTGTTAGTCGGATAGTCAAAAAATCAACCTGCATACCTATCCCTCCTTCAAGTTTCGGGATTGGAACACCTCCCGCAGATTCGAATGGACGCTTGGATCACTCGGGGGATCGAAGAGCTGAGCTTAATCAAATCCCTGTGCATTGTCGGACGCCGATTGGGCAAGACTAGTAATGTCGAGCCTCGAGGACAAGACATGGCTTATCCCTAGCTTACCTGCCTGGTCGTCCCATCCAACGAGACCTGAGGTCGGATTGAGTATGGATAGCATGTCTAATGTCCAGTTTGGTCAGCCAAGTGCGTATGCTCTGGAGAAACCATGCCTCACATTGTATCATCTGGTCCGAGCCCCGGTGGCCCCATACGACTCTCCACCGTCCAGTCCCATATTGAGCCCGCAAGTGCCGATGTACAGCCATGCAACCGTGAAAGGCCATTCGCAGAATGTTTGAATGCTGGGAGTTCAGTGACCTGACTTGACTTTGACCATCGGCCTGCCCGTGTAGACCTTCCAGATTCGCCTATTGCATGTATCAGCAAACGGTGGGTATGGAGGGTAGCCGGAGGGACAGATAGGCATATCTGGGATGTACCGTTTGTGCCAGCGGGACCGTTGAGGCACCAAGGCCAGAGTCGCAGGTTCCGTAGGATTGTAGCTCGGGCAGACAGAAGCTGATCGAAGTTGAGGGCGAGATCAATCACTGCATGGAGTCGTCAGCCAAAGTTAACAAAGTATGAGTTTTCAGGCGTACCTTCACTACGCTCCCAAGGCAAAGCTTCACTCCTGACCGTAATTCCCTGACCTGAGCCTTCAGACTCGATGGATGTTGAGAGAGGCTGAGAGTCGTACGATTGTGCTGTTGCAGGTCCTGGATGGTATGTCAGCCTTCATCGTCAAGTAGAAGGCTGGAAGCTTACCACTCTTGGTAATGTGTGTACTCTTGTTAAGGCGACGTGGTGCAGGTAGAACCTCCGAGAAGGTGGCCACACACTATCGATCGACAGAAAGGGCTGGTCAGGGGGATGTAACGAGAGTCGTTTCCAGCGAGGGACTATCGGATGCAAACAAAGTCAGCGAGAAAGATCTAGGTGGAGTAAAGCGAGCCTGTCAATTAGCTCACTTGGTAGCTCGTGCTCGTCTCCCTATACGCTTTGCGGTCCCAATGTACTCTGGTGCAGGAACGCGGCTTGTGGCTCTTGGGTATTGTAGGACTTGAAAGGGTTCACCCGACGGCTGAGATAGCATGTGCATCGATGAGGGTATTTCCGGGTGCGGACTCCAGAGCGAGGGCGGCCGGTAAGAGTGCCGTTGTTGATAGCATGACCAGGATGAGCAGTCCTCCATGAGGGCATAGACGTGCCAGACAGTGGGTAGGAATCGTTAGGCCATGGCTGCAGATCCAACCGGCGGCCTCAGCGCTGGCAGACAATCCCAGTATAAAGAAGACTTCAGGCTGGCGTGTTGGACTGAGCAAGAGTAGACGATCAGTTGAAAAGAGGAGGGGTGAAGATCGAGGTCGAGAGCAAGGCGCGTGGGAGCGTCAATCATCATTGGCACAGACTAGTGCTCCTTGGCTTCAACCACCATCCATCGCAGAAACACCATGACAGATCTATATCTTACCCACTCCTTCTCGTCGTGCTGTCTCATCTGTCTTGACGGACAGACCACACCCCATCCAACCATCACCCTCCTTCTCGACGCGACTTGCTGAATGAGTTAAAGCAAATCGCTCAGGCACCAGGCAAAGGAGGATGTGAAACCCACGTTAGAACAGAATCCTAAGGACACTGTGGGTCCAGTATACTGCACCTCCCTATGCACCCTGTCCAATCGCTGAACAGCAACCAGCTTTCACAGCAGAAATTGGCAGGTCCGAGGAAGGCTTTCTGTAAGCTCTCCGCCCTTCAACTCGCTTGATTCGTTGTGTTGAATGACGTCCTAGGAGCGATGCTTTGGCTCAGTGACTAACCGTGGTCCCGGGTCGAACAGTCAGGAAGGGTGCTTGACGCTTGCTGTGGAGGATTTCCCAACATGAACCCTCCAGCTTCCACGGAGGGAACACCTTCAAGAAATGGCTTTGCATTTCTTGTCAGAGAGGGGAGGCGGACGATATTCCGGAATCTCTAGAACAATGTATGTGCTTCTCGGAAGTCTTGCATTTGTTACCAACTCACTTCTCGAAGGACCACACACTCGTCGTTGGCACTTTCGGAATGAGGGCATCTTCTCGTTCGTCCAACTGGCACCCGCCAGAGTGCGCCTTCGTCAATCCAACGCAACTCGAAGCCCGAACCAATGCCTTGTTCCCCGAGTGGATGCTACGGTCCCCTCTCAAATCTCTCCTGCGTCCTACCCCGTAATGCCTTGCTCATCTCCCTCTCGCAGGCTCGCATCTCCACTTAACGAGGAGCGCCATCCGAGCCCCCTCTCTCTCTCTCTCGAAACCTATCAACAACAAACCCGCTAGAAATCCCCGTCGCCTTCCTCCGCCTCCGGTCCTTCAACAACGCTGCAATCGCTTTCTTTGCTCGTTTTGCCTCGCACACCGCGACGAGTCTAGGCATCCCAACCTCGAAACCGTTGCATCTACCAACGCAGCAAAGCATATCGGCTGCCCTTTGCAATCCGCTTGTGGACGAGCAGTGCCCAGAAAGACCTCAAGACCGGATGTACAAGCGCTACAAACCCTGGGACGCGTCGTTTGGAGATGTCAACCCGAGGCGTCAGTGTATGAATCGGCATCTGCTCGCCAAAGGTGTGGGTATGAGGGTCACCAAATGGGAACGTCATGACACGGGCGCCACTGGTGCGATGCTTGGGAAGACGGGGAAAGCGAGGAGGGGTTTGCTTGAGGAGACGAATAAGGAGAAGGACAGGGGTGAGCAGGAGAACCACCACATGAGGGTAACGGCCTTTGACGGTTCTACTGAGGATCGGGTTTGGCTGGCCGTGGAGAAAATTCTCGGGGGAGAGACTAGGGTGCCGCAACCTCTTACTCCTTATTCATCTCCCGCTTTCATATCACGATACTTAATATAGGCTTTTACCCTCGAGACGTTGTCTCTTCTAGAATTCACCCACACACCTGCCACTCCTATCCGAGTCGGGGGATCTGTCCTCAGGTAACAACGAAGAACTTGACTCAAGCGCTCGTTTGAGCACAGTGATTTACTTGTCCAAATGTTGGTGTTTCCTTTCCTCTACCATTGTTCAAACCCGGGTATTGTGGATTTCGAAATATATCAGGATACATTGAGTCAATTCTGTTTCATATTGTGTGTCGTTCCTGAGATGTTGGTAAAATAATCCCAGGGAAAGCAAGTAAGAGGTCAACAATTTCTCTATGCCCTTGCTTGGAGGCATGTGACAGCGCAGTCTCCCCGCTTGGCTTGGATACCACATTAACGTCCATCCCAGGTGCACTGAGAAGTTGCTTCACAATATCCGTATGCCCCTCGTGTGCGGCCACCATGAGGGCCGTCCATTCGTTATGGGTGCCTCTGAAGACTCGCCTATGTCTCCAGCCTCCTAGGTGACACACCCAGTTGATATCGATCCCAGGGACTTCCAAGAGGTGTTTCACGATTTCTGCGTGACCGTATTCTGCGGCGAGTATGAGGGCTGTACAACCTTCCTCATCTCCTGCGTTGGTGTCAATGTCAGGGAGCCCGAGGAGAAGTTTTGCAACTTCTGTGTGCCCCGTCCAAATGGCATGCATGAGAGCTGTCCAGCCTTCTGTATCCTTTGTGTTAATGTCGATGCCCGGTAGGCCAAGGAGGAGTTTCACAACTTCCAGATGGCCCCGAGACGTGGCGCATATGAGGGCCGTCCATCCCTCCAAATCTACCGCATCAATCTCAATGCCAGGGAACTCGAGCAGAACTTTTACAGCTTCTAGATGGCCCCCGTAACAGGCTGAGAGGAGCGCTGTAAAGCCTTCATGTTCTGCATCGAGGTCAATGCCTGGACTTTTGAGGAGAAGTTGCAAGCATTTGATGTGTTCCTCCTTAATGGCAAGCGCCAGCGCACTCCCGCCAACGCAGTCTCTGAGGTTCACATCAACGTCCGCCAGCGAGAGAAGAGCTTTGGTGCAAGCGAGATGGCCATGCTCCACTGCCAGAATCAACGGCGAATCTTTGTAATGTTGTGTCTGAGCGTTGGGAGATTGCAGCTGTGCCGCTGGAGGACCCAGGACTTCGAGGCCATAGAATGCGGCAACGTGAAGGGGGCCGCCGAAATCACGTGCTTCACGCAAAGGGAAATGTGTGCTGTTCAGGACAAGCCCAGCGACTGCTGCTATGACGGGTGGATAGTGGTCGCATTGAGCTGTGTGCTGGAGCCATGACCGATGGGCGTAGGCAATGAGGGAGTCGTTATGGATCAGAGTCTTGAAGTCAGCTTCCCTCCGCGACCAAGCCTTGTAGTCGATCGCTGTCTCGCCGTAATTCTGGAACCCACAGGTCGTGACGTGGGCGATACAAACATGCGCAAGGAGGGCGTGAGGAACTGGAAATAACTCCAGGATTCGGGGTAGGATGGCGTCCTGAGTGGTATAATCTGGAATCGCAGCGGGTTAAGATTAAAAAAGACAATGTTGAGAGCCCAGATATGGAACTTACGAATCAAGCGAACGAGTTTTGTCTTTTTGTCGACCGAAACCAGCCCACAGCAAACCGATAGGATTAAAGCCTCAGGTACCATCCGCTTCGGGTCGAAGATGTGTGTCTCTGGCGAGGTGGCTACAGCGCGTCGCAGCATGTCGATTTCCATTTCGCCATCGGCATGGGTGATCCAGAGGAGAATAAGTTTTGCGAGCATTGAGTGCTTGGGTGCCTGAGCAAGGATTCGTTCCCAGGTCTTCATGTAGATTGCTTCAATATCGGTTGGGAACGCTTCCAATGTTTCTTCCACATCTAGGGCGCTGATGCACCGCCGGAGTGCTTCTAGCTGAAGCTTTGCATGGAGGAACCTGTGGTGGTGGTGCATTAGGATACAAGATATCGGAGAAGCGCCAAGTGGCAAGGGACTCACATTCCACCTGACTTTCGATGAATCGTCTCAAAAATATGTTCCTCGAAGTCACCACCCTCCAACAGCGCCACAAGGTCCGGACTATCTTGAAGGAAGTGCTTGATGTGCAGATCGAGGTCGGATGGACTGGCAGCAATATTGAATACTTGGGCTTGAGGGAACTGGCGTTGGAGGGTTTCAAGTGGTCGAGAGGTGATGAAGAGGTTCACACCCAATGTCACAAGCAGACGAACCAGAACGGGCCGATCCTCAGCCCGCATCTCGTCCAACGCGTCCAAAACGAAGAATAGTAACTTCCCGCACTTGATGAATTCCGCTAGCACGCCTGTCAGGTCTTGTTGACTGGGTCTTGTCCTTTCTCGCTGGTGCTTTGCATAGAGACCTTCAACGAGTGGAATCAAGTCGGAGTGGCGCTCGATGACCTGCTTGACCAACGATTCTAGGATATCCCTGATGGTCAAAGGCTCGCTATATCGAAGGTAGATATAAGCGACGCAGAATACACCATTCCAAGCCTCCTCACGCCATTCTAGGTCGCGAATGACAATGGATCTACAAGTGGTGAGTACAAAAGTTGCCCGAGCTGGATTGACATCACTCACGCAAGGATGGTCTTCCCAGCTCCAGCTAAGCCTGCATCAGATTCGGGACCTGATTAAAACAATACAAAGACATACGAATGCCAATCCCCCACAGTATTTTTCCCTTTTCGACCCATAAGAGAAACATATCGTCCATTGTGAACCAGATACAGGTCCCTGCAGTGGCTTTGGCAAGGGTGTCAAGCTGGATGTCTCGAAAATTGGGGAGAGACAGTGAATTCAGAATCTCCAAGACGTCGACCGGGAGGATCTGAGGCCCATAGTTGTGATGATGGATGGTGGTGTTGCTGTCGCGCCCGACAATGGTGAGTGTCCCATTGTGAATCTGGACGTTGTGAACACCAGGAATCAACACTGATCCTGAGGCCGTTGGCGATGTCTCTGAACGCGGCGGAGCGAGGTCGTCCTCCCATCTTGGTCTCTTTGTGGCGATATCGAGAGGCTGGGACCCACTGCCCTTCCTTTTGGGCGGGCCCAGCATGGCGGACTGGACTCGGATGACCAGCTGTCAGGCGATGGGGCGATATAAGAAGCTTGAGGCTTGCCGCACGTCTTCACAGCACCCATGATTGCTATCAAGCTCCTGTGACCCGCCTGCCGTTTCCAGCCTGGTATCACACCAATTGGTGCCTGGATGCATCGACCGCTCACAGCTATAGCCTCACAGTTCGTCGTTTTCGTCCCCCTCATCATTCATCCAAGGAGTGGCATTGCCGGCATTAGCACATGTATTGAAGTAATTGTCCGATATTTATTATTTCTGATCCACTATAATACATCACGAGTTAATGGTACGATTGTCCCAGGGAAAGCAAGCAGGAGGTCGACGATCTCTCTGTGTCCCCGCCTCATGGCCAGTGACAGCGCGGTGTGCCCGTCTAGATTAGAGGCCGCATTGACGTCAATCCTGGGAGCTTTGAGGAGGAGCTTGACAACTTCAGTAGAGCCTTCCTGCACGGCGTGTATGAGGGCTGAGCAGCCTGCCTCGTCCACCGCGTTGATGCGAATACCAGGGACTCCAAGGAGAAGCTTCACTACTTCTGTTTGGCCTTCCCATGCAGCATGTACGAGGGCCGTCCATCCTTTACAGCAGTTTGCAGAACATAGGGCGCGGCGCGGATTTCGCGCATTTTTGACTCTCGATCGCGCCTCAGACAAATTCTTTCGTAGCTCACTCAAATATGGTTGGATTGCTATGATTTTGGCTGTATTTTACTTGTATTATGTAGAGGATTGTAATAAAAAGTTCTTCTTCCTCAAAAAAGGACATTTTCTCGTTCAAAGCAATTGGCGTCGGGCCTGCACCGGCGTGATTGAAAACGGCTAACGCAAGAGCGGGATATAACACTGTTCGTGATAAAAAGTATACTATAGATACTCTAGAAGAGCATTACATCCCTCGAGGCTTGTATGGAGAGGATAGTGAGCGGCCATCTGTGTTGCGGCATGTTCCAGTTCCTGGTCGTACCCCCGATCACCCTCTCGTCGCTTTGAGCCTCATTGAACGGCTCTGACACTCGAAAGATGGATATATAGATATCCGGGGATGTCTGTAATTGCTAGTGACGACATAATTCTCCAACGAGGCTCATGCACATGCAGCTACTGGAGCTGCCAGAAGTGCTTTGCTGGCAACATTTGAGGCTCATAGCTCTTTTTGGAAAACATAAAATCAAAGGCTATAGTGGCTAAGTCTCATATGAAGCATGCTAGAACCGTTTTAGATCTCAATCTCGGCTCATAGTTTCGGAAAAACACCTTGTTTGCAAAGGCGGTCTGTTGGGGTGCAGAGGTCGGGCGGACCCTCCTGCTTCATCCGAATAGAACCGTCCATGCATAAAGACACAGCTAAATTATCTGCCCCAGTACTAGTAGTACATATTCAAAGTGTTCATTCGTAGCTAGATGCAATATAACTACAAGGGATGGGGTCACAGTCATAATGCAGCAGGTCAAAGGTCGACGGGAAGACAGGCTATCGAAAGTTCTCGAATCCTTTACAAATTTGGTATCTACAGGGTCGCATTCATAAACCGCATATCATGGAGCAAGAATTTCGGCAATCCGTTCAAAAATGAGCGAGATATGAAGGGATTCGTTTCAGGCGCGGTCGGGTGTCGAAATTTTGCAAAATCCGCGCCGCGCCCTATGTTCTGCAAACTACTGTAAACTCCCTATCTGCCGCGTTTACGTTTATTCCAGGCAGCCCAAGGAGGATCTTTGCAGCCTCTGTTTGACCCATCTGCACAGCGTGGATGAGGGCCGTCATGCCGTCCTCATCTACCGCGTTGATGTCAATGCCTGGGGCCTCGACAAGAGCTTGCACGCATTCGATGTGATCATGATGAGCGACATGCATGAGTGCATTCAAGCCGTAGCGGTCGCTGAGGTTCACGTTGATGCCCGGCAGTGATAGAAGGGCTTTGGCGGAAGTAGGGTGGCCACGCTGGACTGCCAGCATCAACGGCGATCGTTTGTATATGCTTGTCTGAGCATTAGGGGATTGCCTCAGCGCTGCTGGGGGGATGAAGTCTCGGAGTCATCGTCCTCTGGAATGTTGGGCCGAGTGGCCGACTTTTCCCTGCGTGCAACTGGCACGGTTCCTCTCCTGCTGCTCCCTGCTTGGATTTGGTAGTTAGTTATTTTACAAGCTGCAGCTCGAACTGGACGTTCTCCTTGTGCAACCTCAAAAGGCTTGTTTGGGTTGGATTTGGGTGCTGCAGGCTGCGTTTCTGTAGCCTTAGCCTGGCCAGTGGCTGGTGCTTGTGGCTTAGGTTTGGCAACAGCAGGTGCCTTGCCCTTGTTGGGTGCAGGTGTGGGAGGAGGTGAAGGGCTAGGTGGACGACATATTTGTCTCAGAGCAGGAATTGGTGTTTTCTCAGTTCTCCCATCGTCAGGGGAGATTGGCTCGTCTTTTGCCTTTGGCGTGGGGGAGATGTATGCCTGAGGTGTAAACCATTCTGTTGAAGACTTTGACGGGGTTCTTGTCATGTCCTCCTCTCTTTTGACCTTTGGAGAGGGAGTACGAGGGGATGGCGCTTGGGGAGTCTCAGGATGTTGAGGGATTGGATGATCCCCATCATCATTATCATCATCATCATTATCATCATCATCATCATCATCATCATCAGAGCTCTCATCATCTGAGTCGGAAGGATTATTTGGTGGAGGTAATGGGGGTGAGCAACGATCTACAGAGTTAGGTGGATTCTCTTCATCACCCTCCTTAGTACTGTCGTGGTTGTGAAACCATAGCTCAGAGAATTTTACTAGTAGCACCACTACTTTTTTGTCTTTCATGGATAAGCCTGGGAATGAAGTCTCGTCGAATATGACATCTCTTGAGATCATTTCTTTTCGTCCCACTGGGTCATAACACCTCCAGCCTTTGTAACCTTCTGAAAACCCTATAAAAATGCATGGTATAGTATGTGAATCTAGGTTTCCGCAATCCTTCCGAGCAACATTTAGGAATGCCCTGCAGCCATAGACCTTGAACATGGAAAGGTCTGGTCTTTTCCCACTCCATACCTCGTGTGAGGTGGTTACAGATAGGGAGGATGTTGGGGTGACATTGAGGATTTCAGCATAGTATAGGACAGCCGTGGTCCACCAGCTGGTTGGTAATTTTGAATGATTTAGCATAGCAGTCACCCCCTCAGCTAAGGTACAGTTCATCTGATCTGCCATGCCATTCTGCTGTGGGGTGCCTTTCACTGTGTGTCAGTGTTTAATTCCCCGAGCTTTCATCCATTCATCCCATTCTTTCAAGATGTACTTGCCCCCTTTGTCCTCTTGAAACTCTTTGAGCTTCTGACCCGTTTCTAACTCCACTTTTGCAACCCATTCCTTGAAGACGCCAAATGCTTCGCTTTTCTTCTTCAGGCAATAGACACCCTCTTCGCGACCGCACTTGTCAGTGAAGGTAATCCAATAGCGATACCCTCGAAGAGATTTAGGTAGTGGACCATAAAGGTCACTGAAAGCACATCCAAGTACTTCTGGAGAGCGATTCTGGGAGACTTTAGGGAATGGAAGGCAATGCTGCTTCTCCGCAATACATGCTTCACAAAATTCCTTGACCTCTGTTCCCTTTTTGACCACAATGCCGTCAGCAACATTTTGGAATATGAGTTGATCCAGTCGATCTTTCCCAATGTGCCCAAGTCGATCGTGCCAAAGTCCTTTGTCTACAGCGGCCACATAGGCCTTCTCTCCTTTCTCAAGTGTTACACCATCAAGTATGCCAGGAGTGCCGTGAATAGTAGCGGTGAAGAGATCTTTGCCACCTTTAGAGAACTCAAGGGTGTCGTTCTCAATGACCACTCGGGCTTTACTTCTCTTAACGATGGAAAGGATAGAGAATAAATTATTCTGCAGACAGAGGACATATAGTACACATTTGAAAAGTACAGACTCACCACTTCAGTCACCCATGGGTAGACCCTAGTTAGGCGTGTAATTGGGCCTCTCTCCAGAGGCTTCCCAGGGTCTACCCAATTGGATATACCATGGCTGGAAATACCATGGGTCTCTCCACCTTCTATACCCAATCTCCAATTGAACATACCAAGAATGTCTCTCCATCTCCATTGGATATACCCAGGAGGGACCCCTGGTATCTGGTCCACCCATCTTGGAGAGACATCATTGGGTCTCTCCAAGGCCTTTATTTAGCAGCAATGCCAACATAATCTAAAAATAGAACATATTAGAAATAGCCTTATGTAAACATTACCAAATTAGGTAATTTACTTTTAGCCTTTTATAGATTTATGCTATAATGATGTCATTGATTAGTGACATCATCAGGTACTAATTAATAGTGTCATCTAGGTACACTCATTAATGACATCACTCATTAAGATAAGAGATAAGATATTACCAGGTACACTAAATTACACCACTTATTAATAGAATGAGGTCATTAATTAGCACTAATTAGTGACATCATTGATCAACACTAATTAGTGGTTAATTGGTGAGTGCTTAATTAATGATCTCATTAATCACTAATTAAGATAAGGTAGACCAAATTGTGTTCAGCTTATATCTCCTGCATCTGAGCTCCGATTGAGATGATCTAACCAGTTTTAGAAAGGCCTCATTGATCTCTTGCCAGCTGCAGTCGCTGATTAGGCAATACCATTTGATGTACAATGTTATTCCCTGATTTCGGAGTTTGCACTACCAATATATAATGCAGCCAGATCAGCAGTAATCCAATGATATATACTCATTTCAACACTTCCAATATCCCTTTGGACTCACCTTTAGTTGATTTACATAGCAGTTTAGCTTACTGATCACAAGCATTCAGACTTATCACAGAAACCAAATACAATGGTTTTTATTGAATGATGTGTTGAATTTACTCGTTATTTGGTGTTACCTGAGGCTGAGAGGTATATCGAATTGAAGCCCTAAACAAGCCCTTTCCAAAACATCTTGAATCTTGCCAAACGGATAAGAATTGACATATTTATTGAAGGAGTACTCCAATGTGCACACTTGGAAGAAAGCATAACTGGTCATCTGTAGTTACACATTGTCATTTTCCGGTACTCCTTCACTAAATATGTCAATTCTTATCCGTTTGGCAAGATTCAAGATGTTTTGGAAAGGGCTTGTTTAGGGCTTCAATTCGATATACCTCTCAGCCTCAGGTAACACCAAATAACGAGTAAATTCAACACATCATTCAATAAAAACCATTGTATTTGGTTTCTGTGATAAGTCTGAATGCTTGTGATCAGTAAGCTAAACTGCTATGTAAATCAACTAAAGGTGAGTCCAAAGGGATATTGGAAGTGTTGAAATGAGTATATATCATTGGATTACTGCTGATCTGGCTGCATTATATATTGGTAGTGCAAACTCCGAAATCAGGGAATAACATTGTACATCAAATGGTATTGCCTAATCAGCGACTGCAGCTGGCAAGAGATCAATGAGGCCTTTCTAAAACTGGTTAGATCATCTCAATCGGAGCTCAGATGCAGGAGATATAAGCTGAACACAATTTGGTCTACCTTATCTTAATTAGTGATTAATGAGATCATTAATTAAGCACTCACCAATTAACCACTAATTAGTGTTGATCAATGATGTCACTAATTAGTGCTAATTAATGACCTCATTCTATTAATAAGTGGTGTAATTTAGTGTACCTGGTAATATCTTATCTCTTATCTTAATGAGTGATGTCATTAATGAGTGTACCTAGATGACACTATTAATTAGTACCTGATGATGTCACTAATCAATGACATCATTATAGCATAAATCTATAAAAGGCTAAAAGTAAATTACCTAATTTGGTAATGTTTACATAAGGCTATTTCTAATATGTTCTATTTTTAGATTATGTTGGCATTGCTGCTAAATAAAGGCCTTGGAGAGACCCAATGATGTCTCTCCAAGATGGGTGGACCAGATACCAGGGGTCCCTCCTGGGTATATCCAATGGAGATGGAGAGACATTCTTGGTATGTTCAATTGGAGATTGGGTATAGAAGGTGGAGAGACCCATGGTATTTCCAGCCATGGTATATCCAATTGGGTAGACCCTGGGAAGCCTCTGGAGAGAGGCCCAATTACACGCCTAACTAGGGTCTACCCATGGGTGACTGAAGTGGACTCACAATTACCAGCAGGCTTAAATAGAACATCACCTCGACCTTGTGCATAGAGGATGTGGTTGCTGGCTAATTTGATGGGTATCTTACAATCAACCATATTGTGCATCCACTTCAAGTGGGGGGTCATATGCAAGGTAGTGCCAGAGTCTGCATTCCTGGAATGGTCAGCAGTCTGTTTAAACTTTTGACGACGAGGGGTACTTGTGATGTGAGCAACGGCAGCCATCATAACCTTCTCTTCAGGGTCTAACTCCGAGTCAGAATTGTTGATCTTATCTGATGTAGATTAGATTCGACTCGGACTCTCCTAGATACATTCTAATGAGGCTATGCGATATCCACAGGATTCGTCATTCTATCGTCTTCACGACTCATACTGACTCATATGTATTCTTATCACTCATGTGACTACTTACTCAGTCCTTACACAGCTCTATAATTAGTACGCTCTTTATGTATATAAGGACTCCTGTAGCTACCTCAATCTCTATCGTTTTAACCTACGAACTAAGTCACTGCCTATAGCCTACAAGCTACTCGGTAAGACTCTACTTGCTAGTCGCAGTAGTGTTCTTCAGGTTATGAGCCCTGAAGCTCAGTAGAAGCGCTGTAATGGCTGCATCTACAAACTTGGTTGGCGCTGTAATGGCTGCCTCCATAGACTACTACAAGTCTGCGCTTAATCGCTGCGACTATGCATGTCTAACCAAGTGGCTGATAGGTCGAACCTATGCCTTTACTCTGCGCTGTAATGGCTGCAGAATGGGGCAAAGAACGCGCTGTTATGGCCGCTTCTTTGATTTGTGATATACGTTGCTGATGAACCTTGTTTTGACAGATTTCAACAATCAACAACGTCTTCCAACACTCTCAACAACGTCCCCATCCTCGATGGTACTAACTACCTGGATTGGGCCATGCGTGCAGAGCAATACCTCCAAATGCAACGTCTTTCGTCTTACATCAATGGCACTCGTCCCGCTGCACTCGCTTCTGATGCTGAGGCTGATGATATAGAGATATGGGAGGAGAAAGTCAAGAAGTGGGACAAAGACGATGACCAAGCCATGGGAGCCCTCCTCCTCCGCTGCAACAAGAATATCTGCACCCAAGTTCAGGGCAAAGATACCTTGAAGGAGTTATGGGACACTCTCAAATTGCTCTATGGTACTCCGAGTCTCGCTACGATCTTCGCTAGCTTCAAACTGGCGATCCAGTTCCGCATCGGAAATGGAGATCCTTGTCCTTCGATCGCCGAGCTCCAGAACCACCTTGGTCAACTTGCAACGAACGATGTCTCTATTGATGTGTTCATCGAGGCCATGATCTTGATCAGCAGCCTCCCTTCCAAGTACGACCACACCGTCGCCAACCTTCTTAATCTCAAGAAGGATAAGCTCACCTTCGACGTCGTCGTCAAGGCCATCACGGCCGAGTACGACTGCGTGGCCAACCCGGCTACCCTTAACAAGTTCACTGGCATCAAGAGAAATGGGGGGAACCCTAACTTCCGCCAGCAGCAACAAGGGCAGCAGAAGGATTCCAGCAACTCGGGTAACCAAAACTCGGGTTCTTCCCAGTCCAAAGGGAAGAAGCGCGGATCCAAGGGTGGCAACAAGAAGAAGGAGAAGGAAAGGAAGTCACAAGGTCATCGCTCCCACATGGTCAACGCCGCCTTTTTAGGCGACCACCTCGTCTCTCTCGCTCCTCAGGAGCATGTGCCTCCCCAGGCCAAGGTCTTGGTTCTTTCCTTTGTGAAAACCGGACCCTCTATCGTCCAACACCCCGTCGATCTCACTCCATCTACCCATCTCCCCGCTTCGGCTGCCAAAGCCAAAGCTAATCCGTCCACTGAAACCTCGTGCTACCTGGACGTGGAACGCGCCAGGAAGAACTGCGGTAAGCTCGATTTACCCAAAACCGCCCGTCACCTCAAAGCATTCGAGGAGGCGGATAAGCGGAAACGAGCTCTTATTGACTGCATCAGTTCCCCCAGGCCCTCCAAACGTCAACGGTCCCTCGAGCCTTCCAACCAACCTGAGGTGCATGAGACCAGCTCGTCTCTGCACTGACTCCCATCTCCCCCACTGGCACAAGGTGGATCTGGAGAAGGGGTCGACGTTCCCCAACCAACCATGGTGCATCAATCTGGATTGCCCATGGAAGGGGACGGCTCACAAGCACTGGACGGACTCTCAGACACCGACGCCTTGGGCGAAGACGACGACAGCGTCTCCCTCAGTGACGAAGCCGAGCCCCCAGCACTGGAAGACTTGGATGCAGTCAAGGACTCGCTCTTCAGCAGTCCCAAGACAGTCTGGGAGAGGATCCGCGACAGAGAACTGGAGGACCTGCTCCACCCCGACGATGAAGTCTCCGACTGGGGCTCCGACGACGGGATGGGAAGCGAACCTTCAGGTCGTAATGGATCAAATCGCCTTCCAGATGCAAAACCATCCGTCTACCTACTGGACTGGGACGCTCTGAGGACCAGGCATTTCGACGACAATAAGTACGTCTCTCTCGTTTCTACCAGGAAACACTTGGCTAACTCATCGCCTCCACAGCCTCTTCAATTAGATTTTGATAGCTTGGACGATGATGTATACCTAGAGTTATGCTGTGCAATAAACTCTCTTGTTTCAATAAACGATTTGTCGAACATTTCCAAGTGTAAAGATGTGCAATGCGCTTCCTGTAAGAAATCCGAGACATCCATACATTGAATGATGGACTCTGGGGCATCAATGCACGTTACCCCCTCGAAAGAGGACTTGTTCGATTACAAAATAGTCAAGAACAGTCCATCGGTTAACACCGCTTCCAAGGGTACAACCCTGTCCATAAAAGGAATTGGAAAACTTCGAGTACAGCACACTATCAAAGGTGCTGATGGTAATGATCGAGACGTGGTATCTATCATCGAACCAGTCTATCACATCCCCAATCTATCGACTCGATTGTTCTCTACGGGAACTTTCTTGAGTCAACCCAATACTACTCTTTAGGGTGATTCCCTAACCATGGGTATCAACGATTCTGATGGGAGAAATCTCATTAAGGGTCATACACTTCATCCAGACAACACGATTTATTGGGTATCTGTAAAGAACTCTGATGGATCGCCGATGAATGTGCAGAAGGTCTCCGGACCACCTGTCGATTACGAGGTCATGCATAAGCGCTTTGGTCATCCATTGCGGGAAGTGCTCAAACGAGCCAAAAAGCATACCACGAACTTCCCACCTATGGTGGAAATTCCCAAACATGAACCTTTGTGCCACGGTTGCGCGCAAGGGAAGATGTCGTTTGAACCGTTCCCGGCTTCAAGCAAGCGTGCGAAGCGCAGATTCCAGAAGATCCATTCGGATCTGAAAGAATTCTCCGTTGAATCATACCACAAATTCAAACGTTTCATCTCATTCTTCGATGATTGCACTAGCCGTGCGTCATGCATCTGTCTCCGGACCAAAGCCAGGTCCGTACAAGCGATCAAGGACTTTGTCGCTATGGTCGAAACCCAATACGGAGAAAAGATCGAAGAATGGCAGGTGGATGGTGGTGGAGAATTCATCAACGATGAACTGAAAAGTTTCTTCAAATCGAAAGGAATCAAGCTATCTATTAGCGCTCCATATATGCATCAGCAGAACGGACGTGCTGAACGCTTCAATCGCACTATTATGGAGAAGGCAGAGTCAATGCGTCACGACGCTTGCCTGTCCCCATCCTGGTGGGAATTTTCCATTCTATATGCTGTTTACGTGTATAACCGAACACCTCTCAGGCGTCTTGGTTGGATTACTCCACACGAGGCTGTAGAAGGGGAAGCTCCAGACGTCTCTAAATTGAGAGTCTTTGGATGCGGTGCCTGGGTGTATATTCCCAAGGAACAACGATCTAACAAGCTCCTTCCACGGTCGGAGTATATGATCTTCCTAGGATTCCCAGAAGGCATGAAGGCGTATCTATTCATGAGATCGCCAAGGAATGTTCTATTCAAAGCGACTACTGCTTGCTTTGATGAACTTCACTTCCCAAGGTGTCCTGATGCCAAACCACCTCAAGACCAACCACGAGTTGAAGACTACCCACCTTCCTCGTTTGGCAATGATGGACCTCCATCTGAATCTGGAGATGATGATGACGACGAAGACTTTCTTCCTCGTCCATCCCCAAACTCCCACTCCCCTAAAAGAGGTAGCGGTCCTGATCGTGACGATGATCAGAATGTTGGTGAACCACCAGCCGACCAGCACCCGCCGAACCCTGCGCTGGGAAATCCTTCAGGTGATGCACCTAGGAGATCTGCGCGGGATCGGACCCAAACCAAGCCTCAGCCTGGCGATGTCTACGGAAATAAAACTCCGACAGAAAAGCATCAGATGGATAGGAGAAAAGCACTTGATAAAGATGACAGACAGCCATCTGGATCTAATCAAGGTGCTGAAAGCAGAGAAAAAGGTGTTCCCGCGCCAATACCTGCTACTCCAGTGTCCGAAAGTGACTCTGATTCAACTTTTGACATACCTGAGGACTTAGAACACTTAGCGCGTGAAGGGGGAGTTAATTTTATGCATTTCCTGCTTTCTAAAGCGGTTTTGCCTCCAGTTCCTTCTGTCGATAGCGCTCCACGCGAGTGGACGTTTAAAGACATCTTGCGGATGCCACCGCAGGAGAAGAAAGGATGGATCGATGCTTGCAAAGATGAGTTAAAGGCACTCTCTGAACGCGAAGTATTCGAAATGGTCGGTCTTCCTAAAGGTCGTAAAGCGATTACCAATCACTGGGTATTCGACGTCAAGTCTGATGGTCGTAAACGCGCCCGACTTGTTGCCAAGGGTTTCCAAGAAATCGAAGGCATTGACTACAATGAGATTTTCTCACTGGTGGTTCGCTTCGAATCAGTCCGAACCATGTTAGCCATCACGGCTCTCAAGGATTGGTACATCACCGGAGTCGATGTCAAGACTGCATTCCTCTATGGGAAACTAGATGAGGAGATCTACATGTGTCAACCCGAAGGCTTTGTCATTAAGGGCAAAGAGCACAAGGTGTACCGGCTCCTTCGTGCTATCTATGGTCTGAAGCAAGCATCCTGTGCATGGTACATGGAACTTGCAAAGTCGATGAAGATTCTTGGCTTCAAACGACTATCGACCGATACCAGGATCTTCATCCTTCAGGATGGACATGGTGGCTTTGTCATCATGATTGCCTATGTCGATGATCTCATCTTTGCAGGTCCTAACAAGAGACTTGTCAATGCCAAGAAAGAGGTGTTCAAGCTCAAGTGGGAATGTCGAGACTTCGAAAATCCAACCGAGTTCTTACGAATGAGGATCAGACGTGACGGACAAAATATCCGTCTGGACCAATCTGCCTACCTTGGCACGGTCCTGGAACGTTTTGATATGATGGATTGCCGACCGGCACCTACACCTATGGTCGAGGGTTATAGGCCTCTCAAACATACTGGACCTGTTGATACAAAACGACGCCACCACTTCCAGTCGATCATTGGATCTCTGCTCTACTTGATGCTGGGTACTTGCCCAGATATCGCCTACGCCGTTGTTAAGCTGTCTCAATTTGCAGCTAATCCTTCCGAGGAACACATCAGCAAGGCAAAGTACATATGCAGATACCTCCGAGGAACTATGGACTACGCTCTGGTTCTTGATGGCGCATCTCAAAATGGATTGATTGCCTACTCGGACTCTGATCACGCTGCGGATTTGGTAAAACGCCGATCCACGACTGGAAACATGGTGATGTTGGCAAGTGCTAGCATTAGCTGGATTTCACATGCTCAAAAAACAGTCGCTAATTCCTCCACCGAAGCCGAATACATGGCTGTGTCTGACTGTAGTCAACAGGTGATGTGGTTTAAGCACATGTTCAAAGAGCTTGGTATGCCGATCATCGTACCAATCCCTATCTGTTCCGACAACAACGGTGCTATCTTCATCAGCAACAATCCTATCCAGGAACGTCGCATGAAACATATCGATGTCAAATTTCACTACATCCGTGAACTCATCGAGAACGGAGACATCGAAGTCGTGGGAGTCGATACCAACGACAATATCGCTGACATCTTCACCAAACCGTTGGGACGAGTGAAGTTTGAACACTTCAGGGGATTACTAGGACTTAAGTTCTACTCGTCTTAGTCCAATGGGTACACTCATTAGGAGATGCACTCATTGAGGGGGAGTGTTGATCTTATCTGATGTAGATTAGATTCGACTCGGACTCTCCTAGATACATTCTAATGAGGCTATGCGATATCCACAGGATTCGTCATTCTATCGTCTTCACAACTCATACTGACTCATATGTATTCTTATCACTCATGTGACTACTTACTCAGTCCTTACACAGCTCTATAATTAGTACGCTCTTTATGTATATAAGGACTCCTGTAGCTACCTCAATCTCTATCGTTTTAACCTACGAACTAAGTCACTGCCTATAGCCTACAAGCTACTCGGTAAGACTCTACTCGCTAGTCGCAGTAGTGTTCTTCAGGAATCTTCCTGGGCAACATTTGCCTCTGCCTTCTTCTTTGACTTCTGCTGATTGTAGCATCTGTCATCGCCATGTGAGTTGTTGGTGCCATGGACCTTGCATGTGAACTTAGGCTTCTTGGGTGTAGAAGAAGTAGAAGCCTTGGAAGTTGTCTTCTTTTTGTTTGGAGACTTCTTCTTTGACTTGGACACTGCAAGCGCAGCCTCTTCAGCCAGTTCGTCGTTCTTTTGTGTGATGTCGGCCATGCGAAGATGATCAAGAATTTGTGTTGGTCCCTTGATCGAGTCAAGATGGGTGAGGGTGTTGCGAACGTAGGTAGAGTTCTTGTCGTGTGGCAGGCCAATGACAGCAATAGCCATCATCAGATCATTGATAACGTTGATGGCAGTGTAGCCTGATGAAAGGGTAGCTTTGGTAACCAGAAGTTGTTCACTATTGGCTGCTGTTGCACCTGAGAGAGTGACGGAGATGGTCCTTGTCTCTGCTGGGATAACCTTTGGTGCATCTGGGATTCGGTCCTTGATTTGCTGAGCAAGGGCAACAAGCTTGGCACCAAATTCGCTGTAGCTGTCAGCTTCGGTTTTGTGAAGTGCAAGAAGCTCTTGGAATGCAGCAGCACGAGATTGAGTGGTTTGTGGTTGGTAGAATTTTACAAGGGTGTCAAACATGGTCTCTGGATCATCATCCTCAACATCTCAAAGGACTGAGTCGATTTGGGCATCATCAAGAGTCTGTTGGATGTAGCCAGCAAGAGCTGTTTGGCGTTTGCAATAATTGCGATATGCCTTGTTCTCCTCTGCATCAGTAGATGCAACGTCTGGTTCCTCTTCTTTGCCTGAAAGAATGACCCTTGCATTGATGGTCAGCGCGTGGTTGATGACATTCTTCTTCCATCTGTTGATGGTGGCAGCAGAAAGCGGATTTTCAACGGAGGTCGAAATGGTGGAGCGTATAAGGTAAAAAGGGGTAAAAACAAAAACAGTAAGGTAAAGCAATGGGCACTTGGGCAAGTGAACTTGAAGTACGTTGTTATGACCGTCTATCACGCCCCTATCTTTTTCCACTACTCCAACGGCCACCCTCTTCCCTCGCACCTTCAGCCCGTGATATCATATCTATTCAGACTCTCATTTGACCTCGCTGCACTCTTTTGATCCCCCTTATCGTCTCTTGACTCCTACTTTTGTTGGTAACACCTTCTTATGCCGCCATCTTTCACTTTCATCGTTACCAACACTTCTTTACATTCCTATCTCTTCTCTACGGTCACTGGATGTGCTGCGCACTGCGGACTGCTTCTTTCTTATCGACTCATACTGACTTGTACCGACTCATACCGACTCATATCGACTCATACTATTATTTATACTCGACGACTATACCTATATAAACCTCTAGCTACTCTTTGTTATTCTTTAGCTAGTTCTCGTCGAATCTACCTGATTTGCCTATTCCTTCTCTCCTCGAACTTCGCTCCAACTCTCTAGTCTGCTTAAAGGCATCCTAGTTAGTTGCGATATCCGCTTGATCTCCGAACTCTGACACGGAACTACGGCCCTCGCGTCAACTCTTATGAGCTCGCGTACTTGAACCGTAACAGAAGAACTAGCTTCATCAACTACTCTGCCAGTATCGCCCTGGCAGAATACGACGACAAGACACCTGAACCAAGATTTCTTCAGAAAGCAGTAACCCCGACGACCGGGACGAAGTAGAAAACCTACTCGACGAAGCACAGAACCCAGAAGAACCAGCACCAGACAAATCATCATCATCTGAAGAAGAAGAAACAGACGACGAAGATGAAGACGACGATAACGAAGAAGAAGAATCTGACGAAGAAGAATTACCAAGACAGCCTCAACAAGAAGCCAGTACATCAATAGCCGAAGAAGATCAGTTTATGCAAGGAACCCGAAGAAATATCAAAGACACCAAGACACCGCTTGCAGGACAATACGAAGAACCATCAAGATCAAGAGGAAATACTCGCCCTGCCACACGAGCCGGCACACCTGAAATACAAGAAGAAGGATCAAAAGATAAACAACAACCAATCACCAGAAAAGAAGACATGCCAGCCAAAGCAGAAACATCAGACGACCGCGTCCCAGAGGCCACCCAAGACAATGGAAAAGGAGTCGCTCCTCCCACTCCCTTTGATGGAGACAGAACCAAAGTCGACGCATTTATCAAGGAATGTGCTCTGTACTTCCAAGGACACCCAAAGAAGTTCACCGATGACACGATGAAGACCCTGGCGGCTCTCTCCTATCTCAAAGGAGGAGATGCATTAATATGGAAGGAACAATACCTTGAAGACAAGATGAACAAAGAAACCTACGAAGTAGTAGTCCCTGAGTGGAAGAAATGGGTTGTAGAGTTCAAAACGGCCTTTTCCCAAGAAGATGTAGTCCAAGACGCCCTCAATCGACTCAGCCTTCTCAAGCAACGAACCAACCCCATCGAGAAACACAACATCGAATTCAATCTACTCGTTGGACAAGCTAAAGTCAAACCAGAAGAAGAGAAGACAATGCTGATGGAAACGTACAAGCGATCTATCAACCAACCGTTGCTCCTCAAGATCCTGACAATGGATAATCCTCCCACCGATCTCAAGGGACTCCAAGCAAAAGCTGCAATCTTTGACAAGAACTATCGTCATGCGACGCAGCTCATGTCCATCATCAACCCAGGGAAATATTCCAAGAATGGAGGATCTAACAACTACCAGAGGAGGCGCTTCACCAGCCCAGTCTACCATCCTTCTGGATCATCCTCGAACCCCATTGAAATTGGTGCCCTCACTACGCAGCAAGCAGAACAGTACAAACGTCAAGGGCTGTGCTACCACTGCGGACAACATGGTCACATCATCAGGAACTGCCCCAAGAAGCAGAGGAACAATACGAACCAGGGATCTTCTCAACGATACCAGAACACCAACGTCAACGTGAAGAAGACGCCCAGCGAAGTTGCCCAACACATCAGAGCGTTGGTTGCAGATTACAATGAAGAGGAACGCAACGAGATTGAGAAAGAGTGTGCCGAAGCGGGTTTTTGATCAGGAGAACTGCATCGACATCAGTCTCTCCCTATTTAACTATTCATTCTGCCTTAGTAGCCCGAAAGAAAAATAAAGCCATATTTATCCCTATGAAACTTTCGGGTGAAACGCAAAATGGATCAGTAACCGTCGACGATGAAGGAATGATCGACTGCAGAGCTGGAGGCATCTTCATCGATACAACATATGCCAAAGACAACAACCTACCCCTGCATCTCCTAGAGAGAGAACTAGAGGTCAACAATGTCGATGGAACGCCGAACAAAGCTGGAACGATCAAATACAAAACGATACTGGACCTCACTATCAACGGACAAACCAGACGAACAACCTTCTATATCACCGGATTAGGAAGACAGAAGATTATACTTGGGCTGCCATGGCTCGAGTACGAGAACCCCGATATTGATTGGAAAAAGAAGACCCTTACTTGGAGATCTTCTCCCCTTCCCCCTGTAACAATGGAAGACGAAGGAGAGGAATATTTCTCAGCAACAAACCCCCTGCCCTTGAACTCTCTCCTCCTCATGGAAGAAATCGAAGACTACTCTGACGACCTGATCATATCCTACATCATCGGAGAAACATGCGACGAAACCGAAGAGATCTGGATCGAATCGACAATGAGTCACTCTCAGGCATTCGAACAAAAATACAACGAACAAAAGAAGGTCGAAAACATCGCAGAACATGTGCCACCAGAATACCACGAATATCTATCAGTCTTCAATGAAAAGAAGGCTAGCAGACTTCCTGACCACCGAGTTTGGGATCACAAAATTGATTTGAAGGACGGCTTCATTCCCCGATCATCGAAAGTCTATCCCCTCACACCGGAAGAAGATGCTCAAGTCGAGACATTTGTAAAGGAAAACTTGACCAAAGGATACATCCG
This sequence comes from Coprinopsis sp. MPI-PUGE-AT-0042, assembly GCA_020736565.1. Lineage (NCBI taxonomy): Eukaryota > Fungi > Basidiomycota > Agaricomycetes > Agaricales > Psathyrellaceae > Coprinopsis > Coprinopsis sp. MPI-PUGE-AT-0042. The sequence goes on along the minus strand of JAHBOF010000049.1, from coordinate 97,771 downwards.
ACCATCAGAATCGCCTCAAGCATCAGGATTCTTCTTTGTCGCGAAGAAGGATAGTGGCAAACGACCATGTCAAGATTACGTCTATCTCAACGATTGGACAGTCAAAAACGCCTATCCACTTCCACTTGTGACTGATCTCATGGACAAACTGAAAGGAGCAAAATACTTCACCAAGTTGGACGTTCTCAAGGGCTACAACAACATCCGAATTCGACCAGGAGATGAATGGAAAGCTGCCTTCAAGACAAAATATGGACTATTCGAACCTCTGGTCATGTTCTTTGGACTTACCAATTCTCCAGCAACATTCCAAACGATGATGGATACCATATTCATCAAACAAGTCGAAGGAGGATACGTGGTCATCTATATGGACGATATCTTGATCTTCTCAGACGACAAGAAAAAGCTTGAGCACCACACCAAAGAAGTCCTACAAATTCTCAAAGACAATGATCTATATGTCAAACCGGAGAAATGCGAATTTGCTCAAGAGAAGATTGCCTATCTGGGTTTCATCATCGAACATAACAAGAGCTCCATGGACCCGACTAAAGTCAAAGGAATATTGGACTGGCCAGCACCTAGGACAATGAAACAAGTACGATCCTTCTTAGGATTCGGAAATTTCTATCGAAAGTTCATCAGAAGCTACTCCGACCTCGCCAGACCACTCAATGCACTCCTTCAGAAGGGACACCAATTCCAATGGAATGAAGAATGCGACAGAGCCTTTGAAATGCTGAAGAAACGATTCAGTGAAGAACCCGTCCTAATGATGCCAGATCACACCAGGCCATTCCAAATCGAAGCCGATGCATCGAAATATGCTTCAGGAGCGGTTCTAACTCAACTTGACGCCAATGGATCAAGACACCCAGTGGCATATCTGTCAAAGTCATTCTCCCCTGCCAAACGAAACTACGAGATCTATGACAGGGAACTATTGGCAATAATCAGAGCTCTGCGAGAATGGAGACATTACATCCAAGGATCGCCCCACACGACGACAATTTACTCCGACCACTTGAACCTAACATATTGGCGATCACCGCAGAAGATCAAACCTCGACAAGCAAGATGGCAACTAGAACTTGCAGAATATGACATCAAACTCGTTCATGTACCCGGCAACAAGATGGTCCAATCCGATGCGCTTTCAAGACGACCAGATCTTTGCCCAGACGAAGAAGAACCCGAAGAAGTCACCATGTTACCAAAAGAGCTCTTCATCAACGCCATCAATCATCAGGATTCCTACATCAATCTGATCGACACTGCGCTTCAAAATTGGATCTCAAGAACACAAGAACTTGATAATGAAGCGGCAGATGCGTTAAAGGAAATCTTAGGAAAAGGACCACAGGCAATGAAGAAACCACTAGAAGACTGGACACTCGAAGAACACGACAACAACCGGCTGCTGTTCTACAAAGGCAAGAATTACGTACCTCAAGACACAGAACTGCGGAGAGCCATCGTCAAACGATATCATGATGCCATCACAGCAGGACATCCTGGAGAACTTGAAACTTTCAACGCAGTATCAGAGCACTATTATTGGCATGGGATGTGATCCTTCATCAAGGACTACATCAAAGGATGCGCAGAATGTCAACAGTTCAAGATCAACCGCCACCCATCGAAGCCATCACTGATGCCTATCCCTCCCCCTACATCGAACCGACCATTTGCGCAAGTCTCCATCGATTTTCTTACCGATCTACCAGAATCAAATGGATTCGACTCTATTCTATCCGTGGTGGACCACGGCCTTTCGAAGGGGGTAATTTTGATTCCATGCAACAAGACGACCACGGCAGAACAGACAGCTCAACTCTTGATCGACAACCTGTTTCGAAGATATGGACTACCAGACAAAATTATCTCCGATCGAGGACCGCAATTCGCAGCTTCTCTGTTCAAAGAAGTGCTGAGAATCCTTGAAATCGACATCTCTCTGACGACAGCCTTCCATCCCCAAAGCGATGGAACCACAGAACGCTTCAATCAAGAGATCGAAACATGGCTGTCAATCTACTGTATTGGGTTTCCACAAGACTGGTCACAACATCTGTCAATTCTGGAGTTCACCCATAACAACAGGAGACATTCTGATCGACTTCACACTCCATTCGAAATCATCATGGGGTATAGCCCAAAGGCTATCCCAGCGACATTCAACTACACGCAATATCCCTTAGCCAAAGACAAGGTGAAGACAATGGAACGTATCAGAAATGAAGCCCTAGCAGCACATACATTAGCCCAACAACGAATGTCTCAACGAATCAAGTCAACGTTCAAGCCGTTCAAAAAAGGACAACAAGTGTGGCTCGAATCAAAGAACCTGAACCTTGGATACAATAAGAAGATCAAAGCGAAACGAGAAGGACCTTTCAAGATCACAGAAGTACTCGGACCTGTCACCTATCGACTTGACATCCCAGACCATTGGAAGCGTGTCAAGCTACATGATGTCTTCCATGCCAACCTCCTGACACCCTACACCGAAACAGAAGTTCATGGATCAAATGTCACCAGACCGTCACCAGAATTAGAACACTACGAGGTGGAACGTATCATTCGACATCAAAAGGACAAGAAAGGAAGCTTCAAGTACTTCGTCAAATGGAAAGGCTATCCAGAAGAAGAAGGAACATGGGAAGATGAAGAAAACCTCCTTGATGGAGCACAGAAGATGGTGGAGCAATACAAGAAAACCAGAATCCGAAAGAAGAAGGCAAGGAATCCTTAAAAGACGGCTGAACATGATACAACAACACCAGAAATCCAACAACTCTCTACCACTCGAACTCAGAAACAAAACTCGCTCTCATACCACTCTCAAAAATGTCCTACTCCATCAAAAACATCACCGCCGCTCAACTCGCTGCTCTGGAAGCAGCCATGCCAGCCTTTCTCCTCAACCTCACCTATACTCCTAACAACCTCCCTACCATCCCTGAACAAATGAACGAAGAAACCGACGAAGAAATGCCTCCCTTGACCTCAGAAGAAAACAACGACATGGATGAAGCTTGGACTAATGCCGAAAACGAAGACCCCGCCCAAGGCTGGGGATCAACCGATAGGAATGGAGGATGGACGGTTGATGCAGGCGCCCAAGGGTGGGGCTATGTCTGCAAAGACTGGACCAAAGTCGTCAACGAGAACGACATCACCATGCTCGAAGAACCAGAGGACGATGAATCAACCACCATGCCCGAAGCTCAAGAAATCCTCCACCTCCTCCTCACCAACGCCGACTATGGATACCTCAGAGCGGGCATGGATCACGAAGGAAGGACACTCGACTCAATGCAGAAACGCGACGAAGAGATGGAGGACCTCACCACAGTCATACGCCGCCACATGTGGGCCACGCCGCGAGTCTCTGCCACCGTCCAACGTCTGCTCGCCATCAGAGAAAACGCCTGGAACGAATTCATTGGACACTGGGTGGATATCATCTACATGATGGACTATGGAAACTTCAACCTCGACAACGAAATCAAGCACCTGCGACAAACATACAAGGAGATGGGCAGTAAGAGGCGATCCGTTCATGAATGGGTCCTGAACACCTCAGAGGCTGGGTATGGCTATGGAACACCCCTGACCGACTGCTTCAACTGCGGAGGGAGAGGCCATGTCAAAGCAGAATGCGGATTCCCCAAGGCAAAGCGCTGCGACCTCAAGCGAAACAAGAAGAAGGGAATCAAGAAGCTAGTGATCACCACGGGTAACCCGCGGGTCTCAAAGCATGGCACCGGACCCGTACCCTGTCAAAACCCCGACCCTGTATGGCGGGTCGGGTATGGGTCCGGGTTTCCCGGAGGGTCGGCGGGTTGAACAAACCCGGCAGGGTTACCCGCGGGTTGGTCCTCATAGGGACGTTTATACATCGTTTTAAAGCTGGAGACCAGCGTTATCGAATGCAAAAAACCGCATGCCTAACGGACCCCGGGTTCACACGTAATTCGAGTTCGAATTACAGGTACAATCAGGAGTGCATAAGATTCAGTTGGCCACCGGCACAGCCAATACACGTATATATCGCGACGTAAAGGCGGTTTTAGGTTCTTAGGGACTACCCAAATCCAATGCAAAAATCCGTTCGACTAAAGGACACTGCGTTCAAGCGCAATCTCATGTTGAATTACAGGTACCATCAGGAGGGGATCATATTCAATGAACCGCCGGCGGGGCCAATTTCCATAAGTATTCCGAAGTGATTACATTTTTAAGTTTATAAATGCCATCCGCGTCCAATAAGCAAAGCCATTTGGCCAACCGATGATGCGTTCGAGCACGGTTCGAGTTCAAAGTATAGGGTACCATCAGGAGACCATGAAACTCGCTACCCTGACGCCGGGGCCAATTTCCGGTCAAATTGCGATAGAAATACATATATATAATACTAAAAATCACCTCTATTGAATGCAATAAACCCCTCGAGTCAAGACCCATTCGTTCCAGCGCAATTTGAGTTCGAATCGAACCCTGGCAAACCTGCCCTTGGGTGCGGGTTTTTGACCGGGTACCAGATGGCCGACCTGTACCCGAACCCGACAGGGTCGGGTCCAAAAACCCGGCCGGGTACCCGCACCCGTGGTTATCACTACAAGAAGCCTATCATCATCAGCACCCAACAAGCTGAACCCAACCGGTTCGTCTCTCAGATGGCCAGGAGGACCGCTCCTCTTCCCTGTCGCGCTGTCTCTAGGGCTTGATTGGGACAATCAAGCTTACGAAGGGGGTAATGTTATGACTGTCTATCACGCCCCTATCTTTTTCCACTACTCCAACGGCCACCCTCTTCCCTCGCACCTTCAGCCCGTGATATCATATCTATTCAGACTCTCATTTGACCTCGCTGCACTCTTTTGATCCCCCTTATCGTCTCTTGACTCCTACTTTTGTTGGTAACACCTTCTTATGCCACCATCTTTCACTTTCATCGTTACCAACACTTCTTTACATTCCTATCTCTTCTCTACGGTCACTGGATGTGCTGCGCACTGCGGACTGCTTCTTTCTTATCGACTCATACTGACTTGTACCGACTCATACCGACTCATATCGACTCATACTATTATTTATACTCGACGACTATACCTATATAAACCTCTAGCTACTCTTTGTTATTCTTTAGCTAGTTCTCGTCGAATCTACCTGATTTGCCTATTCCTTCTCTCCTCGAACTTCGCTCCAACTCTCTAGTCTGCTTAAAGGCATCCTAGTTAGTTGCGATATCCGCTTGATCTCCGAACTCCGACACGGAACTACGGCCCTCGCGTCAACTCTTATGAGCTTGCGTACTTGAACCGTAACATACGTAGTATGTTTTTGTGGCTAAATATATAAGACCCTGGGTGTTGCACCGTTCTCCAACTCTCTCGCTCGAGATGCAATGTTGTTGGTGGTCTGCTATCTCCTACGTGGTTTTTTGAACCTAGTGTTCTCAACCTCTCGCAGTAACCCTTTCCCAGTAAGGATCAGGACCAGTCCGGATACGTCTTTGTTCTAAAGGGAGAGTACTCCCAATGTGGCAATAGCCGTTCGAAGGACGTGTGAGATAAACAAGAACGTGGACGAAGTCGTCCGTTCAAAGAGATGAAGATTTAGAAAGTCTAATCGTCCAGTCACAAGTGTAACTGGGGACAGACGGGTGCTCCCAATCGATGGATGAGGGGAGAGCCTAGAAGGCAATGCTACCAGTGGTAGACTTGACCGAACGTGAGGGAGGTTGAGTGGTAGCATTGTGCGTTGATGAATTGTCTTTAGCACTGTGCACCAGGGCTCATAACCTGTTAAAACCTCAATGATAGACACACTGCAAGTGGGGAATAGTTCGATAGTTAGATTGTGTACTGTAAGACAATACTGTAACACACACCTGCAAGTGGGGAATAGTTTGATAGGGAACTCCTCACTTGCAGTAACTACTTAGATACCTATGGAGGCTATGCTAAGTAGAGATCGTAACACGATACTCATCAATAAACAGCATCAATGGTTGTTGTACAACAAAGATATGTATGATGAAGATAAATAGAAGAGATCGTAGTCATTGAATAAGAATGATAGAATGATAGAAGATGAAGAAGATAGATACGATACATATGAAATGATGGATGTTAATCGTCTGATCTTAAACTAAGGAATCCCTGTAACTACGATGAGATGTAAGAAAGAAACCATGACATGAGCATTGTATTCTAACAGAGTGGCCACAACAGAAGTACAGGGTACAACAGCAAGGTATATTGAACCAGGGTAACGATAATTCAACATGTATTTGTACTTGTTAGGTGTACCTGCATGCCAGCCACCAGGGCTAACACGACCAAATCCAACAGGCTGAACCTGTTCAAGCTTTCTGGCATTTGAGATCACTAGTCACCTCCCTGGTTGCTGCAAGTGCCCTTGAAATACCACAAAACATACAGCGAGATGAGCATGAGCCGCTATGTAAGTCGATGACGAGGCTCGCATCCGTCCTGCTCACTGACTTGGCTTCAGTTTGTCAGACTCTAGCCATCATTACTGTAACCAAACCTTTTGACCTACTCGATGTGGCTGACCTACAACTTGGAGCCTTCCAGAGACACTATTAGGTTTTGGACCCGTTTCCCATCAAACATAAAGCTAAGGAGTGACGATTATGGTCAGGAACAAGGCTTCCGCTTTGGAGTGTAGAGCAAGTATGCTTGACTCCTTTTCTTTCTGACCCGTTTCACTTTTACTGATGCCCTTAAGTAGTGATTGATTCAGCCCTCAGTGCCAGGCTCTCCCTAGGCCTGACCTATGAGCTGAACCGCCGACTTTGAACAAATCTGTTGATCATGCCCTGGCAGCTTCGTCTGAAGCGACGACCTTCCCCACGTGTGTCCACCAACCCTTCTGAATGCACAAAACACTGCCCTCTGTCCACTGATCTAGGGGTTTCATCCAGCTATACGGCTTGTATACCCCTTCCAGCTTTCGGCCCTCAGAACAGATGTTGAAGAACAGAGCCGAAAACTGACCATATTGTAATTTGTCAGGAACAACCAAATGGCGTGAGGTGAGGCATGATATCTGCTGAGCATGCATGCTTGGCTAACAATGGTATCCTGGAACTCCAGAACATTGGAGCATCTGCGGTTTACACTCAGTTTTGTCTGTAGTTGCCCCCCGCGTCTGGGGTCAAAGCTGTGTGTGTAGGATGAGATGATCAGGTAGATGAGGGGTAGGGCTTCACCATGGCGCGAATAGGGAGGTGCGTAACGTTGTGAAATCCCGCTCGATCAGTTTGAACGGGTTCAACCTCTTTCACTACCCAGTGCCTCTCTTGGACAGTCCCCGATTCTAGTCAGTATTGATGACCATTCACGTCCAGTATCAACATTCCAAGCATTTGAGCCTTGATACAACCATGCTCCTGGCGCTCTGCAGCCCTTCGCAAGTTCAAATCGCTGGAAGCTTGGACTTGCGTCTGCGGGAGGGGTCTGGAGTCCGAAACTTGGAGAGGAGGAAGTTGGTGGGGTTCCACTTCTCTTGACTATCTGACTCACAATGTCACACAGAATCACCACCCATGTCAGGACCATTACCTCTTTTCATTGTCTGTTTGACCGCTTCAAATTTTATTCACAGGGAAGCTGCCAAGCCTCAATTTGACCATGGGAAGAGGTAAGCTCCCCATCGTCTGTTCATTACCAGTTGGCCCATAACATGAAGGAATATGTTATCGCTATGGCTTTGAACTGTGCCGTTGGTCGTTGCCAGACTGTTATGGCACGAAGATGGGAAGGTTACAGTCAATCTTGGTATGTTCGCCCAATACCTTGATGTCACGCCACTGCCCTTTTGCCATATTTCTGGCTGGAGTATTCGAATTTCCGAACACTTGAATAAACTGGTTTCCTGACTTGAAACACTCCATGAGCACGAAGAGAACCTTGATCCAAGCATCCGAGCGATCCCATGGGATTGCGAAAAAAGGTACTTATTTCTCACTTAGTCTCTCACTTATTCCACTGAAACCTTAGTAGCGCTCACTTATTCACTTATTCCCACGGGTCAACAAAGTAACTTATGGCTCACTTGGGGAATGCTCTGTGTTGGCCTTGTCCCCTCAGAATTGTACCTGTACAGTGATAATCCTATTCAATGATACTGGTTCTTCTGTGCTTAATGACTGCATTTCATTACCCTTTGGGGTCCGGGACTGTCATGTCGCACAGCCTGCGAGGACGCCCTTGTCCAAATGTCCAACTGCGCTATTTCCTACTTTTACAACTGTAATGACCACCCAAAAGCATATTATAGTCTAGAATCGCCTTTAAAATAGCTATTTCAACCATGATGTTGGGCAAAAAAAACAAGGGACAAAATTAATTTCGGCTGCAACTATTAACTGGAAGTTGAATGATCACAAATAAGAGTTGCCCCCACGGGTAGAGTTCTTAACGGCATACTTGTGATAGGCCCTAAGGTTGCTACATGTAATTTACATACTGCTTATAATGCAATGGGTGAGATCGGGCATGGATATCAATCAGGGGCCAGTCCAACTTGTTGTCAGCGAAGGATATGAGGAAAGCTGCACCTTTTCACTGTTGATTTATCCAGTAAAGTACGGGAAAGTGGCGACAAAAGGCACCTAAACAATATTTTCACGTCACCTAGTGACAGGATTTAGTCCCTTGGTTCAACTTAGTCGTAAACTTACTGTACTTATAAGTTCCCCTAAGTGACTTATTTGGACTTATCAGTAACTTTTTTCACTTATAAGGCCAAAGTGCGAATAAGTGACTTTTGTAAGGTATAAGTGAACTGTATAAGTAACTTTGTTAACCACCGTCATCCTACTCTCTGGTCCTTTCATGTCTCTACAGTTGCAAGAGTCGCATCAGCAGAAAATAAAGGCACTTTTGAACCTCAGCCGTGATTGCATCAAGGTGCTCGGATTAGGCTGTGAAGGGCGAAATTGCTCCTTAACATCCACCTTCATTCACTGGAATCTCCATGTACAGTCAATCCAAGTGGCAGGGCAGCGACTCTTTGGGCCAGGACGTAACGACAAAGCGAGCAATATGGGAAGCTGAGCTGGCAATGCCGCCCTCTGAATGCTCGCCAACGGCCTCAGGATCTGCTCTGATATCTGGCGTTCACAGTGCTCAGGTCTATGGCGGGACATTCAACGTTGCTGGCCCCAGGAGCATCCAGACCGTAGTAAACAACTACAACTATGGGACTCCGGCCTTCGAGGCTAACATATTCAAGATCCTTAACTCGCTTTCGCTTCCCAACTTTCACGACATCCAACAGGATATCCTTGCCAAAGCTACCGAGGGGACCTGCATTTGGCTCACAGTGGGCGACATGTTTCTCTTTTGGATCGCGAGAGGTAAAATCCTTTGGGGGATCGGCATTCGTATGTCTTTGTATTGTGTAAATCAGATCGTAGTGCTAATGTTGGCTTAGCTGGTGCTGGGAAGACCATCCTTGCGTGAGTTGGGTCAATCAAGCACCTGTGTTTACGCTCACGTCTTGCAGATCTATTGTCATCCGTGACTTAGAATGGCATGAGGTATGGGCAGAAACCATCTGTGTTGCCTATGTCTACCTCCGATACAGTGAACCATTGACCATTCGCGATATCCTAGAGTCGCTGGTCAAGCAGATCGTCGAGCGCCATATTGATCTGATCCCTATCATTCAAGGTCTATATGTGAAGCACGAGCAAGAGAGGACAAAACCCGCTCAGAATGATCTGATGGGCGTGCTGGCGGAATTTGTTAAACTTGGCAAGACACTATTCTTCGTCTTCGACGCATTGGACGAACTGCGGGTTGAAGATCGGCCCATCTTGCTCAGGCTTCTTACGTCGCTAGACGCTAAGCTCTTCATCACCTCTCGACCCTTGGAACTTCTGCAGCAACAACATCCTCAGGCCCAGGTGTTTAATATTGCTGCAAGTCCATCCGACCTCAACCTGCATATCAAAGACTTTCTTCGAAATAGTCCAGAGGTCATGGCATTACTGGAGGGCACCAATTTTGAGGAACGCATTGTCGAGACGATTCACCGAAAGTCGAGTGGAATGTGAGTCTTTCGACACATTTCATTTTGTCCTGATTGGACCGTGGTTTATAGGTTCCTTTATGCCAAGCTTCAACTGGAAGCACTGCGCCAATGTGTTAGTATCCTGGACATTGAAGAAACACTAGATGGGTTTCCTACCGATATCGAAGCCATTTACACGAAGACCTGGGGGCAAATCCTTTCCCAGGGGCCTAAACAATCGAACCTCGCTAAACTGGTTCTCCTTTGGATCACCACATCCTTTACACTGTTCCTTTGTTCTTACTCGCCCAAAAACTAGATTACACGACCCGGGACGCCATCCTACCCAAGGTCCTCGATGTATTTCCATGTCCTCACGCCGTTCTTGCGCAAGTGTGCATTGCCCACCTCGCCAACTGTGACTTCCAGAATCATACTTCAAGAACTTGGAAAAGCCTCAATGATCTCCTTCGACTCCATAACGACAACCTCCTTACCTATGCTCTTCGGTCATGGGTCCACCACGCAACCCTGTGCGGCCAATACCCACCTGTCGTGATGGCAGTCACTGAGCTGGTACTACACTGTACTAGATTTCCTTTGGAGAGCACGTATCCAGTTGATTTCGGTGGCCCTCTTCACGTCGCAGCACTTTATGGCCTTGAGGATTTAATCCCTCAAGCAGCACAGTTGCAATCTCCCAACGCTCAGACAAGTGCTCAAGGGGTGTCACCACTGATACTAGCAGTTGAGGGTGACAAGTACGCTTGTGCTAAGGCTCTTCTCTCGCTGCCGGGTATCGACGCGAACCTCAGAAACGTCTCTGGCCAGACGGCCCTAATGCTGGCCGCAAAGGGTGGCCGCATCGAATGCGTCCAACTTCTCGTTGCAGTGTTTGGCATTGATACCAACACAGCAGATGTGAACGGCTGGACGGCCCTTCTGCTTTCGATCTGTAATGGCCATACAGAGACGACAAAACTCCTCCTTGCGCTGCCTCTCATTGACGCAAACGGGTTGCCGAGAGGTCTGGTGCCCCTCATATTTGCAGCGCAGCAGGGACAGACTGAAATCGTGGAACTCCTCCTTGCACTTCCCGGCATTGACATTAATTTGGTAGATCGGGAAGGTTGGACGGCCTTCATGCACGCTGCATCTGGGGGTCATATCAAAATCATGAAACTCCTCCTTGGGCATCCAGGTGGCATCAGCATCAACGTGGCAGATAAGGGAGGTAGAACGGTCCTCATGCATACCGTGTTTTATGGTCGTATCGAAATCGTGGAACTCCTCCTTGGGCTCCCAGGCATCGATATCAACAGGGGAGACATGAAGGGTTGGACGGCCCTCATCCATGCCATGACGCACCTTCACGGGTGTACAAAGATTCTGGTGGTAGAACTTCTCCTTGGCCTCCCAGACATCGACATCAACAAGGGAGACAACAAGGGTTGGACGGCCCTCATCCATGCCGCAGGCATGGGCTTTGCAGACGTTGTGAAACTTCTCTGCGAGGTTCATGACATTGACATTAACGCAGTCGATGACGACGGTTGGACGGCCCTCATACGTGCCGTGGACAGGGGCCGCACGGAAGCCGCGAAAATCCTCATTGGGCTCCCTAGCATCAATGTCAATGTGGCAGATAACAAGGGCTTGACAGCCCTCATGTACGCTGGGAGGGAAAACCTTACAGAAGTTGCGAAACTTCTCTGTGAAGTTCCTGGCATTGACATCAATGCAGTCGATAATTACCGTCGGACGGCCCTCATACATGCCGTGCGCAAGGGCAACATAGAAGCCGCGCAACTCCTCATTGGGCTCCCTAGCGTCGATGTTGATGCAGCGCAGGACGATGGCTGGACATCCCTCATGTACGCCGCTTGGAAGAACCTTACAGAAGTTGTAAAACTCCACTGTGAGGTCCCTGACATCGACATCAATGCAGTCGACGATGACAGTTGCACAGCCCTCATACATGCTGTGCGCTTGGGCCACATAGAAGCTGCGAAGCTCCTCATTGGGCTCCCTAGCATCGATGTCAACGCAGCCGAGGACGATGGCTGGACAGCCCTCATCTACGCCGCGCGGTGGAATCATACAGAAATTGTGAAACTTCTGTGTGACGTTTCTGACATTGACATCAACGCAGTCGATAATGCCAACGGCTGGCCGGCCCTGATACATGCTGTTGTTGAGGGTAGCACAGAAGCTGCAAAACAACTCCTCACTGTTCCAGGGATTGACACTACTGTGGAGGATGATGATGGGGAGACTGCGCTATCATACGCCTCGAAGAAGGGACACAGCGAGATTGTTGACCTTCTCCTTTCTTTCCATGGAAATTAACTGTACCAGAATCTCTGTTTTCTTTGCGACAAGGTAGCTTGTGGAGTGTATTTACTCCAATATATACACTCATCATCATATACAATGCCTTCAGAGCTTGGGTGAAGAGTTCAAAGAAGAATAGGTAATCCTCAACTTTAACGAGTGTTTGAGCGCTGTTCACCGGTTGTTGTAGTTGTTGTCGGTGAATGGAGAGAGAAACCCGACTCGGGTCGGCAAGGGCAACATTCAGGAGCATGTATGGTCAAAACCAAAGAGAAGCAGTCTTAGAGTGAGGATAACGAAAGAATAAGATCTAGGCAATTGGGAAACGAGATTTCACCACTACCCCTGTTGTCTCCCGTAGACGCTGGCTCCTTCACAGAAAAAAGAAAAGAGAGGTGCAGCAAACACGGTCGCACTTGAGGAGTCCGCCCTTGGCTGAGCAGCTTTGTTGTGAGACTTGACCCATTTGGCGCCTGCAGGAAGGCGACAGTCGGTCTTCTCAGAGACAAGACAAAAGGAACAGCGCAGAGAGCAGTATTGGGTAGGATCTTGAGCTATCATAATGTTTCTGCTATGCGAGTAGGTCTAAATGGTGGTTGAGCCAAGGACCAACCATCTGTGCTAATATGACATAGGGGCGATCCTCTGATCCGTCCCGCACTCCTTGCTCTCAACCACCAACTTCGACCCTTCGAACGTCTCTTCCTTCCCAATCCAACCATTCGATTTAAGGCCTGCCTTACACCAGGCCAATCGCTCAGTGTCAAAACTGTCACAAACATATACCGCAATGCCTTTCTCGGCCCTCACTCACCCTCTGGATGAGCACTCTCGCACACGCCCGTTCATTCGATCTGGTTAGTCAACGATTCGTGTCACTGGCCAACGCTCTCACTGGCTGACGGGCACCTCCAGGTTTCCGCAGCTGCGCCCGCCACAGCCGATAACCCAGCCATTTCAGCTCATCCCGTCGAAGCTGTCCAGTATCCGAGAAACGCAGGCCGCGTCCAGATTGCTGCAAGTTTGCACAATATACCACAAGCCATACAAGGAGACGAGAATGAGCGACTGGGTGAGTCCAAGAAAAGGCTCATTTCCGTCTCGCTTGCTGACTTGGCCTCAGTTTGGCGAACTCAGGCCTCCTTTGCTGAAACTAGATCTCCTAGGCTTTTGGCATACTCAACTCGACAGATTTACGGCTCAGAGCCTCCCAGAAACTCTTCCGGGAGTTTGGAACTATTCCTCATCGAGTTAGAAGCCGAAGAGTGGTGATTTACGGCCAGCAACGAGGTTCCGCTTGGGAGGTACGCTTGATTTCCTTGCTTCTTGATCTCTTTGACTTCGACCGACGATATTATGTAGCAATTGGCTCAGCACTCGGTACCAGGATCTCCACAGGCCCAATTTATGCACCACACCGCCGACTATGACCAACTCTGGTGCCTCAGCGGCTTCGTCTGAAGCAACACACCTCCTCGCGCGTGCTCACAATCGCCCTGACCGTACAAAACACCTGCCGTTGACCGATTTACTGCTCTTCCCCAGTAACCCGGCTAGTATACCCCTACTAGCTTTTGAATCTCAGAATCGGTGTTGAAGAATGGAGCCGAGAATCGGCTGCGAGGTCAGCGACGACCAAATGGCGTGAGGTAAGGCACAATGTCTCCAGAGCACGCGTATTTGACTGACGGTGCTGTCCCGACACTCTAGAGCGCTGGGTCATTCATGGACCATACTCGATTCTACCTCAACCCTGCTATTGCTTCTGAGATGAAAGCTGCGAATCAAGGATGAGACGATCAGGTAAGTGAGGCGGGGTTTCACTACGTCTTGTTCCTTAGACTCATAGTACCTCGCAGAGATGCAAATGAGCCAATACCGCGCCAGGTTGTCAAAGGTGCCTGTGGATTGGGTTCGAACCGCATGCGTAATGGACGTTGCGATCCTCTGGCTATAGGCAGGTGTGTAGTGAATGTTTTTAGAATCTCACTCGATCGACTCAGAACCAACCTCTGTTCACCGTTTAGTGTTAGCTGAGGGCACTCCCTGAGCCTGATTCGATTAACGTCTGCGTCTGCTTTCAACATTCCAAGGGTTCGAACTTCGATACCGTCACACTCCTGGTACTTTATGGCCCTTTAAAATCTCGAACCGCTGGAAGAACCGCATCGGGCTTGCATCTGCGGGAGACGCCTCGATTCTGGGACCCAAAGAAGGAGGAGGTGAGCAGGGTTTCGCTGCTTTTCGGCTGTCTTACTCACAACCTCGCAAGGCTATACATCCGCACCGGAACCATGGACCCCTTCATCGCTGGTCCCGCTCTCGAACTCGCTTTCTGGGCACACTGGTCCCCCAGCACGGGACAAGGTAAGCACGACTCCGTCTGGGCATTACCATGGAGCTCATCACTCGGTATAGCCCTACGACTACTGCACTAACGACGCCATTCCCTTGAAAAGCTGAACCACTCGGCGAACTTCAAACTGTGCCCGCCATCGATGCTAGGATGCAGTGGCGCGAACATGGGAAAGGTTGTGCTTTCAAGTATCGTCCGTCCTGTCGTGGTTAATAAATACTTGCAAATTTCATTGTAGTTGTTGACGCAGCCTCCTCAATGTAGTCGGATACCCAATAAACTGATCTATTACCATGAAATCCTCCATGAGCACGCGATGGCCACAACGCCATTCGTGTCGCCTACCGATTGACAACACGTTAGTGGCTTGGAAGCAGCACCAAGGGCTTGAAACAAGGAGCCACAGTAGATTGGGCTCGAGAGCCTGCCCTACTTGCACGCCCCATCTCACTAGTCATGACGTCTAGAGTGTCTTCTTCACCTTCCCCTCATGCGCATGTCCCATTTCTCGAAACCTGTTCATTTCAGCTCCTCACAGCCTTGGCCCCTTGCGGCAAGTTATCAGCCCAAACTGATCCCCCCTGGGCAGCACCCAGTGACAGCACCGCAAATGTGGCAAGCTAGATATGTCCAGTAACAGTAAGCTTTGACCTTGCTAGCAGGTTTTATTCTTCGACGGCTCTGTATAGAATCGTCACGGGAAGGGGTATACCAAGTGTGTACTATCATCGTTAACAAATAGGACCTCAACATGGATTGGATGATTATGTTGCTACCTCCTCGCCTTTGTCTGCGTCATTCCCTTCCAGGATACTCTTCGCTGTCTACCTGATCCGATACCCGGCAGTGTCCTAAAGTGCAAGTCTGGTCAAGGTAACCCGAACGACCCTCTCGTATTGGTCTTCAGTCCAAACACGGCGCTTCTCCCATCAGATCCTCAGATCCTTATCGGTTTCCTCTTCCTCATCTCCTCAAACACTACCTTGCTCGCGTTCGCACCATCCCAAACATCGCGTCTGCAGCACCATGTCGTAGCACTCCCACTTCGTGACCCTCATACCCACACCCTGAAGCAACGTACGGACGCCACCAAGCACCAGCTTCAAGCAACGCTTGCAAGGGGTTGATAACTTGCTTGTATGTCTTGCGCTCAAAGATCCTTTGGCTCCTCTTGCCCGAGAACAGTCCGTACTGGATGGTGCGTGTGCTTCGCTGCGTTGGTACATGGCCAGATGTCGCAATGGGAATGTTCAGGCTCGCCGTGGGGTAAGCTGAAATGCGCGAAACCATCGCGTGCGGTGCATAGGAGAGGAGGTTGAGGGGATCCACGCGAACGGGATAGAGCTTTTGGCTGGTACACATCGGCTGGGAGATGGAGGAGGCTCGGATAAGGAGGCAGAGCGTTGGTTTCTGCTGTTCCTGCCTTGGGAGAGTTGAGGGTCGAGGTTGCTGGGCTACTCGTGCAGCAGCGAGAACTCTGGCGCTGATCAAAGGGTACGTCTGGACAAGCGCTATAACCTGTAAATGCAACACGAGGTCGGATTTCGATTCTCATAAGGTTGAGAAGGGCGCGGTCTGAGAGGTGCCAGTTGGTTGGAACGAGAAAATCTTCTCATTTCGAGGCCCTTGCGATCGACGAGCGGCTCTCAGCAAAGAAAGCTTCTTGGGACCGCAACTTCTGCAGACGCAGCAATTCCCGGAGATTTGGGATACGAAGCTGCCTGCAAGCGTTTCGCACCCGACCTGATCTTGCCGCCGGCCCACAGTGGTTCATTGCACCAGCTTCGCTTCTTCACCACGAATCAGCGTCGAGACTCAAATCAGGTGAGGGGTAGAAACCTTACCGTCCATCTTCGCCTGACTTGGCTTCGTTCGCAGTAGTTGGTTCCTCCTTGGGTGTAAACGCAGGTGCAGCAGCCTTGGCCTGCGCTCCCTGCAGGATGCTGCTAGAGCTCGACGTTGACATCCAAATCCATTCCCTTCTCAAACGTTGCATGTTTGGCTCCTGAAAGTTGCTTCGATCGCTAGGCGGGTTACGGGTGGTTATAAGATCGTTTTTTGGTAGTCTTGGTGGCCGAAAGGTGGTCAGTTGCGCGATGCTAATCCGGGAGCAAAGTCAGCAAAGAAGGACAAGGCAGAGCGAATCTGGGAGGAAGAGATGAAACAGCCAACACTCACGTACTCTCTGCCCTTTGCAAGCCTTGCCTACGAAGCCCGTCAGTAGTTCCTCCTCGTCGAAATGGTTTGGAGGACTGGGCTTTGATGACATTGGCCATTCCCCGATTTGCGGCGCGTTGTGTGAGGGCTGGCTGTTGGAGGGCAACCAAGCACCCGCAATTCGGTGTGTGTGTCGGATTAAGTGGTCAAGAGTGAGTTCGCATGCGAGACACGCGTCCAGGGACTCGTACTGGAGGAGAGCAGAAAGTAAAAACGTTTGTTAACGACCAGATCTCTACACCACCGAGCCGGATGTGAGCACTCACCATGCGTCGGTAGGGTACACACTAGAGGAAGAAGTAGAGTTAGGAGTTGCAAAGCCATTCGTAGTGCTAATATCCAAGGGAAGAGGATGCGGGCTACGCTGGAAAGAGTGTTGGCCAACGCTGGTTTGTCTGGGATGGCCATTGCGGGTGCATTCCCACTTCAAGGCGTTGTGTTGAAGAGAGTCAGATGAGCGTGTTTCAGCTGGTTAGACTTTGCCCAGTGAGTGAAGCAAGGAATGGCGTAGGAAGTGAAGAACGTCAAGGATCGAGGAGAAAGCACTGGCTGATTGGTCTCGGGCCGTTCAAATCCCGCCTTTGATGATGACGTCGATAGTTCCTCTGCCTCTCAGTGAACACAGATAATCGTTAGACCCTCAGTATGTCGTTGGGATATCACATACCAGTCCTCGCTTCGTGCAAAACTCTCTTTCCTCACATAGCTAACGCTTTCGCAGGGGCCTCCTCGACCAACGTCAAGAGAGCCGAGTGTCTCGGAGGACAGGACCAACCGGACCTTTCCTTGAAATTCCTAAAACTCTTTTTTGGACCGCAACGACCTTCTACACAATCATGCTCTCTTTACGAATCAACCAGGTGCGTCCTTAATACAACATGTGGGACTTCAATCGCCCTCCAGATAGAGGCGTACTGACCCGCCAATCCCTTGGCCGCTGTGTCCTAACAGACAGCCGACTGGTCATTCTCGTCCTTTTACACGTTCTCTTGACTCAGCCGACGATCTCTCTCTGATTTTTTGCTGATGAGATAACCCATACGCAATGCCTTGCACTATAGATGTTGGCCTTGGTTTAGCCGTCCCACCAGACCACATGTACGACCCGTCTTTACCTAGCACACCGTCAAGCCCCCAGCGCTGCAAATGGATGAGGATAGTGTCGCTTCCACAAACTTGGAGTCTTCTGCTGATATCCTCGCGGTGGGAGCTTGTGATAGTAGGACGCAGCTGATGAAAACTTTCATTTGTTCGTCACCTTTTGCTTGGCTCCTGAGGGTGTGTCAATGGTGTTCTTCGTTGACTCCACCGAAACTAACGAGACAAGGGAGAGAGAAAGGGGAGAAACTGCCATTGCGTTTGCTGTTGCAGATGGTCTCGAGCTTAAGCGCCAGGTGGTTGCACGGGCTTCGTAGGCGACATTTAGGCGCCCATTCCAGATGCTCTGGTGATCGCATCAAATTCGTCAGATTGCTGTGAAGAGGCCTCATGTCTAGCTTGTGCTGTGTTCCTTGACTTCTTCCTCTACAGTTGAACGCTTCATGGGATCCTCCATGAATGGCAAGCGCAACCGGAGCCCCTCTCCAGGCCAGGATGTAGCAAGTAAGAGAGGACGATGGGAAACTGAAGTCGCCGCGCCGCCTTCAGAATGCTCACCAACCGCCTCTGGATCGGCGCTGATATCTGGTGTCCAAAGTGTCTACATCTCTGGTGGTACCTTCACCATCGCTCACCCAGGTAGTACCAATACTATCAACTCCTACAGCGATGAACGTCCACCCGTTCAAATCGATGTGTTGGAGATCCTGAACTTGCTATCCCTCCCCAATTTTCGAGACATCCAACTGGACACTCTTTCGAAAGCTACCGCGGGGACATGCCTCTGGTTCACATCGGGCGACATGTTCCTCTTTTGGATTGTAAAGGGAAGGATCCTCTGGGGAATTGGCATTCGTATGTCGTTGCATTTGCTCTAAATGAACCATCATGCTGATGCGGGCTGAAGCTGGCGCTGGAAAAACCATCCTTGCGTGAGTCAGGTTGGTTAGGCGCCATGGCTCGTGCTCACACTTTTCAGATCTATCGTCATCCGCGATCTAGAGTGGCGTGAGGAGGCGTGGGGCGATACCATCTGCGTTGCCTACGTCTACCTTCGATACAGCGAACCCTTGTCCGTCCGAGATGTCCTGGAATCACTGGTCAAGCAAATCATTGAGCGCCACATCGATCTGGCTCCCCTGGTTCAAGGTCTCTATGCGAAGCACAGGCAAGAAAGGACCAAACCTACCCAAGACGACCTAATGGGTGTTCTGGCAGGCTTTGTTCATCGCGGAAAATTACTCTTCTTCGTCCTTGATGCGCTGGACGAAATGCGAGCTGAAGATCGGCCTATTCTCGTCGGACTGCTTTCATCGTTGGATGTGAAGATTTTTGTCACCTCTCGGCCGCTCGAGACCCTCCAACAACAGTTTCCTCAGGCGCAAGTATTCAACATTGCTGCCAGCCCATCCGACCTCGATCTACACATCAAGCACTTTCTTCAACACTGTCCAGACCTCGTGGCACTGCTGGAGGGTACTGACTTTGAGAAACGAATTGTCGAGGCAGTTCATCGAAAGTCTGGCGGAATGTGAGGCGCTCATACTATCTTCTTTTACCTCATTCTGACACCCCGTACAGGTTTCTTCATGCAAAGCTTCAGTTGGAGGCACTTCGCAACTGCATGAGCATTTTGGACATGGAAGAGACATTGGAGGGATTCCCCACTGATATCAACTTGATATACATGAAGACCTGGGAACGAATCCTTGCCCAGGGACCCAA
Organism: Coprinopsis sp. MPI-PUGE-AT-0042; assembly: GCA_020736565.1. NCBI lineage: Eukaryota > Fungi > Basidiomycota > Agaricomycetes > Agaricales > Psathyrellaceae > Coprinopsis > Coprinopsis sp. MPI-PUGE-AT-0042. Next base: position 77,982 of record JAHBOF010000049.1, on the reverse strand, counting down.
ACAATCGAACCTCGCGAAGCTGGTCCTCCTTTGGGTCACCCATGCCCGCGGTGAAATGACAGTCGACCTGCTTCGACGCGCTGTCGCCACTTCACCAGAAACATATGCCTTTGACACGAAGCGCATGGTGCCCGAAGCTTTACTTCTTTCAGTTTGCTGTGGCTTGGTTTCGGTTGATAAGAAGACGGAAATCATTCGTTTGATACGTGAGTCCCATCGTCCCGTCCTTTACTTTGCTTCTTTGCTCTTACGAGTTACTCACCCACAACACTAGATTACACGACCCGGGACGCCATCCTACCCAAGGTCCTGGAGATATTCCCATGTCCTCATGCCATTCTTGCGCATGTCTGCATTGCCCACCTCACCAACTGTGGTTTTCAGAACCATAGTCTAGATGGACCTCGGGGTGACCTTATCGATCCGCTTGAACATCATAACAACAACCTCCTTACCTACGCTCATCGGTCATGGGCTCACCATAGCCGTGAATGCGGTGGCCATACATCTGTCATGGTGGCAGTCAGCGAGCTGGTGCTCAACTGCAGGACATTTCCTTTGGACGCTAGTCAGTACCAGGTCGACTTTGGTGGCCCTCTTCACATTGCTGCAGTATACAGCTTTGAGGACCTAATCCCTCAAGCAGCGCAGTTGCACTCTCCCAATGTTCAGACGGCAAATTCCAGAGCATCGCCGTTGATGCTCGCAGTTAAGATTGGCCACCTCGCTTGCGCCAAAACACTTCTCTCGCTGCCGGGAATCGACGCAAACCTCAGGGACGTCTCTGGTGAGACTGCGCTGATGAAGGCCGCCGAAAATGGACATATCGAATGTGTGCAACTTCTCGTCGAGGCTCCCGGCATTGACATCAATGCACGGGACAACGAAGGCTGGACATATTAAACCCTCAACAGAACATGCACTGTGAGTGGGAATAGTTCGATAAATATTAGCAGAGAAATAAGTAGAGCGATACATGACATACCTGTGAGTGGGAATAGTTCCATAGAGAACACCCCACTCACACTAGCTACCTATATACATATCTACACAAAGGAATGTCCATATAGGGAAGAACAATAGTGTATCTGTGCAGGGTAAATAGAAGAGAGAGAACAATAAGAAAGAGAGAAGTGAACGATGCAACAAGTAAACATTTTGAAAGTAGTGTCCCTTGTACTAATCGTAACCGTAGAAACAACGATGTAAGTATTGTATTCTAACACACCCCCTCAATGCAAAGACCGTTGTGATTCTAAAAGAGACCAAGAGATAAACGGTGACGCTCAACAGCAATCCGAGGAAGGGGTTTGGTGAGAATGTCTGCAACCATGTCTGCAGTAGGGAGGAAGTGCACTTCAATGGTTCTGTCGCGAACTTCCTTCCTGATCCAATGAATCTTGATGTCGATGTGCTTCATCCTGCTGTGATTCTCAGGATTCTTGAGGACACGCAGTGCTGATTGACTGTCCACCATGAGTGGCGAGGGCTTCTTGACGTTGAATCCGAGCTCTCCCAAAAGCGAACGCATCCATTTGATCTCAAAGCCTGCAGACGATGCTGAGATGTATTCAGCCTCAGTCGAGGAGTTGGCGATTGTAGCTTGCTTCTTGGATGACCAGCTGACTGCACCAGTGCCCATCTTCATCACAAAACCACTAGTAGACTTGCGTGTGTCAAGGCATCCACCATGGTCTGCATCACTATAAGTGCGGAAGAGTTCATCTGATGGAGTGCCTTCATTCCGAGTGAATGTGAGCTTGAGGTCCTTGGTTCCCTGGAGGTAACGGAAGAGGTGCTTGACAGCTTTCCAATGTGCAGGCCCAGGGTTGGAGTTAAACTGTGCCAATTTTGCGACTGAGTAGGCGATGTCCGGGCGAGTACCAATGGCCAGATACATCAGGGCTCCAACTGCATTCAAGTAGGGGATTTTGCTCATCTCCTCCTTCTCATCTTCGGTTGTGGGCGACATGCTTTTCTTCAGTGCGAGCCCTGGTTCCATAGGGGTGGTTACAGGTTTGCAGTCAGAAAGTCGGAAACGAGCAAGCATGTCGTTGATGTACTGGGTTTGGGATAGACGCAGAGTTTTGTTTGCCTGGTCATACTCCACCTTGATTCCTAGAAGGTATGCAGTAGGTCCTAAGTCCTTCAGCTTGAAGACCTTTGACAGTGCTTCCTTGACCCATTCAATCTTGGACTTGTCTTTGGACGTGATAGTGATGTCGTCGACAAAAACTGGGAGTGTGACACGAACACCATCCTTCACCCAGTGGTAGATGCTGGGATCAGAGAAAAGCTGCTCAAAGCCAATCTTCTCAAGTTCCTTTGCCAACTTCTGGTACCACAGTCGGCCACTCTGTTTGAGCCCATAGAGACCCTTCTTGAGCTTGCATACCCACTGGGCACCGTCGGTGTTACGGACTTCGAATCCCTCTGGTTGCCTCATATAGACCTCGTATTCATCCTCGATGGTGCCGTTAAGGTAGGCATTGGAAATGTCGATCGACTCGATATGTTCTCCGTTCATTGCTGCCTGTGCAAGGACAGTACGGATAGATGTAAGCCTGGTGGTTGGGGCAAATACTTCATCATAGTCAATGCCATGAGACTGCCCAAAGCCTTGACCAACCAAACGAGCCTTGTATCGTTCAACTCTTCCACCTGCATCGCGTTTGATGAGGAATACCCAACGAGAGCCAATTGCCTTTCGATCCTTGGGGAGTTGGACGAGTTCCCAAGTACCATTCTCAATCAGGGCGTCGATCTCTGTCTGAGCAGCTGCCAACCATTTGTCCTTATCATCCCGAGCCATGGCCTCCTTCCAGTTCCGTGGTGCATCATTTGGGCGTGTAGCTGCACCGAATGCATTTTCACAAGCCGCTTCCATTGCAATCTCCCATCCAGCTGACATTGGGATGAAGTCGTCTGAGATGCCATAGACATTGAAAACGGATTCCATGACTCGACTAGCTTTGAAGGCAGTAGCCAAGTCAGCTTCTTCGTCATCGTCATCATCGTCGTCTGAGAGTGAAGCAGCGTCGATTGGAGTGGGTTGACTAGGAGGTGGTGGAGGATTTGGATTCGTGAGTGTGGGGCGGAGTTGGAGATTCATGACTCCCATGCCGCCAGTTTGGGTAGCAAGTGGCAGACCGAAGAAATCGTGATTTTGGGCACCCCCTCGGGCTGGTACTGGATTTGAAGTGCTGGGTCCCGCAACATCCGTTCTGGGTTCACGTTCCTCATCCTGTTGTGCTTCAGCCTGTCTGCGAGCAACTGGTTGGGTTCCCCTTCGTCCTTTTCCAGCAATTGTAGTGTAGTCCAAAACACCCCCTGAACGTGTTGGTCGTCCTCCTTGGGCTACAAGGTAGGGTTCATTGGGCTTGGCAGCTGGTGCTGCTAGACGTGGCATTGGGCGGAGTGTTTGAGGGGAAATAACATGTGCTGGTGCAGGAGTAGGAGCAGGTAGACGCGGAAATTCACCTTCTGGTGGGCTCCATCCAAAGTCTTTCAGTGTAGGGTCAGGAGAATCGTGCTCTGCTCTTGATGTGGGAGATGGATCACCCTGAGGCCTCGACCATGCACGCTTGTGCTCGTCAGCTAGATCCTTTGTCACTGGACCACTGGGAGGTGCACGAACAGGAGTTCTGGGGGCAGCAGGGGCGTTGGGAGGATTCCCCAGGAGATCATCATCATTGTCGGAGTCCGACTCATCGTTGTCAAAATGAGGTGCGTTGGGTGCTGGGCCAACAGGTGGTTGTGGAATGGCGTCAACGCTAGGCGTGGAGAGAGTCTCAGACTCGTCGTCCTCGTGCGACCAAAGTTCACTCCATTGGACTGGAGGAGTTTCAGTGCTCTTGCCTTTGGTTGAGAGACCAGGGAAAGAAGTCTCGTCAAAGATCACGTCTCGAGAGATGTGGGTTTTCTTGGTGGCTGTATCATAGCACAGCCAGCCTTTGAATCCTTGCGCAAATCCAAGGAAGATGCAAGGGATGGAATGGGAGTCAAGGTTTTTGCGGTCGGACTTTGGTACATTGACCCATGCGCGACATCCATAGACTCTGAACATGGACAAGTCTGGCTTGCGTTTGTGCCACACTTCATATGAGGTGGTTTCCGACAGGGCAGACGTAGGGGTGACATTCAGGATTTCGGTGTAGTAGAGGACAGCAGTGGACCAGAAGGTGGCAGGTAATCCAGCGTGGTTGAGCATTGCTATCACCCCCTCAGCCAGGGTGCGATTTAGACGTTCGGAGACACCATTTTGCTGTGGTGTACCACGGACCGTATGTTGTCGAGAGATTCCTCGTGCCTCACTGCAACAGTGACAGGGACAGGAGAGAGATAGTGAAGGGAAGAGTTGATTTGAGTGAAACCCAAAACCAACAGGAGATACGACGTTGACTGGGAATAGCCAGAAAACGAAGTGGGGATAGAAGGAGATAGAAGTCGCTCGACCAGATGGACTGGGGCAGACCAGGGTGCAGCTGGGACGTGCTTTCTGAGAAGCAGAGGACCAGGGTGCGGATGTACCTAGGGTACGTGACCGAATGTCTGTGAGGGAGGGTAGCTTTCGTGTTGAGGAGTGTCTCTAACGCGAAGCAACAGGGCTCATAACCTATTAAACCCTCAACAGAACACGCACTGTGAGTGGGAATAGTTCGATAAATATTAGCAGAGAAATAAGTAGAGCGATACATGACATACCTGTGAGTGGGAATAGTTCCATAGAGAACACCCCACTCACACTAGCTACCTATATACATATCTACACAAAGGAATGTCCATATAGGGAAGAACAATAGTGTATCTGTGCAGGGTAAATAGAAGAGAGAGAACAATAAGAAAGAGAGAAGTGAACGATGCAACAAGTAAACATTTTGAAAGTAGTGTCCCTTGTACTAATCGTAACCGTAGAAACAACGATGTAAGTATTGTATTCTAACAGGACAGCCCTCATGCATGCTGTATACGAAGGCCATACACCCGTTCTAAACCTTCTCTGTGACGTTCCTGGCATTGACATCAACACAGCGGATAACGCTGGTCAGACGGCCCTCATATGTGCCGTACGCGGGGGCAACACAGAAGCTGCGAAACTCCTCATTGGGCTCCCTAGCATCGATGTCAACGCAGCACAGTACAATGGCTGCACAGCCCTCATTTACGCCGTGCTGGGGAATCTTACAGAAGTTGCGAAATTTCTCTGCGAGGTTCCTTGCATTGACATCAATGCAGTTGATCATGGCGGCTGGACGGCCCTCATACGGGCGGCTTACTGGGGCCGAACAGAAGCTGCAAGGCTCCTCATCAATGCTCCAGGGATTGACGTAAATGTAGTGAATAAGCTTGGGGATACCGCGCTATCATACACCTGGAGGAAGGGACACCAAGAGATTGTCAACCTTCTCCTTGCTTTCTGTGGACATTAGTCATACCCAAATCTCTGTTTTTTCTTCTTTTTACGAGGTAACTTGTGTAGTGTATTTGCTTTATTTTATGCACTATCGACGCACACAATGCCATTAGAGATGGGATAAAGGGTACGAGCAAGGATAGAAATCAAATGAGCGGTAGAGCCATTGTATGTGTCGGATAGAAGCCCAACTCAGGTCGACAATGACAAGTTCCAGGATAGAAATATTCCTCAAGTCAAAGAGAAATTGATTTCTAGACTAAGTCTTGGTGTTACGACGACGAATGAGTAAGACCTTGACAAGTAATAAACAAGAATTCGCTTCTACCTCTATCGCTCTGAGCTTGGTCTCCGAGTCCCCAGGCCCCTCCGCCGTCCGCCTGAGCTGATCCTCCGCAACACCCTCATGCATAGTGGCCCAATTGGAAATCATCTACCCAATCTTGTCCTCCTCCCTTCCGCATCCCCTCAGAGGCACTCTTCTCCACTTTTGCGGCCTCTAAAATATGGCATCCGAAGGGCCCATCTCATAGTGCTCCCACTTGGCGGCGTTTGTACCGACACCAAGAAGTCGGTGTCGACTCATGTGCTAGCAGCACAAGTCAATGACTCTAGGCGAGGCGTCCCAGGGTTTGCTAGCCAACATCTTGTGTTCGAAGCGATCTTGGCTCTTCGTATGCACAAACAACAAGCTACGAAGGGCGGTTGGCATGCTTCACTGCGAAGGCAGACGACGGGCTTGGAGAGTGGTATTCCTAGACCAGCTGTGGTTTGGGGCAAAATCGGCGATGCTCGGACGCAGCGAGGTTGTAGGTCTGTGTCTGAGGAAGATAACAGGGGCTTGCGATTGCCAGGCTGAGGGGGAGTGACCATGGATGACGAGGGTGCCAGGCAGAGATCAGGGGCTGACGGAGTTGGATTGTGAAAAAAGGTACTTATCTCTGAGAATTGAAGCACTGCCACCGACGATTTGGCAGGCGCTGATGGCGCGCGTGATGGGAGATCATTGGGCGGCTGATGTTGCTCGGAGGTTGCCGGCAGGCGCCTTTCGTGCTCGCTTGTCGTCTGCTGGCACCTCCCTCATGCCCCTGGACTGGGGGAAATGATTCATTAGCCTAAAATTAGATGTAAACTACCATTTTGTGCGCCTATAAATCAAAAAATCGCCCAAAAACCAGCCAAAACCGCTCGGATATGTGCTAGTAACGGAATTGGGCGAGGAACGAGGAGGAGAATGTGCTTTCTGGGGCACTCATTCGGGCGCTGAGTGTGTCGAATCTTGGGTCGGCATACCCCTAAATGCTTGAGCGCCCTGTTGGCAGGTCTGGGTCTTGTCACGTCCAATGACCCACCGTTTCCCCGAGAACCGAACCGAGCACTCTATTTTTGTGTGCTAAGTTCAGTAAGTAGCGGTAAGCACTTACTGATGGTAAATTTTGATTCAATTTTGATGAATTGAATCAAAAAATAAGAGATACATCACCCGATAGGTCCCAAGGGACCACCTCGGCAGATTTTCCCGAATTCTCAGCCAGTGCGCTCTGGGCGCTAAAAATGGCCCTCCCGGCTCACGAAATCTCGTTGAGGGGCGCGCTTTGCGCGCTCGCGAGCAGCTCCATGCATCCTGATGGCAATATCCATACGATTGACAGAGTTTGGGCGGGTTTTTTGTGCCTACTCCTCCTTGTACCTATCCCCCATTAAACCCCTCTGCAATTGCTTTATTATCTGTCTAGATACATATAAGGTACAGTGAATTACTTCAATTATGGTCCTAACCTACTTGTTGAGGCTCTCTTGCATGCGAGAATCACACAATGCCAATGCCAGCGCCGCGAACACCATTTCAGGTTGGGCGCTTACCTGGGTCCTGCGCCCTCTGACAGCATCCCCACCGAAATTTACCGGCTGATGGTATATTTTCGGTCAATTCCGACGAGTACAGGGATAAGTGGTCTCCGTCACTCGATGTGAGACGGTTCAGGAGAGGTGCAGTTGGTGTTAGCCCAAAGTGATCAATGACCATTTTGGGGGGGTTTTGGGGGGTTGCAGCCACAACAAATATCCACGGTCCACCTGAAGTATTTGGGACCCAGACAAATGTCCGATGGTGCTCGGCGTCTAAAGAAGAGACGGCAAGCTGCAATCCTGAACGTCAGGAAGACCGAGCCATTGAGCCTGTCGAGGCCGACGGTCATGCCACTCTGAGCCAGGGGCTCATAACTGACGGTCGGACTAGGCAGGGCTGAGACGGAACGGCATCCCCCAAGGAGCTCATGGCGAAGTAGAAGAGGTTGATATGAATTAAACAGACTAAGAGAGTAAACAGAAATATACAAATAGAGGTATCAGTCATCGCGGTCATCGTCGAGTTCAATGGAGTCGTCGTCGTAGACATCAGCAGATGCCTTAAGAGTTCTGCAGTGATTCTCAAAAATATGCGCCAACTTCACAGTTGATTGGCCATCGTACGCACGTGCAGTCGCAAGGGGTACAATGTCCTCGATACGGCGCCAGTATCGTAAGAAAGCAAGGGACTCCCAACCTCCCGTCTGCGCAACTGTCTCCGGGTCGAGTCCCTCGAGCAGCAGTGTAGTGGCACCACCAATCCGAAAACCATGGCCATGGACCTCGTTAAGGTCAGCATCCTTCGCAGCCTTATTGAAAGCCTTGAGGAATGTATCTTTCACCACGACGCCCCAAGAGGTTGATGTCTTGTAGGCAAAGAGGTGGCCATCATCTGGTAGGTCGCTGTTGACGGACAGGTGGTTCTCGAAAGCGGCGACGGGGTCAAACTCATCCTCGCGGCTTGTCAGAAGCAGCAGGCCGCCCCTGAACAGGGTGGACTTGGTCCAAGGCAGTTTGGCAACCACCTTTTTGTGCGTGCTGCCAGCAATGAGGGAGCGAGTGATGGCGGTGCTGCGCAGGACATGCGTGGCCTTGTCGAACTTCTTTCCACCAGTTGTAACCGTCGTCTCGCCAAGCCGTCGAACACCGAAAAGGGTTGCGAGTGCCACTGACCAGTACGCAGCATCGCGAGGCTTTTTGATGTCCAGCGTCCGCTAAGCAAAGTTAGATAGGGAAGCAGTAACAAGGGCAGTGAACGTACTCGGAACGCCCCCAGGTGGGCAGTGAGGACAGGACCCCGTGGGTCACGGTAGTGGTCATGGTTTTCCCGTTCGAAAGACTTGGTGGCAAGCTTGACCCATTCGTCACTGCTGTGCCAGATCTGGTGGTGGACGATGTGCCACATCCGAATACCCGAAAGCCAAGAACGCATGGTGTTTGGGCTGTATGTGTCAAGTGCGGAGTAGTGACCAACGAAGGCAGTGATGAGGGCATGCGAAGCAGGCATTCGACTCTCCAAGGGGACATTGTACAGTTCATTGAATTCGTCGAATTTCTTGACACCTGCCGCGTAGGTGCTCCACGTCTTCGGCGCGAGTCCATTGAGGACACTGGATCGAGCCAGTTCGGCAAGGGCGGGACTGAGGTCACCCTCGGCAACCAGTCTCGTGAAAGGAGCAGCCCAGTCGACAGGCTGTCTCCTCGAAGAGGTTGCATTCGAACGTAGGGGGACATCCCAAAAGGAAAAGGGGGACGGTGTCTCCTCGTGGGGGAGTCGCGAGGTAGGCGGGGTGTCTGTCGTAGCTGGCGTTGAGGTTGGTGCAGGAGGTATCGCTGGCACGGTTGGCGACAAAGCAGGCGGTATCGCTGTGACGGGCGTCGGGGGTGGATTAGGTTGTGCAGGGGGGCGAGCCGATGAGAAAAGGGGCCATGGATCAATGGGTGTCCCGTCCTCAGACCTGAACATATGACAGACTTGAAGCAAGCTCAGGCGGGAGTGAAGGTTCAAGGTTGAGGTGGAGGCTGACTGCTGGGAATTCGAACCGTGAGATAGGGTCAGCTGGGTTGCCGCTGGAAGGCACCCATTTTAGAGTGTGGGAGATTCGAAGCTTGCAGAGCATGTCGTACGTGCGCTGGATGCTGGCATTGATGTGATGGTTCGGGCTTCGGCCCTTTGACATCGCGCCTATAGTGCCTTGATTGTCCGAATGGAATAGCAAATGGCAGTCACGAATGTTGAGTAGCTCCAGGTAGTACACTGCCAATTCCAGCGCAACAGTCTCCAGCCAGCAGATGCCCCTCCCAACCTGATTCCACTCAGGCAACAAGCGGTACGCAGCCCACTTCCCCTGAATGGAAATCCCAATCCCGTAATCAGAAGCCGCGTCGACGTAGATCTCATACTTGTCATCTGCTTCTCCTCGATATCGGATGGATCGAGAGACCGATGGGGTGGAAAGCGCTTCATGCCACCAGGCAAGGTCATTGAGAAAGGGATTCGGGAGGTAGCGTTTGGCGAATTCGTTACTGTCGAAGGATGCATGCTGCAAAGTTGGAGAGGGTCGCGAGGCGAGGCTTCCCCTCAACATAAACAAAGGCGACATGGCATAGGGAGCCGTGAAGCTTTTGTACGTCATGGAGAGTGCAGTGGCGGTTCCCCGTGAAGGAGGCCATGAAACGTTGGACCCGTTCAAAGAGCTTCAACCTCTTCCTTTCTGGAAGCCGGACCAATTTCTCCTCCAAGTCCCACTCGAAATCAATGTACGTGATGACCGAACGAAAGACATAGTCCATCTTCTCTTCCTGCCAGGGGACATTCAGATCAGCAATACGGCGGGCAGCCTCAGGACCGTCATAATCATAGACGTGAGTGCCGTCAGGCAAGGGAAGGCCTGTAGGGGTACGCAGCACCGAAAGGTCATCCTCGTACTTAAGGACAGGTTTCACCCCCCGGGAAGCCCAAACATCGACTATGGGGTTCCCCACCATCCCAGCGATGCTACTGGCGCTGCTTGTTCCAAAGGGAACACAGTGGTCGATGAAGAATTCACTGTCCCGGTCCTGGATAACCAGCCAAGGTTTATGCGAGGGAATGACTGGGCAGGTACGGTGGAATTTGGCGATGTCGAAGGTACAGCCCTGGGTCCCTGGAGGAGCCGCAGAGATCTGGGAATGAATGTCAGCACTGAATGACGAATGTAGATTGCGAATGTAGAATGCGAATGTAGAATGTGAAGGCAAGCGAAGGCGAATGCGAATGTGAATGTAGCCAGAAAGGGACTTACCACGTCGGCAACCCTTTCGGCAGTGTCAAAACGGGTGGGGTGATCCTCTCTGACAACGTAGGAGTTGACCGAGGGGATTCCTCTCCCTTCCTTCGACAGGTGACGACAAACTCTGAGCTTGTCGGGAGTGCCGGGCTCTTGGACAGAGACGGCTACGATCAGGGGGGAGACAAAGAATGGTCCCCCAAGGATCTCCTCCCCCTCGTCTCTGGAAAAAGGGCCATCCATCCGACCCACGGCAACCTCCCCCGTGATATACTCCTCGACACACTCCCAGTAGTCGAAACAGCTTGCGTGGTTAGGAAAGATTGTTGTCGACGAAAGTATAGGCATGCGACCAATGGGGAAGCCATGGCGTAGGGACGCGGTGAGGGTGGGGGTAGCAGTCGCGCGAGTTTGTTTCAGTTAGGTATCGCTGAAATGCATCTGCGTTGTATGGCGTAACGATCTTCTCGAAAATGGATTTGAATGTTAGCGATATGGTTGAGGGAAAACGATGGTGGATGGTATCCGAAAGGTCGGTGTACATGAGGTGTTCAGGTGTCGCTAGTTCGAGGAAGGATTTAGGTGGGGCGCTGGGTGCACTTCCAGAGGGTGGCGTGATGGTCGCCCTTCCCACAGAGGGAGCAGACGTGGAGGCGGTCGCTGCTGGCATGCGTGCACTTGTCGCCGGTGCCCCTGAGGTTCCAGTTGATACAGACCTCCTTTCCCGTGGACGGGTGGAGAAGGTTCCCGTCCTTGAGCTTAGCCCACTTGAGCGGTCCAAGGGCTGGCGTGTGGTTGAAGACGAGGTGGCCCCGTTTCCCGCAGCTGACACACGTCGGAGGGGGACGTCCCGAGTTGGATGAGTCCTGGGTCCGAAAGGACTGGGACGTGCTGGGCCCTGCTCTGGAGGCCAGAGCCGCCGCAAAGGACTCCTTCACCTCTTCCAGCTCCTTGGCGTGGCGTTCGGAGGCCACAACCGTAGTCCACATGGTCTCGTAGCGAACAGCGTCGAAAGAGACGAAGCTGTGGAGCTTCTCCGTGCGCAGTCGTTCCTCCTCCTCAATCCAAAACTTGAAAAGCTCGTGGACGCGAGGCTTGTACTTGAAGAATTCGAAGTGAAGGGTCCATTCCTTTTCATTGACCGTAGACCCTGGTTCGTCGTGTTTGGCCTGGACGAAGATGAAGAATGTCGCACAGCTGAGCCACTCAACAAAGTCCTGGGGCCTGGGGGAACAATGGAGAACAGAGCAAGCCTCCGAAGTGCGGATTTTCTCGATATTCAGGATAGAGATCTTGTCTTTCCCACTGTCGGCGAAAGCACCCTTCAGGATCGTGGGTTCTGGCAGTTGATGCTGATGCTCAACAATCCATCTCAGGCGATCTCGCTCAAACCAGGTGAACTGAACCTTCTTTATTGTGTCCGTAATGATGAAGATGTCAGGGATGACAACCTCGACCTCAGAGCCCGCGACGTATGGTTTGTAATGGTTCTTCCCGATTTTGAAGAGTGTCGCCTTCTTGGCGGCGCGTTCGTCAGAATCCTCCTCGGCGGGGCGCTTGGAGGTGTTGCCAGACTCAGCAAGTTCATCCTTTTCGTGGAAGGGGGCGAGGTCGACAGCAAGGTACCCGGGGGCCACATCCCTAACTCGCTTCCAGAACTGCCATTTTTTAAGCTGTGTCATCTCCTCGTCCGTCAACGTGACAAAAGATGCCTTGTCGTCGCTGCCAAGGGGTAAGGCGTCGTTATCCGTTTCGATCTTCTTGTTTAGCTTTAGCCTTTCCAAGAGTGTGAGACCCTTGAGTAGCAAGATCCTCGCAGCATCAACGTGAGTCTTTCGAACCCTCTCGGGAGCGTCGCCCATGATGAACTAGCGTTGACGAAGGAGACGATAAATTGGAAGCGAAGAACGGCGGGTACTGAGCCCGTGTACGACAGTCGAGGAGGTGAGGGAAATAGGCAGGCGCCTACCGACTCGGCGCGTCGTGCGGGGAGTTCAAGCTCCGCTTGAAAGGGGAGACTCTCGTGCCTTACTCCGACAACTTATCTGGGTATTTCGCCTCATGCTTCGGCTATATCCCATTCAACTTATTTTCTCACTTATCCCACTGTAGCCTTACCGTTGCTCACTTACTCACTTATTCCCACGAGTGCGACAAAGTCACTTATGGCTCACTTATAGCGCGCCATGTGTCACCTCTTGTTGATCCGTTTCGCCTCTTGGATGTAGCCATCGTGCAAAGATTTCTCTAATATCATTGGGCTTTATATTGTGGGTTTCTTTGCATGTGGGACCGATTGTTGTATTCCAAAATGCATGCCTGACACCATGTCCCAATACCCAACTTGAAATGCACCGAATTTCATGGTTTATGGGCCAGAGTAGCGCCTCTCGGGTTGAAATTTTATCTATCGAACATGGCACACGGTTCTTTCAACCAGATTAGGTCCCAAATAACAATGATCTCGGTCTGGAACTGGTTTTATACGCTGGTAATCCTTGGTTGAACGCAAGTTGCGTCTGTCTTGAACATCCTAACTTTGTGATAGGCCCGAAGACAAGCCCTGTACCATGTGAATATAGTACATCTTTTAACGCAATGGGTTGAGTATCGATCATAACATCGGGGGCGAACCATCATGACAGGCGCAGTTTGCCGTTGGCAAAGTCTGAGCCTTAACATGAGACTTTCTCGATGCGTCTTTCTTGATAAAACATAAATGAAACATGATAATAAACGACACGGAGGAGGATAAAAGGGGCTTTGACCTCACCAGGGACTCAAACCTGTCACTCGGTAATAGCTTACAAGTTAACTTCACACCCTTATAAGTTTCTGTAAGTGACCTATCAGTAACTTTGCCTCACTTATATGGTATAAGTGCGAATAAGTGACTTTTGTATGGTATAAGTGAGTTGAATAAGTACCTTTGTTAACCACCATGGAGTTGGCCTGGTAGCGTAGAGGTGCGCCACAGCCGCCTACTCTGCAAATAATGTACTAGTAAAGGTATCGATCCTCATTGGAATGAAGGAGGCCGCGGGTTTGTAGGTGCTGATCCGGTGAACGAAGAAAAGCATCTATTCAGAACAACGAGCAAACGGCTCTCAGGGAAGGCAGATCTCTCGGAACGTGAGACGACAGGAAGCGAATACGCCTCTGTCGACACTCCGAGATTTTGCGACTGCAGCAGCCTGCTCTCTGTAACAAGGAACGAGGATACATACCTTCCGTGTCTCCTCCAAGGATGTGCAATATCCATCCTCCACGCCAAGCCTTTAGCGCTTAGCACCCACCCTGCTCTCATCACCTACAGTAGACCCGCACCCGGTCATAGGGTAGTTTGAAAGCCTCGTCCCTATCCGCCTATCCAATACTAGGACTCGGGTGGGGTAAAGCATGGCGAGCTTACAGATGGTGGCTTCTGGCCTGTCCCATGGAAGCTGGCTCCTTCATAGATAGAGATTCGGCACAAGAGGTGTAGTAAATATGGTCGCAATCAAAGGAGTCTGCTCCGACGTGCATCAGTCCTCCACGGGATTTGTTGCGAGCGGATACGATCACACGAAATCCATCATAATCCGCGTCTGGCGATACAATGTCGATATAATGTTACGATGTTCATCATAACCTCATATATACAAATATAGGAGCCAGTCCAAAATCATAATTATTGTGTCTGCTCATGATATGCCATCATGTCTATAGGTTTCCGTAGCCTCCTGTAGTTTCGACCCACAAATTCATTCATTTCATAGGATTACAATTGGATTCAATTTTGTCTTCAGCCTACAATCACACTTTGGTGCTAAACGAGATGGAATGGAGGACTTAAAAATCAAATTTATTGATGGAACCTATGAATACACGGCAGTAGTTAGGAATAGTGGAGGTAATGCTAATGTAGACGTAGACACCATCGAGACGTGGAGATCCTAGACGAAGCAAAGCATGATGAGCAGATGCGAGACACGGTGCAACTGAACAACATACCTCTATCCATCTAGCGGCAGCTCTTGCATAAAGATGACTGTATTGACAGGTGGTTAGAGCGTGCCGAGCGCACGAGGATTTGGAATACACACGTACCTTTGGGGTATATAATGGAATGAGCGGTCGCAAGAACCGTGGGTCGAGGTGTCAGGCGTTGGGTACCCTCGCTGAGATTGAGCTAGGTCGTGTTAGTTCTAAATATGTTGGAAGAGGGCATAAAAATGAACTGACCTGCTCGTGATGTCCTCCGACGTACTACGCAAGGCTGCCGATAATCTGAAGCAGTGGAATGTTAGACGTGAGCGTTCAATGGAGTTGAGTACTGACCATGGTAGACTTCGGTCACATATAGGAGTTGGACGTTGAACGGTTACCGACGAACAAACGAAGGAGGGAAAGAACAAGGAAAGATTTAAAGCTGTTTGTTTGATTTGTCGCGCCGTCTTTTATCTAAAGTTGGGTCATGTGATCGCGCCCATCAATCAACATCGGTAAGGAGCTTTGCCGACCTCCGGTTGCCTTCGGATTAACTTCGCATTGGCCGTTTGGACTTAGAGATTTCAGGGTGCGTGAGGGCAAGGAGGGAGGGAGGAAGCTGGTCTATTGCGGCCAAAAGAAGAAAAAGGATAAAAGTCCCAGGCCTTAGCACTTCCCTCTCCCTCTATCAAGGGGATTGCTATGGAAGATCGGGCAGTACACTAGTTGCCGCTGAGGGTAGAGAACTCAAGAGAGGCCGGCAGCAGGACGTTCCAGTATTTTACGCGATGGTTTCTCTACATTGGGTTTATTACTGTAAGATCCCACAAGCCTCTTACGAAGCTGGGATAAATGTTATAGGGTATTGCGACATGAATACAATAAGACGTAGCTGTTGTGATTTAATTGTAAGGCTGTCAGGATATTGACCGACAAGTATGAACTTGGAATAAGATTTGTCACCTCCTTGCAATGTCCATGAAATAGTTATACATATGCCGCAAACACGATCCAATATGGACGCAGCATTGCAACGCCATACAATTATCGTATCGAGATTATATCAAGTTGTGATGAGGTTCAAGAATCGCGTCCGCGTCATGATCCCCATCACCGTATATCGGATTTTCACCAGTCGACTGATGTGAGCTTCACGTCCGCCTATTTTTGAGCAGCCTCGTTGTGAAAGCCTACCCGTTTGGTGCCTGCAAGTTGAGTCGAGATTTGGGAAGGCAGTGGTTGGTCTCGTTGGATACGAGACAAATGAGATGGCATAGTGAGAAGGAGTGTGTAGAACCTAGAGTTGTCATGGCCCTTCCGCTATGTCAGTGGACGTGAATGGCGGTTGAAGCAAATGACCAACCGTCTCCGCTAATGATGACATAGGGGCAATCCTCTGATCCCTCCCACAGTGCTCCTTGCTCCTGACCACCAACGACCCTCCTCCTCTTTTCAGCCAGCGTCTCTTTGCATCTAGTCCAGCGAATCATGCCCAGTCAACTTGAAGCCTTCTTTACGCCTGCCTCACCTTTCATGCCGGATATGCAGCCGCCCCTTCCACGATTCTCGCCTGCCCGTTGTCTCGTATAAGCTCCTCTTGCACGACCCATCCATCTGCCAACCTAGTCAGTCAACGATTCGTGTCGCCGACAATCGCGCTCTTACAGACTGCCC
Source organism: Coprinopsis sp. MPI-PUGE-AT-0042 (assembly GCA_020736565.1). NCBI lineage: Eukaryota > Fungi > Basidiomycota > Agaricomycetes > Agaricales > Psathyrellaceae > Coprinopsis > Coprinopsis sp. MPI-PUGE-AT-0042. Next base: position 61,809 of record JAHBOF010000049.1, on the reverse strand, counting down.
AGGCTTCCCCTCCTGCACCTATCCCGATCGATAACCCCGCCATTCCACAGGCTGGATGAAGCCGGGCAAGCCTTGCGGTATTTGAGAAAGACTAGGCCGTGTCTCTGGTGTGCAAGTCAAACAAGGAGACAAGCAGAAGATGCTAGGTAAGTCGCGTAGATCGCTTTTTTTCGGATTTCTCACTGACTTGGCTTCACTTTTTTCAGTCCATGGCTATCCTTGCCGATGCGCTGAAGCCTCACACGATGCTCGCTCTCGTCACACCTATTGTCAAGCCTCCGGTCGACGATACCGGGTCGAATGCTTCACAACTAACAGAGTATGCGCGGAGCAGAGAGGCGCGATCCTACATCGCAAAGGATAAATCAAGAGCCTGCTTGTCCGTGCCTATCGAGTCGGATGCTGAAGGGTGCAGGTTTACGGTCGCGGGCAAGGTTTCCCTTCAGGTGTGCAGGTCGTACGCTGGAACCCATTCATGCCGAGTTTGTTTGGCTGACAATTCCGTGCAGGAATCTGTTTGGTCTCTGTCACCCCGAACTACGACACGATCGAATAGTCGACTCTGGCCAACCCCAGTGCTTCAACGGCTTTGTAGAAGCAACGATATACCTTTAGCCTCCATGGATGCACAACATGCGCGCCGTTCATCGGCGATTGGATCAGGCGAATCAGGAGGGACTGAATGCGCAGGGTGGCAGGGCAAAGTACAAGGCAAATATCGACCCCTCGGCCCATGTGCACCCTGCTAACTGCTTTTCACAGTGAAGCACCTACCATGCTGCTATCGGCAGTTCGAAACTCAGACTGGACTTGGGAGAGTCGAGTATGAAAACAGTCGCTCGCTTGACGTCGACGAAAAGACACCAGGTGAGGCATGATACTTTCAGGGCATGTGCGTGCGGCTAACGGCGCCCTACAGGTCCTCCAGCACCTTGGAATACATAACTCTGCTTTCACGTCGCCATGTGCGCCTGTCATCGAAGCCGCAGGTGTTGGATGATATTGACCGGGGCAGGTCAGTCGGGCTTCGCCGTATCTTGCTTTTTTGACTCATCAAGTTGCGCAGAGACGCAATAGCGCTAGTATTGTCCTGAACTATTGAGGCTCCCTACGGATTGGATCCCAACGGCGGGTGTGGCGGACACTGGGATCCTCGGGCGGTTGCCGTAGGCAGGTGCGTAACGTTGTCCATGTTTTACTCGATCAACGCTCAATTTGCATGACCTCTGTTCAGTGCTGCCATAGTATGGGCCAATATCCGGTTCTGTGGTCAACGCTCCAAGGGTCGGACCCGCGATATAGCTATGCTCCAGGGACTTTGCGGCCCTTTACAATGTCGAACCTCTCGAACAACCGTATGTGACTTGTGCGTTGGGAGTGGCCTCCGTTCCACAATTTGGAGGATACGGTAAATGAGATTCTGTTGACTCTCGGCTGTCCAACTCATAACTTCGCACAGAACGTCCATATCAGGATCATCCCTTCCCGACGTCGTTGGTCTGACGCCGGAACTGCACTCATACAGACGCTAGACGACAGGAAGATTAAACTCACCATCAACATGCCGGTTGGTTCATGACATAGTATATGAATAATTGCGTCATCGGTATCAGAGTATCGAGGTGCAAAGATGGGATGAGTGGGGCTTATATCCTGAGGTTTGTTGTGCTCGGCTCATGTCCGGACGTCGTGTCCTTGTCCTTGACGCAATATTTCTGGATGAAGTGTATTCGAATACCTGAATAAACTGGTTTCTTGTCACAAACACGTCTGGATCATCTGGACAAACATCGTTATATTACTTGCAGGCATTGGTTGTCGTCAAGTCAAGTCTCTGCCTGCAAGCAGCCCTGAATGTCACAACACGTTGTGCTAGTCTTCTACACCGCTGTTGAGCATGTGCCATCAAAGCTCTGAGTACAGCTACAGTCTTCCAAAAGCATCATGGAAAAGCGGATATCAACTGTCTTCCATGAAACATCACGCCGCATCTGGATTCGTCAAAATTGGCTGCTTGAAGGAATGGGCTTCGTAGGGGAGAGCACAGCAAGGCCAGCTTTACCGTTGCACTGATGTTCTCCCAACTGGGAAGGTAGCTCGGGCAAGAAACCTGTTTATTCGGGATACGCGACTACAATGAGTTCAGCAAGACTATGTCAAGGACGATGCGAGTTTGAAGCGAGCACAACAGAGCTGACATTACAGAGGTCGGGCTCACGCCTTCCCATGCTTGAGGTGAGCGCTTACAGCGTTCCCTGTAAACCGTGTTCCAAGCAATCGGTCAGACAACGATGGTGGGTATCTGTCCCGAGATGGATGCATGACCGGGCGAGGTTGTAAGTCGGATGGTCAAGGATCGACAAGATGTCGCGTACCTATTCCCTTGTCCTCGTTGCGGAATTGAAAGGTCTCCTGCAGATACGAACGGATGCTCGAGCGGCTCGGAAGACCCAAGGAGTCAATGTGCGCAAGCTCCTGCGCAAAGTTGGACGTCGATTGAGCAGCGCTGAGGAATCCAATGCAAAGCCCGATTGCCTGATACGAGACACGCGACGCAAACGTTGAAAGATTTTGACAGGAGTAAGGGCGTCGTGGGGGTAGTGCTGTACAGTGGGTGAGCCATGTTTGTAATTGATCAGGCAAGGCTTCAAAAATGCCACATACCTGGACGTTGCCCGAAAATCTCTGTATCCACTTGAATCCAATGTTTGAGAGGGGTGCTATTTTGGCGGCTCTGAGCAACGTTGAGTATCAAGGACAAGAGTGGCAAAACCCCAATTCACTTACCTAGCAGTCCCACCCGACGCTGGGAGTTTCGACAATGGGGGCATGGGGAGAGTTGAGATCGGGTTGAGTATACCTCGTTTGCCCTTCGTTCTGAAGAGCTTGTATGGCTTGGTCAGCTAAGAATGCATGATCTGGAGAAATTATGCCTCACCTCGCCTCATGTGGCCGTCGTCGAACGAGTGTCGGTTTCCCAAGGCAACTCTCCAATGCCCAGTCGGATGTTGAGGGTGCCAGTATTGGCTGATGACCCGACCGCTGCGCAGGACCGTTTGCGGAGGGTTCAAGCACTGAGGGATCGCCTCCCTGACTTGCATTTGGCTAGCGTAGCCCGCTCCAGATGTGCCCCATGCAACCGAAGGGATTGATAGGCCTGTCTGGGTATATCGTGTCTTTGGGCGGGGCTGTTGAGGTGCCAGGGCTGGCCAGCGACATCCGTTGCATAGCTCGGGCGGATGGACACCATTTCACAACGGGTTCAACCTCAATCACTGTATAATTATAGAACGTTCAGTCAACAAGAGACCAGAGCATAGGAAATCAAGCGCACCTTCTACACGCCCCCAAGCTGCAACCGGACCCCTGGCCGTACTACGCCAACCTGAGACTCCAAACTCGATGGAGTGAAGGCTCAGAGTCGGCCCTAGATGGCACGTTCGCCTTCGGAAGCTTGCTTCTCTTGGTTCTGTGCATCAGGCGTGGAATCTGTGAGCGGGTGGCTTGACAATAACCATGATGAGAAGGGAGTGAGAGTATCGAGGCGTAGGAAGCGGCGATTCGTCAGCTTCAGCGAGAGACTGTCCGAGTGAAGTAAAGTCAGCAAGGGAGATCTAGACGGAATGGGACAGGCCTTTCACTTGACTTGCCTAGTACGTCTATCGTGTCTCCCTCCATGAATTGATAGGTACACCCAGGGACGCGCTCTGGGGGTAGGAGGAGACTGTCAACTTTCATATTGACATGTTCACCCTGCAGCTGGCGTGGCATGGCTTTCGATGAGGTTGATTTTGACGCAAATGGTTGCACGGCTTGATTAGTGGGTGGAAGTCTATACCAGACGGAGTGGGTGATAGTTGTCATAGGTATGCAGTGACTGGCTAGGGTACGAAGAGGCAGGCCCAATTGAAAAGAGGAGAGGTCGAGGTCGAGAGCAAGGAGCGTGGGAGCGCCTATCAGAGGATTGCCCCTATGTTAGCACGGGCGCTTGTCCTCTGGCTTCAACGTTCAACCACCATCCCCACCCACTCACATAACAGAAGCACTACGACACTTCCACATTCTTCTCGCTGTGCCTTCTCATCTGCCTTGACGGACAGACCGCACCATCCAACCGTCGCCCTCCTTCTCGACGCGACTTGCTGAATGAGTCAAATCAAGTGACCAAGCTGCTCAGGCACCAGGCAAAGGAGGATGCGAAACCCACGTTGGAACAGAATCCCAAGGACACTGTGGGCCCAGTATACCGCACCTGCCCATGCACCCTATCCGATCGCTGAACAGCAACGCGCTTTCACAACGGACGCTGGCAGGTCCGCCGAATACTTTCTGTAAGCTCCCCGCTCCTCAAGTCGCTTGATTCCTCGCACTGAATTTCGGCCTAGGAGTGAGGCTTTGGTTCATTGATTAATTGTAGTCTCGGGTCGAACGATCAGGATGGGTGCTCGACGTCAACGCGTGCCGTGGAGGATTTCACACGATGAACCCTACTGCTCCCTCGGCGGGAGCACCTTCAAGATACGAGTTTGGATTTCTTGCCAGAGAGGGCAGGCAAACGATATTTAGGAATCCCTAGAACCATGTATGTGCTTCTCGGAAACCTTACATTTGAAACCAACCCCCTTCTTGAAGGACCACGCACTCGCTTTCGGAATGAGGGCTTTCTCGCTCGCCAGACTGCGCCTTCCTCAATTGAAACAGCTCGAAACCCGAACCAATACTTTGCTCTCCGAGCGGGCGCCACGATCCCCTCTCAAATCTCTCCTGCAGCCTACCCTGTAACACCTTGCTCATCTCCTTCTCGCTCGCATCTCCCCTTGCTGAGGAGCACCATCCGAAGCTGATCCTTCTCGAAACCTGTCTACAGTAAATCTGTCTACAAACCCTCGTCACCTTCCTCCATCTCCGGTCCTCAAACCACGCCACACTCGCTTTCTTTGCCTGTTTTGTCTTGCCCACCGTGACGCGGCTGAGCGCCCCAATCTCGAACCCACAACAAAGCATGTCGCCTGTCCTTTGTCAATGCAGTCCTTTTGAGCACAAGAAGAGCCCGAAAATCTTCGAAGACCAGAAGTTCAAGCGAACCAAACCCTGGGACGCGTCATTTGGATATGTCAACCTCAGGCGCCAATGCATGAGTCAGCATCGACTTGCCAAAGGTACGAGTATGAGGGCCACCAAGTGGGAGCACCATGATATCGGCGCGGCAGGCGCGATGTTTTGAGGAGGCTGGAAGGCGAGGATGGATTTGCTTGAGGATATGAGCATGGAACGGACAGGGGTGTGCAGGAGAAGCACCACATTGAGGGTAACCGTCGTTTGACGGTTCTACTGAGGATCAGATCTGGGCCCTGGCTAGCGGTGGAGCAGATATTCGGGGAAAGGACCAAGGCAGGGTAACGTTTACTCCTTATTTGTCTCTCGCATTCATGTCATGATACTTAGTATAGATACTTATTGCTTTTACCCTCGAGACGTTGCCCACACACCTGCCGTTTCCTATCCGAGTCGGGCGGTCTGTCCTCAGGTAAAAACACAGAAGGCTCAAGCACTCGTCCGAGTCTGAGCTCAGTAATCTGCTTGTCTAACTGCTGATGTTACATTGCTTCTACACTCAATCAAACGAAGGCATTTTGTATTTAGAAATAAACCATGATACATTGAGGCGATTCTCTTTTATATCAAGTACACCGTTACGGAGATGTTGGTACAATAATCCCAGGGAAAGCAAGCAGAAGGTCAACAATCTCTCTATGCCCTCGCTTGGAGGCATGTGACAGCGCAGTCTCCCCGCCCGGCTTGGACACCATATTGACGTCGATCCCAGGTGCATTGAGAAGTTGCTTCACAATATCTGTAGGCCCTCGTGCGCGGCTACCATGAGGGCCGTCAATTCGTTATCGGAGTCATTGATGATATGTCTCCTGCCTGGGACTAGGTGACACACCTGGTTGATGTCGATCCCACCCAAGAGGATTTTCACAAGTTCTGCGTGGCCATATTCTGCGGCGAGTATGAGGGCTGTACAGCTGCCCCGATCTCCTGCGTTGATGTTGATGTCAGGGAACCCAAGGAGAAGTATTGCAGCTTCTATGCAGCCCCGCCGCATGGTATGCATGAGAGCCGTCCAGCCTTCTGTATCCTTTGCGTTAATGTTGATGCCTGGAAGCCCAAGAAGGAGTTTCACAACTTCCAGATGGCCCTCAGACGTGGCATGTATGAGGGCTGTCCGGCCCCTTGTATCCGCCGCATTAATGTCAATGCTAGGGGACTCAAGCAGAAGTTTTACAGCTTCTAGATAGCCCCAGTAACAGGCCAAGATGAGGGCTGTCCAGCCAGCATCATCTACTGCATTGAGGTCAATGCCTGGACCTTTGAGGAGAACTTGGAGAAGCTGCGGGCGCTCGATATGTCCCTCCTCAATGGCGTGCATCAGCGCACTCCTACCGATGCGGTTTCTGAGGTTCACGTCAGTGTCAGGCAACAAGAGAAGAGCTTTGGCGCAAGCGAGGTGGCCATGCTCCACTGCCAGTATCAATGGCGAATCTTCCCAATCTTGTGTCTGAGCGTTGGGAGATTGCAGCTGCGCTGCTGCAGGAATCAGGACTTCAAGGCCATAGAACGCAGCAACATGGAGGGGGCCACCGAAATCAAGCGATGCTGCCTGATCATCCAGAGGGAAATGAGTGCTGTTCAGGACAAGCCCAGCAACTGCTGCCTCGACAGGCGTACACCGGTCGCATTGAGATGTATGGTGGGCCCATGACCGATGGGCGTAGGCAAGGAGGGAGTCGTTACGGATCAAGCTGTTGAGGTCTTCTTCCCTCTGTACGTGATCCTCATAGTCGATCGCTGTCTCGCCGTAATTCTGGAACCCACAGGTCGTGACGTGGGCGATACAAACATGCGCAAGGAGGGCGTGAGGAATTGGAAATAACTCCAGGATTCGGGGTAGGATGGCGTCCCGAGTGGTATAATCTGGAATCGCAGCGGGTTAAGAACAAAAGGACAACGTTGAGAGCCCAAATATGGGACCTATGAATCAAGCGAACGAGTTTTGTCTTTTTGTCCACCGAAACCAGCCCACAGCAAACCGATAGGATTAAAGCCTCAGGTACCATCCGCTTTGGGTCGAAGACGTGTGTCTCTGGCGAGGTGGCCACAGCGCATCGCAGCGTGTCGATTTCCATTTCGCCATTGGCATGGGTGATCCAAAGGAGAACAAGTTTTGCAAGGTTTGAATGCTTGGGTACCTGAGCAAGGATTCGCTCCCAGGTCTTCATGTAGATTGCTTCAATATCGGTTGGGAACGCTTCCAACGTTTCTTCCACATCTAGGGCGCTGATGCATTGGCGGAGTGCTTCTAACTGAAGCTTTGCATGGAGGAACCTGTGGTGGTGCGTCAGGATGAATGAATTTAATATGGGCAGAGGACCTTACATCCCATCACACTTGTGGTGAATTCTCTCGACAATGTGCTCCTCAAGATTGGTACCCTCAAGCAGTGCCATGAGATCTGGAGAATGTTGAAGAAATAGCTTGGTATGCAGTTTGAGGTCGGATGGGCTTGCAGCGATGTTGAACAATCGGGCCTCTGGAAGCTGCTGCTGAAGGGTTTCCAGTGGTCGAGACGTGATGAACAGTCTTGCGTTGAGCGAGGCAAGAAACCTCAGCAGGTGAGGTCGGTCCTCAGCCCGCATCTCATCCAATGCGTCCAAAATGAAGAAAATCGTCTTGCCACGCCTGATGAAATCAGATAGCAGCTCTTGCAGCTCTTCTTGACTAGGCTTGGTCCGCTCGCGCTCGTGCGGCGTATAGATGCTTTCAACCAGTGGCCCCAGGTCAGTGTGGCGCTCGACGATTTGCTTGACGAACGACTCGAGAACATCACGAACAGATAGAGGCTCGCTGTATCGAAGATAGACGTAGGCGAGGCAGATGGCACCCCCAGATGTCTTCTCGAGACGATCGAGGTATTTGATGACAATAGATCTGCACGGTGTGAGCATCATCGTGGTCGCAAGTAATCGTACTCACGCTGCACCAACTTGAAACCCTTCACCTTTCCATCATGGCATCCCGGCAATGAACACAGATGTGACCCCGCACCGAGCCAAAAGTCAAACCGTGTCAGCTGAGGTCCCGTCCGAGTCCAAGTCAAGGTAGTTGAGACAAGCGACGATGACCAGTAATAATCTGGCTTCCATGATGATCTGTAGCAGTATATAACTAAGCTAGCTGGTCAAGCATCGATGACTTTGTGCTGACCTCTCCCTCTGACTTTCGGAACCAAGGGGCATGTCGCAATGGAAGCTAATACGATTCTTCGTGCCGTTGGAACCTGGAGGGTCAGGGGAGTACCCGCCACGAGACTCAGGATTTCGGAATGTCGATAACGGATGCAAACCTTGGCGCACGCTGCGGAGGAGTATCGCTAGACAATGGCAAGAGTCAGCTAGATTCGATTGAGCAAAAAGGTCCATTGTGCCACATACCTACCAATAACGGCAGCCCGAAGATCATCACTTCCACCAGTTCGAATACAACCAGTAGTAAATGTTGAAGGCGAAGTAGGGGTATCGGCGCATCTTGCGCCTCTGAGAGGTTTCATGAGCTTGAAGAACATAAGATAGTAAAGCCCCGATTCACCTCCTTGTTCTTCCTATCCAACTTTTGCGAGTTCAACCACAGGTGCAAGGAGAGACTTGAGATCGAATTAATGGTGGATGGCGTATCCTCCGAGTTCCTGGTTTTGGAGGACATGTACAGCGCCCCAGCGTTTGATCGGGCTGGTTTTGATCACGCAAGGTGTGTTTGTCATTTGAAGCAGGCCCATCGCCCTTGCAAGTTGCTGTTCACCTGCGGAAGAAGTGGTCATACAGCGTTCAGCTGCAGGTCTGAGAACATTCGGGAAACTACGCAACCGGAGCATCTGTCCGAAACTCGTCATACAGATTTTTTGCGGACGGAATTTACTTGGTAGGTCTATGATGTCACCAAGGCGGAATTTGAGTTCAGGAGGTCGGCGACTAAGAAGGAATCGGTTAGTTTATGAAGCCAAAGATGGTCCTCTGAACGTACCACGTTCGACGATTCTGAGTTGCAGCACAATTCTCATGCTGCAGCGGCCAAACGATGAACGTCACCGCGTCCAATTCAAAAGCAACTGGTCGTATTTGTCCTGTTGAGCAACCACCGGCGGAGTTCTGCGTACAGCTGCGGCTCTCCGGAGAGACCAGGATAAGGCGAACAATAACTCGCGTTGTCTTCCTCCAATCATAACGCACGAGTGTTGTATACCTACCTACCACATCCGCCAGCAGCTCGGGCAGCAGCAGCGGGCTGTAGTAGGCCGTTTGGAGGATCTAGACTTCGGGGTGGAGTTGCTGGAGGGTATTCGTGTCACGAAGCCAGTTTATTCAGGGTATACAACTACACCACATCTAAGGAGACTATATCGAGGGCAATACAAACATCTAGGCTCGAAGTAAGCCCAACAGAATTGACATAGTAGAAATTGGGCTCACGTCTTCCTGTGCTCGAGTTGGGCGTTCACGGCCTCCCAAGAAGACCCGCGCTGAGGCTGTTGGAACAACGACAACCAGAGATCATCGTTCCCGCTATGGGTGCATATCTAATCGAGGTTATTAGTCGGATAGTCAAGAATTAACAAGATCCTGCATACCTATCCCTCATTCAAGTTTCGGAATTGAGACGCCTCCCGTGGGTTCCGATGCATGCTTGGACGGCTCGGAAGATCCAAGAGCTTAATGTAAGCGACGTTGACTGGGCAAGACTTGGAGAATCGAGTCCAAACCTCGAAAGGCTAGGCATCAACGTCCGAAATCTTGAAAATGTTGATTGACCCTGACCAGAGTGGGGGGCGTCGTAGGGGTAGCACTGTCCAGTGGTTGAGTCACATTTCGACACGGATGACCAAAGTCCCAAGAATGCCACCCACATACCTGAATGCTACCCGACGAATGCTGCATCCACCACACCCAAGAGTCTGAATCCAATGTCTGAGAGGCGCTGCTTGTGCGTCTTCGAGCAATGTTGAGCGTTGAGGACAAGACATGACATATTCGTGGCTCACCTGCCTGGTCGTCTCATCTGACGAGACTTGAGTTCGGATCGAGCGTAAATAGCGTATCCCCTCGAATACCTGTAAAGTTTGGTCAGCCAAGTGTGCATGCTCAATAGAAATCATGCCTCACCTCATATCATTTCGCCCAAGTGTTGGTTTCCACACACCATTCTCTAATGTCCAGTCCGAGATTGAGACTGCGTGTAGCGATATATAGCCATGCTACCACGCAAGACCGTTCGCGGAATGTTTGAAGGCCGGGAGTGTGGCCTGGCCGTATAGACCTTCCAGATTCGCCCAGCGCATGTATCAGCGCACGGTGGGTGTTGAGGACAGCCGGAGGGGCTGATAGGCATGTCTGGGATGTGTCTTCAAGGCCGTTCAGGCTCTAAGGCCAGAGGTTCTGGTGCCGTAGGATTGTAGCTCAGGCGACCAGAAGCCAGTCGACGTTGAGGGCGAGATCAATCCCTGTATGGAGTTGTCAGCCAAATAGATTAATGGATAAGTTTTCAAGCGCACCTTCTGTACGCTCCTCAGCTTCGTTCTTGACCGTACTTTGCCAACTGAGCCTTCAGACTCGCTGGATGTGGGGAGAGGCTCAGAGCCGTACAAGCGTGCCCTCGCAGGCCCTAGATTGCTTGTTAGCTTCTGTCGTCAAGTAGAAGGCCGGAAGCTTACCATTCTTGGTACTGTATGCACTCTTGCCGGTGCAAAGTGTGCAGTTGGAATCTCTAGACAGGTGGCTTGACAACATCCATCGATAGAAATGGCTGGTCAGAAGGAAGTGACGATCGAGGTTGGTTCTAGCGAAAGACTGTCCAAGTCGAACGATGTCAGCGAGCAAGATCTAGACGGAATGAAATGAGCCTCTCACTTGGCTTACCTGGTAACTCGTGCTTTTCTCCCTGTAAGTATGATTCGCGGTACCCATGTACTTTGGCCAAGGGACGGGGCCTGCGTCTCTTAGATGTCGTAGGATTTGAAGGGGTTCACCCAGCGGCTGAGATAGCAGGTGCATCGATGAGGGCATTTCCAGTTGCGGATTCCAAAGCGTGAGCGGCAGGTAAGGGTGCCGTTGTTGATGGCATGACCAGGATGAGCAGTCCTGCAAGAGGGCGTGTATGAGCCAGAGTGGGTGAGAATCGTTAGGGCATTGCTGCATATCCAACTGGTGGCTCCAGTACTGCCAGAGAATACCGGTGAAATGAAGGCTTCAAGCTGGCGTGTCGGACTGAGCAAGAGTAGACGATCAATTGAAACGAGGACGAAGGGTGAAGGTCAAGGTCGAGAGCAAGAAGCGTGGGGAGCGTCGATCATCATGAGCACAAGTATTTGGTCCTTGGCTTCAACCACCATCCATAGCAGAAACACCACGAAAGCTCTTTATTCGACCCACTCATTCTCATCGCACCATCTCATTTGGATTGACGGACAGATTGCGCCCCATCCAACCATCGCCCTCCTTCTCGACGCGAATTGCTGAATGTGTCAAATCTAGCAATGAAACCGCTCAGGCATCAGGCAAGGGAGGATGTAAAGTTCATGTCGGAACAGATTTCCGAGGAAACTATGACCCAGGATACTTCACCTGCTCATGCACCCCGCCAAATCCCCGAACGGCACCCAGTTTTCACAGGAGAAGCAAGCAGGTCCGACGAAGACCTTTCTCTAAGCTCTCCGCCCTTCAAGTCGCTTGATTCGTTATGTTGAATGACCTTCTAGGAACAAGGCTTTGGTTCATCGACTAATTGTAGCCCCGGATCGAACTATCTGGACGGGTGCTCAACGTCAAAGCTTGCTGTGGAGGATTTCCCAACATGGACCCCACAGCTTCCTCGGAGGGAACACCTTCGAGTTATGGCTTTGCTTTCTTGTCAGAGGGGGCAAGCGGGCGATATTCCGGGATCCTTAGAACCATGTATGTGCTTCTCGGAAACCTTACATTGGAGACCAACCCCCTTCTTAAAGGACCACGCACTTGCTTTCGGAATGAGGGCGCCTTCTCGCTCGCCCAACTGGCGTCCGCCAGACTGCCCCTTCCTCAATCGAAACAGCTCACAACCCGAACCAATACTTTGCTCTCTGAGCAGACGCCACGATCCCCTCTCAAATCTCTCCTGCATCCTACCCTGTAACGCCTTGCCCATCCCTCTCTCGCTCACATCTCCCCTTACTGGTGAGCATCATCCGAAGCCGCTCTCTCTCGAAACCTGTCTGCAACAAATCTGTCTACAAACCCTCGTCTTCTTCCTCCACCTCCAACCCTCAAACCACGCCGCACTCGCTTTCTTTGCCCGTTTCGTCTCGCACACCGTGACGCGTCTGAGCGCCCCAATCTCGAAACTGCTGTATCTGCCAACGCAGCAAAGCACGTCGGCTGTCCTTTGCAGTCCGTTTGGTGCACAACGGGAACCCAGAAAGATTCAAAGACCAGACATGCGGGGATACCAAACCCTGTACACGTCGTCTGAAGATGTCGACTTGAGGTGCCAATGCATGAGTCGGCATCGGCTCGCCAAAGTGGTGAGTATGAGGGTCACCAAGTGGGAGCGCCATGATATGGGCGCAGCGGATGCGATGCTCTAGGAGGCAGGGAAGGTGAAGAGGGATGTGCTTGAGGAGATGGACAAGGAGAAGGACAGGGCTGTGCAGGAGAAGTGCAACATGAGGCTAATGGCGTTTGACGGTTGTACTGAGGATGGGACCTAGCTGGCGGTGGAGAAGATTCTCGGCGGAGAGACCAAGGCGGTGTAATCTTTTACTCCTTATTCATCTCCCGCTTTCATATCATGATTCTTAGTATAGATATATGTTTTCTTTACCCTCGAGGCGTCTGTCTCTTCTAAATTTTGCCCACACACCTGCCGCTTCCTATCTGAGTCGGGGGATCTTCCCTCAGGAAACAACAAAGAACTTGACTCAAGCGATCGTCTGAGCACACCGGTTTCCTTGTCTAACTGTCGGTGTTTCCTTTCTTCTACGATCGTTCAAACCCGCGCATTGCGTATTCGAAATATATCAGGATACACTGAGGCAATTCTGTTTCATATCATGTACGCCGTTACGGAGATGTTGGTAGTACAATAATCCCAGGGAAAGCAAGTAGAAGGTCAACAACGTCTCCATACCCCCGCTTAGACGCATGCGACAGAGCAGTCTCCCCGCTCGGCATGGACACCACATTGACATCGATCCCAGGTGCGTTGAGAAGCTGCTTCACGATATCCGTATGCCCCTGGTGCGCAGCCACCATAAGGGCCGTCCATTCTTTATCGGAGTCTCTGAGGATATGCCACCAGCCTGTTAGGTGACACACCCGGTTGATATCTATCCCAGAGGAATCCAACAGGTGTTTCATGACTTCTGTCTGACCATGTTCAGCGGCGAGTATGAGGGCCGTACAGCCTCCCTTATCTTCTGCATTGATATGAATGCCAGGGAACCCAAGGAGAAGTATTGCAGCTTCTATGCGGCCCCGCCGCACGGCATGCATGAGAGCCGTCCAACCGACCTTATGCTTTGCGTTAATGCTGATGCCTGGAACCCCAAGGAGGAGTTTCACAACTTCCAGATGGCCATTATCTATGGCGCATATGAGGGCTGTCCAGCCAGCCTCATCTACCGCATTAATGTCAATGGCAGAGGACTCAAGCAGAAGTTTTACAACTTCTAGATAGCCCCTGTAACAGGCTAAGAGGAGGGCTGTAAAGCCTTCATCATCTGCTGCATTGAGGTCAATGCCTGGACTTTTGAGGAGAAGTTGCAAACATTCGATGCGTTCCCCATCAATGGCAAACATCAGTGCACTCCTGCCATCGCAGTCTCTGAGGTTCACGTCAACGTCCGCCAGCGAGAGAAGAGCTTTGGTGCAAGCGAGATGGCCATGCTCCACTGCCATAATCAACGGCGAATCTTTGTAATGTTGTGTCTGAGCGTTGGGAGATTGCAGCTGTGCCGCTGGAGGAATTAGGTCTTCGAGGCCATAGAATGCAGCAACGTGAAGGGGTCCGCCGAAATCATGTGCTTCATGCAAAGGGAAATTTGTGCTGTTCAGGACAAGCCCAGCGACTGCTGCTATGACGGGTGGATAGTGGTCGCATTGAGCTGTGTGGTGGACCCATGACCGATGGGCGTAGGCAATGAGGGAATCGCTATCAATCAGAGTCTCAAAGTCTTTTTCCCTCTGTCTGCGAGACTCGGAGTCGATCGCTGTCTCGCCGTAATTCTGGAACCCACAGGTCGTGACGTGGGCGATACAAACATGCGCAAGGAGGGCGTGAGGAACTGGAAATAACTCCAAAATTCGGGGTAAGATGGCGTCCCGAGTGGTATAATCTGTAATCGCAGCGGATTAAGAACCAAAGGACAACATTGAGAGACTCAATATGGAACTTACGAATCAAGCGAACGATTCTCGTCTTATCATCAACGGACACGAGACCACAGCAGACCGAGATAAGTAAAGCTTCGGGCACCATGCGCTTCGAGTCGAATACATGTGTTTCCGGCGATGTTGCAACAGCACGCCGCAGCGCGTCGATTGTCATCTCGCCGTGTGCATGGGTAATCCAGAGGAGTACGAGTTTTGCTAGGTTCAACTGCTTGGGTCCCTGGTGAATAATTCGCTGCCACGTCCTCGTGTAGATGTCCTCAATATCGGTTGGGAATCCATCCAACGTTTCCTCTACATCCAAAGGGCTAACACAGTGGCGGAGTGCCTCCAGCTGAAGTCTCGCGTGAAGGAACCTGTGGGATGCGTCAGAATACGGACGATGGGTCGATACAGACGGGTTAAGAAACTCACATTCCACCTGACTTTCGATGAATCGTCTGCACAATGTGCTCCTCAAGATCGGTACCATCCAACAGGGCCACGACGTCCGGACTATGTCGAAGGAAGTGCTTGATATGCAGATCAAGATCAGAAGGACTGGCAGCAATCTTGAACACTTGAGCCTGAGGGAACTGCGTCTGCAAGGTTTCCAATGGACGGGAAGTGATGAAGAGCATCGCATCCAACGACGCAAGAAGCCTAAGCAGGATGGGACGCTCCTCAGCCCGCATCTCGTCCAACGCGTCCAGCACGAAAAAGAGTGTCTTGCCACGTTCAACGAATTCCTCCAGAGCACCCACCAGGTCGTGTTGACTGGGCTTGGTCTTCTCTCGCTTGTGCTTAGCATAAAGACCTTGGACGACTGGCAGCAGATCCTCATGTCGCTCGAGAATCTGCTTGACAAGCGATTCCAGGATGTCCCTGATTGCCAAAGGTTCGCTGTATCGAAGGTAAATATAAGCGACGCAGATGGAACCTCTCAATGAATCCTCGCGCCGTTCCAGGTAGTGGATGACGATGGATCTGCAACGTATGAGTTAAAGTATGGGTGCCGAATTGAGAACAACTCACGCGAGAATGGTCTTCCCGGCTCCAGCTATGCATACCTACATCAGCATTGGGATCTGAATTACACGATGCAAAGACGTACGAATGCCAATCCCCCAGAGGATCTTCCCCCTTACAACCCAGAAGAGAAATATATCGCTCGTCGTGAACCATACACAAGTCCCTTCCGTGGCTTTGGAAAGGGTATCCTGTTGAATGTCTCGAAAATTAGGGAGGGAGAGCGAATTCAGGATCTCCAAGACGTCAACCGAAAGAATCTGAGGCCCATAGTGGTGGTTATGAATTGTTGTGTTGGTGTTCCCTGGCCCTGCAACAGTGAACGTGCCACCACTAACGTGAACACTATGGGCCCCAGAGATCAACATCGATCCTGAGGCTGTTGGCGATGACTCTGAACGCGGCGGAGCGAGATTGTCCTCCCATCGCGCTCTCTTTGTGATGATATCGAGAGGTTGGGATCCACTGCCCTTCCGTTTGGGCAGCCCCAGCATGGTGGACTGGATGCCCAGCTGTCAGGCGATGGGGGCGATATAAGAAGCCTGAGCCTTGCCGCGTGTCTTTACAGCACCTATGATTGCTATCAAGCCCCGCCTGCCAATTCAAGCCTGGTGTCAAACCAATTGGCACCTGGATGCATAGACCGCCTACAGCTATAGCCTCTCAGGTTGTCGTTTTCGTTCCCCTCATCATTTATCCAAGGAGTGGCGTTGCCTGCATTGGCACATGTATCGAAGTAAATTGTCCGATACATATTATAAGTGACTACAATACATCCCGAGATAATGGTATGATTGTCCCAGGGAAAGCAAGCAGGAGGTCTACGATCTCTCTGTGTCCCCGTCTCATGGCCAGTGACAGTGCGGTGTGCCCATCGAGAGTAGAGGCCGCATTGACGTCAATCTCAGGAGCTTTGAGGAGGAGCTTGACAACTTCAGTAGAGCCTTCCCGCACGGCGTGTATGAGGGCTGAGCAGCCTGCCTCGTCCACCGCGTTGATGCAAATACCAGGGACTCCAAGGAGAAGCTTTACTACTTCTGTTTGGCCTTCCCATGCAGCATGTATGAGGGCCGTCCATCCTTTAAATTCCCTATCTGCTGCGTTTACGTCTATTCCAGGCAGCCCAAGGAGGATCTTTGCAGCCTCTGTTTGACCCATCTGCACAGCGTGGATGAGGGCCGTCATGCCGTCTTCATCTACCGCGTTGATGTCAATGCCTGGGGCCTCGACAAGAGCTTGCACACATTCGATGTGATCATGATGAGCGACATGCATGAGTGCATTCAGGCCGTAGCGGTCGCTGAGGTTCACGTCGATGCTCGGCAGTGATAGAAGAGCATTGGCGGAAGCAGGGTGGCCACGCTGGACTGCCAGCATCAACGGAGATCGTTTGTATATGCTTGTCTGAGCGTTAGGGGATTGCCTCAGCGCTGCTGGGGGATGAAGTCCTCGAGGCCATAAAACGCAGCAACATGAAGGGGGCCGCCAAAGTCGATTGGCGACTGGTCCGCAAGAGGGTATTGTGTGCAGTTGAGTAGAAATTCAGATGCTGCCGCCGTGACAGGTGCATAATTGTGGCATTGCCGAGTGTGATGGACCCATGACCGATGGGTGTAGGCAAGGAAGGGGTCATTACTGAGCCTAACCATGAAGTCGCGGCGTTCCTCGTCTCCAGCTCCTGCATCTGGTTTGTAGTTCTGGAGCCCACAGCTTGTGAGGTGGGCAACGCAGACAAGGGCCAGAATAGCATGAGGAACTGGAAAAAATTCCAGAATCCGGGGAAGGATAGCATCCTGTGCCGTATAATCTAGATTACAGTCAATTAAGAACAGAGGGACAAAGGTGGAGCGGTGATGGGACGCACGCATTAAACGAACGAGTCTTGTCTTCTCATCGACTGAAACCAGGCCACAGCAGGCCGATAACAGTAACGTCTCGGGTACCATGCGCTTGTGCTCGAATACGTGTGTTTCTGGGCAGGTTGCGACAGCATGTCGCAGTGTGTCGATCGTCATTTCACCACGGGCGTGGGTGATCCAGAGAAGAACGAGTTTTGCAAGATTCGAACGCTTGTGTCCCTGGTCTAGAATTCTCTCCCATGTCTTTGCGTAGATCGCTTCGACATTGGTAGGGAATCCCTCTAAAGTTTCTTCCACATCTAGAGCACTGATACAGTGGTGGAGTGCTTCCAGCTGAAGCTTTGCATGAAGGAACCTGTGGACAGTGCGTTAGGAAACGTGAATTGGATACGAGTTGAGGCCCTTACATTCCGCCTGACTTTTGATGAACGGCCTTGACAATGCGGTCCTCAAAGTCAGTACCCTCCAATAACGTCATGATGTCCGGACTATGTCGAAAGAAGTCCTTGATGTACAAGTCGAGGTCGGATGGAGTGGCAGCAATTTCAAACACTTCAGCCTGATAAAGTTGTTGCTGGAGGGTTTCCAAACTTGAACGTCGAGAGGTGATGAACAGCTTCGCGTCCAGTGTCGCAAGGATCCCAAGCAGAACAGGCCTGTGTTCCGCCCGAAGTTCGTCCAATGCGTCCAGAACGAAGAAATCGTCTTGCCACACTCGATGAATGTATGTAGTAAATCCTGAAGCTCTTCTTGGCTAGGCTTGGTCCGCTCGCGCTTGTGCAAAAGATAGAGGCTTTCAACCAGAGGCCCCAGGTCAGCGTGGCGCTCGACGATCTGCTTCACAAAGGACTCCAGGACATCACGAACAGTCAAGGGTTGGCTGTATCGAAGATAGACGTAGGCGACGCAGATGGTACCCCCCGGAAGCCCTCTCTAGGCGACCGAGATCGTGGATGACAATGGATCTGCAGGCTGTGAGCCCAGAGCTGGGCATGATGTGGTCGTACTCACGCAAGGACGGTCTTCCCAGCTCCAGCTAAGTCGTTATCAGTGTTATGGCCCACTTTGTAACAATAGAAAGCCTTACCAATGCCGATCCCCCAGAGGATCTTTCCATTCGCGATCCAAAAGAGAAACATTTCGCCCGTTGTGAACCAGACGCAAGTCCCTTTCGTGGCCTTGGAAAGGGTGTCAAGTTGGATATCTCGAAAGTTGGGGAGAGACAGCGAATTCAGGATCTCCAAGACGTCGACTGAAAGAACCTGAGGCCCATAGTTATGGTGGTGAACGGTGGTACGTATATCGCGCCCGACCATGGTGTGTGCGCCATCGTGAATACGAACGGTGCGAACGCCAGAGACCCATGCTGATCCTGAGGCCGTCGGCGAGGACTCTGAATGTGGTGGAGCGAGATCGTTCTCCCATCTCCCTCTCTTTGTTGAGACATTGAGAGGTTGGGAGCCGGCCCTCTTTCGTTTGGGTGGCCCTTGCATGGCAAACTAGACACCCAGGAGATGGGGGAAATACAACAGAGCAGACAAAGCTTCAGCCTTGCCCACATGCCTCCACAGCATTCATGTCATGATTATTATCAAGAACCTGTCAAGAGCCTGCCGCCAACCTGCCTTTTCAAGCGTAAAGTTCCAGCCCTTGACTGTCTGGCTGCTCACCTGGACGTGCGGAAGAAGTGCGGAAGAAGTGCGATAATAAAGCGTTCAATTAGGATAGTTTGATCATACAAGGTGTTTCTGAAGCAATGTCCTAATCAGCGCGTTCATTTCTTTTCTTACGGGTGGCGGTAGGGTGTCTGTGAAGGGTTATGTTCAGTCTCAAGCGCGAAAAACTGGGCAGAGAGCCACGCACTCTTGGCATTTGGTCGAACCTCGTCGTACAGAGCTTTAACGGATGGGGTTTCCATCGCCTTTGCTTGTTCTGTACAAGACGGACGTTTCGCCCAATATTGAGTGGTTAGAGATGAAGAAAATGACTGGTTCAGTTATCGGATCCTGAGGTGATCCTATAGACGTACCCTTGCATGTATTAGCAATTGAATCCAACCAACCGTGTTCGCCTAGTCGCGCCTGCAGCACTGTTCTCATGCTACAACAGCCCGACAACCAAAAGATGGCGCGCGTCGAATAAGGAAAGAAGTAGTGGAAAGTGGTCTTTAAATCATTATTTCAGCTGAACATTCACTGAACGTACTGGTCCCATTCGCCTGTCTCGACCAAGCGGCGTCGCAGCTCTGTGTACAGGGCTTGTACATCATGGTCTTGGTTGGCCATAGCTGGCATCCCAGGTCACCCAAGTTATCTGGTAACTTCAAAGGAGAGCCTTTGCGGTTAAAATCAAGGTTTCTGGAGTCCAAGAACGTTAGGAGGGTGCATTTGGTCAACGTTCACTCCCAAGCCTGACGGCCACACTGCGCGCCAGGAAATAGGGGCATCAAGATTCTCACGTTTGCCTCGTGAGAAACGGCTAGTGTTTGGCGCTGGGGCGCGTGCTGAACGTTGAACTCAACCTCGACGACCGCGACGACGATGACAACTCCAGAGAAAGATCCATTTTACCTTCGGTTAGTTCATCTATTGCTTGAGCGGTAACCTTTACTAATACGGAACGACCCTGCAGATACTAGTGAGTCTACACTTACTTCACCAAGTCTCGTATGTGATGGCGACGATGGTCGCTTGCATCTATGAGAGCCAAATGAAGTGCAAGACTTCAGGTCTTAAAATGCACGAATGAAATCACTCCCCAGCGCAGACACTAATCAATCGCTTCTTTCCTCTAGCACGGGACATTCAGGCAAGCATGGCCACGAGTTCCTCGAGTTCGAATACTCCCATGGAAGGTTGCGTTACGCCAACAACTCAAACTACAGAAACGACAGTTTGATTCGTAAAGAGAGTGAGTGACCCCTTTCTCTTCTCTGACCTTCTGCCATCGTTTGTGCATTGCCTGCCAAGAGGGGTGCGTATTGAGCAAGCATTGAACACCGCGGGCTATGCTCTGTTAAATGGCCGCCTTCATGACATTACTCTGTCCATGATCTGAATTCACTGATCCTTTGTCCAGTGTGGATTGGCCCTCTCGTTGTCAAAGAGCTCAAGCGCATCGTGGAATCCAGCGAAATCACCAAGTGAGTATTTTACCATTCATCTGCGCACTGGAACTGACAATGTCTTTCCCACTGACAGGGAAGACGACGCTAACTGGCCGAAAAAGAACATTGTTGGCAAGCAAGAGCTGGAAATCCGCATCGGCAATGACCACATCAGCTTCGAGACAGCCAAGATTGGGTCGTTGGTCGATATTCAAGACAGCGAAGACCCCGAGGGACTGAGGGTGTTCTATTATCTGGTTCAGGATTTGAAGGTGCGCTGAAACTTCACAAGTCTTTTGAATGATCACTGATGTTTTCTTTGCTCGTTCTTGACAGTGCCTCATCTTTTCCCTCATCTCGCTCCACTTCAAGATCAAGCCCATCTAAGGGCATGGCGCTTCATCTCCTCAGGCATTCCCGTCTCGTTCCCGATGGATCACGAAAGTTTTCGCCTGAACCCGTAACCTACTCGAGATTCGCGATTCAAAGCCTTCCATAACTCGTCAAGATAGCGCGAATGTTGTAACTACAGTGAGTCAACCATGCCTATCATCGACTGAGCCATGTTGTTCATCAAATCCTCAGAAATCAAACATTGCTTTCCCTTGCATACCTCCCTGCCATTAGTGGTACCACCTGTATACGAAAAGTCTATACGCCTGCACTTCTGGCAGTGACACTACACCTGAGACGAATCTATCATGTTACCCACTGCCAGTGGCCTAACCGCAACCATGACATTGCCCACCTTGGGCTGATTCTGCATGGTATCGTTTGTTCCCTGTGTACATCACAGGTCGACTGACGATCCCTCCAGTCACTCGTCATTTGGCCGCCGGGTCAAAGCGTGTTCGGGATCGCCTATGGCATGCCCGTGGCATTGGTTTGGGTTCGTGCAAATCACACATGATAACAGCTGGACAGCCGTACTGTGTACATGACCTGGGCCCGAGCGCTCGGCCATGCAAAAACCGAGTGCACATTCCGTTCATGCGTTCCTCATCCCCTCGGATGCCTGACCGAGATATTCAAGGGGCCATCATTGCCTCTGGCCATCTCAGCTTTGTCTGATAACGCCTCTCTATGAAATTAGTTCCCCTTCCCGCTGCCTCCTGCTTGTGCTGCCAAGTATCTGCGAAGAAAGACCGTTAAGGTAGGGGCCATCAGGTTCCCGCACCCCCTTACATAAGCAGCAGCGGGGGTCGACGACGACCTCATACCCATCGGGCCCCTCGCATCCTTTCCAAATTCTGACTTCTGGGGGGTGTTGCAGGAAGCTCAGAGGATGCGTTCTCTGGTTTTAAATTGTTTTAATTCGAAGTCTAAGGTGACCTAAAAAGGAAATATATAAAAAGTCGAAATGGTCAGGAAAAGCGAAACTGAGATGCCTGGCACAAGGAAAGGTAAGGGAGGCCACCAACAGCTAACGAATTTCGCCGCTGACTAAGCAGGTACGTCATGCCAAGGACGGCGCTTATTCACGATAAGGGCCCGTTGACTTGGTGTGAGCACCATGGACATCGTCCTTCGCTGCTAAATCTCTCTCTCGAGCTCAAATAGAGCTGCGACGAGTATTTAAAATCTACGAGGGGCTCTACAGAGCCGTCTACCTGGCTGCAGTGGCATAGGGTACACCTGTTGGGTTTTTCGAATCGAAGATTTCGCCGCTCTTGGCGCCAAGCCATCAGCTTACATAAGGGTGTGAGTACCTGATGGCCCCTACCTTATCTGCGCTGCACTTGGATGCAGCATGCCGACAGGTTCCGTGCACCCAGGATGTGCGCGGTAGTTTTCCTTGGGTGTCGAATGTTGCGGGCAGGACGGGTTTGGGTAGGTTTTTGGGCGCCCGGAATTATGCGGTGTTCCCATGATCAACCCCGTCCTACCTTCCAACATCTTCCTGCGATCCCAGTTCACGGTGCAGCGCTCGGCTATATATCGCGGGAGGTGGGCTGAGGTGGGAGGTGGGAATTGCGTTTCGTGAGCCCGTCTTCGCTGTGGTTCTAACAATAGATGGCATAACAACGACGATGGAGATGGGGAGATGGGGGGCTTCCAATGGTTTCATCCATTGATATACTTAATGTCGAGTCCTTGGTGTTCGTCCGTTTATTAAATCCCACCCTTCCTTTATCCAGGTCCCTATCGCTCCTCGAGCAGGTCACGTATAGTGACCGGCCGTGCTGCTCGCCAGCCCTCCCTCCCTTGATAGCAGCAAAAGCTGGGCGCACCGCGAGGCCTCAAGGTTCCCTTTCGCTAGCAGCATAAGCTGGTGGACCACCAATCCAGATTGGCAAGTCATGCCTAGCGCTCTCCCTGGTTCCCCCCAGCTACGGTCCCCCCACCGACCGACTGGTCCCAAAACCAAACCTCCATCAAGATTGACAATCAAGCCTGCGGCCTTCGTACCTCAAAATACCAAGGCGCAGAGACAAAAGATAATCCTTGTCCAAGACGAAGCTGAAGAGGAGCCACTGACTCAAAATGTCAGGTCGACATCAACGGAAGGAGGGAATGGGAAGCTTCGTCAGAGGGCGGCAGATGGGCAGGCAGCACGGACAGCTCCTGCTGGAGGTTCTACGCCGAGGGTGCACTGGAACGCAACTGCTTCAAGCTCAAAAGTGCAGATTCAAGCTTCAGCACCAGCACCCAGGCCACTTCCGCGAAGCCCGCCGGAGATAGCGTCTTCCTTAGCAGCGGCTACCTCCATGATAGGCGGACCATCCTCATCAACCTCTCCTCCCACTCGTTCTCTCCCTGACCCAGAATTAGCTGTACCAGCAGTGACAATATCAACATCAGCCCCATCAACTTCTAGGACCTCAACGCCGACGTCGACGTCGACACTGCGATCGTCGTCGACAGATTCTGTTGCATCAAATTCGACATCAACGAGTTATGCGACCACGACAGCGGCTTCTACTTCGACGAGTTCTATGACAACTGCGTCCAGTTCAAGCTCGACGTTGACGGTTGCGGCAATGGCAGCGACAGCATCCGCCATGCAAGATTCCGAGTCGCATCACCTTCGTCCGCTGGTACTTGCCCGACCTCGAGCACAGAGCACTGGACGGTCGGCGTCATCGTCGAATGTGAACCTGCTGCATCCACCATCAAATTCATCGTCAAGGCCAGGCTCGAGGGACAGAAACCTATCGCTATCGAGCTACCCACATTCAGAAGCTGAGGAAGGTGTGGTAGCGTCCGCCACGCTGGTGTTGAAAGAGGTGGATCGGTGGTTGGTGCATGTCAATGAGAGGATAAAGCTGTTGGAAACGAGGCATCGGATGAGACTGGACGGGTTCTCTGGGGGTGGGCCTGGTGAACTGGTGAATATTGGCTGATATTGGGCAAGCCGAGGGACCCTCAGTCAACTCAGCTGGTGAAAAGTGCGTGCTCCTCCAGTGTGGGAAGGAAACTTGGGCGTGGAAGGACCCCACATCATTGGACTGGCAAAGATTCACGGACATGTACACCATATACCCTATGTATAGTATTCTCGCCTGGATATCTCAAACTCATGTCATGTCATGAACGCCATCTTTTGGGTGAAATCATCGGATACAATCATTTCCAGACAGACATCCTCGAGCTACAGTTCAAAGTACGTCAAGCGCTGATCGTTCTGCATCCACTGAACTTTGTCTTGTGCAAAGATTGTGTTCAATCGCTCATCGTCGGGCCAAGCGCCATCAAATTGAAGTATACGCTCGTCGTATCTGATACGAACCTCTCCTTCACGATAGCGGCAGCGTCCTAACCGACAAGAGATCTTGAGTCAACAAATGTCCCTCCACTCTCGTGTAGCACTTGGCCGACGTACCTCCAAGAGATTTTTACAGACACCATGATCAATCGGACCGGGTCGTCTTCCATCAAGCTCAACCAATCTCATCCCAGTATCTGCCTCCTCGGCATTTTTGGAAACTACTGCCTCACCACTCTCCGCTCTCCGGATGTCAGCATCCGGAGCGGCAACGAAGCAAGTAAAGTGGAGATTGGTGTCAATGTTTGGAGCGGTCTGTCCTTCTTGGGCACTTTCAGCGTGGATGCTCGTGAAGAGAGGTCGGGCTTGGAGGATGTCTGCTCGCTCCTCCGGTGATTTGTCTACAGAGAGTGTAAGCATAAACGAGGAGTCAATCAGAAGGGCGAGGGGAGTCTACCTTGGCCGTCAATTATAAAGTTCTGCAGTGGGCTTTCAGGCACCCATACGACATTTGACTATGATATAATTTAGCGTCGTCTTGATTGGATATGCGAACTACGTACGTTCGCAAGGGCATGGATGAGAGCAATGGTCCCACACGCATTGCTTATCTATAGGTCAAGTTATTTGAGAGCGTCCCAAATGAACCAATATAAGAACTAAAAACATACCTTCTGCCTCACATAGAAAAGTGTAGGATCCAGATGGGGCTGACTCCCTTGAGCCGCTATCCTCGCATCTTCATCGCGACGGCGTGTCTTTGCTTCAGGGCTATCAGGGAATAGAAGAATAACAGCCTTGGTTGGTTGGGGAACCAGCGCCAATAGCTAAATGTATCAACGTATTCCCAGAGTTCATTCGGAAATAATAAGGCATGCTACATCAGCTTGGTAGAGGCAAAGAGGGTGGTGCTTGGGCGCACATCAGGATCCAATCCGTAGATGTCGGTGAATGAATCGATTTCTGTTACAAGGCCTGCCCGACCTGCCCACTGTTTAAAGCTTACATGAATCAAAATGGAGAGAGAGAGGGAAATCTTTTTACTTTGTTGAAGACCTGGGGTGACGAGAGTGCATGGGTTACTCGGAAGTTCCCAACGGCAAGAACTGTGGTCACAGACCTCAGGGTTGCTTTCGAGTGGGATCCAGCGTATTCCTTCAGCAGTAGACATTTAAGTGGCAACTTTGAGCGATTTTAGACTCGAATGTTGGGGTTTGAAGATCGAAGATCAAGGCAAGATGAAGGGGAAAAGCAGACCAGTCTTGGACCAGTCGCGACCTCTGAGATCTGAATCCTTGCCTGATGACGTCGAAGCCGTTACACGAGACTCGGATAGGGGCACCATCAATTCTCAATTCAGTCCATCGACAGGCGGGGCTTCTACTCAAGGACATTCTATTGCTCGTGAGGCACTACACTGATACATGCCGTGGGGAAGAGGCAAAGTTCTATAGTACTTGTGATCATGAAGTCGGCCCTTCCGTTGCTTTTGCATCTCCCTCAGCACCCTCCTGCGGCACATTTGGGTCACCTTCATATCCCTCTACCTGAATGTCGTTCAAGCCCAACTCCTCGTTCTGATCAAACGTCCTATCATAGAACTCGGTCTTCATGTTCGGGTCCGGATCAGGAGCGTACAAAGATTGGATGTACGAGTTCGCGAGAGGGTCGTCGAGGATGATGGTGAAAGGCTTCTCGACATTGATAACCTAGTTGCAATCTTCGTTCAGCACATGAAACAATGATGACGAGATGAGTCAATCATACCGATTTCAAGTTTGCCAGGAATTTCTCAAAGGACATCCGATCTTCGGGATTGGCGGAATCGCCAACCAGAGCCTTCTCTGAGAGTTCTTCGTAGATCTGGTTCAGGATACCTTCGACAGTCGTGAACCTTCCACCGAGGGTGCCGGAGGTGAGGACAAGGTCTATTTCAGGGATCTCCAGACCAGCAGTCTCGCTCTTCACGGGACGTAAACGGCTTGCCCGTGAATTGAAACGAAGAGACGAACCTTGAGAATGTCTCTGCTCATATCTTCCTGATCTTCGACTGTAAGGTGGATCTTTTTTCCTTGTTGTGAGATCGCAGAGCCAGAATTTAACTTCGTTGTCTCGGTATCCACAATGCTCGCAGTTGGTGGACATGATGAGGATTTCCTAAGCGGGAGGTCAGATTCAGAAGGAAGGTCGCGCAGGGAGTTATACATGCCTTGAAGTAAGGAATGTCCACTCGCTTCATGAGTGTCTGCAAGCCGTGGCCACAGCTAGAGCATTTTCCCAGGGAAGACCAACACCTCTTCCTTGGATATTTCGCCAGAAGGAGCCTCTTGCTTGGCCGCGTCCTCGTCGTCAGCAAGCTACGAGTCCCAGTTGAACGTTCTGCTCAAACGTCCGAGGGTAGGTTCGCAAATGCCACTTGGGGTCCGACATGCTGCCAATGAACTCTATGAAGCTGTTCCCTGATGGATCGTCCAGCTTCAATGTGAACGGTTTCAGAGGGGCGTCCCTCACTGATGCCGGGAGAGCCGCCTTCTTTTCTGCGTCCTCGTCATCCTCATCTGGGTCGCCTAGGATTGCCTTCATCTTGTCGAGTAAGACTTGGATTTTCTCGTACGCTTCGGGGGGCCTGGATCTTCCGCAAAGGTTGATCAAGGCTCAGGTCGCCGACGATATCTCGTATGAGACCTTCGATAGTTGTGAGCTGCCCTCTCTCAGTTGGAGGAAGGGTAAGATCCAGCTCTGGGATCGTGATCTCGCAAGTGGATGAACGGACAATCTGTCGGTCCAAGTCTGCGCGATCGAGGATTTTGGCAGTATACAGCGTCCCGTTCTCTATCAGAGAAATTAGATGCCCTCTTCAATGGTAAATATAATCAAGATTTACCTCTAATTTCTCCAGCCGATTGAATCTCGTTATTCGAGAATCCACAGTGCTCGCATCGGAATGACATCACGACGACCTCTCGGAAGTAAGGAATCGAGGTCAACAGGAGACGAGTTTTCCCCTACTAACTGTAATTTAAGCCATATGAGCACAACTAGAGCTCAGGGATACGCACCTGTTCGTGGCATTTCATGCACAACGAGTCGATTTCATCGACCGTAGAGCCTTCATCTTCCTCCCCGGCTGCTGTATCGACAACCTGACCAATTGGCCGAAAGAGCTGCTCCTTCTTTTCTTCAGTTGTCATTTTTCAAGCCTTGAGAGTGAATGCGAGGGTTTAGGTGGTGGCGGTATCACTTCAAGAACTTTCTAATGATGACTGGCAATTTATGCCTGGAGTCAGAAGATTCGAGTTGCATCTTATCTTATCTACATCACGGAACGAGCCCCGGGTATTGATTCCGAACCGCGGTCGCGACTTTCCTCTGTGCCACCACCATGAGCCGCAAGGCTTTTCGATCCTATTGTGTTCCTTCAATCGTGCAAAAGGATTTCGATACAGCTCCAGAACCTTGAGACTCGAATCGGGTGACATAAATGTGGCATATAACCGCCCCCTCAAATCCTCATGATGCATTCCCGTCTCATCCAAGTTCAACGCAGCGCAAGACAGGATCGATACCTGCTTTTCGAATTGGGCAAAATTCGACTTCTCCTCAAAGCACACGTGTTTTTTGAACACTCAAACCCGCGACCACGCGTCATCCAGGTTGCAGCGTGGCCACGAAGGAAGCATTCCTGGTGCGTTCCTGGCCTCATGTTTACATCGTGCACATCCATTCAATGATCGAAACCTCTAGGATTTGCAGGGGGTTTCCCCGCATAATTTACGCGTTCGCGTTTCTTATCACCCAGGCAGAGAGCACGGGTATTCCTTCCTCTCCTTTTCGAATCGAGCGCGAGATAATGGGACGGTGGATCGGTCCTGAAGGACGCAACACAATTGCTCAGGTCTGAAACCGTTCTACGAGCAATCACAAACGTTGCACAGCACACTCCCCGAGGTTATCCATGCTCGACAGGCGAGGCTGACAAGCAAAGGCTTTTATACCCCGGTCAATCCAATCCGGGCCATCAGAACGTTCACCCATCGTAGTACGTCCAATCGCTCAGCTTGAAGGGCTTCTACTAACGCGAGAGAGCAGAATTATGACGATATTTACCAGCCCATCGAACGTCCCCATGCGTAACACTGAGCTCATCTGGGTCTGCGACCCTGCTCTCGGAGTTATCCACACCCAAGGATGCGCCGTCTGTTCAACTTTCCGCTCCCACTTCATCGAGGCCAGGCTCAACGCCTCACGATCATACCTTCCAACATGCTATCATGAAGCGCGACGCCAAAAACATCCCAACAACGCGTCGAAGACTTGTCTGACAGCCGCCCCGTCTACAGCACAAGCAAGATCGCACCCGCATGTACCGCTATCGTCACGAGAGAGACGAAGCTCGAGCCAAGGCCGCTCGACAGGAGGAAGAGCTGGAGCGTCTACGAGCTCAGCTGATCGAGATGCAGGATGCTGTTGTCGCCATGCAGCAGGCGTACGAGGACCAGCTCTCCAGCTTGGTCACTTCGGAGGTCACGTCAGACGAGTCTGATGTTGACATGGACATTCCCCCAACCGTCGAGCCTGACCCAGTGCTGGTCATAGTTGGAGAGGCGGAACAGGTGGATGGTTCTGGTCTCCTTGTGGCCCCCTCTGTCCAGGTCCCTCCCCCCCGAATCGTCATCGACCTCACCCAAACCAGCAGCGAAGAACACATTGCAGAATCTTCTTCCGACGCGCAGTCCGATCGCGATTCCGGCTATCCAACCTCAGAATCCAGCGATAGCATCATCATCTTGGACGGTCCCCCTGATCCCATCCCTTCAACTTCGTACTCTCTGCAGGAAATCGAGGAATTCGTCACCATCGCACGGGATTCGAAGCGATCGGGTCACAAGGAGGCTCTGGCGACCATCGAAAGCTTCTATGCAAAGGCAAAGGCGACACCGAGAAGGCTCCGAAACTCGACGCAAACCTACATCCTGCTCAAGTGGAAGTCTTTGGCCAAGCCGGCTATTCAGCTCGACACATCGTCTCTACCAGCCAAACCATGCCCAACACTGGTCGTTCCATCATTCTCTCTCCGAAGACCCGATCTTCTCGCCCAACTCCCACCTTCTCCTTCCCTAGCCAACGTCCCCGAGATCATCGTCGACGCCTCATTCACAGGCATCGGCTTCATGTCCAAGTCCCAATGGTGCTCTTGGAAGCTGAAGGAAGGCTGGAGCTCCTCTGGACGACACATCAACTGGGCCGAGCTCGTCGCGATCGAATTGGGCCTACGAACCGCCATCACCATGGGCGTCCAATCCAGCCCTCTCCGCGTCCGCTCCGACAGCACGCACGCCATCAACGTCCTCAAGACGCACAAGACGCGTAACCGACACGAAAAGGTCATTTTGGATCAGATCTTGGGGCTTGCCAGGGCGTATGCGATCCAGCTGATGCCGGTTTGGATTTGGACCAAGGTGAACCCTGCGGATGCGATTTCGAGGCAGAAGTATCCGCCGGCACCTCTGAGGCTGGGGGATGAGCCGTTGCTTCCACCTCATTTGACGGATTTCGTCGAGGCGTCTTATCCGGCATCGTGGCCTCAGGTGCAGATGTGATATCAAGCATTGTCCACCGATCGAGGCCTCATGTCGACCTGTTCTGCACAATAGGTGTAGACACGTCGATAAACTCTCGTAGGCAACCTACGAGAGGCATATACCATCGGCATTTCCCGATCCTAGGGCGTCTTCCTCTGCTGTGTTACAAGAAAGTCACGAAGATTATGTATGAATTTATGCCTTCCTTTCAGATAAATGAAATTGTTATAATCCGTGCGTACATGATGCGTAAACTATTCTAAGCCTCGGAAAACAACAAGGGAAGTTTAGAAGGAAATGATATCAGTCCATCATGAGGTTTTATGAGCGTCTGTGTGGCGCAATCGTACTAGCGGCCGATTCCACACCCTCCAACCAGCGTAGGAATGGCGGATAATTGATGTACATGGCTCGTGCACAAAGCTTTAGGAGACCATTAGTCCCCCTCAGCTCCCAAAATATTGACATCTCTGCATTCGACTGTCCTTCCATAAGCTCACTAATTTTTGGGCGAACCAACTGAGATCAGAAAGGGCGGCATAGCTGATGGATGCCTTACAACTCACATTCCTTCATCGCCTAGCAACGCTGCATCTACTATATCCCTAATGATTTCCATCTCTGTTTTTGACAATGCCACTTTTCCGCGGCGCGCTTCCGGCTCGCTTCTCAATAGTTTTTCGAGCTCGACGATTTGCTCCTCGCAGTGTACGACAATATCGAGATGTTCGGCGAAGAAGGCTTGATAGATCTGCAGAGAAGTGTTTGCTGCTTGGGAGACAGCCTTGTACAATCCGTATCGAAGAATCGCTGCGTTGGGCTTAGGGCAAGATCGACGGTTCATCATATGTCGAAGTAAGGGGATGAAAGTTGGATAAGCTGAATGGATAGCGCGGGTAGGAGGAAAACGATGGATGAAAGGAAAATCTGGACAATGTGTATGCCATTAAATAAAGCAGTCCCGGATTTTGCGGTCGTCCACTTTGTTCGCTTTGTGGCCACAGTAAGTGGGTGGTGTGGCATCAGTGGCACCCGACCACCCTCACATTCGAGCGCTTGGACTTGATTGCAGATTGCCAATTCATAGTATACTACAGAAATGGCACCTCCGAGTATAATGGTGAGCAAAAGGTAAATAAGGTGGCAATACGTGCGGCGGCTTTCGTTTGTATACTC
This sequence comes from Coprinopsis sp. MPI-PUGE-AT-0042, assembly GCA_020736565.1. Lineage (NCBI taxonomy): Eukaryota > Fungi > Basidiomycota > Agaricomycetes > Agaricales > Psathyrellaceae > Coprinopsis > Coprinopsis sp. MPI-PUGE-AT-0042. The sequence goes on along the minus strand of JAHBOF010000049.1, from coordinate 30,895 downwards.
TACTAGCAGGCGAACTGGGAATGACGCATGATCAAATGGGCAGGGAGAAACAGAGGCCCGACACGGCACTCGCAATGCTTGTGTTGGCACGCGACCTCGTTAGGATTGGCGTGGAAGAGGTCAAAGTGCGTCACACAGTACTTTGCAGCATAGACCTGTTTGCAGCCTGGCCATCCACAGACAAGCATTGTTTTCTGATCGAACAAGGGCTTGCCTCGCACAGACCTGAGCAGTGGTCAGTGAATCAATGGCTGCTGTATGAAGGGTTCCCGGGCTTACAATCGTCCAAGAAACTCTTCGATATTCTTCCCAACTGATCCAGTGTCTTTGCTAGCACGGCGATAGTGGTACAACTTCAAGGCTCTTAGACCAAGTTCAACGAGATCCGGATTCTGGATGAGATCGTTTGCGAACTTCTTGTCGACCTGACCCCATCTGTTGTTGTGGGAAACCCTAGAGGCATCAGCAGTGCTAATTAGACAAAGGGATGTATAACTTGAAGCCTACATAATGCTGTTCGAAATAACTTGACCGGTTCGCAAATAGGCAAGGATAGCAGAGAGGATGCCGTTGCAAGCCTTTATATCATCCTCGTACCGATCTTTATTGAAATGGAAGGGCTGCTTTGAGGAGAGCAAGAGGCTATCCAGGATTTGGCGGGTGGTCGCTATGCATGCTGAGATTTGGCGCTCGAATCCAGCAAAAAGTTTGGCTCGTATTCTGCTTCCATACGAATGGTGTTGAAGAAAGCGTAGCGAAGGTTGAGCGTTCGGACTCTATCCCTGCAGTGGGCAAGGTAGCGACATTGCGTGGGTACCGCGACATATTAAGTGGGTTAGTAGGGCAGGTGGTTGATGTAAGATGAAGGAGTTAGTCCAGATGAGAGCTTTTTATATGTGCGTCTTGCCAGTACGAGAGACCGGTCCACAACCAACTGGTGCCAGGCCACAATACTCGTAACTCAGCCACCTGGGAGACAAAGTGGTGGCATTACTGACGGCAAACTTGTCCACTGATTGGCCCCGGCCATCGTGGGTTTGATGTGGCGTAGCTCTAGAGGCATAAGGGGGGCCGGAACCTTGAACCATTGAGACCCAACACGCAGCGACCGGCAGACCCAGAAGACCACGGCTTACTCTGGCTTACTGTGCGTTTATGTGTGCCACCGTTTTGTCTCTTTAGAAGCAGGTTTTTCGGACATAGTAGGTTCATTTACACATTCAACAGCTACAGTACAAACATACAGTGGTACACCAGCTCTAGATCTATTACCGAGGTGGTAGAGGAAGATGGCGGAGAAGGACATGAGCGTAAAGATTAGGATCCTCAGAAAGATGATTGAACCATTGTTCTCAGCCCACAGGCAGACGACGGGAACACCAGTGCCCTGGTTGGCGTGCTCATGCATCTGAATATCGGAGTTGGTATGGATAGCGAAGAACTTTTGCAGGCAGATACTTCCACAGGCATCGTACTTGCAAGTGAAATGAGGACCACTGCGTAGTGACGAATGAGCATGAATTCGTTTCTCGACCCGATGGAATCAGACCACCACTTACTTACCCTCGTGAATCAGATTTAGGATTGATGGACATGGACGTAGAGATAGGATCCTAGTTGGTCAACGGTGGAGTCCGCTGTCATTGAGGAACATTAGTTGGTGAGACTGCCAATACTACAGATCTTGCATGAAGCTGACCTTTGCCCTCGAATACCCGAGAGGGCCATCGCCTGAGCCGATCTCGAGCTTTGAGTGGTTGGTCACAAGTTCGTCGAACAGGCTCTCCACTTCTCTGACATGTTTTGTCGAGAGAAGATCCTGGAATGAAGCTCTGTTAGCCGAGCAGGGCTGACAAAAGAAGCTGTAAGACTTACAGATCTTCAAGGTTGTTTTCGTCCTCGACTTTACGGACATAAAGGCTCGCGATGTTGAGGAGTTTCCAACACTCGTTGACAGCGTACGTCCAAGAGGCCTCATTTAGAACATTATCATTCAACATCTCATCTTCAGGGAACGCAAGAGCCTCTGCGATGCATTCTTGCACCGCGGCAGGGTGGTCTCTGAATAGATGCTTATGCTGTTCCGATCCCTGAAGGACCGACTTGTTGAATACGTGACGAATGAAGATGTCGGTCATTGAATCTGCGGAAAAGTGAAGGAGCTTCGCTGATTGTGCTGGAGCCAAGAGGAGGTGGCGGATAGCGTGAAAGGGCAGCAGGGAAGACGGACCTAAGCGAGACCTATTTATACACGACCCTACTGCCTGGCTTTGTTTTCTTTATCGGTATGGCTTCATGATCAGCTGGGCCAGACACTCCGAATTGTGTACAAAGTGGCAAAAACGTGTCGGAGAGGTGATGGTGGGTACAACACGCTGCGATGCAGGGTTCCGACACTGGTAAGGATGGCTGTCCCAAACACGCCTACCTCGATAGATAGGGGCTCTGTTGTGCCATGCTCGTTTCAACGCGAAGAGTTACGATGACGTCGTGATCAAGGCTTGGCTTTAAGCTGAAGGGACATCAACCGTGAATGTTGAGATTAATTAACCAAGTGACGATTATAATGGGTGTCACTAATTACACTCATATCCGTAAGTCACCACGAGATAAGAATGCCATTGAGAGATAAGAGGGACCATTAGACAGTCAGTACTCCTCGCGACGCGGGGGACGCGCAGGGATCATCTGCAAGACCCATCCAATGATCTGAGGGTTTTGATTGAAATGCGACGGCCAGAAGCGGTAGACTTGCAGAAAGAGCCCGGATCGGCACTCGACTTGGAGGAGGAGCCTCCCTTGCCGGCAAAGAAGGGAACCATAGCCGACAGTGACTGAGGAGAAGAGCTCGATCTGTTCACTAGGTTTCGAGGTGGAGGTGCTGCCAGAGATCTCGAGAACTACGTCGCATGCAACGATGAAGGCTTTCGAAACAGTCAGTGGGTGGGGTGAAGCAGATTTGACTGTAATGCTCACAAGCGGGTAACAGCGGCAGGCGCCGTAGCCCCTCTCATCTCCTCTTTGCTGCCAATGCTGGGGTCGCTGCCCATGAGTTGACGAAAGGCGGCCAAAGCCAGCCGAAATCTTGACTTGAGGACTGCAGACCAGGTCGCTGTCGTAAGAGCTCAGGTCAGAGCCATGGCGAGTACGTCCACACGCATGACCTCCATGGAGACCTAGACAGTATCGTTGCGAGCTCAGCCTTGGTCTTGCTATGCGACTCGGACTGCTCGTGGCTGGCGCTGGGCGCTGACAAAAGACTCAGAGCTGTCGCTAGCAACCAAATGATAGCGAAGAGCCTTCGGTGGAGGAGTGTTTCTCCTCGCTGGACGCGCTGTAGCTGCGGGCGCGACCGAACGACCACTGGCAGTAGGTCCCATCTGAATGGGCGCCGAGAGGGTCGGCATCTCGCCACACAGAATAGCCTGGTTCAGCTCTGTCTTGGTCGGAAGGATGACATCCGTCGCACTGTCGGCCTTGTTTGTCTGCGCTGCAACTTTCGGCCTCTTGCTCCGATTGAAATCTAGTAGGACGCAGGCGAGTCAATATGTCATATCCTCAGCTTTTAGCAAAGCAACGAAAAAGCCCACCGATGAGAAGCTCTCAAATCCTGGCCGAGCATGGGTCATTCATTCCAAGAATCATCAGTAAGCTTATGAACCCCCCGCACTCACACACTTCTGTCGTTTTTGTAATGAAAACTCTCCCAAGCGCTTGTACCAGGTCAACCCAGGGATGTGCTAGAATGGTTGATGCTCCGGGGCGTCAAAAAACCATGTCGTTCTGGTCAATCGCAAGTCGGAGCCATCTCGGGCAACCCGTTTACGAGACTTGAGTCTCTCCCACACTGGCGACACTCGGCTGCAAAGCCGTAGCTTGGCCCTCAAAAACAGGCAGTCTAGACTCACCTGACAACGTGAAGGATCAGCAGAGCAGGTAAAAGCAAAGGTTGGCGACAGCACATATATTCTTCCCTAGTCCCAATTAGCCATTTGAACCTTGATGCCTGGGTTGATTTCTATCCCGAGCTCTGCCAAGGCACGACGCCCACAGTCTGCCCAGTTTCTAAAAGATTCTTCCGTGTTCGAACCACAAGTTGGATGCGAGAGGGTACTGCCTGCGCGTTTTTCTGCCAGTACTACTGCCTCTCCAGAGACACCCTCGATGGGTGATTGGGGAGGTGATGAGGAGCTCGGAGGTGGCGACGCCGCAGATTCTCCCGATACTCTTCTCTTCTTCATCAGCGGGCCGTTGGACGGTGATGCAGAGCCAGTCTGAGGGTAGTGTGACAAGCCCCGCCACTCCGTGTCCATCCTGCGACGTTGTCCTCCCTCTTTGATAGCGTCCAAAACCCCGATGACAGCGAGAAGGGTCTGGTCATATTCGAGGGGTCGGCCGTTGGAATCCACAGGGTGCAGGTCCTGCTCTGTCAGGGCGGCGAATTTTCTCTGCCCTTTTCTTCTCCTTCTTCTCTTTCCTCCGTCGCGCCTTCCCTTCTTCATCGCCCTCCTTGCCAGCTGGCTCGGGTGGTGTCACGGAGTCGGAAGCGATTTCCGCTCGCTCCTTCTGCTCTCTCAGCAGCTCAGCATCGCGTACTTTGACGTCGATGTGCCGCATAGGGCCCACGTATTCGCGTATACAGAGATGGTTCCATGGCTGCAGATGGGCTTTCTTGGGCGAATCATCAAGAAGAAAAGTCGATTTCGCAGAATGCCCCAATGCCTGCCAGGGCTTTTCCAAGTCTTTCGTTGTTTGCGTCTTCTGGACTTCTGTTCATCAGCATTGACGCTTTCAAGAGAAACAGTCGCAACATACAGTAAGCGTCCTTTGACAATCCAAGGGTATCTCTTGCCCAAACAACCTTCAGCCCATCCCGCACCTCCTAACGCCTTTTCAACCATGTCCGATACGCTATGTGGCTGCGCAGAACTCCAGACCATCGTGTCAAAGCCATTCCTTTGTCCGTGGATGGAAGAGGTAGTCCCGGAAGGAAGCCAAGTACGGTCGTGGATGTACTGTCCGTAGCGGTCTTGGAACGTTGGGAGGTTGCTGGTATACGTTGCGTCGTTGATGTGGACCCCGATAGACCAGTGTTCCATTCAGGTCTAGTACGAGGAGCTTGCGATGTGATCTAGGATCTTCCACTTTCGAGCTCGGTTGTGCTGAGACTGCAAGGTATTCCTCAGAAGGTTCTCGCAGTGGCGGTTCTGAAGGCGAGGATGCCCTGGATTTCGGTGCTGAAGAGGCCTCCTGCGTTCTCGGGCTAGGGGTCCCAGCGCGAAGATTTGCCAGCCTCCTTGGGGTATACGGTGTGACGATGGGGGTGAAGGAGCCACAGACAGGGAGTTCAAGACATCCGCAGAGTCGCTGTATGGATCAGGTTTAACAACCGAGGTTCCGACTGGGTCGAAGCCATAGTCATAGTCGTATTTTCCGTGTGGTCATCGTGAAGGACTTGGATGGCAAAGAGAATGTGTGTAAGCGAAGGCTTCCTATTATCTGAACAGTACATTAGGATACCGTATTGATAGCTGTTCCAAAACTTACCAAGGCTCTACGCATTCAGGATGGTCGAGTTGCCGCGTAGATGGGCGTCAGAAGGAAAGCCCAATGGGCGCCAATTGCCAGTGATCGCAACGTCACAGAGTCGCGGCGCTTGAATTGGCATCAGCGAGCACTTGCATGGGTTTGAAATGACAAAAATTTCGAGTTTGTGATGTCCCTGGGGAAATTTCTACCGATGCTGATACAGTAGGAAAGGAATAAGTTATGATGATATGTAGGGTAAGTCAGCTAGCTATTACAATTTCTGATTGGTTGATGCCCAAGTCCCTTCGCCTTCGAGTTGATTCCCTTACTCGACGATGGGAGCCAAGGTACCAGCGACCAAGGTGGCCTTGCTAGAATTGAATTCCTTTAGCAAGCGAGAAATAGCTTCATGTCCTTGGTCCAAGGCAGCTGACAGTGCCGTGTGTCCGTCTTTCGTACTGGGCACGGTAAGGTCAACGCCCGGGACATCCAGGAGCACCCGAACAATATCCTCGTGCCCGCACTGAGCTGCCACCTTGATTGCAGTGTCAACCATCTTCGTTGGCTGCGTTGACGTCGACACTTGGGAGGTCAAGGAGGAATTTGACGATCGCGATAAAACCGTTATGGGAGACTGAAATCAGAGCCCTCGTGATGGTGTTTGAGCTGAGATGCGTCCTGGGGCTTGCGAGAAGGAGCCTGGCAACACCCTCTTGACCGTTGGTCAGGGCGCAATAGACTGCTGACTGTCCCTCGTTGTTCGAAAGGTTGGGGTCGGTGTCGGGATGGGCGAGGAGGAGCTGTACTATGTCCTCGTGGCCAAGGTAGGCTGCAGTCATTAACGCCGACGACCCATTATTGGTCACTTGATTGACTCGAATATCGGCATGAGCAAGCAACGCCTCAGCTGTGCTCGTATGGCCCTGACCAGTCGCACACATGAGTGGCGACCATCCATGGTCCCCAAGATTGACATCGATGTCTGGGTGGGCGATGAGGAGCTCAGTCGTGCCCTTGTGACCAAAATGGGCCGCACACATCAGCGGTGTCCACCTCCTCCTATCCATCAAGTTGACCTGGATGGAAGGATGGGCAACTAGAAGGCTAACCAGCCTCTCGTAAACCGGCGTAAGCTGCACTCATGAGCGCTGAGTAGCCAGACCCTTCCGTGGCCACCACGTTCACCTCGATATCTGGGCGGGCGAGAAGTAAGCGTGCTGCTTCAACGTTGTTTTGTCGGCTAGCGAGCATGAGAGCCGTCCACCCATCCTTGTCCCGCACGTTGACTTGGATGCGAACGTCGTCGAGTAGCACTTGCACGACTTCGTGACTGCATATGGAAGCCCACATCAAGGGGGAGAATCCGTTCTTGTCTGTCGCATTGATAGATACGTCCGGCAGGCGCAACAAGTCTTGAGCTGCAGCCAGATGACCCTGACGACTGGCTAACCCTAGTGGCGTTTCCCGTTCTTCCTTCGTTCGGACATTAGGGCTGCCCAAGCTTTGAGTCCCGGCAAAGGCTATCGGGAGGGCCATGCCAGGCGACGAGGTGAAGAGGGCTAAGCACGTCAAACGCACTCACACCATCCAAGGATTGAGGGTATGAATGGCAGCCCGTGACGAAATTTGTGAGTTGGCTGGATATCGTCGAATCTACAGTGGACTCCCTGGCATGGAAAGCCCAGGCATCGTGGGCATAAGCCAGGAGTGGGTCCGCCAGTAGGGCTCGATCCAGTTCATCGTACGATTTGACTGAGGTGTCTTGAAACCCGCAAGCGGAGAGATGCGTGATACAAATTTTGGCAAGAAGGGAGTGGGGGGCGTGGGTAGAACTCAAAGAGTATGTCTTGCAAGGTTTCTGAGCCGTATAGTCTAAGTCTATATCAGAGGGTTGATCTGATCAGTTGAAGAACAAGACTCACGAACAAGTCGAACAAGTCTGCTTTCTTCGTCCATAGTCACCAGGCCACGACATAGGCCGATAAGTGTGTTTTCTGGTACAAGACGAGTAGATTTGAATGTATGATCGTCGGGAGATGTCGCAACAGCATGCTGTAGTTCTTCTATCGTCATCGATCGCTGAGCATGAGTCACCCAGAGCAGGATATACTTTGCAAGGGCTGCGTGTCTTGAATTTTGGCTGAGGATCCGTTGCCACGTTTGTTGATAGGCCTCCTCAATCTCAGTTGGAAACGCGTCAAGTGTCTCCCTAACATCGTAAATAGTGAGGCACTGGCAGATGCGTCCAGCTGCAGAGATGCATGAAGAAACCTGGGCAAGGACATTCAGTTTATCGATCTAGGCCACCAACGACTCTACTCACATCCCGCCGCATTTCTGCTTTATTGTCTTGACAATCTCTTCTTGTACAGAGCTATCAACGGCTGCCAGTAGCCCTTGGAGGTCCACGTTATCCTCGATCTTTTGCTTGATGTGGAGATCGATGTCTTCGTCCTGGGCGATGATAGGAAAGGTGTAAGCATCGGGAAAATGCGCCTCCACGGCCTTGAGAGGCCGCGATGTGATGAACATCTTGCAGTTGAGGGACGAGAGCTTCTTCACGAGAGCAAGCTGGATTCCGATGGGTGCTTCATCGAGTGCATCCAGGATATAGAAAGTAGCCGGAAGCTGCTTCGTGAGCTCTTGCAGCAGGCCCAAAAGCTGAGCTTCTGTGGGTTGTGTGCCTTCCTGGATGTGCTGAGCGTAGGTCTCTTGGACAACTTGCAGAAGTTCGGAGTGTCGTTCGACCATCTGTCGGACGAGAACCTCCAGGACAGTTCTAACAGTCATCTCCGAGCGGTCGCTATAGCGAATGTAGATGTAGGCAACACATATCCGCTGGCCCGACTCTTTAGCCATGGCTTCAAGCATGTTGATGACAATAGAGCTAATGAGACGGCTTGTTATTTGCGCACAGACAGACATTCACGAATTCAACACTCACGCGAGAATGGTCTTCCCCGCGCCGGCTACACAACAAAGTTATTGTACAGTGCAGGAGCGAGGTAAATGAGAAACGTACGGATTCCAGAACCCCACAAGATCTTGAGGTCACCATTGGGTTCAAGCCAGAGACTAAACTTCTCGCCCCGAAGAAGCCATACTCCCGTTCCAAGGGTGGCCTTAGCAAGAGTGTCCTGGTGTATCTTTCGGAAATTGGGGATAGCCAGCAGGATGGCCTTCAAATCGTTCTTGATATCATGATAATGTATGTGCGTGTGACTGTCGCCTCCAATGACACTGATACTGCCGTCGTTGATTTGAACTTGACTGTTTCCTTGAACCAACGCAGTTGTTCGAGGAGAAGAAGCGCTCGCTGGTTCACATTTTAATGCAAGGCCAAGTACCGCTCAGATCCAACACTTTACCTTGACTGCCATGTTGGCCCCTAGATCTATCCTGTAGCTTTCGTCCAGCCTAAGGTGGTCAGCTCGTTGTCCATTAATTCTGACGCACTATGGCTTACCTTCAGTCTCACGCGCGGCTGAGGCATACAATCTGGCACCGTGAAGAGCCCTGTGAGGGCCTCAGCGAGATGGTGGTCCAAGGGAAAGCGAATTGATGTAATCATCCGCCCGAAACGGGTTGTGTGAAGACGGTGTGAAAATTCCAATCCGGCTTTTCGAGTAATCCTCTACACCCACAAAATCTTCTCTACTAAACGGTCTGAAGATCTAAGACAGTCTGTCTTTGCTGAAGCCTAGAAAGTATCCCCAACTACTCAGAAGCTGCGTCTGCGCGAACGGGGGCTATAGCCAACTGGAACAAAGGTGCTATACAGCAGCGACAGGGGATCACTTTGGAAGTACATGAGATCGGGCAAGAAGTAGCGCAACAATGCCACCTCAGGCACCGTATGTGGACGGTTTCCACGGTCCCTTAGGCCACTTATCTCGCAGGGGATTAGTGGCCTAAGCAAACTAACCGTATTTCCTAATTTGGAAGCGCACGGTTTGCAAACCGTGCACGGCGGTTCGAACCGTTGCTGTTCCAGCTCAGGCATGGCGGTTTCGGATGCTATAGAGGCCCTTAGGCCACTTATCTGGCAGGAAGTAAGTGGCCTAACCAGCCAATCTGAGACCGTCGCTCCCCACCCAAATGTGCGCGAAATCTGCTAAACCGGTTATGGTGAAACCACACACGTTTCCTTCCCTCTCAGACGGGCAGGAAAACACTGTTTCGGCGTTCGGTCATGTGTCGCTTCTTCGCCATCAGCCGCTGAAAAGCCTGTTATGGCTTCGTACGATTTCCGTCGGCGTTCTTGATGGCACGGAGATTAACACTTAATTTGGAATGTTATGCCAGTGTTATTTGAATGTTTTCCGTATGTTGTTTATATGTTTGACATCTGTAAACCGGCCAGTATAGCGCTATTCTAGTACTTTCCCCTGTCTATTTCGGGCTCTAAGTATCTGGTGCTCCAAGGAATGAGTGGAACCAACGGCGCGTTGTGTACCAAGCACTAGAAAATGCGTGGATTGGCGCGTGGATTGGCGCTCGTTCCATCCCTTCTCTAGGAATGGACGTGCGTGCTGATATCTATCACTTGTGAAAGCTAATAGATAGATAATTTGCTTGACACGGTGCACACGCTCTCCGGGGGTGGGGCACTTGAATTTGGTTGGTAATAGATCGGTGCTCCCAGGTTCCAACGAATATAATCCACCTCTCAGCTGTCATTTAAAGAATTAACTTGGATGTTGCTCAATATCCCCATGCCGTGGGGCACGGATAGGAAGGAGGGGCCAGGAGGGGCAGGCGATATATGTTTCTCGATCGCTGGAACGACAAAATGATGGGATCAAAGAGCCCCTATCGCTCAGAAAACATTTCGAAAAGTTATAGGAAATCATCGCTTGGGTTTTAAGGCAAGATGACCTATATTTGAGGTCTATTTTAGTATAGGTCGGGATATTTGGCTTTATCTCAGCAGAGGGCCATGATCTCCGTGGTCAGACGAAGTCGGACGAAATCAATCGTCCCAATCGCGTTCAAGCTGAGCATATCCTGTTCATGTTGCCTTGTTTTGTAGTACGGTAAAGCACTTCCCAAGAGACCAAAAAGTTCAAGGATATGTATGTTTTAGAAGATGTCTCGGGTGTATATGGAGGTCATTAGATGCTATCTGAACGCATGGGGCATCCATTCTTCAAAATATGACAGCTTGAATCCGTTATTTCAAGTTTGTCGAGATTTGAGCTGCTGCTCACATTCAGTGCTACGCGGCATGCCTAAGCGAAAGTGCCTATGACGACAGTGGAAGTGCTTGTAGCTGCTACAATTCCCCTTATATTGCACCCTCTATGACTGTAGTGTACTCATTTCGGCCTTCCGCCAAGTCTCAGATATATTCCCAGAGCTATGGCTCAAACCATGCATATTCGTAGTCGAAGCGCGGTCTTAACAGCGCCTATCCTTTTCTAATAAGAAACAAGGTGTACTGGTCATCAATTGATTATGTGGCTAATTCAATGCGAGGGTAGCCACCATAACACTGTATCACAGTATGCAACTCGTGAGGGGGGATGATTTCAAAACTGTTAGGAAAAGACGGATGTTTGTCGTGACGGGGTCACACTTAACATACCTTTGCTAAGAAGCACGAGTCACTGACTTTTGTACCGTTCATTATCTCCGCAATCTGAATATCAAATCCGGGACCCTCCACTATTGGCAGCCGATGACTAGCTGGTGATTCCGCTTAGGAACTCGCGAGTCCAACCTTCAATCAAAGGGAAAAGATAGCGGCTAGTAGCTTCAAATCTTTTCCATCTACCAGTGTCCCTTTACCTATGCTAAATGCATACAACAGGCTTCAGTACCTGGATTGGCAAATAGCGAGGAGCGAGGAAACAGTAGGTGGTATAACATAGCTATGAGGTCTGGTAAATAGCTCGATGCGTCACATACCCGCCTTGAGGATGTCTCGATGGTTTCAGCAACCATACTGGCTTATTCGCCTGCATATGCTGGAACCAAACCGCAGTATTGGTCGAGGGGAAGAGTGGCGCAAGCGGCAAAGCCCGACGCCGCGGCCCGTACTGTCAGTGGTGCAACCGGGTACGGTTTCGAAGTCACCGTCGTCGGTTGAACAGCAACGGTTCGAACCGCCGTGCACGGTTTGCAAACCGTGCGCTTCCAAATTAGGAAATACGGTTAGTTTGCTTAGGCCACTAATCCCCTGCGAGATAAGTGGCCTAAGGGACCGTGGAAACCGTCCACATACGGTGCCTGAGGTGTGCTGTTCAAACCGACGACGGTGACTTCGAAACCGTACCCGGTTGCACCACTGACAGTACGGGCCGCGGCGTCGGGCTTTGCCGCTTGCGCCACTCTTCCCCTCGACCAATACTGCGGTTTGGTTCCAGCATATGCAGGCGAATAAGCCAGTATGGTTGCTGAAACCATCGAGACATCCTCAAGGCGGGTATGTGACGCATCGAGCTATTTACCAGACCTCATAGCTATGTTATACCACCTACTGTTTCCTCGCTCCTCGCTATTTGCCAATCCAGGTACTGAAGCCTGTTGTATGCATTTAGCATAGGTAAAGGGACACTGGTAGATGGAAAAGATTTGAAGCTACTAGCCGCTATCTTTTCCCTTTGATTGAAGGTTGGACTCGCGAGTTCCTAAGCGGAATCACCAGCTAGTCATCGGCTGCCAATAGTGGAGGGTCCCGGATTTGATATTCAGATTGCGGAGATAATGAACGGTACAAAAGTCAGTGACTCGTGCTTCTTAGCAAAGGTATGTTAAGTGTGACCCCGTCACGACAAACATCCGTCTTTTCCTAACAGTTTTGAAATCATCCCCCCTCACGAGTTGCATACTGTGATACAGTGTTATGGTGGCTACCCTCGCATTGAATTAGCCACATAATCAATTGATGACCAGTACACCTTGTTTCTTATTAGAAAAGGATAGGCGCTGTTAAGACCGCGCTTCGACTACGAATATGCATGGTTTGAGCCATAGCTCTGGGAATATATCTGAGACTTGGCGGAAGGCCGAAATGAGTACACTACAGTCATAGAGGGTGCAATATAAGGGGAATTGTAGCAGCTACAAGCACTTCCACTGTCGTCATAGGCACTTTCGCTTAGGCGTGCCGCGTAGCACTGAATGTGAGCAGCAGCTCAAATCTCGACAAACTTGAAATAACGGATTCAAGCTGTCATATTTTGAAGAATGGATGCCCCATGCGTTCAGATAGCATCTAATGACCTCCATATACACCCGAGACATCTTCTAAAACATACATATCCTTGAACTTTTTGGTCTCTTGGGAAGTGCTTTACCGTACTACAAAACAAGGCAACATGAACAGGATATGCTCAGCTTGAACGCGATTGGGACGATTGATTCGTCCGACTTCGTCTGACCACGGAGATCATGGCCCTCTGCTGAGATAAAGCCAAATATCCCGACCTATACTAAAATAGACCTCAAATATAGGTCATCTTGCCTTAAAACCCAAGCGATGATTTCCTATAACTTTTCGAAATGTTTTCTGAGCGATAGGGGCTCTTTGATCCCATCATTTTGTCGTTCCAGCGACATCAGGGGATTGTGGATCGTCTTGTCATCTTAGAGAAGCCACTAAACTCTTTGGTCAGGCATTGTGGCTGAAGTAATGCACCTAAGACTTGTGGGTGGTCTTACAGCTCGATTTAATTGTCGAGATATCTTGAGACATTCGGCTAGGGTATCGCATTGGTTGATATGTTCAAGTTCCATCGTTACTTTCCATAATATCATCAACTCAATCTATGACATGCTTTAACCCCTGCCGAGGTTTTATATAGGGGTGCAGCGCTCGTGATTAAGAGAATGGAAAGCCTCCTGGTGATGAGGACAGCCAATGTCAATCACTTGTCATGCCCAGCACCTTTGTGCAGTGTCCAATCAACCTCTGCCATTGTAAGCATCGGAGATGCTGGCCAAGGCCCCCACCATCGGAATGATTTACTACCTGGGAAGGAGCCATCTTTCTTGTAAACCCTTGCCCGTACGTTCATTGCAAAAAATCCTATCTAGATTAGAGATCTTGAGTGGGAACTGTAGGTGGTTAGCGTTGTGTGCATCTCTGGCTTTGTTGATCTGTCATGACGTTGATTCCAGGAATTATAATTACCCTTAGACCGGCATCACCTTGCGTGCGAAGGTAGGTGTTTACCATGAGTGCAATTAGGAGAGAACAGGTCTACTACCCCAGCGCTACCAGAGATTACAATTTTGGCAAGACTTATGCGATCTGATGATTGGATCAAGCGTGGCGCTTTGTATCCGTGGTAACGGGATTTGCATCACCGCAAATCTGAACGCTCTCGACAATGCACTACAGGCTTTGCCCGTTCGGACTGTCCTGGCATGTTTCAACAGCAAGAATCCGACCGGCATGGGTTATTGTTGTGCCAACACTGACAGGACTACTCATCGAATATTTGTCAAATAGTACTCAATGATTTCACAACGAATTGAGAGCTCGATGATATTATGTCATTGAAGGTAAAAATGACCGTAGACTATAAGGCTGAGAAAGGCTGCATAACTAACAAACACCATGAACAATGAACCGAGTCATCGAGTGAGTCATTCCGCCGCGTCAACCACCTTCTCCGACATTGCCTTGAGGCGAGCTCGCCTGCTCTTGATCTTCGCAAAGGCACTGTTAGCAGGAAGAGTCTTCTTGGTGTTCGAAAACGAGGGGAAAACTCGCCTGTAGCAGTTCTGTGAGAGGGGAGCTACAGCATGTACCAGCATACCACTTACTGGTTCCACCAATTCAACAGTTCCTTCACCTCATGCTGCTCCTCAGGGTCCTCAAGCAAGTCAAGCACGGAATGATAGAAGGTTTCAGAGTCCGTCTCAGAGTCTGCACGCGAGAAGATAGACGCGGATGTCAGGGAGAAGCGAACCTTGCATAATGGATTCAGATGACGTTTCAGATTAAGCGCTTGCAAGAACCGCACCTGTGTTGCGATATAGGCCAGCGAAGCCCTCGTAACGGCGGTCATTCCATGAATCCTCGCGTTACCCGACCGCGTTGCTTTGACCTCCCTCTCGACGGAACTTGGAGAGGTGAATATATGCTTGTAGGCCTAGAAGCGCGGGGGGTTACTATGAGTACCATATCGTGACGGTGCCTAATAAAGCGCCGACGTACCTTCAACAAGATTTTGCTACGGAAGAGGCCTGTCCAAGGCTCGTTCTCGTCGTAAGCCTCGTCTTTATACAGGAAGATGGGCCAAGACGTCCCTGACACAACTAGCTCCTTGTCCTTGAGCTGCCTCTGCACCCTGTAACGAAACGCAAAAACATGAGCTTTCGAAGGACAGAGGATATCAGGCAGGTGGCCCACTCTTTCTGGTTCCAGTCCAGTTCAGCAGGACACAGAAGTTGGCCTGTTCGAGGGTGTGAGAAACCACGGTCCATCTTCACGTTGCGAGATAGCGGGGGGTTCAGAGGTTGACCGGGTGGGATGATCCAGTCAAGCACCGCCCCTTTCAAAGTCTTGGTGTCGTCAGAGCGAAGCGCTGTTTGCACCCTTCTGAATCTATAAGCAGCGGTAGTTAAAGATGAGCGGACGAAAAGTCGAACAAGAGCTTACCATAGCGGCTATCGCCATGACCTCTTCCTCGCTAGCGTCGAGGATACGCTGGTGGAGAGAGGGTATCATTTGAGTAAATTCTGGTATACTCGCATCTCTCGTCGTGCTCTGGAAAGGATGTGAGACGAAGAGGGAGTAAGAAAAGAAGCAACATACTGGGGCTCCTCTGGAGCTTCTTCGGCCTCTTCATCCTCGACAGCTAGTCCATTGTTGATCAGGGCGTAGATGTTCACGAAGGCGTAGACAGTACGGCCAAAGTGACGTCCGTGGTGAACAAGGGGATCCGTCTGGTTCCTAAACCACATTTAGTTCGATTGCGGAACTCTAAGATAAAGAATGCTTACCCTCGTTTTCTAGGGCCTAGCTCGAGGGCATTTACCTTCGAGGCACAGCAGAAGTTCTTCTGATGAACTCCGTGTCGGAATCGCTGATGCTCGCTCTGTACATTTTCCTTGTCTGCAGAACTCATGCGTGTGGCAATTGGGACGACCGTAGATCTAGGCAGCAGGGTGTTAGGAGTAGGGCTTGTAAAAAAAAAGAGAGTAGGTTGAAACTGGGGATTTTTTGTACTGAATTCAGCTTCCTCTGTCTTTAAGTCTGGTTCCCTGAGGACGGCGTGAGCAGCCATCATGACGCCGGGAGATAGTGCGACTCTGCCATGCGATCATTCTACTAAGAGATGAGGCAAAGTGGTTCACCCCGCGAATCTTGCGTCTAATGCAGATTGATATCAGTGTGAGAATTAGTTATTAAAAGACAACGGTTTCAAGAAGCTAACGGCATTGTAATGACAGAAGCGCAAGTGCGTTGGGACCTAAGCTGAAGATGACCCGTCGGTGGTCATCGTTGACTCGTCAGAAGAGTAATCTATCTCTGACTCCATGGAGATATCGTTGTCGGTGTTGGTTGAAACCCCTGCACTGGGGTGGTGCCTTTGGGCCTGGTAGGCCAGGGCTTCCTTATACGCTGCAACATAGAGTACATCTCCTGAACGATACCCGCTAGAGGTCAACTGGGCCTCTGATTTGCCTAAGCGAGGCCATGAGGGGCTGAACACTCTAGTCAAAGAAGGGGCACTCACAACAAAAGGGCAGTGGCTGTTCGCGTTTGAGGACAGCTGAGAATTGAAATGGTGGCACGATGGATTCGACGTTTGCCTGCGCAATGGCTCGGATTGCTTGCTTAAGCTCTGATCTCTTCCCGACACATCTTTGGATCTGTTGTTTTATGGCATTTCGTGTGCACCCCTTCGTCCCGACGACACCATCGGGATATCGCTTCTTGTACGCTTTGATGGCACATATGAAGTGGGCGAGGTATGGCCAGTAGAAGTCCTTCCAGAGGTCTTGTTGACGACGACGGCTTGAACGAACCATCGACACGAGCTCATATCGGCTGAAGATCCAGCTTGCCAGTTCTGTTGCGAGGCCGCGGGTGTAGATGCATTCCAGTCGTTCTTCGTGTGGGATGTCATTGACATCGCATATAGTCAAACTGGTCCTCGAAACACCATACCAGACCGAGGATGTGTCTTCGAGATTCGGCTCAACGTATGACCGGAAGTCGAGAATGTTCTGGAGCTCGACAAAGCAAAGCAAGGCAAAGGTAGCGACAAACAGGTCGCGGTCTTCGAGGTTTGGAACATGCTCCGACTCAGCGTCATCTGAAGCTGGAGAGTTAGCCCTACGATGTACGTTCTTCCATGACAACGAACCTGAATTTGCGGTGGTTGGGCCACCTTGGACAACAAAGGTGTGGTGGAAAAAATGCACCATTTTCCGGAGGAGAAGTCTTGACGGTATATGAACGGTATTGGTCAAGTCGGCGTCCCCGATGAAAGCATGTATCAGCCCCACCACGGTTGTAAGCATGGTCGCGATCGAATAGAAGTGACCCCCGTGACAGATGGCGTTCTCCATTGTCCAGACTGCGTGAAGGGTATTGGGTGCCATGACCCTACCGTGGGTGTTAGACAATTACCAATACCAGATAGGCAGGATAGCACATACAATCGGGTTTTAGGACCGAGAACAACTGCTTCGATGATCCATTTCTCGCTATTGGGTGCTTTGCCTTCGCCTATGCATCTCAGGAAGCCGTCGATTTCGGTGAAAGAAGGGACCTCGCCACCCTTGGGTCGCGCAATCACCCAGAGCTTCAACCCACACTTGACCTCCACCCACGTCCCGAAGCCATCCGAGTCGATGTGAAGATAATGGAGGGCACCATCGAAGGCAACCAAGCTCCAGCACATGTCGCTTGTCGGATATGGGGTGAAACAAAAATGATTGCCAAGAGTTTTTAGCCAGGCGATGTGTTCGGTAGAGAAAGGAAACTTTTGCTCTGGACGAAGACCAGGGGGCATTGGTAAAGTCAAAGCGTTTACAAGGGGACGCGTTTCAATGGGTAAAGCCGAGAATTCCAGCATGTCTTTGAGAGTTGTACGCCGGGACCTGGCAACGGAAATATCGTCGTTTCCGACGGGTTGTGATTGATCTGAGCGGGAGACCAAACGTTCAGAACCGACAAGGATTCGAGCATATGTAATGACCTGCCTTGAACCTCGATCACGGAATCGATTCGACCCAGCAATGCTTCCAGCCCTGCTTTATCAAAACCGTCATTCGATGAAGCTGTCTGACAGTCAGTGTGGATGATTGCGAGCTTGCCGGATTTAAGCCACACGTCTCGTCGGTCTTGGACAGACATGCCCAGGTATTCAGCCTCAGACGTAACGAAGAATGCAGAGCGTTCGGGATCCTGAAAGGTGCAGCGGCTTTTCTTCGGGAAGGTTGCTGGCCTCACTTGAATCAGAGGAAAGGTCGCAGTCAACTTTGTTGATATCGGGACGGAAGTTGGACTTGATGGCGGAGAACCAGTGAGTGAAGTTGGCGGCATCTTCTTCCTAAATACAGAAACGTCAGATCACCCTTTGCGCACTGTCTTGAAGACTAACCGAGAGAAGGGGGGGCCCAGCTGAACACCTCACCACGAGGTCCATAGAACGTATAAGGGGTTTCCATTCCCTCAGGGTGCATCTTCTGTGGTATCAATGGTAGATATTAGCGAACTTGCTCAACATAATCACGATGTATACCATGCCTTTATAGATGGATCAACAGCCAGCCTCGCCGAGGACTGGGGCGGGAGCCTTCTTTTGGCATCGTCCTGAAGTGGTTGTCGATGGGATCAGCCAAAGTAATAGGTCGAAAGATAGTGACGACTCACTGTGATTTGGTCGAGAACGATGGCGGTATCGCGCGTGCTACCCGCCTTGGAATAAGTTGCGGTCTTCAGATTTACACCACTGGAGGTAATTGAAACGGCTGGTAATACCGCTCCTCTATGCACGTCGGGATCATCGAAATCTGCAGTTCCTTTCTCCTCCTCGCCTGTCGATGCCTTTCTCGGTCGTTTCCGTGGGTTAGCAGAGCCCTGTGACACCGTTTTGGGAGGTTTCGTGGGCCTCGTGGTACTAGGTTTTGCAGGCAGCTTGAGGGGTTTCTTCTTGGGGTTCGTTTCGAGAGGTACTGAAGGTGATTTGGGGGGGATAGCCGGAGGAACCTTGTGATCAGGAGCTTTGGCGGGGACGGTGCTGTCTCCCGAACCGAAGCTTGTTGCAGTAGGTACCGCCCCTTCAGGGCATGGTGAGAGTATAGATCGAAACTGGTGAGCCGTAGTTGGAACGGAACGACTAACCCCAGGCGCTTGTCCGCCAGGAGGCATTGGTGATGGATCCTCTGGCTCTAACTCGACCGTGGCCGCTAGCTCCTGATCAACGGCGTTGGTGCCTGACCCTTGGTCAGTTGGAGGGTTCTGACCGCTATTCATCTCCGTTAACTGGGACATGGCTGGTGATGTACGGGATGAAGGGGTATCCTGGTCATCAGACCGACGATCAAGGAAGTCAATGTCCATCAAATCGGCTCGAAGTGAAGGAGAAGCGATTCTTGCAGGCGAGGTTGTTGGTGGTTCAGAGATTCGGAAGGAGCTCTTCGAAGGGTGATCCGACGCGGGAATGAGGCTAACGCCACGGTCCATGGGAGGAGTGGCGACTGCACCAATCTGGCCTCTAGGAGAAGTGCATCCATCATCCATCCGGCTGGGAGCCGCCGCCACGTCGTTTTCCTGATCGCCAGTTGGTAGGTCTTTGAGAAGTCGCTTCAATGTGCTTTCATCAACTTTCATCCCAATCGCTGCTAATGCAACCGCTCCTACAATCGACGCAGGAAATGAGGTTGCAATGTTCGTTGAAGCAACAGCGGATTGGATACATTCAGCAAAGCTCTCAAGAAGACTGATATTAGGGATGTTCAGCAGAGATGTTGTGTTCGGCTGCTCGGCCATGGATTTGCTAGCCTGGCCAGCTGATCCATGTGGTGGCACACCAGCCCCTGGAAGCTCTAGAGACGTGCCAGTGGGCAGACTCGCAGGACAAGTCGCCAGTAAGGACTCCGATGGTATCGCGCAGGGTTTTTCATATTCGGGGGAATTGGCAAGAACGAACCAGCGGGCAACCTCGACAGGAAGCGTTTTCAACGACTTCCCAAGGCGTGTCGTTGAGGATCTTCTGGATGGCCGATGTAGTGGTCATCGTGCCTCTAGCAATTCCAAACACGGCGTCGAATATGATGTTCTCGACAAGAGTAACGGAAGCGGGCTTGTCGTTCCCGTTGTAGATTGCAGCCTAATGAGCAGTTAATGAGAATTGGACTTCTTGGGCAAGTGAAAAAACCCCACCGAAACCATATGCAAGCGATCGAGGCTCTGCTTCCAGACGCTGATCGTGCGAAGTAACAGCAAAGGTGAAACAAAGAGGGAGTAGAATAGGGGAAGCCGAACTTTGTAGGCAGAGTCAGTGGCTGACAGCGTGAATAACTTGCTGAGTTGGGCTCTGTCGAAGTCTGTTAAGACCTCATGGTCCAGATTCGCTTTCGAAAATGATTCGGGGATGTCGATATTGCCCTGGAAAGGTACAGTCAGACCGGTAAGTTGATTCAGATGGTTCCAGTCAAAACCCACCGCGAGCAACCATGATAAGTGGAGAGACGCCATCAGGATGTTGTTGACGATCTGACAGCCACTCGTCTTGGCCAACGTGCAAGCCAATTCCTTCATAATTCGAAGGGGTGGCGTCAACGCTTGCATTGTGGACGAGGATGAAGGGTCCGCTGCCGGCGTGCTTTCGATAGGTTTGAGGAAGGCTTGCAAGGACATCCGCGCCTTGAAGAGGATGGCTTGGACATCTGCAAGTAGGGCTAAAGCCTGCGAAGCGTGGTCAAGGTCATTCCTACACAGATATTACGAATTCACTGTACGGGGTTTTTCGCAGGATTCCAATTGGAACGCCATCGCGGTACTCTCGAATGACGGCGCTGGCCTTCCAAGGTTGAGCCAACATCGATCACGCGCATTGCGGCTAGGTAGCGACAAAGCATGACAGACGCGTGAGGCCTCTTAGAGATGCCATGTGAATCAAGTATGGCGACAGAGAGTGGCGAAGTGCCCGTTGTATGGATTTCGGTCCCATGGTCCAAGATCAAGGCACGAATGGTACCAGCATGGGCTTGACCATGAGCCGGTAGAATTTCAGTCATCTCAAAGTGCCGAAACTTGCGAATAAAGGGCTGTCACGGTATCGTTGTCTTGTAAGCCTAACATGGGTGTGAGCAGGAAACAGATTACGCACCAGGAGGAAATGCTCCCCAGCTTGGGTACCTTGAGCGTCGCTAACATTGTTGCATCTTGATTCATGGCTGTCGCCGCCTCCAACTCGAGCCTGAAATGCCTTCTCCACACTTCCCGCATCTCCGTCCAGTACAATGATATCTTCCCAAGGAAAGTTGTGCAGGAAGGCAGAGCTTGCTCTTGACCAAAGCTCGTCAATATGAGTTTGCCGAGATGAGTCCATCATTATTGCGTCCGCGTGCAAGAAGCCTTCAAAGAAGTTTGATCTCGAGACTGGGGATGATGGTTCGCGCGGAACAGGGTGAGCAGGCGCGTCGCTCGATTTGGACAGCCTTATTTGATCACGTGAGTGCTCGTTGTCCCCGCTCCGATCACCTGTATATGCGTAGTCGGGATTTTGAATTCACTAGCGATCAGAAGAGCAAAGGGTGGCTCTCAGTACTTAATGCCGGCGGGCCTTCCGTCAATGCTAACTAAGGTTGTGACGATAAAAAAGGATTATGAAGCACGCCGTGATTTTTGGTCTTGTATCCCGTTCTTAGAGCATTCTTGAAGGAATGGTTTGAAGGAAAGTCCAACAACATACCCTAGGCTCAGCCCCAGTATTACATTGAGACTCCGGCAGTAGACCCTTCGCAGGACTTCCTATACCTGAAGGTATGGGAAGCCAGCGTTAGCCAGGTTATACACTGTCCCTTCAATTGAGTGGCAACTAAGTTTGTTGACTCTCAGCGTCCAAACCTCAAGCTAGTAACCAACGAATACTCACTTTATTACATCGACGCCCAGCTCAAGAATTATCTCGGTAAAGTAACCGACGCTTGCTTCCGTAGACTCTGTCGGGCCACCCCAATGGCTGCACTTGATTTGGTCAGTCGTAATCTTCAGGAGCTTTCACAAACCTCAACGTCGTTTCACAGAATTTACCAGGATCGTGAATACATTCGAGATGGGGCGACTCGATGACTGAGCTGCAAGATACGACCGTTGTGGAAAGAGCAAAGGTCAAACGTTGGAGGGCTCTCGTTCAAAGGTATTGCAATGCGTCTAGCAGGCTCTATTAGCGCACATCCTCTTACCAGCTGCCATACAGCGTATCCACCCATCACGAGGTTAATCACAGTTCAATAGAAAGAGGATGCCCTGCTTAACATTGATGCCCTTGACGGAAAACACTGCCTAGTATTATGAGAGCTAACGAAAGGCGTACAAGAACGAAGCTTAAAAAATATACAGTAGTGAAGGTATAAAAGACGAGTGAATGTATGTACCGATAGCCTGCGAGTCGGACCATTTGTCCATATTCTTTAAGGAACAGGCGCTGTACCCGGCATCGATCAAAAATCGGGCTCGAAGTCGCGATAGACAGCGTCGGGGTTTGTGTCGTACGTCTAGATAGACTGGGTGAGCGATGTGTACTGTGTTGTAGGTCAGAGGACTCACTCTCATAACCTGCTGCTCATATGCCATCCTTTTGAACAAAGCGTCTCGCAGGTATGTCGCCTCCGCTCTCATGGCGTCATGAGCTTCCATCCGGATGGCCTCCACAGAGCGAGCGTCTAAGTAAGCCCTGCCTTCGGCGAATATGCATGATTTGAGGTAAACCTATGTTGAAGTCATGTGTCAGCGCTAATAGATCGTCGCGGTTTAGATTCTACCTTTGTGCCAGGTTGGAAGAATGCCAGATTGAAGCAAGCATCGTCTGGAGTGAAGGCAAAGAAGCTCACGCAGCCGTCGCTGAGGACTAGCTTGAGAACTTGGGAAGGGTAGAGTGGGAGGTCTTCATAGATGGCCTCTCTAACGGACTCAGTCAGGAGCAGACCTTGCTCTAGATGCTCGTCGATCTTCTCGGACATTTGGTACTCACGAAGGGCCCGAACTCGCTCAAGCACCCTTGCTGAATGTCCCAGCTCCATCACCCCCTTGACTTCGAGGACTAAGCACGCATCTGGGTCGAAGTGGCCAGTGTTAATCCTTGTACACATCCATCCTGGTAAACCTGTGCCTTCTTGGGTTGTGACGTTCATGGGCGCTCTGCAGAAGTAGATATCGATTTTCGTAATAAACTCTCTTGTGTCACGGTCGGGGCAGAGGCCATGGTCGCGTTGAATGGCTTCGCAGGCGTCCCTTAACCATTCCTAATCGACTCGTTAGAGCTGCAAGAGGGGACTTCAAAGAGCTGGATGCTTACTGCCTTGATGTGCGGATGGAAAGGTGTCACCCCAAACCAAGCCGCCAAAGTGGGGGGGACACCATGCATGAGGTACTCAGCCTCGATGGAGGGTCCTTGGGGGAGTTGAAGAGTTGGACGTCGGCGGGGTGTTGGGTTGGAGGTTCCACCTTCTAACAGTGGATGTGTGGAGCCCATATTTCGACGCCGCAAGCTGCTCCGAAGGAGGGATTGTACGAAATGGTCTTCTGACATTGAAATATCGGTGTAAATGTTGGAGTCCGAATCCGATGTGTCGTCGTCGGTTTGGCCTTGGCTCTCAACCGGTGAGGAGGGAGTGGTCTCCGGTGAGGAGGGAGTGGTATCCAGTGGCTGGCTACCCCCCTCGGTAGGCATATCCTGAGAGAGGGAGAGTTGGTCCTCGTCTTCCCGAGTGGTCTTTGGTGACGAACTGAGAGGGATATCGTTCTGCTCATTTCTGCAGTGGAAAGGGGTAAGCTAGCGCCCTTCTTGAGGCGAAGCAGACAAGATTTAAGGCCTACCTTTCGTCCCTTCCCGAGCCCTCCCGCACGATATTATTACTCATAGTTGAGGATGGTCGATGTGGAAGAAGGATTGAGGTTGAAATTAGGCGCTGTTCAAAATTTGGGGGCAGCGAACAAGCGTGTAAACTTAGAGCGGCGAGCTGGCAAGTTTCTGAAACCCCTCGAAAACAAACAAACCACCGCGGTAGAGTTCCTACGCCTGAAGAGGAAACTCATGTCACGCGTCTACAAGTTCCATCTTCGCTGAATCTCTCAAGAAACTGCACGAGAGGGGTAAGATTATTTTCATGAAAGAGTATACATCTCCAATTGATTAGAACGTCCACGATTCTAGAGACCACAGCTTCCACATTGAAGATTGTCTGTTTTTGGGTCATGGCGCGAAGACTATGCAGTTGTGGTCGCCGTGAATTTGCGGATGTAACCTGGGCTCCTTGGCGTGAGTCGCTCTCCCAACAGAGCTCATACATTATCCTAAATATTTTAGGAGCTTCCTCCGCGCTAGCATTAGCTTGCAACATGCAACAAGCGGCCGAAGCCACCAGGATTAGAATGTGGGATAGTAGGGATTGGGACGCCAACACAGTCGTGGGAATGCGCCCGCCCATCAAACCCGTTTCGGATGGATACCACAACACGCGGCGGTCCCCACGCACCTTTGCGAACGGATAATGATCAAGGCCCTCTTCTCCTACGACGTAATTGCCGTTTGACGGCCTCAGATGACTATCAACCACACAAACTCCACGTTCACACAAGGCGAATGTTGCCGAGGCACTCACCTCCGAGTTGACCGCTTGTCGTCAACTTGAAAGACGTCTATTCGCCGGACGTATCGTCCCCATGCGATTAACACAGAATTCTGGAGTTGGTAAGGCGAGATAAAGCCAGTCTAATCACACGAATTGGCTCATTCAGGCTGGACCATATATAAGGGCTCCTTCAGCATCCACTGTAGGCCATCCCTCCTGGAAGTTCCTCAAGCCTCCACGATGCCACACACTCCTACGAAAACTCATCGAGGCGTCGAAGCGGACGACAACATCGACTCCCGATAAAGTTCCGTAATTCACCTTCCAACCCATTCTGTGGCTCGTCCCCTCGTGGGAGAGAAGCCCAAGAGGCGTATGCGTTCCACACTTAAGCTCGCCGGAAGCCTGTTTGGCTCTTCCCCCAAAGGTACGTACATTATGTTTGCTACACCAACCCTTCTATCATGTGTCCTGACCTCCAACCCAGATTCACCACTCGCCGACTCGGACAGCACGACCCCGATCAAGGTCAAGTTAGAAGAGACTACCCCCGGTTGGCAGTCTATTTTCCAGCCCCTTGAAGAGGATGCGCACTGGAAGTGAGTTGAGAGGATACCATGTTCACTACGTATGTTGACTTTGGTATGCATAGATCAATATGAATTGCAAGCATCGCCGATCCACGCAGAAGAAGCTGATGGTGTTGGTTCGTTAATCTCCGTTCATGGCCAACTTGAAGGGCTTGGCTAACGATAACATTAGGATCTACTCCTGTCGCCCCTGCCTCCCAGCGCCAGGCTGCTGAATTCTCGACTCCTGGGGGCTTCTCACCAGCGCAATATAGCACCAATCGCTCTTCGCCTGCCGGGGATGAGTCTTCTGAAATTCTCGATGGTATCGTCAAAACCCTTATCAATTGGAGCAGTCAGTGTCCAGCCCCGTCCGCCCTGTAATGGCGAGTAGTTCAGACTTCGACGAGATCCGAGGTATGTTTTAGATTTGTTTTACAGAATTGGTGCTCACCGTCGATCTACTCAGCTCTTGACCTCCCGAAGTCATTTTATTCGTGAGAATAGGATCAAGGGGTTCGATCCTCGACTCCCCACCAGTCCAATATTGGCGCCTTGTGCGACTTTGGGTCTCGCTACCCTGTTGGGGTCAACACCCTTACGTTCCTTAAGCTCTTTCGTCAATGCACTGTCTGCCTTAATGTGGCCTACGTCGACAACTGCCACCAGCACTCTTGCGCAGTCAACAGCGAGAGGACAGACCCACTCCCCACCGAAGAATGCGTTCGTTATAACGTACATGACGGAGGCCGGGTGCAAGGGTGTTACGGTGGACCAACTGCACTCCTTATCTGCGCGGTTGCTCTACCTGTGGACCCGCCTCGTTGTCAGAGTCCAGGCTGAAGGGAGGCTGGAGACCCACTGTCAGTTCGATGGGCCTGATTTTGCTCAAATTCCTTTCTTCGCTTATATTTAGATCGATTCTTGTAGTTTGTGTCTGTGTCCCCAATGATGATGTCTTACCAGGCAATGTCCGTCTGATGTGAGGCGAATATTTAGTTGGATGTGCAGTGAATCGAGGTTGGGATGGTTCGAATACGTACATTGAATGCTGTCTAGGTATGTACAAATTTAATGGCGTCGGATGGCGTCGAACCAATCTCCAAACCGACCACTTAGCCTACAGCGACCAGAGACTCGAAACGAGGCTAGACAAGACAGCGGGTTCGGGCTAAAAGCAAATCCGAGCTGTTCTGCCTGCGAACGATCATGAGAGGACCCACGTATGCCTGGCGCTGGTCTCATCATCGATGGTTGGGTAGTCAACGATGATTCCACGACTGAACGCATGGTCCCAGGACTCGGTTGATCGCCATATCCACAGCCTTCTGGCTGGCCTGCACCGATACAAGATACTTGATGCGTTCGATCACCTGCAGCAACAGACAACCAATCTGGAAGGCTACATCGTCCCCTTCGGCGATGTAGCGGGCCAAGCAACCAGCGAGGCTGAGCGTTTCCTCTCGATAACGCTCCGGTTCTATGACAGTAGAGGGTTGCAGCTGAAATGTCCCAGGAAGATTATCAATTAATGAGCTAGCGAAGGATGAGCAGCAGAACTTACCTTTGCTACGGATCCGCGAGCTCCATCTACCCGACTCCCCCAATCTTCCGACTCTCCCTGAGCGATACAAGGTGCAGACGATGGTTCGCTTTTGATAGCGCCTTCTTCCAGTTTCACCGGGCCAGAATTCGGTGACATTGGATGAAAATCGCTTGTGACCGACGAAGTTCGACCTTTGGAATGAAGCTCAGGTCGATCTCGAGAATCAATCACAAATTCCTGCTTGATAACCCCGACAGCTGAGGTAGCGGAGGCGGAGAGGCACTGGTACTCTTTTGAGTCGGCCTCAACGCACGTGGACAGCCAGGAGCCGCGTCGAGACTGGGAAGAGAGACACGGAGCACTTTGGCAGTGACCGTCCCCTTGTACGATTGGTTTGGCGGGGCTCATCATGAAAGGCCTTCGGTCTTAGATGTTGGGTGAATCACTCTTGTGGTAAGTAGAGAGTTAACTCGGGACGATCTTGAACTCGATATTGAGAGGGTTGGGAAGGCGCTGAGCTCGACGTTGAAATTCAAGGATCAAGGAAGACGAGTTCGTTGATTCGAAGGCTGCCAAGCTTTTGATTGACGACGTAAGTGTTGACCAATCCCCAATCATGATTTTCGTTTTCACCCTCTCATCCCAGTCCACTCATATGGAAATTCCATGAACGCTATACTTCAACTGACAGGTAGGGATACTTACTTTCTCTTATGATTCCTAGAGCCAACATCCACCAGTTCCGGCGTGCGATCAACATGCCCCAAGGCTTATTGAATGAACCGCTGCCATCATTCCGTATCAAATTGGCCAGCGAGCATTAGCTTGTAATGGCAACCGAAAACTCTATCTTCCATGCAGTCAGACGCGAACTGAGGCGTACAGTCTCTTAGCGCATGGAAATTAGGGCGAGAGGACTGTATAAAAACGAACTATCTCGTGAACCTGCGACAACATGGAGATATGGGGATTCAGCCAATCCCTGTCAGGTGGCGCTATGCTGGTCTCAGGTGATGACTGGCGACATTTCTCTGTGACTGACATTCTTCCTTCATTCGGAGTGGCTGTCTCTACCCAATATAGGGGCTTCGTATCTTTCTCGATCTCCAAGAGAGATAACCAAGAGGACCTCCAAAGCTCGGACACCAGCCCCCCGGAAATCGGGAGTTAACGCCTTGTCTTTACCTGTCCTTTCCCCAGACGGACATTGTAAACCCACAGGGGCGCCCATCCGTTTGAAACACCGCTTTTGTGCTATTGGATCCGAGGCCTCGGCTAGCGAACGCTTGCGATTTGAGATGAAATTTGTGAGCCATACAATCCTTTACGTCTTCAAGTTTGCAAAAGAACAGCCGGTAGTGCTGTCTATAAATAGCAGCCTTGAGACCAACCTGTCTTCCAGCAACGCTCCCCCTGCTCCTTTATTCTCCGTCCAATGAACCCATACGTTCAGTGGTCCAGTGGTGGAGCCGTAGATCCTAACCGTCCTCCCTTCCCACTCAACCATCCATTCGAAGGTGAGACCTTCACTTTTGCACGAATTGCACAGGATTCCAACCTCGCGCCCTTACATCCCCAGTATCAGGGCGCGAAAGTGGTACTACGAGCTCTGAAGATCCAGCTCAAACTTTAGCTCAAACTTTCTTTGGCTATTATCCTGAAGTAAGTGTTTCCTTCGTTAATTGGAGTGACCTCTCCAACGTTTGATTAAAGGAACTCTTCTGGGCCCCGTCAATTCCGGATGGATGTGTTCTCGCTCAGCCAAGCAACGCCCATTCAAACGCTGCCGCTCCTGGAGCATTCGGATCGACAGGTATGCCCCAGTGCGACCCAACCACAGAAGCGTCTTTCACGTACCCACGTATGCCCCCCGTGGATTTGCCTTATGTCGCTGGTAATCCCTTCCATGGTTTCAGTTCGGATGCGTACGAAAGCGCGGGGCTCACCGGCCCAGTCTCGACTCGCAGTGGCTTAAATGAGGAGTGGGTTATGTCTACACTTCAGGAGTACATTTCAATGGTATGTATTCCCCCCTTGAGGCTAAGCCCCGGCTCAGAGGTTTACATTCCCCAGGTAGAGCCGCTCGCCAAGAAAAACTTACTCTGCGAAATCCTTGCAGGGCAAGCCGCTATTCAGGAGCATGTAAAGAGAGCCGTTGACGCTGCCATTGGAAGCCCTGACATTCTATGTGCTCTTCTTCGCTTTTGCTATCCCGACCCGTCCGACCACCACCCAGACCTCCAAACTCTTCGTGGATGGCGTGCTTGTGAGTGTTCCTCCGTGTGGGGTTCAAGTTCAGTCGGCTGAGCGAAGTAGACTTCGACACAATATGGATAGCAGAGATTAGAATGCAGATCGTTCTGCCTCTTGCGTCCAAGGTGAGCATCCAAGTTGAGAATGACTCGAATTTTAAATAAAGCTTACGGATATCAGCTTTGGGATGAATTTCGTCGCATACTCCTCGAGGTTATAGACTATATAATCAAGCACGTCCTGTCCGACGATAGAATCTTCCCAGAGTTTCGCCACGACGGTCGTTGGTCTCATCAACTTCGTGAAACACTTCTATGGTACGCCGTCTCCGGGGCTTATATTCACTTCTTTTTTAAGAAGGACACCAACCGCTCGATCAGCTTCGGAAAAAGGACAGAGGATGTCATTCACGTACGTTTCTGTGGTGAACCTTCATTGATGTCTGAACGCTCAACCGTGCTTGACAGGAGTCGGCTATGGAGGCGTACGCGATGGCCTGTGCTATTGCGAAGACTAAGGCCTGCTCCGATAAAAGCGAAGCCGGAGTGCTTCTCTATCGCCATGGCGGAGTGATACTCGCACATAAGTGCCTTATGAATAATATTGCGCCAGTCTTTCCAGACTATGTCACAATATTAGGCAACTGTGACGGTCCACCAACCCTCCGTCTCCTCGCGCTACCGATCGCATTGGTGAGTCGTCGCGAAGTTCCGAAAAATCTCCCACTGATGGTCTTGTGATAGATATCCGCAACACTGTACACATGCTACATCAAGGGCTCGTTGGCGATTCAGGCCGAAGATGTCCTGAATGAATCCAGAAGTCAGAACGTCCTTTGCACCAAACTGCGGTCGGTTGGTAAAGCATTTGTCAAGCATGCTAACCACGCCGACGAGATTGAGTCACAGTACTTGCACGATGCCATCCGTCGCCCAATCACGAATATCATAGGAAATCTCCATGCAGGCCTCGAAGATACCTACAGTAGGACTGTTCTCCCTCGAAGCACCAGTTTCATACCTGGTATCCAACAGCAGGACCTCTTCACTGGATGCCTTCCCCCCCCTGTGCATGCTTCTTCGCGTCAATAAGCCCACCGCCGTGACCTCTTAGAGATGGTTTGGTGGCGCCTTGCGGTGAGTGTACATGTCGATATGCTGAGCTCTACATTGAATCAGACCGTCTTCAAGATTTTCCAGAAGCCTTGAAGAACCATGAAGAGATTGATTTCCGAATCAGGGCAAGATACACCACCTTGTACTAGATGTTTGGTCATGACTTCCAATGAATATTATTTACGAGTACCGCATCGCATCTCACCAGCGGCTGTGGCTCACCAGACTAACCGTTCCCTGCGGCACTTGGCAGTCTCTATGGCTCTGAAAACGTCCTCAATCTTCCCGATGCGGCTCCCAGTGGAGGAACACTGTCCCTGTGTTTCAGGGCAGCTGCTAGTGGGATCACGCCATCACCGCTGCGTTCCCAAACGTTCCCAATCCGTTTAAGTTCCTATTCAATTTCTACACATGGGGAAGGATGAGAAGCTTCAATACCGGGGCCTATCTCCTCATGTATGGTTAACCCAGGTAGCCGGACAGTCGGACTCGTCCTTTCTCTATATATGTTCGATCTCTCGGTTCTAGGGGCAACTCAGCCGTAACAATGGACCCAATTGCCTCCTCCTCCCACTCTTCCAAAGGCAAGGAACGATATGCTTTGCTCGACGGTAGGCTTGTCAAAGTCGTCCTCTTATCGGATATCGACGGTTTGTATCTTCGCCTAGTATGTCTGGGAGTCAGTTCAATTAATCCCACCATTTTACCTAACTGCGCAGACGACGTGAATCCCCTCCGCCCTGACGAGATTGACTGGCAGGCCTGGGATACAATAACCTCCAGCGAAATAGGCGATGAAGACAAAATAACATCCAATTTCAGTCGCCTTGGCTTGTCGAGCACTCCTGGGCCTTCTGAGTCGCCTTGGGCTAACCTTCTCCTGGACCCCTTCGTTGCAGCAGAGGAAAGAGCGTTGAGATTGGGGCCGTCTCCCACAACTGGCTCAAAAAAGAAAAGAAAGGCGTACGCGGCATACGTCGTGTACAACGGTCGTCGAATGGGGGTTTTTGTCACCTGGTATGATTTTCGGCTAAGGTAGGGGCCATCAGGTTCCCGCACCCCCTTACATAAGCAGCAGCGGGGGTCGACGACGACCTCATACCCATCGGCCCCTC